>JASVER010000032.1:7875235-8475235 GCA_030449065.1 Oceanodroma leucorhoa | reverse complement strand
AATATTCAAAGGCCAGTGCTGTTCAACAGCTCCTKATATGCAAAAACAAGTACTCAGCATAAAAGAAAATTACTAGTTCATTCTATTCATACATTTTCACTGACAGAAGAATGATTAGGTGCCTTGTCTAGAAGTAAGTTACATGCAGTGTTTCCATGATGCTGAAATAGTTGCTTGCGACATTTAAAGGATATTAATACAGCAAAAGCACATCTGCTATGCTGTTTGTAGTGATATAAAGCCTAGACAACATCCCTCTCTGGTTGAAACGTATGCTAGTAGGAGAATATATTTTCAAAAAGCTGAATCCTGCATGTTATTCAGTGAGACAAGAACATCTCACAGAATTAAGGTCTTTGGCACAACATCACATATTCCTTCTCATGGGAGCTAAAACAATAACTGAGCCTTAAAAGCTAACAGGCAAGGAAAAAAAAAAATCATGTCCTGCAAATCCCAAAGCAATCAATAAATAGCTGATTTAATATTATCTATAGTATTAGATACAGTATTACCCATGTGTGCATKAATTTATACTAGTATACATTTGGAATGCTGTTTGACCTTTATTTTTTATATTTTTGCAACTCTTGTAGCTTTACAATCTTTAGATACAAGATTTAATATTTCCTCTAAGTGCTTCAGGGGAACAAAAGGGAAGGATTGTTTAATCTTTAGCACATGTGAATCAGCATAGGTCTGGTATCAGCAGTGACCTCCTAATAAATTTATGGCTGAAGGTCTGTTCCAAAAACCTCTTCAACTAAATTCACACTCTTCATTTGAGAAATTGGTATTTATTCTGGGATATATCATAACTACACAACAACAAATATCAAGGTAGCGGGTTCATATCTTGGTCTGGACACAGGTAGCATGGGAAACAACGACTGGAACAGCCCCGAAAACTTGCCAAAGGGGACAAATTGCTATATACCACACAATATTTTTTCTCTCTCATTTCAAGCGAAGAGCTTCCTAGATGATGGATGCTACTCTGCAACAGAAGGAAGGTAAAATAATTTTACCCAAATAGTAAATATCAAAACCCACCAGTTTTCATAGGGCTTTGTTTGCACAGTAGAGCTGGAAATCTCTCACATTTCCCCAGCTGGGAATTTCACTTGTGTAATGCCTTAGATGACATGATCATCTGATCTTTAGCGTAGGCGATACAGCAACAGAAATAGCCAAATAGTTCAGCACATTCCTTCTAGTCATATGTGTTCATACACACTGATACGTAATTTAGTGCAGTTTGGAAACACCAGCRCCCTTAAGCTACTGCAAATTTTCAGAGAAGATCTTAGGGTGGCTCAAAGAAATGATTGCATTCTCTTTCCAGAAAGCTGTCCTATGAATTGTTTCCCTGCAGCTAAGTAAAGAGAATGGTAAATACTACTTAAATTCATAATCATTGCCTCCACCTAGATAATGACATTGTAAGTTCTCAAGGAAGAACCCCAAGGTTGGCTTTCTTATCAAAGAGAGCCTTTAAAATAGCAGCAAGAAACGTCCCAGGAACTACAACAGGTATGAAGGTGTGGCCTCGCCCGCCACACAGGACTCTGAATTTAAACTACCTTCAAGATGCACTTTTGACTAACTAAAGCTCCTTGTGTTTATAAAGCTATCCCTATTGCATTGCAAGGCACACAACATTAGCCTGTCGCTGTCCTGCTCTCTGYTCCTCATATGTGATCGTTAAGAAAGCCTATAAAAGKTTTTTTTKATTTTTTTTAAAAGAACAAACACACATTCTCAGAGTTATATTCTGCACATTTGCAAAGACTACAAAGAGATTCTGGCAATTGCAAAAAAACCCACCCCATTGTCCATCATTATAGAATCATAGAATAGTTTGGGGTGGAAGGGACCTTTAAAGGTCATCTAGCCCACCCCCCCTGCCATGGGCAGGGACATCCTCAGCTAGATCAGGTTGCTCAGAGCYCCCTCCAACCTGACCTTGCATGYTCCCAGGGATTGGGCATCAACCACCASTCTGGGCAACTGGTTCCAGTGTTTCACCACCCTCATTGTGAAAAATGTCTTCCTTATATCTAGTCGAAATCTACCCTCTTTTGGTTTAAACCCATTCCCCCTTGTCCYGTCACAACAGGCCCTGCTAAAAAGTCTGCCGCCATCTTTCTTATAAGCCCCCTTTAAGTACTGAAAGGCTGCAATAAGGTCTCCCTGGAGCCTTCTCTTCTCCAGGCTGAATAACCCCAGCTCTCTCAGCCTTTCTTCACAGGAGAAGCGTTCCATCCCCCTGATCATTTTTGTGGCCCTCCTCTGGATCGTTCCAACAGGYCCATGTCTTCCTTGTGCTGAGGGCTCCAGAGCTGGATGCAGTGCTCCAGGTGGGGTCTCACCAGAGCAGAGCAGAGGGGCAGAAGCAGAGGAGCTCCTTCTAATTTATGCCTGCTGTACTCGCAGTACACTGAACTCGGGGTTCAATGGTGTATTTAAAAATCAAGATTGTAATCAGGTWATTATAAGGGGAAATTAGCTGCGAACTGTGGGAGGGAGTAGGATAAGGAACAAATTATATCTGTACTCTGAAGGTAATCTATTTTAGACCTCTGACAGAAACCTTTGTCACTGGTGCAGGAAACACCCAGCTTGGGCTTCCTGGGCCTAGGAGTAACAAAATGGGAACCTGCAGGGCTGCTCCTCCATTAGGGGAGCAGAACCTTCACGCAGGCCCTCGCCAGAGCCCGAGAGGCCTGCTCCAAGAGGAGTGGGGACGTTTCCCATCCTTCTGGTGTCATCAGGGCCACCGTGAGCATGCTTTGCCACCCCACCTTGGGGTACTGGGTTCCTGTTCTGCATTAGCAGAATAATTTTAGGARCACTCTTTGGCCCTGTAGACCAGAACAGAAACCTGCAAATACCTCATAACAAATCACTCGCAYAACAAATATGAGAAACCAGTTCCTCTCTCTTGCTGCACAGTGGTTGCTAAACACAGAAGGTGGCATTCATCTGAACTGGTCTTTGTAGGGTCCCTTGGTAGTCAATAGAAAGAAACAGGCATCTCTAAAGGCACCTCATTTAAACTATTTTAGATTATCTTTAGGATTAAGTGATCTGCGCTTTCTAGACGTGCTTATTTCATTCAAGGTATGAAAGGAACTTAAGAACGTAAGAAATTAAGGCTACATCAACTAACAAGTAACTATTTCCCGAGTTCTTGAGCTTTAAAAAAAATAAATTTGAGACTCTACATCTATTCTTTGTTATTCTTATGAGCTCAACAATCACTTGTTTAGTCAGATTTGCTTCCAATAATTCTCTTCCAACATGACTCATTTCTATCACTCTCTGTATTTAAAGATCCAAGAGGATACACAGAAAACCGAATAGATTTGCAGGAGAATGATCCCAAAACAACCYGTTTCCAGCTGACACTACTGAGCAGGGATTTTTCTGGATTCAGTTGGTTCTGGTCCCTGCTGCACGTAAAGGGCACGTGGACAGTTCCTGGGGTCTGCACTAAGTCTTAAGACCAGCCTGCTTGGCATGACAAACCTGACTCCAACTGATGTATTTTATTCATATTTTTTTGACAAAATAGCAGCTTGCCTTCCTATACTGCAGATCATGAACCAGGTGCAAGACTCTTGTCCTTCCAACTGTTCATCTCTGTCCTTCCTGCCATCCCACTGCAGCTGTCTAACAGGCTTCAAAGGGTTAAGTTTCTCCCACTCACAATACCAAGGAGTGTAGTAACTACTTTACTAGTGCTCTCCTCAGGTTGTTTGGCACTACCAAATCGCAGTGTTAAGCCAAATAACCCAAAATGTTTAGTGCATGAGTAAAATAGTGCATGAGTAGAAATTCTGACCCCAACACAACAGGACACAAAACGAAAACAGCAAAATCAACTGAGAAGAGAAAGAAGTACAGAGTTGTATGTAGTGGTTAACAACAGCCAGCTGTTCTGCCCCTAAGACACTCAAGGGTTTGGCATTCCAACCCAGCCTGTTCAATGACGTACCACCCCTCACTCACAATGAGATGCAAAGTCTTAGTCTTTATTCCTTGCTAACAAAGCTAAATCCTAAGAAGGTGGCAAGTTTCCACTTAACCTCTCTTGAGGACTTTCCAACTCGTGTCAGCTGGCGCTTTCTGCAAAGAACCAGTAATGCTTTATTGCTTGCCAGAGGCACGCCCACATGTACTTTATTTCTTCAGAAAGTGTTACTTAACAGAAACATACCACAATAAACCCTGGTGATCTCAAATATTTTCTTCTATGCATTTACATCCTTTAAGAATGTTATCCTTTAAAGACTTTTTAAAGACCTGAGACAAAACCAATCATTAACCACAGCCACATAATCTTGCCTCACAGGTTTTTAGTCACCACACTGTGGCAGAACTTCATTGCTTCAAGCTAAGAAATTAAGAGCAGCAAAGGGCTGCATTGTATCAGCAATGTAGTTCGCGGCTTAGAAACTGAAGTGGTAAATAGTACTAGTCTTTTTAAACCCTACTGATGACCAGAGAGATGCTCTGGGAGCTGAAGTAAACTAGGAAACCAGGTAACACCAGTTTCTAATCCAACTAGTGAAGTGATAAGAAAAAATGATCCAATTTACCTGTGCTTCACTTGACATCAACCAGARAACTGTACAACAGCCAGAAGCTCCAGTATTAAATTTAAGCTCACTCTGTCGAGTGAAAGGGTTGTTGTTTTGAGCTGTCACTATACAGCGTCTTTGTTGCTTAGAGTCCCAGTTCTCTCCAGCCCTGAGATGTGGGTGGTGTTTGGTTTGTACAGCTCTTCTGTGCTCAAGGAGATCCTGATCCTGGGAAAGGCCTTGCTGAGTAGCCTCATGAAATGAATGGAAAATGCTTTTTCACTACCCGACTATGGCTGTGTTCTGCCAAACACACRCACACATATGCACACACACACAGGCACACAAAAAGGATCCATTAGCTACAGGACTACTTACTAGTTTGGTTGGACTACCTACTGGTTTACTTGACATCCTCAAACTAATTGTCCTGCAGATAGTCTTCAGAACATCCCAAAAGGGAGCAGGAAAAAACAACTAAAATGCTTCTGAATAACTGTATGAATACCCCTGATAGGCCTCTCAAGTAAAAGGTTCTCAATGTCACTCACAAAATAGCTTAGTAGCTTTTAAGATAACATGAAAAGAGAAAACAATAGGTTAATTACATGCCTTTGAGACGTTCCTCATCAACAACATATAAAGTCCCACAGTTTATCTCAAAAAAATAGAATAAATCGTACATTTCCTGTCAGCTAGCAAGCAGGTCACTGTTACTGTAATAAAAAGAGTATCACTCGTGAAAGAATTACTGGCATGCATCTGCACAACCTCCAGCCTCAAGCTTTTTTTCCCAGGAGCTTGTTAAATATCTACTTTAAAACTTGACTGAATGTCAGCTTATCTTGTTCTCAGACAATTGCTCGGCTTGAAATATTGTAATGGGAAAATCACATTAGAAATTCCRTACCTGTGGACTATACATGCTTCTCATCCTCCTGAATGTATGGCGTGTTTTGTGGGCTTTTGTGGATACAGAACTTGCATATAAAATAACTGTAGTGACCAGACCATCACTCTGAGCATACCAGTGCCAAAAAGTACATCCTTTGAAAAAACATCATCTCTCGGCCATCGTACTTAAACACGTCATCACTTTAGGTTATGTAACTTCATCAGTTACACATAAATTGGGTTTGAAAGACTGCACAAGGAGTGGAGCAGGCTTTAGGGAATGACCGTATTTTTTTCCTTCTTCTCATGTAAACATGTATCTCAGCCTTCCTCTGTTATTTTTAAAACAGAGTTACAATGTTCCAGTATGAAGATGCTAATGCCCCCTTTATCTCTCTTATTAGTTTTATGACAACTAACAAGACAACAATAAGCCCTTATTTGAAAACACAAGACGAAAAATACTATTTGCTAAAAAAGTTCCTTTTCCTGAGTTTTCAGTAYGGAAAAGATAATTCATGACAGCAACTGAGCAAACCCCAACTCCTCCCTTACGACTGCTAAATGCATTATAATATACTTCCTAAATTACTTGCAATGGCAAGCCTACACACACGCATCGGCTCCAGCTCCCAAGAAGCCACCCAGCCGCATACCCACCGCTGGATCCCGCCCTACATCTTCTGGCTGAAACATTGCTGCGGAGACA
Organism: Oceanodroma leucorhoa; assembly: GCA_030449065.1. Classification (NCBI taxonomy): domain Eukaryota; kingdom Metazoa; phylum Chordata; class Aves; order Procellariiformes; genus Oceanodroma; species Oceanodroma leucorhoa. Next base: position 8,469,046 of record JASVER010000032.1, on the reverse strand, counting down.
GGGACCGCGCTGACCCTCTCGGAAAGCACCGGCAGCCCAGCCGGGACAGGCGGTAGCAGCCACCACCGTCCCAGTACTCCTGTGGCAGCACTGATTGCGTCTGCAACTGCGAGACAGTCGCRGCCGAAACACAACAGGAAAATCTCCCCTACAATTGCAGGAAAACCCGCTCCACCTAACCGCCTCCGCCAGGATCTGCGCTCCCAAAGCCAGCCCTTCGCGCTGCACCCACAGCAAAATACCTCCTCTCCCTCCCCAGGGCCAGCCTCGGCGGGGTGAGAAGGTGGGAAGAAATGGATCCTCTCGCAGAGCATCCCAGCAACCCGCCCCAGGGCTGCGGTGGGCTGGCGCTGCCTCGCAGCCCGGGTGAGGGCAAGCTCAGCCCTGGGGGCAATCAACCCCGCGCTGAGTGACGACCCGCAGCGCCCAGGCCCCTAACAGGAGGCTGACCCGGACTGGGCAAACCTGTCACGCGCAAAATGAATGTTTAAGAAATCGTTGTCCTCTGAAGGCAGAACTCTGCAAGACAGACTTGCGGRAAACAAGCAGTTCACTTGTTTTTACTGATTTCTCCAAATATTATTCAAAAACTTAAAAATACAAAGTCCAGCAGGAGTTTGCCAAAAGCGGGGACAGTCTGAAAGGGCATAGTACCTGAGGGAAAGGCTTTCCTTCCTACAAACACCATGGAGACCCCACTTTCTGAAATTCAGCAGGTGAAACACAAGATGATAGCAGTTGCTTAATTATTTTAGTTGTTTTTGCTTTGGTTTTTTTTTTTTTTTTTTTTTTTTTTTTAGCTAAACTGGCATGCAAGCAGCAAACTACAACAGAAAACTACAAATGCTTCAGCAAAGTGCCCAGGAGGAATCCTGACCGGTCACACCAGACATTTGGTCTCCAACAAAGGTGTTAAAAATTCATGCAAAGTGGAAACAGCAGGAAAGAATTGCTTCCTCGTGTTCTCTGTTTTTCATGTTGCAATGCCCTCTTTCATACAGTGGTAACACAACAAAGTAAAACAAAACATACCTTAGATATCTGAGCATAAGGTTGCAAATCCACACTGTCTTTGGTCTTTCTTCCATGGACAAGTCTGTACTTTGTTCTCATTGAAACAATAAACAACTGTTGTGATTATTTAATTTCCTATTCGTTTCATTTCTTTGAAATAATAGGCCGGAGCCCTCACAAATGCACACTCTTCATAAGGTTTTTAAAGGTTTCTGCTGGCAATGTGTGTTAGCATGTGTGCGGAATGGCAGCTTGTTAACTGGCAAAATGAGCATGCAGAAAGCAAGACAGATGTGCGGAGGGATTACGATTATTGGAACTCTTTTTTCATTATATTAAATGTCCATGGATAATCTGTAGTCAAGTCAAGTTATAAGCAGCCCAGCAGGAGCCATAGCACAAGTCCTAGCCGGAAGGATTTTAGATTCCTCAGCTCATATCCTGTCCTTGATCTTTCATTAAACAGCATCATGCAGCTTCTTTGGACTGTGCCTCCAGCCATGCTGGCTCACACTCATCCAGACACATTTGGGATCGACCAGTCCAAAGACCAGTATTATTAGCAGGTGCTGCCCTGCTGCTCTGTTTGTCCATATTAGAGTTAGCCTGAGTTTTTCATGCCTTTTGCTTGCAGACAACCAGCCACAGTCTGAAACAGAGTTTCAATAAGTAAATAGTTCTTTATATTTAAATCTTCTCCTTAATCAATCATGAAAGTGATGCAAAACAATTCCAATAATCTTAATTCTACTGACAGATCTGCCTTGATTTCTGCATGTGTGCTTCTTCAGTTTGAGGGTAACACTGCATACATTTTAACAGACAACACTGGAAGAAGCTTTCAAAACTTATCTGAGTATGTTTATATGATGTGTGAAGGCTTCAGTGTACTTTTTACTGCACATACACGAGTATGCACACGCACGTATGTGCAAGTAAATAATTATTGGTTCAACCCATGCCTCAAAAACTTCTACTTGTGCCGCTGGCTATGATAGCTTGTTCTAGTTATCATTCAAGAACCTTAGCTTAAGATAAAGAATGCATCTGACAAATATCCACATCCTCTGCCATACTCATCTCCCTTCTTCCACTTTCTGAAATCGTGTCAAATATAAAATAGATGACTTCTAGCCCTCTGCCTCTACAATATCTATTGAAATTCATGAAAGGCCCATTAGAAAAGTCTTTGGACATGGAGTTAGATTCTCATGTAGCAGAAGGAGATATATGACTGAATATGATCAAATTATCACAGTTTAACAAGATACTGTCTTCAGAGCTCAGAGCCAGCACAGCTGTGCATGTGCATACTTAGAGTACTCACTAAGAGCTTTGGTGAATCTTTCTAAGGAAACACAAGATGTGTCAGCTGCCAATGACCCCTTTCTCCTGAAAGTTACGACCTTCACCACAGAACCAGTAGATTATGTGCTGAACCACAGCTCATGAGTTTCTTTGCAAGGTACAAACTAAAAAATGATTGCTCGGGGTGTATATGGTTGCAGTAAGTTACAGCAGAGGAAAGAAGCGGATAGCTGGTGACAGGAATTTCTTAAACTATGTCCAAAAGATTCACTAGATTTCAAATGGCAATGTCCCTATCTCAATCAGGTTGTGAAGAAATTCATTCTAAGACTCTGAGCTAATATATTACTAGAGAGGTAAGTTAATGTATCTAAATTTAACATAGCTTAAGGCTCAGATACTTAACGAATACTCATCCATTGAACCACTGTAAAATTATTATTTCATCATGTGTGAGTTCTAAATTATGTATTTCTGATGACAGAATTCCAGAATCTACCTACTTAATGTGCAGCCTTCTGTTTCTGCAGAATTCAGGGTCAGCTCTGCATGGGAAGAGTTTGTCCCGTGCGATCCTGTTGTTTAAGGGAGTGCCAAATAGTATGCTTCGTATTCTGCACACCTCATAGCTGTGCTGTATAGTAACCCAGTATTCTTCTGGTTACAATGCTCCTTGCAATCAAGAAACAGAGCACCTTAGGAGCTGGAGCAGATCAACAATAGGATAGAAACAAATAGGTGCCCAATTAGGTTACAAAAAGTCCTATTTCCCCAAAGCATTCAAAGTCCTTGAAAAAGATAATACCAGGACTGACTGGGAGAAGCAACTTAGATGGGGCACAAAACTGTACTCCAGTGTCATTGCTGGAATTCACTGACCTACAAGCACCCAGTACAGCTTTTTGTTGCATTCAGTTGTCTCGCTAATAGGTCAGGCATAAATACCTTGGTAAAAACAGTTGGACTTGAAAATTGGTCCAGGTGTTTTTTAAGAAAGCTAGAAAGTAATATTTTTACTTGCTGGTTTGGAAATCCTAATATGCACTTTCCAAAACCTCGTTTTTACTGCTTTGCCATCCACCCACAAAAGAGAATTCTCTATGCCACTCATTTTTGTGCAGAACAGAAATCCAATCTTTTGTTTAAAGCTCATTACTTGTGGAATTTTATTTTATCTTATTTAGATAAACAGGGGACATACATTTTTAGATTGATAGGTGCTGCTGCCAGGCACCAAGGAATTGATACTCCAATCAGTCCACTGTATACAGAAAGCAGATGCCATAGTGTAGTATAATGAGATCATAGTGGGGCTCTATATTAACGATTGGAACAAATAAGCTAATACGTCTGCAGTTTGTAACTTTCTCACAAGAGAACACGCTCACATAAATTACTGATGCTGTACAGCTGATCATAGGATTTTCTGATGAAGAAAAGTAACAACAGTGGATTGGTTAAAAATAATCTCCATTCTTTCTTCTCCTGCCATATTGTCAGTCAGCACGGAGGGGCTGATCCAAAAGACACTTGTGACTCTCTCTTTTGCTGAACAGGGCCAAAGTTAGAGCAGCCTCACGGCTGTTCTGAACAGCATGTCAGAGATGTAGGGCTCTCCTGCTCTGGGCAAATACCTTCAGTACATTACTGATTTGTCACATCCTCTGCCCACCCCAAACATAACAAGTGGAGAAAGTATAGAAGCTCCTGCCTTTTAGTCAATATCTGCACCTTGTGACTCTCTTTGCACATCAAGGACATGGAAGAAAAAGGCAGTCCAGCTTTTTGGAAAAATTAGAAATTTCATGCCAGCAAGAGCAACTCATGATACAATATGAACAGCTTCTTAATATGAAACTGTTTCATATGAATGCTGAGTACCGATTCTCCTTCAAATGGTTGTTTAATAATAATTGCTCTTTGAGCTATAAAACCTCTCGTCTCATTGATGGAAGTCTTAAGACAACGATGGGTGACTGTAGGCATGTATGCCATTTTCCTCTCTAATGCTTCATTTGYATTTTACAACAGTATTTAAATATCATTTGAATTTGGCCCGATAAGCCATACTATAAATGACCCACCATTAACGCTCTCCGGAGAAAGGCAAACCATAATTTCAACAGCAGCATGTGATCCTGAAACTCTTGTGCCTTGCTGGAGGAGCACTGTGTAGTACTCGATTCATATCAGATGAATAGATTATGAATTGCACCATCAAGTATCAGATTTCCCTTATTCAGACAAAATAGTATCTTTCTAAAATTCAAAGTAAGCCACAGACAAAAAATCCCCTTGCTTAAAATGTACAGCAGCTACTTGTAATCTTGGAGGGGTAGATGAGGCAGGGAGACAGAAAAAGAAAAGCTACTCCCATCCCATTTCACTGATACACAGGACTTGCTTTTAACAGTTCCCTGTGATCACTGAAGCCATTTGCTCAGTGCTGCATTTTGGGTTTTGGATAGAGAAAGAGAAGATTAATTACTCTGTTCCCACTTGTTAGATTAACGATACAGCACTGAATTGTAATCTGTCCCCTTGAAGGACATTGAGGGAATGATCAGGGCAGGAGTATGAAAACATCAGTAGGACCAAATTATTTTATTAAGATTTGAAGAATATCAGTGTGCAAGTGTATGCTTAAAAACAGGGCGAAAAAGACAAAAACTACCCCAGCCAAATCCACAGGAATTTGTTCCTTTCTACGTCTTCTCCTGCAGCATAGCCTAAAGGATTGTTTACCCATTCAAATTCATCACACAGAAAAGGTTTTGTACTGAAAATATAAGAAAATTGCTTTCTTCTGCTTTGCTGTAAACTGCTTTTTAGCGGTATGATGCCAAAACAAACTTCATCTGAAACTTACTAAATGTGAAGCCTGAAGTTTCTAAAGGCATCTTCTGAAGTCAAAGTGTCTGCTATAGTATTTGGAAAAGCAATTAATCCTAAATGAGATCTCAAACCTAGGAAGCCTCAAAACTTCATGAGGTTTAGAGATCAGTCTTGATTTTAAGGCTGATGGCTATATCTAAATCCCCCAGTGTTTTATATTTTTTTAAAAAATATTTTTTTAGCATAACAGGCAGATTAGTCTCTTCGGTGGAGATGCTTTACAAAGAGGATGTCTAATTACGTGATCTGGTTCAGAAAGCTGGGATGGGAAAATCACATTAACAAACTTGAGAAACACTGCCTGAATCTGTTCATGCTTTTATATGGTGGCCACAAGGAACTGTATTAGAGAACCAATTTAAATCTATATTCTTAAGCATTGAAACATAACCCTTAGTCTCACAGGAAGATTATGTGGTATTCATGAGCAGTATTACCAATCTACACTTCTAGTAATTAAAAGTGTATTTTACCCTCATACCCATCTCTCAGTTTTGCTGAAGGCAACAGTGATGCTTCAGTGTCAAAAATCGAACTATGAGTTTCTCAAAGAGCTCTGCAAGCGCAGGCTCAATGCTCAATAAGGAACAATTAGTATTTCCATGTCCAAGTGTCTTAAGTAAGTACCAAATTGTCTTTATTCTTTGTTTTTAAGCCAACATCCTTGCTGAAAATGATGCAAGTTTTGAGTCATATAAAGAATACAGAATTAGGTCAAGGTTTCTTTAAAAAATTACATTTTACACAAAATTCCTGAAAAATTGCAGAAGAGTGATCAAGACTGATAKATATGAAACATCCTCATTAAACTTGATATTAAGACATAGTATGTTATCTTTAGTGACTCAGACACTGTATGTTCACAGGCAAGTCCATCTACATTTCTCTTTGCTATACATACTTCCTACAGGTTATGCTTTGTCTTACAGAAATTAAGGTATTCCCAAGCAGCTGCACAATAATTGGAAAGTACATAGTTCGCTCTATTACTAAACTATTACTTTAATTACAAACTTAGGACTGCATGCTGGAATCTGTTATTTGCATATTAATAAAATGTTGTTTCAAATGACTCGCAGAATTATGTGCTAAATTTCTGTATTTCTCATTCGCGTGTACACATGTGAATTGCAGCTGAAACTTTAGTTCTGTTTCCAACTAAAACCATAGTTCAACAGCTTTCTCACAAAGGGAGTGTCTTCTTACTGCAAACAGTAGTGGCAATTGCTCTGCAGGCACTAAGAGACAGCATCAGATATATGAATTTCCTGGGAATGCCAAATAAAGTTAAGTACACAGACAAATACTTGGAGGATTAGAGCCAACGCAAGTGTATGCTAATGAAACGATCTTTAGTCGTGAGGGTATATCTATTGTCTTCCAGGGATATTCCTGTATTCACTGTACCAGTATATTTTAAAATGAATGCGGACCATTAGCAAATTGAAATGAATAGCCTTGAAATGTATTAGTAAAAGAAATCTGTGCCTTTTAATAAAGAACACTAACTAATGCAAAACAAAGCAAAGCATCAGGGAACACAAATTCTTACTTAACAGCATAGGGCCTGTTGAGTGACTTAAATATATTTTACATTTGCAAAAGACTGCAGGATCGAGACCCTTAATGTGTATGGAAACATACACACCTTTATGTTATTTTCCTAAGAGTTTATCAAGTGAAGAGATGTAACTATTTACAAATGCAAGTGTGTAAAAGAAGAGGATTAGGGATATTCAATGTTCTCAATGGAAAGCAAATTGCTTAAAAAAATAAAAATGATACACTTAGTCTACAGTTAGTTCAAAGACCTCACATAAGATGAATTTAAACACAGACCTCCAGAGACTGCTAAAGAAAACATCTCCACAAAGGCTGGTCTTGCTTATTATGCTTGATTTATGTGTTGATTCATGTTTTTCTGATTCTCCAAAGAAATATAAATCACTGTAACGCATTACATATTATTTTCTGTATGCACTACTGACCTGCTCATCTGATTTTTCCTCCATTCAAAAACAAAAAAAAAGGGAATTCATAAACCAATATGGATTGCAAAGAGCTTTCTTACAAAGTTCAAGTTTTAATTAATGAGGCCACTATAGCTAGGAGCACTTGTTAAACATATAGCTTTAATTAATCCCATCAATCACTCTCCCTCTTTAAGTACTCGTCATTTGCAAGAAATTAAATAAGCACCAATCTTGGGTAACAGAGCAACCTTTTTTTCCCTATTTATTATTAAATCTCTAATTATCTGGCAAATTTCCTCTTGTGTCATACTCTTTACTCTTTATTCTCTTGTCAGTGTCTTCATCAGGGTGGTGCACCTGCATCTAGACAGAAAAAACACAGCTCATTGCCAAATTACAGATTAAGGACTCATGCAAGTATTCTCTCCCATCAGCCTGAAAGAAGAGCCTGTCACTAAATTTGCAGGCTCTCCAGAGCCCCTGCAGTTCTCAGTATCACCGTCACTGTAGTCTATGTAAAGGAGCTTTCCCCTAAAAGTAATGCTGACCAAGAGACAAGGAAAGAAATACAATACATTTTACTTTCTCCTTTTCTCCAAAAGAATCTCCTGCTACAGCAACCTATCATAAATTACAACATAAGTTACAACTAAAAGCATACCTCCCAGCTCAAAAACAATGGGAAACAGTGCATTCATTCTCAAGCAAGAGAAAAATAAAAAGCTTAAATAACAACAAAGTCTAGCAGGTAAACCTAAGAACAAAGGCTCCAGTAGTGACTCAAGAAAAAAATCAGCTGGTTATTTAAACACTAACAATATCATTAGGGAGGAATTATTATGAAACTTCCAGGTCTACAGCATGAAATTTTCCAGCCTGAAAGGAATGACAAAGTCCTCTAACTGGTAAGGGTGTTAAACTTCAAGTTCCTGTYGATGAAGAAGCCATCATGCAGTCAATTATGTGTTTCAAAACCTAAAGATCATACAAGACTGATACTAACATGCCACAGAGAAGACCAGCTGAGAATAATACATATTGCAGCTATCGATTTTAATCTATTTGAACCTCAGATTTTAAACACAGGCATATTTTTTTCATAGGACAGTCATGCTAGATCTACCAAATGTTCCTCTTCACCTTTGCCATGGACAGGCTATGTCCCATAGAAGATGTGTGAGTTAAGAGAAAACTGAGGAACAAAGCAGTTACCGACTGAACTGTATTCCTCTCCCAGGAATACTCACACTACTGCTGGCAATAGGCAGCTGGACAGCCATCCGTGTGCCCATCTCCAATCAGTTATTCCTTTGAGAGTATACCTTGGGCCTTCATAAAATCCCACAGCAACGAGATCCACTGTGAATTTTAAGCTTTGGACCTGCTGAGCAATAATTTCATGAAAAAGCGGATGCAATGCCTGGTAGTGCTTTACATAGTGAAGTTGCACGGCATTTTAATGTTAATTGCAAATTCAATTTTCCATTCCAAATAACATTTATTTGCCACAGCTATCACTAATTTATTCTACCTAGCTCTCTTTAGATCAAATAGACAAGGCAGAAGTCCCTTGAAAAAATAAAGTTACTGGGCTGCAAAAAATGGACTAGGTTGGGTTATTCTTTAGCCACATTTGTTGACTTAGCTCAGTTTTCAGTTGCCAGTAGAGACAGYTGCTATGCTCTGCATTTTTCCTCTCCACTTGTCAGTCCTGTATGTATTATCAGCTCAGGAATGCAATAACTTCTCTTTTCTTCTCTTTTTCTTTCCCACCTTCTCCATCTAATTAATGCCAACCAGAATAAACGTGTCTTTGTGAACTAGTCAGACATAGTAGCGGCTGCTCCAGGTAGCTAGCTGCTCCAGGTGGTAGTTCATGCCCACCCATATTTCACAAAGCAACCAAACAGGTTCAGCAACATTCGACATCCAAGCATGACTTGGGGAAAAAAAAAAAAAAAGACAAGACAGGCCAAACAACCCACCTTTGGATTACTCTGCACTAACTTCTAGGAATCTGTGGTAAATTCAAGATCACGATGATTTTTGTGTAACAAAGAGAGAATAATTCAATTTCTTCCATAACAAACACAAAGAATCTGCTCAAAAGCTTGAATGACGGCCACAGTGCACTTACTAAACAACAGCCAGCCTACAGGAACATCTTTCCTGCGAAACCAATCTGTCTGGCAGCTAACTCTCCCTGACAGAAGACTTGCTGTATCAGTCTTAAAACCACAGACTCTTACAGGTGGATGTAAGGATGTAAATGTCACATTTTCTCACCACCTTTGTTTTCTGCTGGATCAACCTGATATTGTCTTCTGCTTGCATTTGTCCTAGCTGAGAAAATCCCCTAGCAGAACACTCATCATCTCCCTTCCAGCCACAAGAAATGATGGAGAGGTATTGTATTACCTGAGGTGCTGGAGAAAAAAGGTAGCTACAGTATGCCAGAAAGAACATTTTTTGCTGCTACTGGAAGTTAGAGTAAATATAGTTGTTATATCTTGAGACAGATGTATTAAGGGCTCTGCTCCTGCACTGTGTTTTGCAGTGTTTTCTACCTCTTCCAAGTTCTTCATCAGCACAGACATCCACACCCACAATAGTGGCAGAACCGTCATCTGTCAGAGTCACACCTGGAATATAAATCCATGCTTTGCTCCATTCACTCCATGATTAGATTTCTTGCAGCTTCTTTTCCCATCTTCAGTTAGGAAAGACAACTTCAGTCATCTGTAGTGCCACAGACAGGATGAGCTGGATAGCACAGGGCTGATTATATTGTCAAGAAACAAGTCTGAGAAAGGGCAAATGGGGCAAGGGGGAGGGCGGGAGATAGATGTTGCTTAAGTTAGGTTTCCTGTGTCAAAAGACTGATAGGTAAGTTCCTCTAGACATGATTGAGAGCAAAACTATAATTTCAGCCATCGAAAAGCTCGACAAAATTTTAGCCAGCTGTTTAGGTTCTGTCTAGAAAATGAAGTTAAACAGGCACCCCAGGATGGGATAAATCTTCCTCTGGAGACAGGTGTCCAAAATAGATAGCATGAGTGTCCCTTTGTAGGTAACCATCTCTTCCACTGTTAACTCGGAGAAAGCCAGTATAGCCAGGATGTTATGGGTTCCTGACCTTCTGACAGCTAAACCAGTCCTCTCTGGAAGAGAGGGGGGCGTATAATTGCAGTGAACAGATAGTTGGTATCCAGTTTATATCACTTCCTTCAAAGCTTGCTCTGGTTCCTGGATTGCCATCAGGAATGTGTAAGCCACCATTCCTTCAAGACTTTTACAAAGGCCGGACCTACTTAAGCCAAGCAGAAATGGGCAGAGCTTGTTCCACTGCACGTTTCCCCTTTCGGCAAACCTTGCAAATGCAGTTGGAAGACTTCCAGATGCAGTGGTGAAGGGAGATTCCGTCTTAATGACATAAAAATACTCACACAAGCTGGGGCAAGAATTAAGTCCATTTTCAGTAGCTTACTTTACCCCAATTTTGAACAGTATCTAAAATACTGATTAAAGCCAATGGCAGCTCTCATTTCCAGCTCATAAGAACCAAGCCTTGAAAAACCTTTACAGAAGCTGCTTCTATTTTTTGCTTGTCTTCCAACTCGATCTGCAACATTGCATATGTGAAAGGGCCATGTATGGACACCTTATTTGTTAAAATACTACTTTTATGATATTTTCTGGAGTGCTTTCCTTCCCTAAGCTATGAACACCTCTAGAAAATAAGGACTAGTTTAATTCCCTGGCAAGAAGCATGGCAGGTCTCCTGCCAAAAGATATATGCAAGATATGAAAGGTGAGGTGGTAGCAGCAGAGCCTGGCAGAGCTTCCAGCTCACCTTGAGGTGCCTACAATTTAGCAATGAAACAACAGAGTTCCTAAAGCAGGGGGAAGACCAGGTTCTGAAGTGTTATTCTGAGAAAGACCCTGTGTAAAACACCAAGTGTTGCAGTCCTAAATGTGTAGAATACCCTGCAGGTGTTGTCCAGCCCATTTCTCAGGCAGTAATACCAAATGAAAAATAAAAAAGAAAGAAAGGAAAAAGAAGTGAATCTGTGGGAAATAGAACTGATAGGACTCCTTTTTCTCATCTGTACTCCTAAATTTAACTATGTACCATATTCTGAATGATCTTCTTTGTTGCCAACTTAGGCCTTCTACTTGACAAGATATTAATTTTTCTCCCTTCTTTCAAAGGAAATGAATCTAAAGGACAGAGGAAACTAATTTATGGCATGCTGTTTTGTTCTATTAAAAATGTATGATCCTTAAGGACTCCATGTGTTTCAGCTAATCTAAAGTAAATCTATCAGACTAAAACCATCAGTAATACGTTACCCTCTCTGTTCAAGGAGCTGAGTGTACCAACCACTCAATGAGATATGCTCTGGAAAAGATCAGAAACCAACACATTTTCCTCCCATTAGCATGGATGAGATGTGCACGAAAGCCTGAAGGACGAAATATTTTAACAGCCATGCATGAATTCAAAAGGCAGGAGCACAGCCATCACTTACTTAAATGTTTAATGCTGAAGGAAGATTTAATGCTATCCTCAGTAAATCTCCATTTGTTTTAGTTAATCAGAAAACAAGTGTATTTTCTCCACATTAATTTTTTGAAGTCATTTAGTAGTGGTAAGATACAAAAAGAAAAATCTACAAAATAAACAAGCAAGCAATATAGATACATTACCTACATATCAGAATTACCAGCAGGGCAGATGGGGGAAGGCATTTTTTCCTCCATATTCACATTAAAGAGTATGTTATTCTGTCACCAGTGCTAAGCTCCTTTGACACAAAGAACCTACTTTAAAAACAGCAGACACGCTGCATATGAGAAGACAGACTAAAAAGTCCACCGAGCGGTTGATCAGGAGCCTTACTATCACTGCTAAGGTTTTTATTTCAGTATAAACCCTACCTCATTTACAAGCTACCTTTTTTTTTTTTTTCAGTGCTGACTTTTGATTTCACTATCTTGCTTTCTCTTCAGGGTAGTGATAGTGGGTAGCTCTCTTGTGAGGAGCTCAGGAATTATGATTATGTGACTGGCTGAGTTTACTGAAGGAAGCTTTGTTCTCTCTCTTTTTTCCCTCTTGGGGCCAGCCAAGTTTTTCCCTCTCTTCCCCTCCCTCTTTTTGAAATTCAGCTGCTCAAACATCAGCCATACATACATAAACCCTCCTCTTCTCCACCCCCTTAACTCCATCCCCACAGCCCAGCACATCAACATCCAGAAGCAACTCCCTGGATGGGTGATTTTTAATCACTATCTTGACTGGCAGCACAGGGATTAAGCTATGGTCCATTCGAGAAGTAGCTTTAACACACATTAGCCCCCTGAAGTGCTAAACTCTAAACCTCTTTCTTCTGCTACGTCTACTCTGTATCTTGCAAAAACCTTTAGTGATGGTTGCGATGCACAGCTTTTCATCCATACTTGGTTACAGAAATGGAATTAACCAGCACAGTGTTTTTCAAAAACTACAATAAGGCTTTCTTTTCAGAATTTAGTAATGCAGGATGAGAAATATCCTTTTTACAAAGAAATTCTTTTTTTGTTGCCTTTATTATTTAAGGCCACATTTTAATTTATTGCAATAGCAACTTATATTAATTAATTTATTTATTATTGCAGAGTTTTACACTACCCTATCATATCTATTATAAGTTCAGGATGGGTTAGATGTAAACAGATGATTTAAGATGTTGATCAGAATCAGCATCATCTTAACCTAGCATGGTTTCTGACTTGATGGCCACCTAACAGTGTACCATCTGGCCAGATTCTACTATACTGATACCTTTAATAAACCAGTGCAAATCACTTTTACTATAAAGCAGTTCCTCCTACTGAGGATTTCTTTTCCAGCAGTACCAAAAGCTTTGYCATTTGTAATGCAGAATAGTCTATCATCTGTGAGAATAAAGGCATCATCCAGTGGGGAGGGTTCGACTTTGCAAAATTGCAGTAAGCGTTTCTGCCATTTAAAAAAAAGGAATTTGTTGGATTTTTTTTTTTAAACAAAGTTTATACTCCATGCCTCTTTTACTGCAATTGTGCCAGTGTGCCTCAAAATGGGTCTGTTATTGCCATGCTCAGCACTGCGTTAAGTGTGTGATGGTGGTTTCATAAACACGGAACTAAACTGAGACCACTGAACTCTTTCAATTGTCACCTAAATCAGATTACAACCTAGGCTTTTCAAAGGTGAATAGAAGACTGTAGACTAAACATCCAGCATCACTTACATTAAATCCCACAGGATCAAAACGTTTTGAACTCTTAGGAAGAAAAGAAAGTTAATACTTCATTTTGCTGTGCATTCATGCCCGGATTTTATCACACACACAAAGCATAGAGTGCCTTTAGCAGAGAAACTCTGCTCCCTTCACCACTTACTTTATTGTAAATTATTTCGAAATGTGGAAGTGCTACTACTCAAATAAAAAAACATATATTATTAAGATCTATGGCTTTGCATTATATTTGCGCTTGGGACTATGAAGTTATAAGAATTAGCATTTCCTGGAAACCAAAGTACTAAAACATGATTCTGTGAGACACCATCCTTGTCTTCCTGAGTGCTTTATTATCAAGTCAAACTGAGCTTCGTAATCAAGATATGGTCAAGATGGTTTGGAATTATGAATCACGTAAATAATTACAAAGTAGTATCAGCCTTTCTTTAGATGTTACCTCCTTCATTTGTGTGGAAACCTCAATATATTACATGCATACAAGGAAAAAGCAACAAAAAAAACCAAAACACTTGCTGCGTAAGAGATCCTTGAAATGACTCAACTATACGGTGAAAAATTTCAAATTCAAGTGACTGACCACAATGCTTAGAATGATTTTCACTTCTAGAAGCCAATAAAGTAAATTATATTATTCAGGTTTTATACCCAAGTAACAAGGAAAAGCATCTGACAATATTATGAACAGAATTATTCATGTGTATGCCACCACTAATGGTCTGAACAGTGAAAATCAGACATATGAAATCTGAGCCCTCAATCAGCGAGTGATGTTAATTTTTCAGCAGCATTTGTGTAACACCCCTCCCCCAAAATAGTCAAACAAAAACCCCTACGTCACATACCTTCATGTTGCATTGGGAACACTGATATCCTACCATCATATTCAGATGCAAAGCAAAACAGAGTTTAAAATAATATATAGGAGAGAGAGGAGAACGTAAACCATTCAAAGCATAATACTTCACCATCCACYTGAGATTCTCTGATAAATATCTTTCTTTACTTTGAGTCAGACCAGTACTCAAAGGGCCACAAGGGCTTAAAAAGAAGATTTGTTCTGTCTAGTCCGAAGATAAATATCACCCTATTGTACCAGATGAAGTATACCAGTTGTCATAACAGTTTGCTTGTTTGGAAAAGATCTCTAGTACATTGAGTAGTGCTCATTCTTAGAACTAAACATTTTAAAAATACAATCTTTTAAAGCATTCTCACATATATATTTTTATTCTGTTACTTCATATATTAAAGAATCAGGGCCACAGTCTTGCTTTCAACTTATATATTTCAGAAGCAGATGTTTRTTTATATTGGAAAGTGACATATTAAAAAGATATAGTTTAGATATAGGGGAAAGGGGTGTCTTTTTATAGTCAATATTACCAAGCCTCCCTTCAGCTCCCCATCTGCCTTTCTCAGGTGCTCGGGGAGCAGAAAGGAATTGTGTGATGGTGCACAGCATCTGGAACAGGCTGACTTTTCCAGGACAACTGGTTTGTGAATTGGTCAGCAGAGTGCCATCAGGGAGAATGGATCTGATATTCACCTCTTCTCATCACAGCCCACAACAAGGTAAGCACCATAGGCCAGCGGGAACCTCATTATTACTACCCCCACATACACGCAAGTCAGAAACAGGATTTAGAAAAATTACTTAAAAGCTATTATTTTATTACATTTGACATAAAACAAATTGAGAAATCTTTCAATGTGCTTCCTGGACTTTGATTCGTTCGGGTTTCTGCACTGCCGCAAGAGCTCAACTCTTTTTCTGCATGAAAGCTAGCCTGCAAAAGCCACCCAGTGAGTGGCATGAGTGAGCGTTAGCCTCACTGAGGGTGGAAGTCACCACGCCGACACCTTTAGCAGGTTGAAAGCTAAATGTCCAGAGACCAAATTCACATTAAGTCTCTCAAATGTAGAGCAGGATAGAGCTGCTTGGGGCAACTGCACAGCCAATGACTACAATGCTGTCTGAGCCGTTGTTTCCTTGGCTAAGGCAAGATGTTGCTGCTGCGGCAGCAAGAGAAACCTGGAAGGAGGCAAAGGGGAGAATTCCCGCACACTGTGCCAAGCTGGTGTTTGACAACACTGTCTTTCACCAGCCTCTTTGAAAATGCTTCTGTGTCTGTCAATCTGGACACACCACTACAGACAGAAATCTGGACACAAGGCTTATTGGTGGGTTTTACCTGATGTATTTAAAGTTAGGAACATGTCAGACAGTTAAACTAATAGTAAGGTTGGATTCCCAATGGGGAAGTGGTGGATAAATTGTCTGACAAGTCACAGTCTTCCTTACAGAAGAAAATACGGATGCAGAGACGTATCCAAGCTCTCAAATTGGGATCTTTGGTTTTCTGATGCAGTAGCCTGAACATATCTTGGAATGGTTTTGGTTATAATATTGGTTTATAATACAGATGGGAAAACTGAAGGTAGATTTCATTTTTTCCCCTTTCTTACTGCTGTGTCTTACATTTTCAAAAGGGCATGCGARAATATACATTTTTTATATGTCTAGCTTGTGTCCAATTTTTCAGAGGAGTAAGTGCTCAGTACTTTTTAAAAAACAGATCCATTTAATATGTTACTAGTGACTTTTGAAAATACAGGCTGTTCTCTCTGCCCATCATCTTGAGTAAGCAAAAATGAAGTTGCTGTCATATAGCCAAAAAAGTGCTGTTTGCATCTGCCTACGTGGGCCTTGACATTTCCAATGCTCACTATGCCACCATTTCCTCTCTGAATCAGTCTCCCCCCTTTCATCTCCAAAATACTCAGCTAAAAATCAGAATTTGATGGATGTAATTCTTCTAAATGATAGCCTAAAACTTTGAAGTCTGATTTTCTTCCTTAACAGAGTTGCACAACAGGCTCCATATTTTCCTGCAGCATAATTTTGTTTAAATACCAAAATAACAGGACCTTAACAGAGCATAAAATGACTACATCACTGTAGACAGCTCCTTGCTGCCAGCCATTCCTTACAGTCTTTGCCATACGTGGCTCATTCATTACACAGGAAACAGTTCCAGTTTTCTTGTGCCCTAGCCCCAGTTTGTATGTGCTATTCCTTCACGGATCATAGCACCAGCCTTTTTATTCCCAGATTTTAAAATAGCAAACTGCTAAACACATTTTAGAATTTCCTGGAATTATTGGCATTAAATCACTACATTCAAACAGCCAAACAGACCGGATTATATATGATGGTTGTCTGAACAGAGAACACTTGTTCATCTTTTCTCAGTGTTATGAATGCAGGAAAAGCATAAGGTGTCATTTTGGAGGCTATAAAGAAAATAGCATTCAAGCATAACTTCAGAAAGAGTTTTAGCCATTGAAACTCAACAGCCAAGGGCAACAAAAATTTCCCATGGATTTAAAATTCATAGAATTGGCAGACCTTTTGTGGAGGCAAGGGGTAAAGTTCATGCGTTTCATAGCTTCACTAACTCCAAGAAACAACGGTGCCTTTATGTACTCCTGAGCTTTTCTATAGAACGGATCCTTCCGTGGTTAGCAGAGATAAGAAATAATGCAACACAGATACAATACTCCCATACTTCTGAGCTGTATAGCTTCCTAAACACATTCAAACGCTTGGTCAGCAGATAGTCTGTACCTTTGGTTGAATTACAATGTTTTAACAGTAAAAAGCTGTCTGCCACCTTGAAGTAACGCTAGTTGCCTTTTGCCCTGTTAACTATGGAAAGAGGCAGCTCTGCTCGAAACAGATGCCTGGGAAGACAGAGCAAAGTCTGAATAATCAGGCCCCAACAGGGGTCTGGCAACAAAGCCCAGAGAGGAAGTTAAAAGGATTAGCACTATAACACTGTTTAGCATTAGTACTCCTCTCTCTCAGTCTGACCCCAAACTACCTTCCTCCTACTAAGTCTGCCCTTCACCATTTTTACTGTGCTCAGAATACCTAAGTTCACTCATGTATAACTTAACCTTGTCACTTGAGGGATAGTCACACCATTACGCCTTACGAGCGGTTTGAGTGTGACTTGCTCATTAGCTGTATCTGCATTGTTAACATCAGCACTCAGGATGGGCCTGGTTTGCAAAGCAGTATTAGGGAAATGAGCGGTTCAAATGCATATGCTAATTCAAGGATATCTGTGCCCTTGCAAAGCAGAAGCCCCTGTGMTTGCTGTATGCCTTCCCGTTAGTGCTTTAGTTCAGGTCATGAGAACATTTTTAAGCAATCTCCCAATCCTCTGCATTAATCAAGCCTTGGTTCACATCACTGACTGATGCTGGAGCACGTTAAGTTTCATCCCCCCAGATGAAATAACCCAGATGATGAGCTCTAGATGAGCACTTAATAATGACCTTCAGCCACTAATGAATATCCAGTCCTCAGGCCCTGACTAGAAGGAGTACAGCATGGGAGTAAAATGTACACAGTCTGGGTATTGGGTTCTCTGCATCAATTATTTCACTCTATAGATCTGTTGTTAACTGGTCCAGCATGACTTGTTAATGTGGACAAGTTTTGGCACTGAGTGTGCCAAAAGCTCAGCATCTTCAGGATGAGGATTCAGGCATAGGCAAGTTTAGGAAGTAGGGAACATGGAGTTTCAGAAATAGAGCATACAGGGAAAGGTGAAGTCATGGGAATGGGAATGAGTGGGAGTGGAAGACACTGAAAGGTCAGGAGATACTTATGAGTGGAGTCCTTRTTTATGAAGATAAAAATGCATGGTATGATGTAGGTAACATTTGTGTCACAGGCTGAGATTCCCTTTAGGAGACCTGCAAGGTGTGATACAGCTGTCAGCCATATTACCATTATGGATYGGAAAAATGTTTCTGAAGTCAACATTTTTGAAATTAAGTTGTCAGTTTGTGGCCTTGCTCAGTTCACTGTAACTAACTATCATAGAGTAGCATGTAAAATGAACCGTAGCATGAATTCTGCTGAACAAATTATCCCTGGCTGCTAGAAGACTGTAGTACCACTCTKCTAACCTTAGTTGGTTGCATCCTCTATAAAGATTGAAATTCATCTCACCTGACTTCAGATCAGAAAGCCAAAACAAGATTTTTGTGTGYGTTGTGTCTTATACAGCCATCTTTGAATGTGATATAACAGATGTCAGGGAAAACAAAGTCCACCCTAAATGATACTAAATTTCAATTCATCTGGTGAAGTAGAGGTGTCCATAATACAGAAGCCTACAGCTGATGATCCTACTAATCCTGGGATCCTTTTACACTCAATAAGCATTTCAAGGAAGCAATTTATCTTTTTATATGGCTTTAGTGCAAAAAAGAATCCTGTCCTGGAAGTACCTATACCCRTGGACTACAAAAGAAGCCTGGAGCAAATGGGCTAAGACAGAGATGTCCCATTGTCAGTGCCGATATTATAAGATGACTTCGATGACAAGAATGCAGTATATCCACAATAYTTCCAGTTAAATTAGTGCAATTCCTGGCATGCAATCATGCATGGTTTAATTGAGGTTAGAATGGCTTATTAAAAACAGGGCATCTCATAATATTGCCTAAAAAAGGACCTAAATAAACAAAAAGAAAGAAATCATAGAATCATAGAATGGTTTGGGTTGTAAGGACCTTCAAAGACCRTCTAGTCCAACCCCCCTACTGTGGGCAGGGACATCTTTCACTAGATCAGCTTGCTCTAAGCCCCATCCAGCCTGACCTTGAACTCTTCCAATGATGGGGCATCCACAACTTCTTTGGGCAACCTGTTCCAGTGTCTCACCATCCTCGCTGTAAAGAAATGTCTTCCTTATATCCAACCTAAATCTACCCTCTTTCAGTTTAAAACCATCACCCCTTGTCCTGTCACTACAGACCCTGGCAAAGTCTCTCTCGATCTTTCTTATAAGCCCCCTTTATATATTGAAAGACTGCAACAAGGCCGCCCTGGAGCATTCTATTCTCCAGGCTGAACAATCCCAACTCTCTCAGTCTTTCTYCATAGGAGAGGTGTTCTAGTCCRCTGATCATTTTCATGGCCCTCCTCTGGACCCGCTCCAACAGGTCCATGTCTTTCTTGTGCTGGGGACCCCAGAGCTGGACGCAGTACTCCAGGTGGGGTCTCACCAGAGCAGAGTAGAGGGGCAGAATCACCTCCCCTGACCTGCTGGCCACRCTTCTTTTGATGCGGCCCAGGATACAATGGGCTTTCTGGGCTGCGAGCGCACATTTCCGGTTCACGTCCAATTTTTCATCCACCAGTACCCCCAAGTCCTTCTCGGCAGGGCTGCTCTCAATCCCTTCATCCCCCAGCCTGTATTGATACTGGGGGTTGCCCCGACCCAGGYGCAGGACCTTGCACTTGGCCTTGTTGAACCTCATGAGGTTCACACGGGCCCAGTCAAGCCTGTCAAGGTCCCTCTGGGTGGCATCCCTTCCCTAAAGTGTATCAAATGGGTCTCCGAATTTCTTGCAAATGTTTAATTATACACAAATGCTTATAAACCAGCTTCTTTTAAACCTACGGAATATGACATTTGGATTTCCTGTTGAAGTTAGTTTTAAAAGGTATGTCTTTATAGGCAGCATAGACTTGTGCTCTCATAGTGTAAATAATATTTCTGTCTTAAAAACAAACACTTCCATTTTAATCTTTTTTAATAAGGATGAGGGGAGAACACTGCAAACTAAGAGTACTGTTGGATTTAAGGGCAGCATGAATTTTTATTGCTTTCTTAGAAATCCCAAACCTACTGGAGATACCTTTCCCCCACTCTGTTCCCTGATGCTGTATCAGACCTTGCTAAAACATTAACACAGCACTCCTTCACTAAGCCTGACTTCTCAGACAGCAACAATGTCCAACAGTATTTCCATTATTCTGTATTGTTCTGCCTAGATCAAACCTATGTTTAAAAAAATATATTTTTCACCACAATCTATTTAAAGTTTTACCACCACTTTTCTTCCTTAAGTTAAAGTGAGCATCCCACATAACAACMAGAGGCTGCAGCTTTGTATGTCAATCCATACATAGTTTGAAGATAGATAGCACAGATAATAAATATTAGTTATGCAAGTTTTGTTGGGAAAGGCCTGATTCTGYAGGTCCTCTTGTATCTATCTTCTCCCTTCTTTGATATAAGTAATAAGCCACAGATTTAGACTCAGATGTCTAAAATCCAATTAATAAGGTAGATAAACTTGTGTTCACTCAGGTATTTACAATCTTCACTCTGTTGTTTTTTCACACCAGTTTTCACACTGAAGTTCCTGTGTCGGTGACTAAGATTTCTTGGGGCAATTCCTGGGGTTACTCCAGCCGCAGCTGAACCACTCCATGATGCTTTCCACTCAACTGCAGGAAGGCTTCCCCGACCTTCTGGGCACTTGGAGGGCAGGTAGTAGAGACCTAGCAGTGTAAACTGATTTAATCTGCATCCTCCCCCTGAGGTGGATATAGGAAGTATAGTGGCTGACATGAAAACAAAACTGGGGACCTGCTTCATACCTATGCCTATGTCTTTAGCTTGGGAGAGTTGGGGGTCACCACCCAAATAAGATAAATAAGTAACTCCTCAGTTACAGCATGGACACATGGAGACATGAAATTGTAACAGAGCTTCCTGTCCAGGCTTCCTGTCTCAGCACATTTGCATTTAAAAGATAAAGATAAACCTGCAAAATATTAAAAATACCAACCATGTACCAAACCTTTAACATGATGCTTTAAACCACAGCCAAATTTTGGCACTGTAAAACATCTGTGAACTATTTCATCCACTGAAATGAAATGTTCTGAATATTTGGAAAATATGGTCAACACATCTTACATGCTCAAAGTTAAACTGATAATGCATCTGAAGTCCGGACAGAAATTCCCCAGGTCAGATTTGGGGATTTAGAGCATATTTTGTGGAGCAGCCCTTCTTAGTATGGGCATAGTCCGCTTCCTAGTATCATTTGCAATTTCCCTCAAAGAATTTCGTGCTAGTACAAGGACACCAGCAATTTATCTGCCTCATTCTGAGTTATTCTAGAGGCTTTTATGGTTTTTGATCTATTATACCATCTCCCTTAAATATTTTATGAGATAACATGACTCATTTCATTACTTGTATAATCAGTGTTTGGAGAATGGATGTTCTTTCTTCCAGTCCCTTCTGAACTACTGGAACATCATTGCTGGAATTACATTTAAGCAACCATACTGGAGATTGGCATCAGCCCCTTGTTCTTATCTACAYATCACAACTAAATTTTGCATCAGTTTCTGCTTCAGGACAATCACTGAATGATATCTGAACATAGCCCGCTGTTGATGCCTCATGCAATCTTTAAAGCTGTTTTTCTTCACGTCTTAGAAAGGTATGTACATGTCTGTCTGCACAGAGGTGTGGCAAGGGAGGAAGAATTAGAAAACTAAACATGTTGGTTATCTTGTTACAAAAGCCTATGAAGAAATAAGGTCCCTGCAATGTTTACCTCAAGGTAGCTAGCAAGATACTCACTACAGCCTAGGCTAAGGATGTTTATCCACCATATCACGACCTTTTCTCTTCCATAATAGTTAAAATATAATAGTAATCCTGTGATTATAAAAAACACCGATTTTATTACTGCTGGGGTCAGGAGAACTGATCAGATTAACTACTGGAGACCTGCTCATCAACAATGAAACACAAATATYCTTCTTTTTAATAAAATTAAATATTTCATATTTTAAATTTCATAAAGTCTCTTTTATATCATCTGGTCTGACACAAAATTTCACAATGAAATTATGTTTTTAAAAATTCATGTGAATTCTTCACCTCCTCTTTCACCAAGTATTTTAACTCCAATGAGTATTTCAGTCTCCTTCACAGATCACAGAAATAGATCAAATTCTTTCTGATAGAACAGTTCCCTGTTGAGAAGTTCAGTTTCATCAAAACATACACATTTTACAGGAGTAGGTCAACTCAAATGAAGTGTTTTAAGGAATAAGTCAAAAAGAATTATTTCAATTAATTTTGTCATTTATTAGATACAAAAATTTTTGTTTTACATACAGTATGTAGAATAGCACATTTAGTGCTCTAATATAGTCAAGTTGAAGAAAATAATACATCCYAGAATAGAGTAACTTAGGCTTATTTTGGGGTTCTGTCATTTGAAAATGAAACCGTTTTAATGGGCTGATTGGTTTGGAAGGATTTTTTCTGAGGGAGTCGGAGAGAGACTAAAGACTGGATATTGCTGGGGAARAGGGTACCATTTTAAGAGAAGCATATTCCAAAAAGATACAGTATGTATTTCAACCCTATGGTAAGGAGCTGTCYCCTATGCCTTCTTAAATCATCAATATCACCAATTCTTACTGCTTTTTGTAAGTAAAACTGCAAGTAAACTTCAAAATGTCTTTCAGTCATTATTATAATCCCCATTTTCCAGATAAGACCAAAGCATGACAAAATTTTYCAGAGGCTCTCCGCTATGTCGTTGTCCAACCCCCTTTCCTGATTAACAGTTCATTTCAGCTAGCTGGTGTGGATTTGCTGTTCTCGCAACTGTCTTAGCAGCAGTATACCAGGAAGTCATAGCTGCCCTGGACCACACATCAGCTAACACTCTACTGACACTACTGACACAAAAAAACATCCTCTCCTCCAACTTTATGGAAACAAGTCAAGCCAACAGTGCATATCATCAACAACCAAAGGTATGACATTAGAATCATAGAATCGTTAAGGTTGGAAAAGACCTCTAAGATCAAGTCCAATCGCCAACCCAACACCACCATGSCCACTAAACCATGTCCCAAAGTGCTACATCTACACGTTTTTTGAATGCCTCCAGTGATGGTGACTCCACCACTTCCCTGGGCAGCCTGTTCCAGTGTTTGACACCCCTTTCAGTGAAGAAATTTTTCCTAATATGCAATCTAAACCTCCTCTGGCGCAACTTGAGGCCATTTCCTCTTGTCCTATCGCTAGTTACTTGGGAGGAGAGACCAACACCCACCTCACTACAGCCTCCGTTCAGGTAGTTGTAGAGAGCGATAAGGTCTCCCCTCAGCCTCCTCTTCTCCAGGCTAAACAACCCCAGCTCCCTCAGCTGCTCCTCATAGGACTTGTTCTCCGGACTCTTCACCAGCTTCGTTGCCCTTCTCTGGACATGCTCCAGCACCTCAATGTCCTTCTTGTAGTGAGGGGCCCAAAACTGAACACAGTATTCGAGGTGCGGCCTCACCAGTGCCAAGTACAGGGGCACGATCACCTCCTTACTCCTGCTGGTCACACTATTCCTGATACAGGCCAGGATGCCGTTGGCCTTCTTGGCCACCTGGGCACACTGCCGGCTCATGTTCAGCCAGCTGTTGACCAGCACCCCCAGGTCCTTTTCCGACGCTTGTCATCCTAGGGCACAAGTGGCAACAGCCACGGACATTTGTTTGGTTATTCCCATTCTTCTAACCTCTCCCTCTCTCAAACTTCTCCTGCCTGCAAAACAAAGTAGTGTGGCATGGAGACTCTCTTACTTCATATAAGCAGACTTTCACCAAAAGCCTTCCTAGATTTCCTTTTTTTAAAAAAATCTGATTCTTTCAATAACTACAACAACAAAATAGAAACAAAAAGCCCAAATGGCTACAGTTTACCTATGTGCTATTTGGCATCCTGTTTCTGAAATGAGAGTTGACAGGCCAACATATGTGACCAATAACTGCTATTCAGAGTTAAGCTCTGCAAATGGTGATTGACATGGAGCCGGGCATTCCATGAGCCAAGGGAGTTATCGACTATAGACCAGCCAAAATAAACTCCAAGAAATTTCCTCTGGGTGTTAATCACTCTGAGCATCATTCTTTCCCACACACTAGGCAAAGATTCTTGACCTTCTGATTTGGAGCAAACCCACCCCTATTAATTAAACAATTTGTCCATTATCACCTGAAGACACGCATAACCTCTTCACCCTACACAAGAAAGAGAACGGAGTAAGTAAACAAACGTCTATTGTAAATATGACTAAATCCCCAAGTTTGCTTGATTTGCTACAGTGCATATGCCATCCCAATACCGCTTAGTGTATATCTGCACGGTAAAGCACATTAACACRTATTCTTTAAATCTCTAGTGGATAAGTCTTTGCGCAGCACTTTCAAATGAAACAGTCCACAGCTGGGAAAATTGAGTCAGTCAGTCACCTTTCAACTCTGAAGGCTGGACTTATGCCTGGCCTGAAGCACAGCATTGTACAATATCTGTCCATACCATACAAGCTTCTAACTGGCGTCACATCTTTCACAGTACTTTTTACTGAGATGACGTATCAAAACACCAAACRTCTTTATCGTTAAAAACTAGCTTTTCCCATATAACTGCAATCATGAAATCGTGTGGGAAAAGTTTAGTTTTGGGGAGTAAGATTTTTCATGCATTTGCAAAATAAAGCAACATGGGTTTGTTTTTCTGTCYGCTAAAAGTCAGCTTGTCACTTCTGCAGGGTGAGTCTTTGTTCAGACAGTAGAAGAGCTACAAGATCATCAGGAGTAAGGGTCTTATAATTGGGCTGAAGCCCTTTTCAACAGTACCTTATGGTAAAAAACATTCCCAGAATTTTTTACATCGATGTTGTCCCATAAATCTGGCTTACAAATTTTAGAAATGAAGATGCATAAAGTTATTGGTACATTTGACTTTTTAACTGATTATTTATACCTCTAGCCCTCACATGCAAGGTTTCAGCACTTGGTAGAACACGTTTATTTACACACTCCGCAATGACCTCAAGATTGAAAAAAAAAAAAACAAAAATCTTGGAGTTTGATCAGAAAACTAAGCCTTATATTTTAGCTGCTTTTAGAGACGTTAAAAACCCAACACTCCAGAATATTGCAGTGTCTTTTTAATACCCATTAGAAAGAAAAGCTTGCTAGGAAAATAGTTGTCCAGAGAATTTACAAAACAAAACTCCRTTGATCACCCCATTACACCTTTGCACTGTAAAGCAAAGGGGCCTGTAAAGGACAGGTACCATCAGGAATGGTCCTTTCAAGAAGAGATAGGTCAGACAGTTTAATGGAGAAGGAATGGGAAGCTACAATGGCTTACCAAGGCAACTTCTGATTCTGTAGCACCAAAAGTCCTATTTTCATCCTAAAGGCTTTCARACAAGCTTCATTCACAATATCTGTATAAAGGCTCCTTCCTCAGCTTTCCTAAAGCAATTTTAAGAAGAGAGTCTGGCAATCTTTTCCTTCTCTGCAGGCTCCTCCTGGTCTTCTCTCCCACATAGTTGTTTTCCCTCTGGGCCTCTCCCTGTCCCTCTCTTCTATACCTTATTTTCTGAGTAACCTAATCTAGTCTCAGGCATGCACCCTGGTATTTTAAAATGTACTGCTGTCAAGAAAAACAGAGAGCTGCTTTCCCTGTTGTTATATAGGAATAGCACACAAACAGCCAGAGCTGCCCCCTTCTTTCTCTTCCCCTTCCTTTACCTCTTCTCAAATACCTCAAAAAGGCAAACCCATTTAGTCATCCCCTGGCATAGCACCAACCAACGGCACAAACATCGGCCAAAAGATGTTTGGAAAGGCTTAAAAATATTTTCAAACTCAGAATTTTCAAGGAAAATTTCCAATTCCAGTTCAATGATAGAAGGAAGGGAAGAGAAGATAAAAAAAAAAAAAAAGCGCTACCAGTTTTCTTCTTTGTCATGCTCAAATTTCCAGCTGTACACTGAGCAGGACAGGAGTTCCAGGTTGGCAAAGCCTACCTCCCTGGTGAGGTTAAAAGCACATTTAAAAAGGAGAGGGATTGAGATGGCATTTCCCCTCTTTCTTCAAGACCCCACTCTTCCCTCTGGGTTTGCCCTACAGCTCCCGTGAGCTCTAGTGTTGTCCAGATGTCTGGGGAAGGAGCAGGAAGTTAAAGACAGAAGCCAAAAAACWGAGGACAGGGAAGTGAGGAGACAGTAATAGAAATCCTAGAGCAGGGACAGGGTGGGGGGCAGCAAAGATCCAAAAGAGGTAAAAAGAAAAATCACTGAACTAGGAGAATGTACTGGAATTAGTCTGAAAACTCAAGGAAAGCTTAGGGAAAAAATCAGCATCATCGGTTATTAGTCTCTCTTGGGGCATACCTACCTCATCAGCTCAAGACAAACGGTGCGGAGAAGTAAAGTGCATTTCTCCACAAATGTGTTTTCTCCGGTAACAGTTTCCAGATTTTCTAGATCACAACAACACAATCTGTCTTCCTAAAGCTAACTCCTCTACAACATTTACAGGTATAAATTCATAGACAATAGAAAAAGTCATGGAAATAGACAAAYTAGACAAGATCCATGATCTAATATCCCAGGATTTCTGGTCCAGAAAGACAGATGATGCTTAAGAAACAACTAAAGCCTTTTGTGGACAATCATGCAATAAAATCAAGTTAAAGAGGGAAAGGTTTGGGTGTTTTTTTCTTTTGTTATGTTGGCCAGGAAGCCTCTCTTGAAGGCTGTAAAGCAACTTTTTCAATACAGCCATAATATGAGCTTCAACAAAGATAAATGTAACACCCTGCACCTGGAAAGAAGTAATCCCAAGCAGCAGCATGTGTTGGGGACTGATGGGCTGAGGAGCAGCTCTGCTGAAAGGGACCTGGGGGTGGTGGCAGGCAGGGAGCTGAATGGGAGCCAGTGGTGTGCCCTGGCAGGGAAGGTGGCCAGCAGTCTCCTGGGCTGCACCAGCAAGAGTACAGTCAGTAAATCAAGGGGGTTGGAGAACTTGACATATGAAGAAAGGTTGGAGGAGCCAGGTTTGCTCAGCCTGGAGAAGGCTCAAGGGGGATCTAATCACACTTCTTGAATATCTAAAAAAGTTAGTTATACAGGAAACGGAGCTRCTTTCTTCAGAAGGCTGCCTGCTGACAGGACAAGAGACAGTGGGTACGAGCTGCTTTGAGGGAAATTCTGTCTGGATATAAGAAAAAAATTCTTCCCTATGTGAGCAGCTGGAGATYGGAAGAGGCTGCCCAGGAAGTGGTGGACTCTTGCACACTGGAAATCAGAACCATAGAACCATAGAATCATAAAGGTTGGAAAAGRCCTCTGAGATCATCAAGTCCAACCATCAACCCAACACCACCATGACCACTAAACCATGTCCCGAAGCGCCACATCTACACGTTTTTTGAACGCCTCCAGTGACGGTGACTCCACCACTTCCCCAGCCAGCCTGTTCCAATGCCTGACCACTCYTTCCGTAAAGAAATTTTTCCTAATATGCAATCTAAACCTCCCTTGGTGCAACCTTCCTCTCATCCTAAATGCTCAAGAACGTTTGAATAAGTTGCTGTAGTGCCCTATGTTGAAGAGAAGGTTGGACCAGATAATCTCCAGAATCCAATCTGAACCTTCTGTGAATCCCTACCCATGCASAGTCTTTCTAGTAATATGAATAGTGGTGTCAGTCCACAATCATCTTCTCCCTCAAGCATCTCTCTTCAGAGTTTCACAGGTTAAAAACAGGAGGTATTTTCGTTTGAAAATTGGGATTTGCTTTTTCCAGCCTTGCAACACAAGTGCTGTATTTTGTTGAATCCTTCATTTCCGTGAGATTGTAAACTTGAAGGAGCAGCAGGTAGGTTTTCTTACTTGTTTATAAACCATCATGGTCCTGAATGATGAGTGTACAAACACGACGCACAGACTCACAAGACATTCATTACCTGGGCTACTACTACTCTGGGAGTACGTGATAYTTCTTTCCACGCATTGCTAATCTTTCATAAGCAGCTTATATTTTAGTTTTCTCTAAAGGGAGGAGGAGCATGGGAGGCAATAGCAGACTTCTCCCATGAGAGTTTCTTTYGCAGTCAAGACATTCAAGGAGAGTTATATTATGGGAGGATTTTTTAACCTTCAGCAACAAGGCTCAATTAGGGATCAAGAGCAAATGTTATAGCACAGAAGAGGTACCTCTGAACACTCATTCTTATCGTGTTTTTGTTCCAATTAAGCTGGTTAACAAGGGATGCAAGAGCATTTGCATCTGAAGTATAGCTATCACAATTTTAAATTTTACTTGAGCTGAAAAATCTGAGTAAGCAGGACCTTTTGAAGATTAGATGTATTTGTGAAGAAATGGTGAGGAACCTGTACAGCTCTTACCTCATTAAAATATTTCAACACTTTGAGGAACAAGCTCACGCTGAAACTSAAAAACAAATTTCTTATTATTCAAGAAAATATGAATGAAAATAAAAATTGTAAAAAAAAAAAAAATAGGAAAGATAGCCTGGTTTTGCTCTCTATCACCTGATCCGTTCAGCATTTGTCACAAGGGTGCAAATTTACTCACAGACATACTTCTCAAATAACTACAATAACACTGTACTTTGAAGGAGGATTCCATCCCACCTCCCCAATCCCACTGACTTCAGCAGAAGCAAAATCAGGCTTCAGAGCTGCCTATTTTGGATCAAGCAAGGCTAAGAAGCAAAAGGTGCAACCTTGCAATACCCTAACATTGGTTACACACCAATAAGGGGCATAGCGGTGGGCAGATAGGTAAAGCTAAGGACAAGACAGAGCTTTCCTTTGCTAGCACCAAAATACTGTAATTGGCTATAAGAGCAACAGATTATTTTTCCATTAGAGCAAAGAACAGTAGCATTTAATCCTCTAGTTGTTCCCTTATGTACCACAATTTGAGTCCTGGCAAACATAAAGTCTTGCCTTACAAGTCCAGATGGTAGGAGAGAAAAAAAAAAAAAAAACAAACAACAGCGTAAACATAAATATGAAGGAAAGTCCTTGCAATTTTGTTGAAGACTAAAAAAATAACCTCAGTTTTTCCGAGAGAAATACTGATGACTTCATATGAGACCTTACATTTCACAAGGAAAGTATATGGCATGATTCCTTTAATCCACTCTGTTTTACATAAGCATCCAGGTAAAGTTAAAAATGCTATTTTCTAACGATGAAAAACCTGCACGGGAAAGACGTACATGGCTACATGAGTTAGCACAGTCATTCTTTATTCATTAACTTTAATAAGCTTTACATGCAAAAGGGACAAGATACTTTTCAGAATTTGTAGCTATAATTTTGCTGTGACTAAATTCACTCCTTTATTGTTGCACAGAAGACCTATATAAAAGGGAAGCCAGTTTCAGGAGGTTTTGGTTTGTATCAGTTTTTCCCAGATCTCTAGAATTAGCCTGAAGGATCCTTTTAGAGAGTAAGTAAATATATATAAAATATTAGGACAACACTGCAATGCAAAAAGGATGCTAAATTGCTCATCCAAGGAGATGACATAACGAATACTGACATAATTTCCAAGCAGCAAAGCAAAACTAGGTCAAATCACGTTGACCTATCTAACATAATAAGCCTTTTTTTTCAGATTTTTACAATGTAGACTGTGTCTGCAGGCATTAATGTCCCCTGTTATCTATGTAGAGTGTTGTCACTCTGCTTTAATGTCTTATCACCATGTTGTGTTAATTAGACCAAAACAATACAGTGCACTTTCTAAAACTGCTTAACTCCCAGTTTGAAAYCTCTGCCTAAACTACACTTCTGAAGTTATCCAGTTAGAAATGAAGTCATTAACCCTTTACGGTCACTTGTTTGAAGAGGCGATACTAGGGCTGGTGGAATAGTGTAACTTTGCATACAGGTCAAAATCTAAGCTCCATAAGTTGCACATTATTTGTTAAAAACAAGGTCCGCGCAGCTAACATCTGTCAGTGAGCAAAGTGCACGCTAATTTTGGTGCCACTTAACCCGAGGCAGAACCCAGGCATATACACTCTTCCAAGCATCACATGGACAAATCCCTTCCATGCTCGGCCTTCACACATCCCTGCCCAAGCGCTTTGTCGACACGYGGTGCTCTGAAAGGGACAGCCCTCTTCCTTGCTGAGGGCAGCCTGCCCTTCCCATACTCTTGTTGTCCCTCTGCACGTCAGATTTACAGCATGCAGTAGTTTTCAGTGACACTATGATCGGAGTTGTGTAGGTTTCCGCCTACAGCCTCTCGTGTCTCCCACAAGCACAGAAACATGAGAAGTGAGAGYGATATTTGTCTATATCCCTGCCTCCAGAGCTGAGGTGGGACCAGAGAGCAGGCTGAGAGCTTGAGGCCCCAGCTACCCAGGGAGCCGGGGCTGGTCAGGAAGGAGAAAAAAGGCTGACGCAGGAGACAGAGGCAGACCTTGGTGGTCTACAAAGCAGAAGTTGTCAACAGAGTTTACATCTTCCTGCAGGATATATAGATTTTGCTATAAGGGCATAATCTTAGGGGGGAAAACCCAGTATGTTCCAATGATAAAACCCCCTCCAACAGTTTTGAAGATTGCTTGGTGATGAAGAGTACCTTGAAACTGGGATGCTGGCTGTTCTTACGATGGAGTGGCTGGATTTGGCAACTCCAGTTCTAAATATATACATATACATATACACACATACACACATATTTATGTGTGTAGTATTTCTCTTTTCTTCCCCCCGCCCCCCCCCCCTTTTTTTTATTTCTGCAATTACCTTTCAGGAAGAAATAAAATGCAAACCAAAACAAACAAAAAAAAGAGGAATCATGTTTCCATATGGGACAACTAGTGAAAAAAGAAGATAATTTTTTTGAGAACCATTTTGCCATAAAACACTGATTTCTCTGTATTTTTTTGAAGAAAGCACCAGTCTCCGCTAATGCTCAAAATAAAGGTTCTATCGAAAAAACAGAAATGGAAATCCCAGAGATGGTCAGGGGGGTCTCACCTCAGCAAGCTCGCTCTTCACCTGACTCAAAGTAGTGCATCAACCCGCYGGTACCGCAAATTAGTCTGACCTACCGCTCTGGTGGGGGGTCTCTCTGAGCTCCTGCTGCAGCTGTTGAGTAATTAAATACCTGCAGACCCAAAGAGCCAAGTTAATGCCATTAGTCATGGGCACCTGCTCGGGATGCAGGGGTGCCGAAGGGAGGCGGCGGGCGATGCCGCAGACCCGCAGGTGCACGGGCAGCACAAGGCGGCTGGGGTGCAGCGTGACGGGAAGCTGTCRGCGCCGCCAGAGGCATGAGAAATATGTCAGCCTCCCTGCCCCAAAATGTGGCGCAACTGTCATAGCGTGTCACCAGCTCCTTTCTGGGGCAATGAAATATCCCTCCATAAATATTTTCATTACAGTCTATCACACTACAATGAAAAATCCTATCAGCCCCGTGGATCTCCTCATTTACTGTCCTATTAAGCCAGGAGTAAAAGYCTGGACTCCCTTTTATTTGTTTTACTATCTTAAAATTGTTCTTGCACCCAGCTATCTCAACACTTATGCAACCAGAAAAGTTTTATCATACTTCAGGGCCAAATAAACATCGCCTATTTGCCAGCTTTTTTGTCCTCCCACATCCCCCTGGGAAGATATAAATAATGATGATAAACAACCATGACACAACAGCAAATAGRAAAGAATTTTAAAGAATTAAGAGCTATTTTTATTGTTTAGAAAAGAGATCAAAATCAGTTTCCTACCCTTTAGCGCCTTTCCCAGCTTTCAGACAGGGTGGATTCTGCACTGCAAGCCAGGGATCTCAGGGATATACAGTAATTCCTTACAGCTTGCTAAAGCATTACAAGCTCTAAGCTGCAGGACTGTAATAAAAGACTTCGAACCGAARAACAGGCTAAAGAATGGAGTACCCTAAGAAGTCTGAAATTCAATTCAAACAAACTCCAGCGCACATTCAAAAGGCTATTCACACGGTTGTATGCGAATACAGGTCTGCTCCCTTCTCTCAGCTCAGTCTTCACCCACAGCCAAATCAAATTGTTCCTCCAAATGCTGCAGCATTTACTGAGCTTCAGCATATTCCCTGAGCATTTATCACCACGAGCTCCTCGTTCCCAGCAGTTCATTTTCCTCGACCCCAGGCTCCAGCAGACCCCTTA
This sequence comes from Oceanodroma leucorhoa, assembly GCA_030449065.1. Taxonomy (NCBI): domain Eukaryota; kingdom Metazoa; phylum Chordata; class Aves; order Procellariiformes; genus Oceanodroma; species Oceanodroma leucorhoa. The sequence continues at coordinate 8,436,676 of JASVER010000032.1, read as the reverse complement.
CCTCTGGTGCTACTCTGCGGAGGGACTCTGAGGTCTGACAACTTTTTGCAGAGCTCAGAAGCTGTTGAAGCCCTCCGTGCYGCTGTCTGCCTCCCCGTCCCTCCCCAGCGGGGAAGCCCTGGGACTGGGCAGCAGTGGGAAGCTGGCAGCCAGCACAGCAGAGTGCTGGGCAGGCGGGAGGGAGAGAGCCGGAGACAGATCTCATCAAAGGTAAGAGGCCTGGTGGGGATCAGAGAGAGGGAGATACACRTCTAAATAATTCAGCACTAATAAAAGCTTTAGGTTGGGCTCTGTTCGATGTATTTCAGGCTGCCATCAATGCAGAATGTGGTGTTACTTAATAACCTGACACTGACAAACCAACATTATTTTAGGAGTATTCCACATAAAGTTAATGAGGAAAGTGGCTATGCCTGGGTTTGTACTTTTATAGCTTTAGCTTTAGGTTGAAATTCTAYCATGTGAAGACTTTGAGAACTTCAAGTCTGACCTCTACAGGTAGGCTGCTGAAATAGGTACARTATCTTTTGATTGCAAATTGTACACAGGACTTTTAGAAATTGGAGAAAGGTAATGGATCAGATGTACTACATAACATCAGGTTATCATCATTGCACCTCTAAAGCCGTATTTTAAAAACATTACTATCTGTAGCATCATCTGTGGTAATTTGGTTCCTACAAATGCTKTCTTGCAAAATGCATAGACGGTGCAGCAACACCAGAAAAAGCACATCCAGCATGAACATTTTTACATTCAAAAGTGTTACGGGGTTTTGCTTCTGCTTTTTATTATCCCTCCCCCTTCCTCCCCAATCTTCCATATGATCTGGTCTTTCAGAGCTACAGAAACAAACGTTACTTTGAAACCGGTAACATCCATTTGCGTTTTGCAAAACTGATGTTTTTAAATGCCCTGATCGGTGCCACCTTTTYCTAATCAGAACCAACCACTCTAACAAACTACCCTTTGTCCCGGGATCCTGTCCCCTCTGTTCCCACCAACCTACAGCACATGTTGCTATAGCTACCCTGCATGTCTATTTACCACACAAGTGATCAAAGGGAGCAGACAACACGCATACACACACACAAAAAACCTCGCCAGGCTTCCTACTGAGCAATGTCCAGCCGCTAATTAACTGATACACTCCCAGCCTGCGGACTCTGTACACTTGTTTTCTTTATTCTGCGCGGTACACACAAAAAAAGCAGCATTCTCCGAGATGCTCACTCTTCCCTTACAGACCAAACAAACAACAAAACGTCCCAGGATGAACTTTAAACGAGAATTTCCTAAAGCAAGGCTAAGGATTACAGCACTCCAGGATAAGAATACAGCTTTTCTACTGAGGAACACATTAAGAATTTTAAAAGGTATGCAAAAGAAAATAGGAAATAAGAAACACATGCTAAGAACTTAAACAGCTGTAAGGAAAAGGGATGATTTTGAATTTTGCATGTCTTTTGCACTGAAATTGTGTGCAGCATTTATTCACTTGGTGAATTATATGCACGCTAAAAGCTATATGACTGCTGTCATGATAAGTAATTGTAATGGCTTTATGTGCCTTAGAGACACAGTTTTTCATTTTTAGGTGGCCTGTCAGTTAACAGTCATTTTGTTGAACCTCTTTATGTGACAAAGGGCTCAAGTCTGCCTCRATCAAAGTCAATGGGACCTCAATAGGAAGAGGCCAAAATAAGGAGTTGCATTTGTCGTCAATGACACTTGCACAAGCTGCACTTCAGGGATACGTTGTGGGTGAAAGTGAGTGAAAATGAAATATTAAAATTCATCAAACATTTAGTTTTCTGTGAAGTAGGCTTAGGGAACTTAAAACAGAGCCCACAGTGCCCTCTCCAGTTCTGCAGCGAACTCGGGGAATCCAGCCACGTAACTGTGTCCAGCCACACGAAACCGCCGCTCTACCACATGAAGGCTGAGCATCTTCCCAGGAATTTCCATCACTTGCAAGTTTCCTTACTTAGGAATTTCTTTTTAAATAATAAACTGAACCGAGTACTCTGCAAAGCAGARAATGTGTAACGTGCAAAGGATTTTTTCTTGTCAGGTTAGTTGTGTTTTTTGTCTTGCAACCATGTTAGATACCTTTAAAAAATTGCACTTCTGCTTCCTAACACTAGTCTTATAGCACGCTAGCACACCCAAATGGGTATATTTCCTGTGGATGCTTAAACTTTTACAGGTATACAGTGACCAGCGTACTTTCCCAGATGTCACATGCACAGCAAAAAGACAGACATTTTCCCATTTTGGTTACTGGAGCTTATATGTGAGGTCATTCTATCAGACAGCAAGGAGACACTTCTTGCTGAGGTTTTCAATTATCACCTAAAAATGACTGCTTCTTTCTACTGTCTCATTTACAAATCTCAACTCAACATTTACACCAACCCCTGCTACCTGCTAGAGACTATTGGCCTGGCACAGTGGTAAAGTAGGTTGAATCTTATCAACTCTATGAACTCAACAGGCTGCATATTACATTTCTACAGTAATTCCTGCACTTCTATTGGGGAAATTAGTGTATTTGTCTTGCTATGTGCTATTGTTCAGTACCTGTGGGGTGCCTTTGGGCCAGATCAGTCATCAGCATGGTTTCATTCCTACAGCCGCAACACACTGCCTGCTTGATGGTTAACTCYGCAACCCCAAATTAAGCTATAGCTCCCACCAAAAGCTCCCTCTCAAAGTGGGAGCACTTGCTCCCAGAGCCTGGTAAGAGGAAGGAGTTAACCCAGCCCCTCACTGCCTTACAGACAGCTGGTGGGAGGATGGGGAAGGGAGCAGCAGGGAAGGGCAGGGAAAGCAACAGGACAGGTAGGGAGAGAGGATTGCAAGGCGGAAGGGTAGGTAACAAAAGCTCTGTTGCTCTGAATAGGAGGGCCATAAAAGGGCCAACAGAAAAGTCCGTTCCTCTTTCCCGTAACAATGTCAAACTAGAAGCAGGAGCAAGGGCTCCAGCTGCACATGACTTTCCTGCTCCTCAGCGACTGCTGTAATGGATTTCCTAAACATTTTGTACGGTTAGTTCATAGCTCATCACAGTCTTCAGCTCCCACTGGAACACGAACTCAGCTGCCGTGGGGCGGTGCGCCCAAGGGCCGATGCGCCCCGGGGCTCTGCCCGCCGTGACTGCCCGCTCGCCGGGTGCTGCCCCTCCGCCCCCGCAGCCTCGCAGCCCAGGCTTTCCCTGCCCGACTGGCGATATTTGTGCACAACCGATCAACCAAACCCGGGGAAACACTTCTAAATTGTTCACTTGGCACGGGAAGCGGGAGCCCCGCTCACGGGCAGGTGTTTAAACAAACTCTGGCGGTGCCTCAGCGGGCGCTCCCCCCCCGCCCCCCAACCCCCCCCGGAGGCGGCACTGCGGGGGCGGGGCGCGGGGGGCGCGAGGCCGCCCCGCCCCAGGAAGGCGCGTGCCCCTGGCTGCGCCCTTGGCGGGGCGAGGGGGGGCGGCAGCACCCAGGGCGGCGGGCCGGGCCCGGCAAGACTAAGCCCGCCTGTGCCTGCACCTCCTTTTARGCTGGAATCTGTCTGTCTGTCCCCGTCCGTCCCTCTCCTCCTCCTGTGGGGGGGAGGGGGGGGCTCGTCTGTGCATTAACGTTCCCCCGCTCAGCCCCCTTCTGACTTACTTGCCCTGCTCTTTAACCCACCAGCTGTGAATCTTCATTACCCATGAAGCCTTACGCTTTAGGTAGAAATATCTCCGGAGAGTAAAGTGCACGTTTCACAGAGCATTTTACCTTTTTTTATTGCCATCTTGTAACATTTCTGCTTCTTTCTCATTTCTCATTGGCAACCCCCTGTGCCAAAGTACCCTCTTGTGGTGATAATGATTTCTGATGACTACGTGCATCCAACTGACCAGCTATGCAGTACATAAAATGCTCTTCATCTTGCTTCAAATGGAGAAAAATTCCTCTTTAAAGAGCTATAAAAGTTTTTTTTTGACTAGTGGGAGAAAGAAACACCTTTCCTCTCCCATCACCTAGATTCTCTCTACTTCGCCCTTCCCCGCCTCCTGTAACTTACAGAAAACTGGTGTAAGGAAGCAGAGATTTCCCACCATGGTTTCAGAAAGTGAGCGGAAAACAAATGCTCCATTTGCACTACAGGTGCAAAATCYTCACACATGCGTTCCCTGGACATGTACTATAAAAGTCCCACTGAGAACTGAATGAATAACACCCACACAGAAAAGAACCTAGAAAACTTCTCTCATTTCCTTATATTTACCCATTGCCTACCTAGAAAATAACATATTAAGTGCAAGTTTCGGAAGTGGACTGGCAAGGCTTTTTCAACTGGGACAGATCTCTGATTCAGTCCTAAGATACAGCCCAGCCAGTTTTCCTTGCTCCCACAAGGCTCTAACCGCACATTGTTGTTGTAAAACTATGAACAGCGAGAATCAAAAACATTTTGCCACTGTGCCTTTAAACTGCGAGAATAAGAAGAAAAGCTCCTTTTGTCTCCTCAGGTGAATAGAAGTCTTAAAAAAAAAAAAAATCTGATTTGAATAATCTTAGAAAAAAATCCCTAGAAAACTCATCTTAAAGTACTTTTGTGAAGCTGTAAGACGGCTTGGAACTACTACATTTTAAAACAATCAGAAGATTAAAGCACTGGCAGGCAAGGAACTCATGCAGAGCTGTTTAATAAATTATCCCTGGGCTGAATTATTGGCATATTTAGGCTTATAACACAGCAAGTTCTTTCCTTTCGCATGTCACAAACAGGGCTGCAAGACAGCCTACACAATGCACTTAAACCGTGGCAAACTGGAATTGATTTACATCCCTCGCAAACCGCTTTCATGCCCCATACAAACCCGAAACGCACAATGACCTGCGTGGCATCACTGCCTACCGGCAGGATTAAGCAAAACCCCTCGAATCGGTTAATTTTTTATTTTTTTTTTTCCACATCGGAAACTTACTTTTGACAAGGCTGAGACAAGAAGATGAAAAAAAAAAAAAGGCAACCGGAGCTCCGCAGAGGTCGGTACCGGTACTACCTGGGGTCRGCGGCTCCTTACCTGCCTCATGGTGAGATTCCCATCATCCATCCAGCCGGCAAGGGGCTGCTCACACCGCGCTGCTGTCGGCAGGGCAGAAATCCATCAAGTTTCCCCACCGTAAGCAAGTTTCCCCTCGCTCTCCTCCCCCTCTATTTTATTTTATTTTATTTTATTTTAATCCTTTGCTGGGGGGGGGGGAACTCTTCTTGAGACAATGTCAAGTTTCCCAACCTTCCTTCCCCAGCCTATTAAAAGTCGGGAGCGGGGAGGCAACTGTCCGCCTGGCTCTTATTTCAAACCGCAGCCCAGGGATGTAGTAGTTGGCTGAATTAGGCCATGAAATAGCCTCGCCAATCAGGAGGAAGGGGAGGGAGGTAGAGCGCATAAAGGCTGCCTACATGAGGATTAGGAAAGCTTTCAAGGGTTTAAAAGACTGAAAGCAGCTGGAAACAGTGTCTAGGGCTACAAAGAGGGAAGTCAATTTGCGGTGTAAGAGATTATTCCCATTCTCATCTAACTGCTCTGGGTCTGTTTAAAGCTTAACGGGCTCCCAGGTCTTCAGCAAGAAAATGTAAATGCCCGGTTGAAACTACTGAAACATCGGAGTGACGCAGAAACACTTAACAGCAGCCCCGTAAAGTGGCAATATCCCGTACGAGTTGGAGCCACATGCACTCCAGAAGCACCGATTTCCTCACGTCAGATTAAAAAGTAAATTACATAATGACATGAGCAGGAAGTAGTTAAACACAGTCTGCCATCTACATCAAGAGCAAGTGCCTGTCTGCCGGAAGGAACAGAAGTGTATGTATGAATCTATAGGCTTTGGAAATGTTTTGTTGCAAAGCTTTATTTGTCTCGGTGGCAAATGTTTAATCATCCTTAGCATTAGTGTGTTATCTGCTTTCCCTTCTTTAGGGAGGGTGATTTCCTCATTCGTGAAGCTTAGTTCCTTGTGCAAGATAACACAGGACCCCAAATGCAACTTTAAAGAAAAAATAATAAAAGATATTTTTTTTCGATTTTAATGACGAGATCAGCTTCTATCTGCTGCCCCTCGGTGGCTTTCATTAAAATAAACAAACAAAAGGCAAAAAGAAAAATCCCATCTGGAGTGCCATTGCTGTTTGAGTTACACCTTTCTTGAGTAAAAAGAAAAATGGGGAGAAATACAAACCTGCAAATTCATACCACCCACTCTTCTCCAAAGTCTTTGCCTCTAACTTAATATCAGTTCAGAAGCCTGCTAGTCTCTCTGTTCCACTCCAAATAGAAATCTGTCTTTTGATCTCAGGGGACAATCAGGCAAATCTGATGCCTGAAGAAAAGCCCCAATATCATGGATTTGCTTCTGCAAGGGCTTTATCTACCAAGGCGAAAAGTAGACACTATCCAGAAAAATTCCTATCAGTACAAGAAATCTGATTGAATTGAGCTGCAGAAAAAAAAAAGTTACAATGATGTGCTGCCAGGATTTTAATTAAAGGCTTCCTAAAATATATTTCCTTTTAACTTACAATAAGCTCCAACACTGGGTATGTCACAGGGAAAGGAAGAAGAGATCTGAAAAATGTATTAATTTACTTTCCCATTTAAAGACAATAATGATTTTTCTCAGAAGTGCAACCAAGAAAGGAGTTTGCATAATATTGGCACTGTCTCGCTCAGAGGCAAGGCATGGATGGAGGGAAAACTTGATTTAAAGCACTGTTGTACTTTATCCAGGGCCGGCGGTGCTCTTGCCTGGTCCATGTCCTCAGGTGGAAGGATCCAGTTATAAGCTTTAACATACAATACAAACCATCTATCTCCAGGGATCAACACAGCACATTGCATAAGGGTAAGACCAGCCATTCATGCTAGCTAACAGGGAGACAACTTAGTGACTCTCCAGTGACGGCCTAGTCCAGCACAAGAGCTGGAAGCAGCTGCAACGCACAGAGCGAGGTGCATTAAGAGCACTTAACAGGAATGCTTGTCCTCTGTTCCCCAAACATAGCTCAGTGGACACGTGTCACTTGAAATGAGTATGTGATATGTGGAAACCTTTTACTGTGGTTAAATCTAGGAGAATCCTCTCCAGGATGCATTTAAAGGAAGCATAAAAATGCTTTTCCAAAGTAATTAGAGCTTTAGGGATAAACTTCCCTGGTGAAGGTGATCTAGCAAAAGGTGCAAAACTTACAAAATTAGTAAGGATTATAAAGCATCCACCCCAAAACCTTGTATTTGGTTTCAGGGCTTTAAGAAGGGGATTCTGAGGACAGTTTCCGAGTTTCATGTGGAAACATAGCAAAAGATTCAGTAAGAACTCCAACATTATAAAGATAAAACAGTTGCAGAACTTTTCTGGAAATGCACACCTTTTCATATACAACATGCACTCCTTACAGGATGGGATGGGAATTGCATCTTTCTGAAAACTCAGCAGAATATGGCATCAAAAAATGAGTTGGTTCTGTAGGATGAAAACTCATTTTTAGTGTTAGCAAAAAAATAAAATCATTAAAAAAAAAAATTAATCAATGACACATTCAGGATGGGGTGCAGACTATTTTTTTACTGAAATGACCAAGTGTCATAGACAGCCCCCATTCTAATTCCGCCATTCACTTTCTACCTTTGAGGAACGTGCTTTGTGATCAACCCGCACGGCAGCAGTACTATCACATGTGATGGATTCAGAAAACTAGGTTCTGCATGAACTTAAGGTCTTCTGAGTGGCATGAGAGGAAGAGAGAGGGTCCACATCTGAACTGGTTTTGAAGGAGGTCAGCGTCCAAAGACACAATGGTACAGCTAGATGTGAGGAAGAGGAATTGCCACTTGGGATGCAAGAAAAGGCAGGTGCTGTGTTTCATACCTTCCTCTGATTATCCAGTTTCACATCTGTAATCCAAGCRTATGTGTGTGCATGAGAAAGTCATACGGTCTTTAGGGAAGTGAAAGAAGATTCTGTCCCTGAAGGAGGAAACTTTTACAGTCCGTCCAGTGGGAACCTATAGAGGCAAGGGCAGCCAGAGGAGGTGGTGCCAGGTCTAAGTTCAGGCATCACTGGGAGCAAAGATCTGTATAAGCGAGACCAAAGTCATGGTTGGGAGCCTGATAGTTTTAGAGGATTCTTATGGAATTAATTCAAGTTAAAAGACAAATGGCCACAAGTACACCAAACCACTGGCAGTTTTACATTCTGTGAACTCTGGTTATCAGTAGTAGTGGTCATATCCCCCTTATCAAACCTCCGTTTAACCTGCCCTCGGAGTTATGAGTGACTCCAGCAGACACAGAAGTACCAAAGTGGCTCTAACCTTGCTGCTCACTGTGGGTGTCTGCCACACTCCTTATCACACACCAAGCACCTCCCAGGCAAAAAGGGCAGATACACAAGCCCTCCATCTAGCCTCATGTCTCAAGCACCGTGTTGCCGTATTCACCAAAGCAGAGGTAAGGCAGGATAACTTTAGCTGGGCTTCCATTACTAGCAGCACTGACCAGCAAGAACTTCAGTGTGGTCCATGCTGTTCTGCTTCTGACCTGGAAAAAGTAGTTAGCAGGTACTTGTGAGAGCTCAGGGTGTTGGGTGCTAACTCACAATCCTGCCTCCTATTCCTRCTTAAGATAAAGAGGTAATTTTAGCATGTGTCCTGAGCTGGCTTAAGTAGCCAAAAAGCTCTGAGAGTTTCTATAAATGTGTAGCAAAACCCACCACCATTTAATACCAGTTACAAATTGTACATTATGTACAAATATCACATATTTTTACTAAAACATAGTAAACTTGGTGGTGTGTGTTCTTTGTCAGCATGTCAACTCTCATTCTGGAAAAGTTCAGCTGAGTTTAGTGGGATGAGGCTTAGTTCAGTGCTCATCAATGCAGCGGACAAGTTTGAAGGTTTTAAGTTGTGACAAGGCAAGGACAACAATCTTGATACCAAAAATTTAGCACTGTTTCAAAATCTGAAACTTGCTTATTCTGATTTGTTAACTAAACCTTCCTTAATTAGCTTCATCCTTTCCAATAAGTTACCAAACAGAGGAACAGTTTTGAACTGGTGGACCAGATGCAAAGCAACCTAATGTGGGATTACTTGGTCACTGGAGTTTTTTTGGTGTAACACAATTTTATGTAGTCCAGACCAAGCTAGGTCTGCACCAGCTGCAGGGGGAGTGCAGAACGGGAAGTGGAGAAAAGGACTTTCTCTCGTTAGCTGAATTCCAGCTGCCATGGAAATCCTTCTGGGCCCTGAGAATTCAATATACGCTAAAGACAGAAGAACCACACTGTCTCCTTACGGAGCTGTGCCAAATAGAGAGAGACCAGACCCCAGGATCTGATTATATGGTAGGAGTGAAAGAGGTGCAGCAGGGAAAAATATGACCCAGCACATCGGTTAGAAAGAAACAAACCTAGCTTGGAAATCAACATCTTCAGGTATGAAGTCAATCACAAATAGATTGCCTTTAATTTGCAATATAGACAGCTGATAAAAACAAAGACATGCTTTTTTAAATTAAACAAGCAGCTAAGCTGTTGCACTTTGAGAAGAAAAGGTAATATTCACACCCAAACTATTGGTGCTGAAATCAATTTCTAATGGTTTTTATAGTCCCTCCCTTGGCAGTTTCAAATTGGCACTTAGAGGAAGAGCAGGATGTCCAGAATACAAAATACTGTTTAATAACCCCAGATAACACTAGAATATATAACTCAAGGCAACACCGGAATGTAAAAATAACCTCCAGAAGAACTGGCACAAAACAGGAGGTTGCAAGATGAAGACAAATTTCTGAGAAGACAGTATAAAAAATGAAAAAAATCTGAAATAGTGTTAATATGAAAAACTGTTCTCAAGATGTGAAAGTGTCACACAATGATTTTAAAATATATAGTTAACATTTGTGAATATAAGAATGTGCAAAGCTAGATCTCACAAAGCAGTACCTTAACTGCTTTTATCAACATAGCTGCAGTGAATGCAATGAAGATAAACTAATTACCCTGGCAGAGTGACTGACTCATGGGTATTTAAATGCACACACGTTTTCCAACTGAAGTTTAAAAATAAGACCAGCAATGTCAGACATCCTTAAATTCACAAACACACACTGAAAACCACAGTGCACAAAGATGTCCTTAAGGCAGACCTTTGGGAAATTCATTGCCTTTCAAGGAAGATGGCTCAGCCTTTTGGCAGGGTATCACTAAAACAGACAGAGATGAGAAAGATCAGGGCATCCTGCAGTCCTCTTGGTGGAGTGGTCCTTAGATGACCGTTCTCCCTCCTTGGTTATTTACAGCATCCCTCAGACTGCTCTGATCTCACTTGGGGCTGCACCAGCCGCAGGCAAGAGAGAACAGAAGATGTCTTCAAGACAACTTCTTCCTCCATCACTTACGCAATCTAAGCAATCCACAGCTCAGACAGCGGAAAGGTGGTTAAAAAACGATCCATCTGCACTTGCCTTAATGACAACACTGACTAGACTTTTTGATTAAGGTATTTTAATCAAAAGAATAGTATCTGCTGGATTTCATTTTACCACATCTGCTATGAGGCAGATACTTGATCTGCTAGGCTGAACAAGTTGGTGCACATTCATGTGTAATAAATTAGTGATAAGAAGACTCTGATAGTCTATTCCAAAATTATATGGAAGTATAGTAAGTTAAAAAGACTGACAAAGAAGGATGCTATAAGGGTTCAGAGTTTCTAAAACATCTGTTCTTTAGTATATATACATGCAGAATTAAACGGAAATCATAATTAGTTTACCATTGTTTCTCCATTTTACTTCCTAGGGTTTTACAATCAGTTGATACTTCAGTGATAATTATACCTCATTACTCTTAAAAGTAATAGATAATTGTTAAATGACACCAGTTTTTTCTTAATATTCCAGTCTTAAGAAGTCTCCATGAAAAGAAGAATTATAAAGTAACAAGACGAGATTTGCCTTATGTTTCTGTAACCCGTATTAGCGTAGAAAAAAGAGAGTAACTTTATCTCATTGCATTTTGTACCAACTACTTATTCAGTGACCAATTGCAAAAATCAGTCATGCAATGACTCAAGCTAAGCAAATAAAGATTCAGGCAAATAGCAAAAGTTGTATGATATATGCCTCTTACAGCCAAACATCAAGCAGTAGCTGTCAAAACCAATACTGTTCTGCTATTCCAGGAGTTATATCCAAACGTATGATCACACAGATTCGATGAAGCGTCATCTGCCCTCAATTTCACTGAAACAAGTTAAAACCTAAACTGATCAGATGTCACCTGAAGCAAGCAGGTACCTACTCAGACTCCCATTATCTGCGTGTTAGCGAAACCATGCAAATCCTTCCTTTCCAAATGAAACCCCCTAACCACAGGTTTACCAAAAAATTTGTTCTCACAATTAAGCCATTCTGCTCTAAAAGAGAGTTTTTCTTCAACCCRCACACAGCAGGTTAGACATAGGCCATGCAGAAGTCTGTGCCAGAAGTGAGAAACTCTAAGCACTGTCAGGGCCATGCCATGTCCAGGAAGAATTATAGAGAGATCTACTCTGTGTTGCAAAATTTTCCAAGACAGAAGAAATGCTGGCATTTTAAGATCTTTTCAACCCCCCAGCTGAGGCAAGGCATTAACATGAAAAACTCCAATATTTCTGCACCATTTTTTTCTTCTCCACATTTCTTGTTCTCAGAAAACTTTTGATATTTCAAARTTCTGCTGTATTTCCCTGGAATGACACTACCCATGTTTGGTCACGCTGAGGTAAAAAAGGAGCTCAGGCATCTCTCTACAAATCCCATGAAACAAACTGCCACTGGAGGGACAACCAACCAATATTTCACTGACTTGAAATCAGATGTTTCAGCTCAGATCAACAGAGCCAAAGTTGTCTAAAAGTTCAAGTCAGACTAAAATCTTTTGTTTCATTTTTCCGGGCAGAAAGATTTGTCAACAATCTGCATTTTCTCATGAAACCTAATTTCATGAGAAAATTACTTTTTGCAGCTGAACCTCCCCAAGAATATTCCCATAGGGAATTCTCATTCATCTCTTCTCTCCAGTGCCCCGTCTACCCATGCCAGCTGCCTGCCACATGGAAAAGGGGCTTCTGTGAAACAGGCAACCTCTTGGGACAGGACATGCAGAAGTTACCTGTCTGTCAGCTACACAGCAACAGGGTCACATGGAAACCTTGTGAAGTAAAGTGACGCAGGATTCTACCTCAAGCAATACTAATACAAACTGCAACCCGTAAACTGCTTGTGTGTCCATGGGCAAGGCACTTCATCTCCTCCATTTTAATTATTGAACTGTGTATTGAAGCTGCCTTTATTTTCCTGAGGCTAATAAAGGAGATAAAAACATCTTTTAACATTATTGTAATCAGGGCAGCACAGGCTCTTCCATAAGCAGGAATGAAAGACACAAAAAGACTAATCTTTATAGACGTGACTACAAGTTTCTGGGCTAAATATGAGTAGTCAGAGTGGGAAAGACAGTATTAATCAGACAACACAACAAGAAGACTACTGAAATTATTTCTAGAAAATTGTGTGTGTGCATGCATGCGCATACGTGAATGTGTAAGAGAAATATATTCAAATTCTTCAAGTAAAAATAAATGTATATGCTTGGACTTTCTCCGTTAAAAAGAAAGAAGTCTTGAGGTTGTCTTCCCTACAACTGAGTGAAATATTTCCCTAGCCAGGATACCAATGGATTGCAATGTTTGTGGTGAGATGAGGTCTGTGAGGGGTGGGCTGGGGAATGACAACAAAAAGCCTAAACCCAAACCTGAAGTCCTTAGAYTCTGCCCAGGAAAACCTCTTTATACAACTGAGAATTTGTTAACATATGTGACTCGTGATTTGACTCATAAGCTTCTGGAGTTCACTAGGGTTACCGTCAAGGTCAGATTACCTATGAAATATCGAATTACTATCCCTTCCCACTGCTTCAGCGAGGCCCTTGGTAATGGCTATGTAATATATTTATGTGGGAACTTTTACACAAAAGAAATCACATTCTTCTAATTTCAAATGAGAAAAACAGACAAAGAATTTAGAAGAAAATCAAAAGAACTTTCTTACCAGAGGATTTTAAATTAAGTAATTCAAGGATGTGGGCAGAGATCACAAAGCATTAGTCACAGCAGTAAAATAAGAGAGAGTTTCAGAGAGTCTCCCCTATCGCATTAATGCTTTTTCTCACCAGGAGCATTGCTTAAAATTATTTATGCATACACCAGCTAAGGAGGGGTTTGAAAYGGTATACTTATAAATAGGCCCATTGGGAGGACTGCCCTGGGAGGACTACCCTGGTCGGGTCTCACCCTTCTATCTGTACCAAGTAGCCCGTTTTTAACCTTTAAACCTTTTTCAGATGGTACTTTTATGAGCCACTGTACCTCGTTGCTTTTAATTACAGGCATATATAGTGTAGGTTTACCAGTTTCCAAAAGAATTTTTACTTTATTTAGCTCACATTTCCAGATGTGTCCCCTCTTCAGGCCTCCCTTTTTCTTAAATGGCACTGGCAATAAAAGACAATGACTGCAAAGATAATGTACTTCTCCAGGTTCCAGGCAAACCAAGATTTATAAACCAATCCTTTGATTCTTATTTTATAAGCTACCCTTATAAAAAATACTAAAATAAAAAAACAGGCTGGTCCATGAAAACTATATTTTCATAGTTGGTGTTAAACTTTTTCATGAAGATACTCAGAAAAATCTGATGAAGTAACTCAGAAAATCTGATTTGGGTAGGACTTGTGGAGTATGAAGCCCAGCACAGAAATAAAATGCTCACCACTAGGCTTTAATTTTTGCATCTCTTACTTCCACAGTTTATTATTAGTCTGTTTGTCACTCCAATGCTGAAATTTGTAGATAGTGTCCAGTGTGTCCTATTTCATGAGTACACGTGTTTATTTACAGGGAGACTCAACCATTCTAACCCCTGCCTGCAACACACTCTCCAACATCATCATTTTGCACCAATAGCAGGAAAAAAAAATACAGAAGTAGCTGCTACTGCACACTACCCCAACAGTGAAGGTTAATGCATGCCTTCTAAGCTATTTCATGTAGATTTTGATCCCTAGGGCCACACTTTGTCACATATGCTCATACTCTCTCTCCCTCTTGTTCCAACATCTTCCTTAGGTCGTATTTTGCTGTAATACACTGTGAAACTGCAACAATATGCAAAGGTCCTAACTCCCATTTCATAAAGGCCTTTTTCACACTTCTTGGGCACCAGGAAGGTCCTTTACGTCAGTGGGAACGGGGAGTGATGTCCTGATAATCCTGTCAGCTCCAGCCACCCATGCTTTCAGTGCTCTCATCATTTCAGTTTCCCATCTACCACCTGCAATTAACAGTGGAGAACTTAGTAATACATGGTGCTGCAGAGCAAAATTAGACATGAAGATCCCTCAGCACATCCAGAGGAATTCGGCTTAATTGTGCAGCCATGTTACCCGATTACCAAATCACTTGGCAACCATTGATTTTGCTACCCTCCTTCTACATGCGTACTCAGGAGTGGAGGCATATATAGATGGTATACTGCACTTCACACTGAAGTGAGAGAGAAAGAAGAATCATACTGAGGATTCAAAATGAAACACTTCCGTGATTTAAACACAGTTTCCATATATCTTTTATCAAACGGACTCTGAATTCACTGGGATCTTCAGATAACTGATAACCACCTGCCTCTCTAAAGTAGTTTATAGACTAGGAAAATAAAGTCCACCACAAAAATGGACAAAGCGCAGAGTCCTTGGAAAAGGTGACGACACTTCAGCAGGGGAGCTCTGCAGGCCATCCCGGCATCCTTAGCTTTAGAGCTGTGGGGTACAGAAATAACCGCACAGAAAAATTCACCTGCCATATCCACATTCTAGACTTCAGAAGCGTAAAGCTGCGACCACTTGCAGCTTGGAAGCTGAAAAGGGAGAGCGCCTGAAATGCAAAGTCTAAAATGGCAGAAGCCGTCACTACAGCCAGAAAGATCGTTATTGTTACAGCTTTATGGGATTCAGAAGCCTGCAAATAAAGTAAACGGCACAACTGTCTTTGTAAATTGATAATTGCTTCAAGGGAGGGATCTGCACTTACCTCGTTATTTTGGGTGCCTTCCTGTGAGTTCCCATGTTCAACCCTTTTGGGAAACCTTTCCCTTTATGTTGCCTCTGTTTGGCCACCACAAACCACTAAAGCCTTCAGAGCACTTAACTGAGTGTGGTTATTATAGGCATGCTGTGGGTGAAGAGTGATGTGTGTCCATCACCCTGCTCCCTCCAGTGACTCCTTGCACCCATTAATCTTTCGCTTTTGATAAATAAAACTGCTACATACAAATAAAGTAGAAGGACAGGGAGAAAGCAGATAGTAGACAGTGGAATCATGAATCTCAAGCATTTTTACACATTTATCTTTCAGTGTAACTCTCTCCAAGAGATAATACCATCAGCATTTTACAAATATTAGCAGGGCATTTGGTGCACATTTCATTAAGATGTTACAGTGTCTCAAACAGGTGATAAGGGGTTGCTATGGTTACTATATTATCTTAAGCTGAATACTAAATAGGTTGTTACGTAAAATATTAGTCGCCCAGCTGGCATTTGCTTATGCACCCCTTTTATTTTGTCAAGGACTTTCCACTCCTTCATCTTTCAAATAAAGTGGATTTTGGTACTGTTTAGAGAAGGGAGAGGTCACTAACCATTCTCCTCCTTCAGAAAAGGCAACAAGTTAGGTAGCTCATTATCTAGCCTGTTTGTAATTAAATCGAAAAATAACTGCTCCACTGTACTGGAATTGTGAGAGCTTTTATTTCAGAGGATTTAATGAGTCATGGAAACATGTTTACGAGGCAACAAGCCCACACTACACAAAGAACTCAACATTAGCATGGCAATAGACCATATAGCTTTTAACGGCCTGAACCCTTTGTCTCACATTCAGACGCAGCCCTGAGATCATCCCATAACTAACATTTGATCCAACGTTTCTTTCAGATGGGTTACTTTTTTGCCAATGGACCTGAAGGTGATATTTAGGAAGTCTATTATCAGGTATGCAAATTGGGGGAAAAATGTGCCACATCAACTCATCACAGTTTAATAAGATATTACTCATGGGCAAATGCTTTCATGCACTGCCTACTTAGAAGGGCAGGTTGAAAGGAGTTACCGTAAAGACATCTGTCCAGGTTTCGGCTGGGAACCACGACAACATCAAATTTGGTATTTTTATCCTTGTCTGTCCCCTTTGTGATGCGACTAAAGGAAAGTTTTAACACGCTAACTTCTTTTAATTTTACCTTGTTTATTAAGATATCCAGAATGTAAAAAAATATAAAGCTCCCTAATTTTTATTGTGATCAAAACACCACTGTTTGACTTCCTTTGGGACACTGTGACCATTATATCCCTGGTACCTTATTTTGRAAATTTTCATTGACATCAGCTGCAGTCATAGGCTGGAATCCTCCTACTTTGAAACTCATTTACAGTAGTAATGGCACAATTTTTACTGAGCTGAATGTGACTAGGATTTTATCCATATGCCACCAATAACCTGACTGTGATTGGGGGGGGGGAAAAAAAAAAGATTCCTCCAAGCTAGGATAATAATTTATTTGGATGTATTTGAACACCTGTTACTATACTAGAGTTAGTAATCAGTTCAGTTTTGAGTAAGATTAAGCAAGAGCAAATGTGCTTGCAACTTCCAGATCCACTTTCACAGCTTGTACCCAAAGAGATTCCTGGGAAATGAATTGGTATTTTGCAGTCTGAGGCTGCAAATTTTTATAGCAGGACTGAGCAACGGGGTAGGAATTTGTGGAAGATAATATATTGAGCAGATCTAAGTACTAACTAGGCACTTACCTTACGTATTTTGAAGCGCAGAATGTTGCATATTACTAGAACCAAAAATGGACATAACATATTGTTCTTGCAAGGTGTTACCATGTTAACAGCTAGAGCACCTTCTGTTAAAACTATTAATATGTGGCTTATCACTTCATAAAAGCTTGAAATCACAACGCAACAACAATACACACATGTGGTACATATGAAGTCAATCTGCAAATACAATAATAAGCATTCAGCAAGAAGCATTTTTGTGCTGTAGTTAGCAGAGGTAAAGTTGTCATGTTTGTTCTACAATTGCCACTTTTGTTATCCACAAAATAACCCATCCATACTCACTCTGTATTTGGGTTCCTTTCTGAAGTGTAAGAATGTCTTTTGTTGCCTCCTCGTTCCTCAGCGCGCACCAACCTGACTTGTGAATTTTGAAGGTGATGGTGAAATCAACTGCCAGAAGACTTAGCAATTTTAAGGAGATCTGTTCCCAAACCTACAGCTAACCCTCTGTTTACCAAGATAAGATACTATGTATCATAATGATACTGTCACTGGTTTCAGTATTTAGGTACTTACAGAATAAGCAATGATTGTAGGAATAAGCACGAAAAAGAGGATGGGGTGGTAAGTGAGGAGAGAAGAGAAGCAGGACAAGAACGAACTGTAAGTCTTCCAGGCAAATATGCACATCTATGTTAAAATAGAATACCAAACTCATGAATACACAAAACCTGAAAAAGCTCTCRGAAGATCAGAAAGAGACACGGCTCAGGAAAACAACCCCCCCAAAACTTTTCTCATCGACAGCTAAGGAGGGAGGAAAAAAGTTTGCGGTAGCACGGAGTTGGTTTGGGATTGACTTTTCCATGGTTATTTATGGACGTAATCAATTCCATTTAGCTGACAGCCGGCAGAGCAGCGGGGAGAGCAGAGGCGGGCAGGGAAGCCCGAGGCGGCGGCCCGGGGGAGGCGGCGGCCCGGGGGAGCGGGCGCAGAGCAGCCCCTGCCGGCCGCCGCCTCCCCGCCGCCCCCCTCGCCTCCGCCCGCCCCCGCCCGCCCTGCCGCGTCACGGGGGACGATTTGCCAGCTCTGACGCCAAGTGGCTCAGAAAGAACCAGGAAGACTCGGCGGGTTCCCTTCGAGGCAGCCATGGCACCCGTTTCGTGTAGGAACTGCAAGAACTTCCTATTCGCAGGGCAAAGCTAAAGTTCTGTAGTTTCGGTTGCTTCTCAGCTGAGCTTCAGATCCAAATTTAGCAGTGTTGAACTAAATTTTTAAAACCATATACAGCAGGCAATTCTACTGATTCTTGGTGATAATGCCATCTATAACATTGTAAGATAGCTTCCTCTTGTTCCTGAGATGTGACATGAACTCTGCTTCTAAACCTTTCTAATGCATAAAGCTGATTTCTGCATGCAAAAAGACGACAGCATAGGTTCGAAATGGCAACTATTTTTCTCCTAGTTTGAATGATCGCAAAGGAAGTACACTGTTGGTACATACCTGGAGTACGCTATATTACACTTTATGCCCCAGCGCTACTACCACCGTGAAGTCTCTATGCTGTAATTTCTCTGTAACTACAGTCTTAAAAGCCCACAAGAGTTTGCATACTTGAAATTCGTGATACATTTTCTTCCCAGCATATGCCTAGCCCCTTGGGACAAAAAAAAATTTTGTTAAGGACCAGCTTTCTGCTTGCGAAAATACGATGAAACCACTGAACTCTGACCATTAAAGCAGAGTGCATTCCACATTAGCCTATAGCAACAGGATATCCTGATAGTCAGCATAAAGGGGATAAAAACACCAGCAAGTAAACCTCAGGATAACTCAAACCATTCCACTTAAAGTATGTGGCTATCAATCCATCTTGCTCATTTTCATATTCCTTCTGTCTTTCCTGACTTAACACATACCTTTTGTTTGCCTTCAGAAGAGGTACCCAGCAAACCCAAATACTGAATTTTTGTATCAAACAAACAACAGTTTTGAATATTATGTCCAGAGAGGTGAGAAATGAGTTCAATACCAGGGCAGCTATCTTACATGTAATGACTCTGTGGAAACAATATTATTCTGTTAATTACTACATCCTCCAAGATTCATGCAAAACCCAGGTCTCCTCATAATGAAATGAACTTTTATCCCTGTCTGCACTCACAGATTTCTGTTACTTATTTCTTCCTAGATGTGTGAGTAGTAAATACTAGGGGATTTTGGCATAAATCCCACTATTTCTCCCTTTGTGAATAATCAGTTTCATACTACTTGTAGGTGTGAACAGGCTGAGTCTTCACCTCTGTGCTCAGAAAACATGCAGACCTAGAATTAATATCCAAGCTTGAACTGCTCTTGGGGATAGATTTTATTCATCTTACAAAAGCCGAAAAAAAGCAATACAACCTAACCTTCAGACTGAGCTTCCTCTCCAAGCTCGTCTATTCATAGCACTTCCTTCCAGGAGTTCCTCTATCTTAACTCAGTGAAGTCATCCTCTTACTCATGCTTCCTTTATTTTAAGGGTAGTTAATGAAACTGCATTTGCTATAATAATTCAGCAGAACATCAGCAGCTTTGTGGCAGATCTCTACACTTGTGAAGAGAGTGGAACAAGAGCATCCTGTCACCCCTGTCTGTGTCCAGGAGCAGTGGTGCTGACAAATGACTAGCTGACATCTTATTGTTCTTCTTTTCAGTCTCATAAAAAAGACCCCTCAAAGGAGAACAAATTTTATTCCACTGAGGTTTTACTATTTCTCTATATTTCATCAGCCCTGGCATTAATACGATAATGTGGTGATTTAACCTAGGACTGTGGGAATTACTGAGGGATGTGCTTATTTTTCTAACAAAAGTTCAGGCATGCTATTATTAGCAATCTATGGTATGTCATCAATGTCAAAGGCCAAATAGTTTCTTGAAATGTTTAGGAATCAAGTACATTCTGAATCTGAGGAGTCTCTGTTCTCACTCTGCCATTCACATGCACACGCGGGAACGCGCTGTAGAAAGACCCCATCTTGCCAGTATGCTCCTGAACACTCCCTGCGCGTCCGTTTTGATAGCACGCTCAGGTTCTCAGCAGGACAAACGTACTTCAGAGAGCAGAATAACCTCACCAGTGGGCAGTTCTCAAGGCTGCGTCTCTGTCTGTACAAACACYGGACCTGGGACCTTGAACCCAACCTATTTTAGAGGCCGATTTCACCGCATATGGCTCCTCGCATACATAAGCGCATCTGCCACTTCAGTACCTCAGTAAAACTCAGCCAGCTGGCTTAGCATGTCACCAAGAACATGCAAAGAAGACACGCAGAGGGTATCGACACCAAATCCTTTAAGCAATTGTGTCAACAGATTATGGGTAGATCAAGGAGAAGAGGGTGTTTCTGAGCAGTCCCAAGACCTGTCTCTGAGAGCAGCRTAGATCTGTGATAGTTGGCCCTTATCAGCTCTGTGCTTCTTCACAGACTTTTGGATTGAGCTTTCCCTTTTACATTTTATGAACAGAGAAGGTGACCAAATCAAAAAGCAATACCAAGAGAAGTAGCCATTGTTTCATTTAAAACTGGCAATAGATTTTTCAACCAAATACTTTCTTCTTATCTTTGTCATCAGGGTCATCAATAGAAAATACTGGTGACAAATGCAAGACACTTCACAGAAGTCAAGAGGTAAGACAGTGAAAAATCAAGCCCGAACCTTTTCTTTCCCAAGGAAAGGGTTAGGTAATATAATTACTTCATTAGAGGCAGTGGCCATCTGTTATGCTTTGTAGAAAGACTGGCAAACAATGTTAAAAACATCCATTACATGCAACAGAGAAGAGGAAAAGATGTTTATTTAGCAAATGTTAATGTTTCTGAAAGACGTTTCATTAGAGTCTGGAATTTATCAGCACTTGCTAGAGCTCAGCCTAGAGGACAAGCCTCATCAACACACATTGTCAATAGGCATTAGCAAACAGTCCCATCTCCATCYCAAAAACAGTGATTCAGCTTTTCCCAACCACAATACTAGGTGCAGCATCCTCCACAAAACATGATATATGCTTTTTTACATCCCCTTCCAAGAAACATTTTATAGCACCTCCCCGATCTGTTAGTAATGGCTTTTTTTCCTGTGTGGTATGAAGTTAAAGATCAAAAAAAAAAAGGTCTTTAGAAACAGAAAGACAGGAGGCCTTTCCACCAGGAACAGGAGGCTTTAAACTTTTACAGGAAAATTTTATACAAGAAGAAAGAGTAATGTGATTACACATCAGAAGAAAACTGAAATAGTTCGCTAATAAAAAAAGACAACGTTAAGAAGCACCTGGTGCATGTGCAAAACTGAAAGTAAGCCACTGTTTTTATTTTGATTGGGTGGTTGCTTCTCAACAAACATATAAGTACTTAAAAAAAAGAAGGATAGTGGAGCTTGTCTGCTGCTGCTGTGGCTGCCAGATGTCATTATGGATACTCTAATGGGAGAAGAGACAACGATGCAAATTGTAAACCGAGACTTCCTGTGAACTTTGATTTGAATTCAGCCCACAACAGAAGAAGGAAATAMACTTCTTTCTTCAGCCCCTCCATAAGAACAGCTACCCACCAGGATTGTTTTCTTTGCATTGCCCTCAATGTAACCTGAATGATTTACTTTTTGTTATGGTGCTGTTTTGCTACAGCATAACTTAATGAAAGCAATAGCTTTTGTGTTAGAAAAAGGATGAGGGGAAGACTAGACACAGCTTTGTTAAATATATATATATACACAATGTAGATTAGATGTGTATATATATATACACTCACACACAAAGCTCCATTCAGATAAAAGAGTAGATGTCCACTGGCTGATCCACTGTCCATGCAGAATACAGAGCAGTAGTTGCCCAAAATCAGAAACAGCATAGAAGGATAGCAGGGATATATATAACAAGGAGAAAACTTTCCCACGTGTGCCTCATTCTATACTCTCACAAATAAAAAAATATCTACGACTAAAATTTTGTTTTGCACATGGTTGGTAAAAGGGCTGAAGGCAAGCTCTTTGTGTTGACTTCATGTGAAACTATGGGGATTTAACAATTTTGGGGGTAAAGCACAAAGTTGTCCCAGTAGCAATCTACCTGTTCATGGGCTTGTTTATGAAAGCCTGCAATGGCATCTGGCATGTCACCACATCACGCCTCGTGGCTGCGAGTTTGTCCTGCGCAGGTCCTGACTGTCAGAGGCCCTCACTAAGGAACGATGTTCACCAGGCCAGGAACTGCAAAACCCTACACATGAGGTTGAGAAGACCGTGTAAGTTTTATGATCAGTCTCTTCGGTACATATTACTTTCTGCCAGCTTCTGCATTTCCCATAAGTGATTGCACATTTGTGATTTATACGTACCTATCTTGAAACAGCTTTAAGTGGCCATAAGATTTTGTTTCCTCCCAGACTTTTAGCAATAATTAAACCTAACAGGCTTTAATATTTGAATCCATTTCAAGGGAACGAGGATACACTGGAGGCTGTGGGGAGGGGTGTATGCTCTCCAAATGAAAAGAGCACATGGAAATGCTTTTATTCCATTAGCACAGGCACAGAGGCTGCTGTAACACAGCTGCAGCTGTTGGAGAAGAGTGTGCAGGCTGAGATGATCTCATGGTTGGGTCCGAACGGAACAAGGATCCTGCTCTCTTTTTAAGGAAAGATCATCAAGGGAGAACAAGCTGTTCTATGTATAGCCCCTCCACCTCTGCTCTTCTCAAACTTTCTAGGGGTTTATGTCAAGCAGCCGCTCATAACCACTTTTTGCCCCATCTGTGCCCATGAGTCATTAACTTTTGCGCAGCATCCCACATCTCGTTACCACTCTGCATGCCACAACCATCCAATTTAACTCCATGTAACACTTGAGTGAGCAGCTATAAGAACGTAAGAGTCCAGAGCACAAGTGACAATCACCGACACACACAGCGTGGAAGCGGTACCAGCTCCTGTCACAGGGACTATATCCTTGCTCATCTGTCTCAGGGAACATTCAAAGACTGAAGGGGTCCTTTTGGTCCATTTTAATACCATAACTGAGATGTTACTCTATGGGATAATGAGGAGTTGCCATTTCAAGTTCTGTTACAAGGCTCAGGCTATTTGATCTTTTCTGTGAAGCCTCAGCTCCAGATACCAAGTCATTATGTGAGAACTGAAGATTTATTTTCTTTTTTAAAAGGGATTTAGCCTTTAGACTGTTACAGAGGGAGAGCTGACAGTCTGACCTGAATATAACCCCACGATTTGAAAGCCAGAGGCTAGTGAATAGAAATGCAGAATTGTCTTTAACATGTTATGATTTTTAAGCCAAAATATTATGATTGTGAAAGAGGTGGAGCCTGATAGGAGGTTAATGCTTTTTGAAAGCTGGGCATCCTCTACAGGTAAGCAAAGAGCCCACCTCATGCTCATGCCAGCCTAGGCAGGGAGCTCCTGGAGGGGAAAATGGGTCCTGCTACAGCTAGGAAGGCTGCTGCAAGCTCCCTTCCTCTGCGGAGCAGATGCAGAGGAGGTTGTGTAAAACACACTGACTCACAGGTTAAATACCTGTTGCTTTAAACAGCCTTCTGACCCCATGTCATTCATTAGCTTTAGCTCAGGCTTTGCAATCTCTTTAACTGGAAGGGACTACAGAAATMTTTGTTTCTGAAGACAACCCACAAACTATCCCGTTTCCCAGACCCAGGGCAGGCATCAATAAGGCACTAACCACATTGCTTACCTATACATTACCTTTTTTAAAAAAAGTTAATTGTATAGTCAACATTAACAGCATTTTAATTAAGACATTCATTACCTGCCCTCCTGACTTCCCCTGCAGCCGAACACCAGCAAATGCTTCTGTGTAAGTGTACGTGTGTATACAGTTCTAGGGTTTCTATTTTTCCTTTTTTCGCCAGTATTGCACAGACCACATGAGCCACACCAGCCAGCTCTAGGCGCAGGTAAGGGAAGCAGCCGAGTGCTGGGGGCAGGAAAGCGGCAGCAGCCAAGGGGCGGTGGGTGCCGGCGGGTGCCCCACCGGGGGCAGAGAGGGGCGGCTGCGCCCAGAGGAGGCTGCTCCTTGCCAGCTGGCTCCCACATCTCAGCCCTTCACCTCCCTTCCTTCCCTCAGCAGCTGGAGCAGCCACAAGTCCCTTTTCCCAGAGGTCTTGCCTTGGCTCTCCTTTCCAGCTTTTCCCTTTCTCCCGACGCTTCCCTGTGGATGAGCACCCTGACCCCGCTCCACTTTGTCCTTCATGAGATGACTTTTGCCTGTGACTCYGCTGGCATGATCTGAAAAGGAAAGCAAATGTTCCCTTAACTCGAGCTAAAACACTACAGCTTAGAAGCTTTTGGGCTTCTTCTCATGCTTCTTCATATTATTTCTTCTTCAGCTTCCACTGCTACAGCAAAATGCAAAGATACAGATTAATAGGGAGCCTTGTATGAGTTAAGGAGGCAAAATGGGCCCCAGTCACTACATGGTTAAAAAAACCCTGGGTCCTGCACCAGCAGCGATAGACCTCACCTCCACATAAAAAAGGGAATAGCAGGAAGGATATCTTAACATATATACATATATATAAAACAAAGGGGGGCAGTTCAACTAAACAATTACTGTAGAGCTGCTAAAAAATCAGACATAAAAAGTGTAAATGTAGCACATGCAGGTGTGTATGGGTGCTTGTAGGTATATAACATCCTATTATTGCGATCATTACTTAAGGGCATTTCCCATAATCCTGCTTACTGTAAGGCAGAGAATAAACAGCAAGAAAATCTGTGATTGCATCCAAATTATTCCATGCAAACTACAAAAGCAGCAAGTTCCTGGCTCTGCCCAAGACCAAATCCCACCACTTCAAATGCAGTAGCAGATAGATACACATGTTGCTGCTCATTTTTATGGTGAAAATACTGAGTACAGCWTTCCAGAAATGTTCCATTAAATGTTTTAACAAATTAAACAATTAAGGAAATATCATCAGATAAATCCAACCCTGATGTCAGTAATATGAATTCAGACTGTTCCGAGCAGTGACAGCTATGCAGTCACTGCAAGAGTGCTTACTCACAGAGGGATTTAGAGGGGAAATTACAGGCACATGCGACTCTCACATTGCATCAGAGACAGATAATGAGAAGCTGCAAGTTCTAAAAATTGTTCAGTTGGTGGTGTTGGGAATAAATACGTTGTATCTGGGTCTAACTGGCTCTTTCCCCTTCAAAACTTAACACATTTGGGCCCGGGTGGCTTATCAACTCTTGCATCATCCCAGCTACCCCAAATCTTGCAATGATGAGCTTTATAGAAGAATCTGCTGGCTCAGCATTTCCCATATGATTGGGGTTTGTATGGCAGGTCTTCATTGCACTATGGAGCTTGATAAACATAGCTTGCTGTCTAAACTACCAGAAACTTGAACTAGGGTAGCACAGTGAAGATTTACCCAGGTCATAGCAAGAAGCTTCATAGGAGCAGTCCAATATCTTGGAAGCACTCACTAGCCCGTGCTTTGCTCAAGCTAAATGTGACAATATTGCTTCTGAATTTAAGCTCCCACATGCTTTGTCAGCTCAGGTGCTGTGCTGCACCGCATACCCCCCAAGTCCTGAGTGAGCAGAGAGAGCCAGCTCAGGTGTCTCTGCTCTAGCAGCGCAGGTTGCCCCTACTGGAAAACTGCCTACCTTGCTTAGCTCCTTAGGAGTGTCTTCTCCAAACAACTGCACATATCCTACTACATAGCTGTGCATGTGATCTCAACATGACTAGACTAAAGCATTTGACACTGTAGGGSTGAGGTTGAGAAGGCATTTTGGTTGTCAGACCTAACACCCAGGTCTTGCTGGATGCTCAGAAGGAAAGGCCAACAGAAAAGAAAAAGTCAATAGTTTTAAGGTAGTGGGTTAAAAACTCTAAAGCTAAAAATTCAGTGGCAYCTTTTGTGGGTGTAAGAGACAGGGGGAGGAGAAGGAGGGAAAAAATAACATCAGTATTTCTGGCCACTGTTACTTTTCTTAATAAATCAAGCTCTGCTTTTCAAAACACTGTCTGATCTTCTACTAAGCACCTAATGTCTTCTCAGCCTTCCTACATGCTCCCTGTGCCAGCAGTATCTCATTTATTTCCTTGTAAGATGCTTTGAGCCATAACAAGTATGAAAGGGGCTATACAAACCCCAATTCTATTCTCTCATATCCTAGTTAACTTTCAGAGCCAAAGTACTGCCCTTGGAAGCACACATGCAGCTTTGGCTGTAGCCACTGGGAGTTCTCTGCATGTAACTRCGGGGATAACATGGGCCTTGATGCTTTCAAACTACTCAAATATTGTGGGGGGGAGGGGAAGTGCTTTAGCCTTGGAGTAATCTTTAAAAAATGCCTGCATCATACTGTATCCATTTGAAACCCCTAAACGTTCATATCCGTAGCAGTTATGTAGCCAGAGAGGACCTGTAAAGGTCACCTGCCATGGAAAAGAAATTTCCCAGGACAAAAAGGTCTTAAAATATTTTATTACAGAAATATACTTTTCAGGCCTTAAAACAGATTAAATATATGACAATTCCTAGAAGTCTATATTGTTCCCCTTAGGGGTGCCAGACTTTATTTACAAAGCCTATATATTGCTATAGCAAGGAGTTTTCATGGATGAAAAGTGCTCAGGGCATTATGATGGATAGGCGGATGGCAGCGAATGGAAAAAAAACACATAGAAGCTCCACCTGGCTGAATGGCGTTAAGATTTCCCCCTGGGAGTCATATTAGGATGCAAGATGTTTCTCTACCGTTTGCTCTAACAATGACATACATACATACATAAATAAATGAAATCACCCACAGCACTCAATAATTTATTTGCTTCATCCTGGCCCTGAATGTGCTAGAATAATAAACCACCATATGAGTGATAATAGTTACTACTCGTGATTCTACACTATCGTAGCTTTGAAATAAGATAGCTTAATCTTTGGTTCCTTTGAAAGACCAAAAGCAATGGACACATATAGCCCTGCTTTAACTCATTGTTTCCGTCGTACATATTTCCTGGTACTAAATGGGCTAGACTGAACCCCTTTTTTTAACAACTAGAGTCTCGAGGGCAGAAATAAATCCAGCAGAACAAGGACTTCTAATTCTAAAGATGCTAATGGCAAATACCCACATGTGTGTAAATAATTAATTGTTTCGTGTTAACAAGTCCAGGTTTTTCATTCTTTGGTTAGTGACCCCAAGGGTCATTTTTTCTATGAGGAATAGAAACATTTAGGATTCCATCTTCCTAGCCCATAACTAATTTATAGGCTCTCATGGCGTCAGGTGCAAAGATTCAAGATTCAATTTGTCACCCCAGGCAATTCCCACTTTAAAAGACAGTGCAGGTATTCTGCAGAAATAAATGAAGGGAAACATTAATGATGTAAAACCAACAGTAGTATCCCCTRTGGAGGTCACATCTTTCAATTTCATAGAGACACATCAAGATACAGAATATCATTTGTACTGATCTGGAAAGACCATAAAGCTCTCTAATGATCTCCTACAGAAAAAAAAAAAAGTAGAGAGAATTAACATTACATTTTTCACACTGAATAGTATGGACTACAGCCGGTTGTTTTTTCTTGGCCTGTTTTTCTCAACTAACTGATTTWTTTTTTTCTTTTACCTTTCTCGATTTGATCTAGCATTTCCCAAGCCTACTGCTCTATAGAAAGATGACAGCACAGAAATAGCATAACAGGAAGAGTCAGACATCTAACTGAAGCAAAATTAAAACATAGGCATTTTCGTCCCATTTTCCACTTTTTTCAGCTAGATCGCCAGTGACATAAATATTTACTTTCTGTGTATGTTCAGCTTGATGGCTGTATTGTGAATGACTACAATAGTGTTCAAACAGCCGTATCCTCTTTTCAATAAATCCCCACCTGCTCCCCCAGTATGTCTCCCTGGGACTGATTCCAGGGGAACATCTTCTCATAGACGAGAGAGGACCATCTGTGAAAGATGTCCAGTGCTCTGATCATGAACACTAGAGATCATCTTGGCTCAGAAATACCAGAATCATGATCAAAACACTGAACCTATGTCTTTGTTCTCCTTTCTGTAAAATGTGAGCATTTTGTACAGATTTCCTTATACTGAAAACCACTGTRTAAATGCAAGGTAACTGTAGTGTTGTTCCTTGAATACTTCTGGGAGGATGACTGATTACAGGGATACACCAACACAATGAATTTTGTATACGATATAACGTATTTTTAGATCTTTTGCTCTTTGAAAGTACATTGTAARCACTTAAACAGAAAATCATAGTACTGTAGAAAACAGTTGTTCACTCTTAAGACTTGCAAACGAAGCATCTTAAGAATACATTGCTCATACCACTTCACCATATTTTAATATTTTGCTTTGCTTCTTGATTGCATTCACTTGAATTCAGTATTTACTCTAAGAACTCAAAAAAAACCTTYGAAAAATAACGGCCTAGAACTGTTGAAAATAGGTGCTGCAATTAGATCTTTCCAGAGAAAACCAGGTTATACATTAGTAACCACTTTTTGCTGTTAACTGTTAATTTCAAACAGTGATTAAACCTTTTGAATGTTTCTCCTGTTAGCACTCTATTTGTGTAGGGATGGTATTTTACTTTCTTTAACTGACAAGATAGTTCTTCAGACTTTAACATTATAATGACAACAAATTTAAGTCATTAAAGGAGAGATTTATCTCACTTAGGTTTTAAATGTTGCAGTTAGGGGTTAAATCTAGCATGTGAGCTTCTGCTATAATGGAAAAAGACATGAACCTCCAGAAGACATAGATGAAAAGACTTACCCTTTAGAATTAACTATGAAACTATCTAGCATTTTGATTCATTGAGGTTAGCAGAGATAAATCCCCATTTTTAATTAGTTATCGAGGATGGATATCAGAAGGAAAGGTAATGAGGAATAATATAAAGCATAGTAATAATGCGGATCTACCAAAAGACAGAACAGAGACCAAACGCAGTTACCTCCACTGATGTCTCAGGGTAGGTAAGGCTGAAGTTATAAGCTGCTCTTGGAAGAAGTTCCTTCTGGATTTAAAGGAAACAGAGTTTCCAGAGCTATTGTCCATAGCTAAAATATAAGTAAAATACCCAAACTTCAAATACTGAAACCACCTCAAGAATTAACATTTAAAAGGTGTCATTTATAAGCTGCTTTCTGTTATGTTTTTCAGCCACTAAAAACTGACTTTTCCTACATATAGTCATGTTACTCATCCAAACAGCCATTTTCAGTTACCACATGACATCTGTAGACTCCAGTAACTTCAGTTGCAGCTCTGTCAGTATGCGTTTAGGCTAAAAAAGATTGTACCCATCAATTTCTTTGTACTTAGGTTAAGAAATATTGGTAGCATCTGCATTAATGCAATATGGCAACTGCACATAGCTGCTGAATTTTTTTGAATGTTTGGCTTCATGAAAATTAAAATTGCTCTTTTTTAGCCTAAGATATTTCAAGTACTATATGACAAGGCAATTTCCAACACTCTGTATCTCAAGACATGAAATTCTTATTTTATGATGGCAAACATTAGGGCTTAAATAACCTTAAAGTTTAGCTTTTCACAAAAGAATTCAACACAAATTCTTACCATTCATCTTTTTATAATTACATACAGAGTACTTCTTTTGTTTAGTGACYGAGATGAAGGGAGCAGGATGATTTGTACTACAAACACAAGCATGAAGTTAAGTGAACATTCAATACCAAAAAAATAATCCTCTAAATAAGAGGCCAGACTGCCGCTAAAGCCTACAAGGATGGATTGAACATAATGAAGCCTTTGAAAGGCTGTAAGAAATAACAAGGCATTGACCAAGGAAGCTTCCTGGGTCTTTTTCACTAATACATTCTCTCTGTTTTGGCAAGAGATATCTGTAATTTGTAAGTGGTTTTTATCTCAGGGAGTTTTCCTTTATTTTTGTAATGAGGAAAGATTTCCTATATGGGAAGCTGTGATACCAGTCCTCTGGGTGGAAGGCCAGGGTAGCATGCGACACTCATGAAGTGGCTGGTACTGATTCCAACCACAGTTCATACCTCTCCTCAGAAACCAAGCAGAAAATCACAGTGTTATGCCTGAAGATAATAGAAAATATAAGGTCATAAATCACTCCCTGTCCTGCTCAGTGGTCAATTCCAAAAAACACACAGATGTTTTTCTCCTTGTCACCACCAGCAGCTCTTACACCAGCTATCATGACAGCAAGGACAGAAATTGCACACAGTGTACATGTTATTTGCACTTTTATTCTGCATTCTTGTGATAGTGGGAACATATAATGCCAGAGAGGTAGACTTTCTGGTTTCATCAATAAAAGAACTTCTTCCCACTAAAATCAAACATTTCATAACAGGATTTTCCTTTAAAAAATAAAAATAAATATACACTGAACATTTCCATCTACATATCACTGTGTATATTTTGCAGCAGTGAAAGATGTACAGCAAGGAATCGAATGAGGAAAAATTCTAGACATCTCCTAGTCTCACTGGGAGTTAGCCCTCAGACAGGCTAGCTTTTGAAAACAATATTTGATAGTATTCAAGGAATTTTAAAACATATCTGTATGGAGAAAGTTGATTTTTACTTGTAAAATAAATTAGCTGCAGACCAGCAAGCCTTTAAACAAAATATCAGGAGAGATATTGTTAGGAGAGATGAAGTCCTGCTCAGCAGGTTACTCAACTACAAAGGCATACTTAAATTGTGCTTATCCTGATTCCATGTGGGCTCCTGTGGAGAGATTCCTGGGGCTGTGGACATGTGGAACTAATCAATCAGATAAAACCGTCCGCAATTCTTAAAAAATGTATTCTGTGCTCAATGTTATTGGCACAACTCTGTTATTTAATATCATACCTGATCCAGGTTACAAATTGGCCAGGCTCTGCCCTCTAATGAAGATGCTATGCTACCTCAGGTGTTCTACACAAGCCTAAACAGTTTTTAACTAACTTCCCTCATTAGAGCAATTATTAAGGTCTTAGCTTTAACAATGCTGTGGAAAACAGCTATTGAGGAACCTGTACTTGCTTGGAAAAAAATCTCAGGGGTGGGAAGACAGGCACCAATGCCTCATGATGTGCTTCTGGCTAATTAAGATGTTGACTGAACCTATGTTAATCATGGTCCATCAGACTATGTTTGATTAACATGTAAATTGGTAAACTCTCTTCTGCAATTGCCCTACCATCTGAGCTCTAATTATGGGCCTCAAAACAGACAGTAATTACAATTGGACTTGTAATTTAGATTGTTCAGTTGGGGAAATTATTTTCTGGTACACACGAAAGAATTGTGAGGTGGAGTGCATATGTATGTTGTTTCAAAATACACATGAATACATTAGACAAACACTATAGATATGCATAAACAATGTGGAAGTTTAAAGATATCTCAGTAAAAGGACTTAATGTAAGTGGTGCAKAACAAAAGGAAAGTGTTTCTTCCCTCAGATTATTTTCTCAGAGGCAATGCCATTGATGAGGAGAGGTAGGTACATTTAGAAGTCATTTCAAATCATATAAGATAGCAGTTATGCCAAGTAAGATGAATAGAATAGAATAATAGATATCTTGAAAAGAATTGTTTGGTACAGTCTCTTTTAGTCTGAACACATATTAACAGAACCTTAGGAAAGTTAGTCATATTCAGATGACCTAAGCTATAATGAGCATGCCTGATATTTCCTACCGACTAGTACTAGATGTTACCAGCTCAGCATCTTACCAAGGCCACCTGAATCGGTCCAAGGAGACTTTGTCTCCCCTTGGCTAGGGATTTATCCAGAATTTGAATAATTCAGATAAGGTCYATCGTTCTCTCTCTCTTGATTACAAAGCAGCTGAGTGTCCTAACTTCAGCATTCAAAGTAGATGCCGTCAGAAGATAGGCTAAATACACTTTTCCCCTTCCTTCCTGCTTTCCTTCTTCCCCCTATTAGCATAATGAACAGGAACACTTTCATTTTGGTCCATAAATAACTCAGCTCTTTTTCTTCAAGAGTAGTGACATAATAAAAAGATGTTAAAAAATCAGCAGTTATTCAAATTGTGGGTAGCTGTCTGTAGGCAAGCTAACTGTGCAAGGTGGCTCTGTAGCCAGTGAAGATCTAGTCAACATGAGCAGTGGAACCTGAAGAGCTGTTGAGCTGGCCAGCTAAGATGGCCTCCCCTGTTCAGGGACCTATGCATAGGTGCCTAGCATCATTTCGCATGCCCTGGCAGAGCCACTTCTCTAGACAGACAATATGTCCACATGTCCTGTGTCACCTCTCAGTCCCATGTGGATGTTTAAGGTACCTTAATGCAACTGTAATGGCATTAAATGCCTGTGTGTGGGCAACTGAATTGAACCATAGGTGTCAGCTGTCATATGAGCTGAATCACATGTAGACATTTGCCCAAGTTTTAGAGTCTATCATCTAGAACTGAATCCCACCCAAGTTGTATTGTACATTGTCCCAGCTTTACCTATATCATTCTCTCAAGCATCTACTGACATTTCAAAACCAACTTTCTAGACAATTTATTAACTTAGACTGCAAAAAGGAGTGGAGTACAGAAATAGTCTTATAAAAGGGAATAGCACCCAGCGCAAATTCTAATATATGGCCTTGAAACTGCAAGAAGCAAAAAATTCATTGGCAGAACTTCCAAAAGACAAGCGATGTCCCTTTGTAGGACACTACACTATTGTCAACAGGGTACATTCATCTCTTCCACAACCTGGAAGAAAACAGGTCACAAAGGGCAATCAGTAATTGCCTAAATCTGACCCAGTTAAACTCAATAGAGAAAAAACAGAAGTTAGAACAGTGATCCAAGTCCTAACATAAGCTCCATCTCCATCAATGTGCCTACTGGGACTACTTTGGGAGAGGTGCAGAGGCAGTCAAAATTCATTGTTCCTTCATTTGCCACCTGAGAATGCTCTGAAAGCCCTTGGAGTCTCGAAGTCTCAGCTTACACCACTTCTACAGCTAGTTCCACTGGATAAGAAGGACCAGTGCAGAAAAAAAGCTTCACACATTTTTCTAATGTAGATGAGTTTTGACTGACAGGTTGACCCTTAGCTTCCTTTACTTAACGCTGAAGTACGATACTCTGGTTCATGGAAGTAAAAATAATYCATCTCTTTTCTGTCTGCACATAATCCAGAAAACTTCAAAAGCTCTTACAAATCTACATAGATGTCAGCTAATAATGTACTGGGCTTGGACAGACTGAGGTATAGTTGGAAGCTAATAGTTCTTTCCCCTTAGGAAATCATTGGTGGTCTTTCCCAAAGTGTCAGCCAAAAGACCATTAACATTTCAGTCAAAGTTTTAATTGGATAAGACCACACGTCTCAATAATTCCATTCTGCATCAACTATGAGACCTTGACAGACAGCATCCTGCCCAGTCTGCCACACCATATGGGCTGAATTTTAACTTATAATGGACCACAAGTCAATCTCTTAAACCCTGGAAGTTTATCATGGAAATGGATACTACTTTTCTAAAAGACTGAGATTTCTGAGATGAAAGATACCTACTACATCCAAYCAGAGGGTTGTAAATGCTTGTAAATGTTACAGCTTTTCAAAGATGAAGGGATATGGATGTACATCATTGAAACACATTCTGGGAAGATAGTGGGATGCTTGTGAACTTTGCAAACCTCAGCYGTATATCGTTACAATGTCCCACCATTCTAGTGCTCAAATCGTCCTGCAGATGATCTCCTACTCAGCAGTTCAATTTCTCTCTGTTTACATTGGATTTAAAATCCAAGCAAATCCCAAGCTATGGAATACGCTGTGCTTCTAAGATGCTGGAGGATGTGCATAACAGAAAGATGCATCAGCAATCATGCAGTATTTCATCAAAAGGTTTTGAAAATTGCATAGATGTATTTAGAAACTGTAAGTATCTTTTAAATATATATGACAAAAATAGTCAGCCTGTTCTACATTCTGTTACTTGCGTAAAACTGACTGAATTAGTATCTGACTACTTTCACAGCAATTAAAAAAAATAAATGAAGATGGTTTTGAAGCAACATTCAAAATATCTTGTTTTGTGTCAAGTGCAAACTGTATTCTCTCATTCCTATCCTGTTCCACTGGACTGGACCTCCTGCTGCTTACTGTTTGTAAAATGGCAGCTTCCCATGAGAGCCCAGATGTGTTTCTTCCAGTTAAGGATRAGAAAAGTAGAACTCTTTTACAATGTGTTTAGCATGACTTACAGTGACATTCACTTCAGATGATAGTTATTTCTAGGAAAATGGGTAGCCATGAGCTCTAAGCATAGGTTTTGTGAATCCTCTATGTAATAACAAACATAGAAAGTGCTTAGTTAACATAGAAGATGCATCGTGTTAGCATGTATCTTTACAGGTCTGTCCAAACAGCAACTCTTACAGTGATGCAAGCAAGAGTACAAGAAAAGAGTAAAAAAAGAGAAAAGAAAGAGTAAAAAAAGAGAAAAGAGTAAAAGAATACTAACAAAACCAGCTTGAAAATATTCTGCAGTGTGCCAACTGCATTTTAATAAATCGCCACTGAAGTTTATACATGCATATGTAAGTACATATGTATATAGTATAGAAAAGACACTTTTTTTTTGCTATATGGTCTTTATGTGACATCTGGACTAAGAAATGTGAAAAGACTTACAAAAAAATTCACCAAATTGCAGCACAGCACCAGTATGGCAGCTCCAACCTTACAATTTCTTTTACAGAATTGTGTATGTGTTTCAAGAAGCAATATTACAATTTTCATCTGCCTAAACCTTGCCGTTGTGACAAATAGCTGGTAGCTAATGACTGCTGGAATATGTTTAGATTGCTCTAATTTTATGAGTAAATGGATGTTAAGTGTATTTATATGTGTTTCCTTCCACCTTTGGAATTAATTTTGTTCTGCTTTAACTTAATAAAAGACATTTATAGCCAGGATTTACTTCTTTATGCATAAATGTGATATTGGTGGTGATCTTTCATTTACAATTAGAGGCCCTTTTTCCAATAAAAGTATATGTATTTCTGCTTTATAAAAAATGATGATAGGATAGCCACTTTTCTGTTTCAGGCAGTTAATTTTAGAGCTCTCTTGCACAGCAACTTTAGTGTAGTTCCTTTACCATCCACATGTATAGATAGAATATCAGTTGCGAGTTCTTTTAAGTTAGATGCCCATTTTTTCTTCAAAATCACATTTGGAAATTTAGAATTCATGAAAACTAGAAAAGAAGTAGCAGCAAATACATATATCTACCTCTGTAAACTAAAGGATGCTGTTGAAGAGTTTAGAAACACAGAACCAAAGTAATTTCTCSACTAGAGAAATAAGGAGCCTTAACTGGTGTATCAATAACCAGGGAACACATCCTGCCTTGTTTGCTTGCAGTGAAACCAAGGATGTGAAAGTAATAAACACTGCATGCTGGAGATACTGTACCTTTGTCTACAGAAAACCAGGAGAAGCCTAGCCTGAAATATCAGTTTGTTGTCATTTGCCAGAACTAACAGTTATTACTAGGAGTAGGGGGAGTGTGTGATAAAGACCACACTAGATTAACTTTTATTCTCAAAGGCAGGAGTAACTCATAGTTGTGGTGGTGTTTCAAGGGTCATGGTCGTATCTAGTGGGGCAGCACGAAGAGATGAATTATGTTTCCCATGTTTCTAAACTGTTAATAAACTGAAGAGAGAGAACGTTTTTATCATTCTTCTTGAAATACTGCTGTCAAGAGTCTACCACATTCTTATATTAAATCAGTGAATTTGTCTATCCTTGGGCCCTTCTAACAAATCTCATTAGTGGTTGTTTTAATGGAGATTTTTGTTTTTAAGCCAAAAGAGAACCATAGTAACTGTGTAGTTCCTAAACCATTTCATTCATGAATGGGAAATGAGTCTCTAAATCTTTATTCACATGAGTAACCACATTGATATCCCTGGGCCTTTCATTATTAAGAGCTAGACCTGCAAGTATAAATTTTGCAGGATTTGGATGTGGCACTTCATTACTTCATAAGAGGGAAATCTGTAGCTGAAAATCAATAGTTAAGCATGTGAGGCATGTAAAAGATACAGAGTCTTTCATGGAGGTCTGATTGCAATGCATCTCTCAATTTTGTTTCAGCATCAACAAATAAGCATATCATTGTAAAGAGACGTACAGAATATAGGCAGTAATTACGAAGACACATTTTAGATAGACATTCTAGCCTCAATAGCGGAGTTGGGAATAGTCCACGAGAAAGAACGAGATAATAGTGAAAAAGGTCAATGCTTCTTGAAAAACTAACATACTAAGTCACAGACCAAGTTTTTGGTTCTCTGTCAATCAGTAGTGTAACTGTTGTCAATCATTCCCCCTTACCTTGTTTGTGATTTTTGAATGGCCACAAAAGAAACTTTTGTTGGTAATTATGGTCTTTACAATTCATCTGAGTCACAGGCAGGATTTTCATAGCCTGCCTGTGGAATAGACATGGTATGCCCCAAGCTGTGCTCACGTATGTCCAACCAATTCAGGCTAAAGTTTCCCACGATAATATGAAAGGAAATAAAAGACACTGACAAACACAAGTCACTATTCTAAAAATAACAAGAAGAGGGGAAAGGGACAGGATAGCCAGGATCTTCTGGTTTTCCCTCCCTGCCTCCCCTCTCCCCCCCATCCCCCCCCCCCCCCCCCAAAAAAAAAAAAAAAGGATAAATCTGATAACTCTTTCTTGGGAAAGGTGCATTTAGACAGGATAGGCACCTGTGCATCTTGAATCTTCTGAAGGAGTATTTATATTCTCTGCCTAACCACATGCTTCCTATTACACTGATCAGGGGCATTCTGTTAAAAATTAGTGCCAAGAATTAATGCTTCTTCATTTATTTTTTAATTCCAGAGGTCCCCTAGGATTTTTTTCCTTTCCCCAAATATTTCCACCTTCCATAGATACAGTTTTGTTTTGTTTTCTTTGGCTATCAGTTCGAGAGACCTATCTTGTCCCTGCTGAAAATGCAAAGAAAACATTTGTGAGAGAAGGTTCTCACATAAAACCTAGTTTTGGAGTCGATCCAGCAGAGTGACAAATCCGATAACATCAAAGGCAGAACATCTGAAACTGGGATTTCGGCAGAACAGCTTTTTCAACAAATTGCAGCCTCTATAAATTTGCCCATTTCTAAACAGCTGAGTCCGTTTATKTGCTTATTTTCCTAGCTTCACCGAAAGAAAGGCTGAAGCAACTTTGGAAAAATAACAGCAAAGTTGTTCAACGGAAACCAGCCCCTCTACTGTAAACAGTGCCTCTCCCCAAACTGTGCAGCTGCACAAAGCAGAGACAATGCAGGGGACCCTCAGCATCATTAACCAACTTCCCTTCCTCACCAACCAGTCACTTCCATAAAGCAATTACAATAGCATCGTGGAACAGTAGAACAAGGAAAAAAAAAAAAAGTAACCTTACCAGCTTCTCCTACAGTATATAGCTGAAAGGAAAACAAAACCCCCAGCTGCCGTATCGCATGCAATTGGTCTCTCAGAATGAATTGACCGAACTATGAAAGGCTAAAGTCTTTCGGCCCCTCTGTTCAGCCTCTCTTCAGCTCCCTCTCTCCGAGCCTCCTCACAAAGCCATTCTCCTACTCCCTAATCCTCGCACAGGAAAAAGCAGCACACACCAAATGACTTCAGCAGAAGCAATTCCCCCGGGGGGTGGGGAAAGGGATGCTGCTGCCACTCAGCCCCCCCCCCCCCCCCGCCGCCGCATGGCCATCCTCAGGGAGGGTATCCAAACAAGCTCACCGGGCACTTGGGCAGCACACTCCAAACACAGACAGCGCATCAGGATAAGGCACGGAAAAGTGCACATCTCCATTCATCACCCGCTCAGCTGCTAATTTCTGAAATGAGCAAACCCCTGGGTACTTGCAAGAGTTCCCCGTGTGCATGTCGGTTAGCCCGCACTGAAGTAGTTAGCCTTTTKTGTGTTCTTTTTTATATAAGTTACGTGACTTCCTAAAGCTGTTGTTGGGCCTAAGATTTTTCTTTTTAACAAAGAACATGCAAATAAACCTTAAATATTTCAAACAGCAAAATAACAACAAAGATGTTCCCCCAGAAAATCAATAATAAAAAGTATAAGAAAAAAGACCCCAACAGACAAGAAATCAATAGCGTTAGGAATCACCAGATTGAAAGCTATATATAAAAACCATTGGTGCCTCCCTGAAATGCTTTTGATAGCTAAAATCAGAACAAACAATTGCATTTTTCACAAGGAAAAAAGATTTCTATCTACATTCCCATTTTATGCAAAAAGAGACAGCATTTTTTCATATAATTTGTTTTGAAAGCATACCATAGATACTGAGATAACATCCCCTGCATATTCTCTGGTTTTCAAGAAAGCGTTGAGTCTCTGTTAAAGAAACGCTGTTGTCATATTAGTTTTTAACGCAAGTTTTGCCTCTCTATGAGATGCGGAAACTCAGAAACAGACAGCTGCCACAAAGTAAATCAGAGACCTAGAAAAGCAGATGGCATAATTTCACATCTTAAATGATGGCTGTGAGCCTTCCAGTAATAATTTACAAGGAGACTTCCTCCTGCTTGTTCCTCTGCTCGGCAGCATGCTGTTTGAGCCTTTCAAGCAAAATAAATAGACTTCAAACCACCAGCTTCACACACACTAACACTTACCAATGCTATTTCAACCTGACACAAGCTGACTTTGTTTCTCTGTGACCCTGGACAGAAAACTGAGGTGACAGTTTGATGGATGAGATCTTTTTTTCACAATATGGGTTGTGACTTCATGGGTCTGTCTCCCCATTACTGTTTAGCTGAAGGAGGAGACAGGAGCGGAGGAGGATCTTCCACCATACAGAGCCATTTTAACAGTGAAAATGAACCAAACGTGCAATAAATGCCTGGAACACCTTTTTCCTACCTCAGAACTGGGCAGCTGGGGGAAACCCTTTCCACTTTTTAGGGTGTAAGGGGATAAGGAAGAGACTCCAAGGAGAGAAATTAATGCCAATGGTTTACTCCAAATTGTATTTTAGTTTAAGAAAATGGCAACGTCAGCAGAGAACAAAGGAAGGAAGGAAACAAAGAAGGAATTCCGTTTGTTTCATTTATGACCAAAGAACACTTGGACTGTGAATTTTGTGAATTCTCTCTTAACTATGCTAATTTAATTACTTAACCAGGAATCTTGGACAATTCTTTACTGGACAAAGGCCTCAATGCAGTAACCTAAGGCAAACCATTGCAATGTGAAGTCTTTTATTTATTACCTAAAAATGATCATAAAATATCAGAGGATTCATATATATTAAAATTGGTGTCTGCAAATGCAGTATTTGAATGCAGATTCTCCGCTAAAATGAGTTCAGAAACCTTTTTTTAAAAATATTAACATATTTAACATAAAAACTGCCAGATTTCACAGAACCCTCTGTGAAGAAATTTCCTTTCCATGGAAAAGTTGGAAAATGAAGATAGTGAATGAACTCTCTGAATGTAAGGCTCCACCTCCGTAGGCATGAGCTCATTAACAGACACCCTAACATGTGAAGTCAGCCTCACCTCTTATTTCCTTAGAGAGGAACACAGGTTGCTAGTATCTTTACGTCTTTGTTTCTGCTTGTTCATCTAATCAGATGGGTTCATCATGATAATACTGGAGCGCGTCAAATCTCTGATTTTACATGTGGATGCTGAGGCCAAATGACCTGGCCCAAGGAAGTCTGGGGCAGGAAGCCAAGTCTCTGCTGTTCCACATAAGTGCACCCCATCTCCAGTGATCCTTGTGCTCTGAAAGATGATTTATGAAAACAAGGACTAGTCTACCCTATGTTTGAGGTAAAGGTCTTATGTATTTTGTATTTGTTATCACACAAATTATGTTGCTATTGTTTCTAGTTTGGGATTTGATATTCATAATTCTGTCTAAAAATATACACGAAGTCACTCCAGTAGCAAAAATTTATCATAAATATACGCAACTCCTATTCATTCTTTCAAAATATACTATTGTCTTTCCAAAAAGATTAACTTAGTTTCAGATGGCAGTATTTATGTGCTTTCATATTTATGAATATTTTCCTTTCTGTAGAATTTCTGTGAGGTAGTACCCAACTCATGATAATACTGAAAGATAATCAAACAGAAGCCAGAGATTGATTGATACTCAAAAAGGCAAAATCTGACAGATTTATACAGAGGAATACCTACAATCATCTTGTTTTATCAATTCAACTCCCTTTTTTTTTTATTATTATTTTTCTTTCTGAGAACCACCTTAGCATTACACACTTGCTTTAGGTGACTCCATTCAGGGATTTAGGTGGGACTCTAGCATGGTGAAAGCCATGTGGTGGGGATTTCACCTCTTAAAAAGGAGTTTTAAACGATGTACTTGTGAACAATTTATATCCCAATTACAGCTTCTAAACTGCCGTCATTGTTTCTTTGTCTCTCCCAACAACCTGAGAGCATTCCCATTGTAAAGAAGGAAGTACAATAAATGTTTTAGAAACAATAAGACCTCTTCACAGACCACTTTATATAAATAAATAACCTCTAAATAACAAAAGTTCATAACATCCAGCATGTAGTTAACTATGATAGGCACAAATGAGRAGAGCTCTACCTGTCAAAAGGAAGAATGAAGCATGAAAAGTGTAGCCACCCTTGTACTTGGAAGCCAGTTAATAGGAGTTTGCATAGGGGAAAAAAATGTCACGATAGGACATATTACCAAAAATAACAGGCACTACAAAATTGGAAGAGCTCATTTTTCTCATTCTTGTGGCAGAACGTAACTTTCAGACTAACTCACGACAAATGCCTGAAGGAAGTCTGAGCTTTAGGAAATATCAGCAGGTTTACACACTCTGCTACATAGTTTTTTCTCCACTTGCTCATAATTATGTCCTCTTTTATCTGTATCATCTGTTGAAAACACCTTTTTTGCATAGCATTTACTCCTTTCTGGGTTTCTTGGATTAACAAAAACATAAGGCAAGGTCATTTGGRTAATAGCCCTGCATTTTTAATAGCAATCATAAGTGCATTTCAAATAATCTTTCCTGGAAGCAGAGTGGTGCAAGCAATTGCACTGGAAAAGACTCCAGCAAGACTAAACTTTAAAGGCTGCTAAGCTCTTTGAGACTGGCTGGTGTGACTGATTAGTGCAATACACTGCAGTTCTTTGATTTTGTTTGCTTACCTTCTCCTATGTTGTGGTTCTTCTTAAAAGCAGTGTAGAAAATGGAGGCAGCATATCTTTATATACAGAAGRAAATGCACATTTTAGGGATACGCACATCACCTGACTTTTAAGCATTTGATCAGGAAGCGCAAATTCCATAAATAGTAGATGCCCTAGAGAGCACACCTTTTAACCAACTCTTTAACGCAGCCAATTAATATTAAAACTTTACAATTCAAAGGTAAAGCTGTTTAATGTTCTATGCTCAGCCAGCCTATAATATACGTATGTTGAATTTCAGGGATATTCTTTAGCTACTTAACAGGTTTTATCTTCTGAGAAAGCGTGTGGTGGTAGTTCTCCAAACTGGAAGAGGAGTGACCTGGCGAGAAGGAAGGATGACTATTAGCAATGAGTTAGCAAAAGAACACAGTAGAAAAAGACAGTCGGGTAAAAGGACAAGAAATAAGAAACTCAGATGATCAGAGAGAGTCACTCTAGCAAGAACATTACTCAAGTCAGTGTTTCACTTTGACAAGGGTTTTCTAATAGCATTTCCTTTGGGTTTGATCTCCGTGGGCTCAGTCTAAACCCACTCTGCTTTTGTTTCTGAGCTGGATGAAAGCAAGGATTCAGCAGTGCAGCTGGGTTTACATTAGGAGTGTATGTGTGAAACTGAGGATATCTGACTTGGAACTTCAAAGCTCATCACCAATGCTGGTGCATCTAGCCTGCAAACGTCAGTAAATGTGTCAGTCTTCCTAAAGTTTGATAGAACAACAGAATTAAAACCGCAAATGGAAAGAACAACCTGTGACTTGTAAACGGTTAGATCTTCATCCCTCCTCCATCCATAAGCTGTAAGGAGCAATAAGGATGTTGCTTTCTGTAAATTGGACAGAAAACACATTCCAAGTAGCTTTTCAGAGGCTTTGGCATACGTGGCGTGCTGGTCAGAGAATGGCTGGTCAGAGATGAACCAACACTGTCGTTTTGGACAGAGGGCTACTGCCCCTGTGCAGCCAGGAAAAATCCCCATAATCCAGCCCATCCTTGCAGCCCTCTACACCAGTCTGGGGATGAGCAGGCAGCCTGGAATCGGGAGACACCCATACTACAGACACTCCCTGAAATG
Organism: Oceanodroma leucorhoa; assembly: GCA_030449065.1. NCBI lineage: Eukaryota > Metazoa > Chordata > Aves > Procellariiformes > Oceanodroma > Oceanodroma leucorhoa. Next base: position 8,394,313 of record JASVER010000032.1, on the reverse strand, counting down.
TTTTCAATTGATCAGATATTGTCATCACAATTGAGATACAGACAGGCTGATAGGAGCAGGCACACAGACACAGGCAGAAGACTGAAAGGCCTTTGCAAGCCCAACCATCAAGATTTTTGTAAGCCCTTCAGTATTTAAAGACAAACATCTGCATAAAAAWTTCCAAGGCTTGAAGCCTCAGGCTGTTAAGTTCTTTGGAGGAGACACATATATTTTCCCTGTAGTTCAGAGGTTTGCAGCACAGTTGGAATTCCAACTTTTGGATATTACTACAGTGAAAACATATACACCATGATTTACACAGTGGTATTGTTGCCCATTTTTCCAAAACAAAGAGAAATTAATATAGTTAACTTGGGTGTATTTGGGAAGAGGGAGGAGAAGGAAGGAATAAAGTGGCATACTGACATATGGTATAAATAGCTTACAGGAAACCGCCCTGCAAACTACTGCAAACACAAGCATCATCAATGTCTTGCAGTTAATCAGACTCCATACAAGAAATGTACTTATATGAACAAGAATTTGTAGTACTGAGCTGTAACATAAGCACTGTTGCAGATTTACCCCCTCATTAAAGATTCCTCCTAGGAGTTATCATCACATTCACATGACAAGAAAAAATAACATATGACTTTATCTGGACATTATCCAATAATATACGCAAGGAAAGTAGTAGAATATTAGGTGTGAGAAATGCCTGAGTTAATACCATGCACTGCTCTTGCTGTGAGAAAATGTGGGGTTCTTTTATTTGTGCAGAATAATGTAAGATAAACCTGTCACTATCCAGGACAGATTTCAGTGTAGACATTGAGTGGGCAGAGGATTCAGAAGGCAATAATACAGCCCGGAACTGRAGCAACAAGGGGAGAAACCTGGAAAAGCAGCTTTGCAAGGCTGGAGAAACAGGTCGGCGTAAGCAAGACCCCACTTTCCTGTTTGAGTTTGCTGTGAACTCTCACTCCAGGCACCACAAGCACTAGGCATCTCTATGGCACCTCAGCAACAATCACCATCTCTCATTCAGAGGCCACTTCAGATCCAGTGCCCCAGCTCAGACTTGTAAGATGAGGAAGAGGAGGGCAGGCCTGATCATCAAAGCATCAGAGAAACCTCTGCTCACCACGAAGGGGAGACTGAAGCTGAATCACCAAGCACAGGTAACCTGGGAAATAATTTCTGACCACAAAAACTTTAAGGGTAGCTTCTTTTAGATCTCATTCATATAGACTAAAAAAATGAAATTACCTAAAATTTAATTTAAGTTGGGTATTAAGCTTTAGTAATCAGTCATTTTAAGTCACTCTTTTGCTCAAGCTTCTCTAACCATTCCCCATTTTTTCCTCTCTAATGTTCTATTTCCCTTCCGCATTTATTTAGTGGTTTTTAATTCGACAGATTAATTTCTCTCTCTCTTATATCAGTTTATTGATCCAATTCAGTGTAATCAATGTAGTCACAAATGTACTTAATCCTACTCACACACAGGTTTCCTTCCACTTAATCAACTCCATTAAAACACAAATTTTACTTTGAGCTGTGTAAACTTCGTGCTAAAGCCAAACCTAACCTGATTGTAATAAACGGACAACAACTGAAATATTTACTCGTCCAATAACAATTGTCTGTAATGAAGACAGAGATGCCATGGAAAAGGATAGAGTACAACCTATGCAGCATCAGCTAAACAAGCACTCTTCCCTGCAGCAGCTGTAGCGATGCTGGCAGATATTTATGCAACCCAGCTATTTTCTAACGAAGACTGAATCCCATTCGYGTTCAAGTATGATCACACACTTACAGTCCGTTAAGGAGCAGGGTGTGATAGTTTCTGCATAGCTGTTTCTGGAACTGGGAGGCTTGACCCCCATGTAAATGTACCTGCCTGTGAAACTGCAGTGGATCAGCCTTATAAGAAAAAAAGAAGCATTTACACTTCCAAATGCAAACGGGTAGGAAGAAACCTCCAAAGGCCCGTGGTTGCATCTTCCCGTGGAACTTTGAAAGAGGAGAGGCTCCCTCCGATGGTTAAACCGTGTAAAACTGTGAGCACCATCACAAGCATGGATCCTTCAGACATAAAGTCACTCGGTAGATATACTAGCCAGCATACCACCTTAAGAAAGAAAACTATCAAAAAAACGCTATTACATATGCAAGACATCTAGAAACTAGGCCAGAAATCCCTATTTTGCTTACATCAAAAATGATATTATAATGATAATGTCATATAATAATAATGGCATTAATCTTAGTTTTCAAATGAAAACTTAATGCCAGCCACAAATGTTCACACCTCCCCCCAGACATTCTTTTAAAAATGTTTTGTTATGCTTTTGTAATATTGTAATAGCTAAAATGGCATAACAGTCAGAGTAAGGACACCTTTCTGGAATAAATATTAGACAAAAATAATGAAGCTACATTGCATAAAACAACCAAATGCATTTAATATCGTATCAAACCCATTAGGTATGTAAAGTTTACCAAATGAAGTGTAACACCAGGAACAAATAGATTATATGATTTGATCCCTACTTATGACTTATTCCTAGCTTTTGTGGTTTATTTTCTTACACTGTAAAGCAAAGACTCTGAAACTACAAACTTTGAATTAATGGACTGAAGGGTTCAGAAACAACACAGTTTTACTTATCTAAAAGAAATAGCATTTATATCCTGAGTCCCATAATGCCACTTGCCTAAAGAGCATAGGCATGCCAAGAACAGGGAAAAAAAATGTTAAAGACAATATTCAGTTGTTCGTTTTTGACTTGAAACAGATTGTGGTTTTTAAATTTCCTTTATTACAATTACAGCAAGTAAACTCTTTCACCAACTCTCTCTGGGCAGCTCAGTTTACATTCAAGCCTACCAGACCTAAAATGAGTTGTCAAGAGTTCTTGGTTTCCATTGTTTTTATGGCAACAGTATTTATTATGTAAAAATAAAAAAATATCATGGAAAGCCTGCTTGGAGAAATAATATTATTTCCTCTAAATTAATCATGCATTGTTTTGCAACTGAGAAAAAGGCACAGTGGCTAAAAATGTTTTCCTTTAGCTCATTTCCCATTTTAAGAGGCTCTAATCTTGGGGTTTCATTTGTTCCATTTCAGTCTCAATACCTGGGAGTACAACAGAATATGTGACTGAGTACAATAAACAACCTCTTGACTGCTAAAATTTATTGTGGTACACTCAACACCTGCACCAGCACACTTTTCATTAATGGACTACAGTAAATGTTTATATAACTACCAAGAGAGTTTATTAACGGGAACAAAAATTCTAGCAGATAGATCATCCTTTGCAGCAATTAAGCTTTACAATAAAATGTAGCCCAACATGTACACAGTTCTCCAAGGCATCTTAGATTAGTGAAAAGGGGGATATAAAATCAACCCTGATCATGTGGTAAGAAATGCCATTTGTCCTACATACCAGCTTTTCGCAGAGAGTTTAAACAATTACAGCTTTTACGAAAAAAAACCAAAAAGGACAGCTTTAATTTTCATATAAATATTCAATTAATCTGCAACTAAATTTCATATTTGATTTGAGTTTTGACACACCAACAGCAACAATCGTTAGGTTTTCTGAGGGCATTAAGGGTCTGTTCCAGCTCCCCATGAAGCCAGAAGGACAATACGTACTGACTTCCATGCCAACTACATTGAACCGTGACTGGGTGGCTTAAGGGCTGGTCCTGTGTCTTGCCCGGGTCACCAGCACATTTTCTCAAGTGGTCAGCTGGTACTGGATCAGGACCTGGCCCCGGGCTGGCATGTGAAGAGAAGGCTTAGTAAAAGCACCCAATGTGCATGCAATTATCAGCTGGCTTTTAGTCAGTTTTCATTATCTCAGCCCGTCACTGTCTCAAAAGTTGGCCTGTTTGAGAACTGTGGCAGAGCACTGTAAAACCAGCTGGGACATCTGGGCAGACCCTCCAGTCAGGACCACTGCAAGTTTTCAGGCAAACTTGAGCAAACCCTGATTATAAGAGAATGAGTGTTCCCCTTTCTCAGTGGTGCCCAGTGACAGAACCAGAGGCAATGGGCACAAACTGAAACACAGGAGGTTCCCTCTGAACATAAGGAAACACTTTTTCACTATGAGGGTGACCAGGCACTGGTGCAGGTTTCCCAGAGAGGTTGTGCAGTCTCCATCTTTGGAGATACTCAAAAGCTGTCTGGACCTGGTCCTGAGCAACTGGTTGTAGGTGTCCCTGCTTGAGCAGGGGGTTTGGACCATATGACCTCCAAAGGTCCCTTCCAACCTCAACCATCCTGTGAGTAAGAAACAAAAAAGTAATAGAAACTGAAATATATAAGAAGCCCTCATGATTTCACAGTTTTATGTACTTTTATTTACACATGAGCAAATATGTTGTGAGAATCATCACAAGAAGATTGTAGCCTTAAAGAACATAAAAAATAAATCACAAAATCCTTGAGAGGAATGGGTTTTAAAAAGTAATTGCCAGCAGCAGCCAGGGCACCTCATATTTCACATGYAGCATGTAAAACAATTTTGCATACCATCTCCATCCATTTACTCTGCCATTGCTCTGTTAAATTATTTAAAAACGCTTCTTCAAGGCTGGGTATAAGCTACAATTTTATTAAAATAAAGAGTAAGATAAATACATAAATCTAGCCAATTGCACTAGTCCCTGATATGAAAATATTCACTTATCAACCTCTTCCTCATTTCCTTGACCATTTCCCTACCTTTCTTCTAAGGTGCTACATCTCTTTTTTTCACCTTGATGAACAAAGAGGTTCTCCCAGGTCTCTGCATGTGAGTGGAGCTTGAAGAAGAGATGGGAAAAGTTACACAGAGCTGTTACACAGGCCAGGGTCATAATAACTCCAAGAAGTAACCTGCTGGATAGAAGCCTTCATATCTAGAAGTACACTGCACCAGATTTCCAGGCCTTTCGGTCCTTCTTCCATGCCCTCTCTTATTCAAGGATGAGGAGGACAAACTATTCTAATCCTCAGACTGTAAATCTTCTCTGAGTGAAATTCAGTTTGAACCATAAGTATCATGCATACCATAACAGTAAGAAGTAACAACATTTTAAGTATTGTACCCTGGAAATGTCCAATTTTATATAAGGCAGCTAATTGACTTGTTTTCCACATGATGAGGTAATGGAAACAATATTGGAGTGCCTGAAGCAAGTTATATATAAAATATGCAAATTGTTTTCAGTTGTGTGTCATTTCAACCCACACAGTAACCACTTGGTGGGACTAACTCAAGATTCGTCATCTCTCATTGATACAAATAGTTTCACTGAATTCAACAAGGTTACTGGAGTGAATCTAGATTAATCACACAAGAAACTTTCTAATTCCACAGATTACCTTTATCAAATAATTCAGACATCCCTTTTTTTTTTGCTGATTATGAACTATAGCAACATATATTTTTTTCCCTGCACACATGGACTTATACATACTCATGTATATATATGCATACACATACATGTGCATACACATCACTGAAATTACATACTCTAAATCACAGCAGAATAAGCATCCCTTTATTTTTCTTTTAATTGCCAGACAAGCTTGACAGCATGCTTCTATTTTCCTCTCCTCGAAGATCTCACAGAGCTTTTAAAACAAGTGAAGTCTTGAATATGCACCCTATTTAAATAAGAATGGAGGTGAATATACTCTTTGGTGGTAGCGATGCCTCCAAAGACAAGTGTTTTCTCCTATTACCATTTCTGTTGCCGAAAGCCGTGCTCTGAGCCTTGCCCTCGGGCTGGGAGTCTGCTGAGCCCATTCCAGCTGGGCTGGCAGGGGTCAGGCTCCCCGAGGGAGGTCAGCCCCGTGGCCTGGGAGTAGGGGGCAGGGGAGCCGGAGGGTSACCCCGCACACCACGCATTGTGCTCGGAGGCTGGAAGTCAGCCCTGCTTATACTGGATCACGCAGCGAGCCAGCCCGATGCCTCTGACAGCCAGAGGTCACTTTCCATCGCGGGGATCCTTTCATACAGGCAAACCTCTTTTCTGCATGTTTCTATCATTTGCATAGCGACTGTGACAACAAGAATGGCTCACAGGTGACGTTTTGGGGTATTGATGAACACATTTTCAAAGAGCATTGGAAGATGAGAAATAATCGTAGGCGCCTTGCCATTAACACAAAACCAAATCTCACAATATGTGATGATGCTCCTTATAAATAAGCAGTGTGTGGTAGTGGAAGGGACATTGTGGGGAGAGAGACTAGGTATTAATACACCATTTTGAGGTTTGCACTCCACCTCTATTGCTATTGTGTGCTTTCACTGTGACCTTGGGTAATCCTGAGCTCACTGGTCTTTCCTTACCTGTCCTTATAATGGAGATATTGTTCCCTCAAAAGATAAGCATTGTTAGGAAAAAGCCATTAAACTTTATGAGATAGCCAGCTATGCTGTGGACGACTATCATAAAAAAGCATTTGAGTCTATAAATAAAAGATATATACGAGAGATTACTCTACAAGGTCTATAGCTCACAGTTATACCTTGATATTTTTATTTTCTTGTTTTTGAATTATTTAAAGAAAATAATCATGAAGCTACCAGCCCTATTATTGGTATTATAAGAAATAAATTGGTGGGTAGAGCTCTTTCCAGTCTTTAGAATTATTTAACATTTTTATTGTCCCACCAGGGAAGTTAATAGTATCTTTCAGAAATTATTTATACACTACTAGTCAAAGGAAGTATCAAAAAAGCTGTTCATTGGTGTGTTCCTTTTACTGCTGATCTTTTCACAGAATGAATAGAAATAACCATAAATCAAAAGAGAAATTTATAGTATGTAGAAGTTATCTAGTCATTTTGCCTATACAGAATTTCATTTTTAAAGGATTCACTTACAATTTAATAAGACATTCAAATCACATTCAACAAATCATACTGTCTCCCGTAACAGAGAAGGGTAATATGTTGAACACCCAAGAGCTGTACTGACAGAGCAAACCAGTTTTCTCCAATGCTTCACAATATGCCAGATGCCCAAGAGCCAGATGTGCCAGTACAGTTTCTCCATATACACTGGCCCAGTACTGCCAGTTTCTTGGCAAACATCACACACCCTTTGTAGTACTACAAAGAAAAGTCTCGGAGGAGTGAACAGACACACACACTCTAAGCACAAGCCTGAGAGCCAACAGATAAAATCTCAGCTATGGGAAAAACAGCTGGAAGCCTTATTATTGCATTCAGTGGGGACAGCATCATATTCTGTCCCAAAGTAGGCATACACTGCATTCACCAAAGCTGCTCCTACACACTTGGACATCCTGAGGCAGCATTGCTTAGTTGGTTGCAGCAGTCCTAATGTTCAATCAGTGGCTTATCTGCACTGTGAAAATCTGCAGGGCTCATAGTTACCTGGTATACGAGTGCATCGCTATTTCTCATTCCTTCACCAAGTAGCTCTAGGCCTTTTTAGCCTTCAACCTCCAACGTATACCCAACTTTGGTGAGAAAAAAAAAAAAAAAAATCAGACTACTCTTTCCCTTTCTTCCTCTTTCCCATTCTCCCTTAAGAGCCAACACCTCTATGGCCATAGAGTATGTGTTAGGACAAAATCTCCAGTGAGTAGACCTTTTAAAGTTATACACTGCAGCAGGGATTTGAGTTAAATACAGGAGGACTGTAAATCCTCAGTTTTACGCTGTGAAAGACAGTTATCTACTATGCTGGTACAGTGCCTAGAATAATGTACTTTTCAAGTACAATGTAACATAAAAATAATAGTGTATAATGCAGTATAATACTATGAATGATAAAATGAAGCACTAAAATTAGAGCCAAAATTGACATTTAGGTGGGTAATAGGAAGTGGTAGATATGGGTGTACATCTTCCCCTTTTGCAAGAAAGCACTGTGAGAACAGACATGTACCTACTACTCCTATTAGATTTGTGTCACTGACAGTGACTTCAAAGAAAAAAAAGGGCAATAAATTCAATCCATACTCTCAGCAGATATATCAAATGATATTATATGAAGCACGGATGATGTGGGGTGGTGAGAGGGAAATCAGTGTGCAATGTTCACTTTTCCCAAAGCCTTGGCTGTCACTCAAATGAAAAAAAAAAATTACCCTTTGCAACTGGGACAGATCAACTATGTGCAAGTGGTGGCTCTGGTGCATAGAAATAGTCAGGAATTTGGGACTTTACATGCTTTTCATGAGGAAATTATCATTCCAAAAGATTTATTCAAAAAGATAAAAATTTCATGAAGATATCCAGCTTGGAGTTTTGAATATGAATCTCCTTAACTGAAGTGACTGTCATAAGGACAAGCTATTCGAGTGGGTTAATCTTCGGGTTTTTTCCCCTTCTGGGGAACAGCCTTAAATTTTTTTTTTTTTTTTTTTTTTTAATCCCTGAAAATTCAATGGGATGGGAAAATTGTTTCCTGCCCAGCTCTCATAGTGAGTGGCTGGCAAATGATAGCAAGACACAATGCAAACAGCTGGATTCAATCACTGCACTTAGTAGATCCATGAAATGTGGTTGTGGGTGCACCAGATACTTTAAGCACCCGTAAAGAGAGTTCTTCCAGACTCCAGGACAGACATCTGGCACTAACGGAGTTAAGAGACTATCAGGGAACATGGCATATCACACACCCAATTAACAGACAGAAGAATTAATCACACTATAATTAACATAGATGTGTAATGATCTGTGCTCTGCTGTCTTTAGAGAAAAATATTCAGATACAAGAAGACACTACAGATCCCAGAACCGTCCTACTGAGATACTGGTACTTGACAAAAAAAAAGAAAACCAAAGGCACTGTCACACCTTTCTGAAAATACAAATATGTGTTTCTACAGTAAAGCTATTTTTAGGAGAAGCATTACCTAACACTTTTCACTAGCAGCACAGTTCAGTGGAAAAAAACACATCTTATAAAAAAAGACGTACAGATTCAACCTCAAAAGAATTGTATTTCTATCCTCCAGTCATCTTGCCTTCTAATATCCATTACTTAAAAGTATAATTTATATACATCCCACCACATTACTGAAGTTAACAATTAGGATAAATGTTTTCACACCATCATGTAATAGGACAATATTTTCCAAGTAATATTTTATTATTTTTTCCCTGTTGGTGTTATCAGATACAAAAGATTTCAGTTTGAATGAAAGATCAAGTAGTGAATGAAACTTAAAAAAGAAACATATAACAAATCTTTGTAATTGTCAGCTTCGCTAAGTCACACACACACATAAATTGAATTTTTATAGACACAGGAAAAGTTATGTTAGCAGAAGGATTTTTGTAAGCTTACTTAAATAAGGTGCTTTATATCATCAGTTAGGATCCAACAAAAAGATGTACTTTAAGTTTCTTTATTTTGAAGAACTGCTTTTTCATGTAGGTTTGTAGCTTATAACTAAGCAAGGAGTTGGTCTAGATGACCTTCAAAAGTTCCTTCCAACCTGAACTGTCCTATGATCCTACGAACTGACTTTTCTAAGTTTAAAGCCTCTGAAAAGAACGAACTAGTAATTTGACTACTAGGGTTATATGTAATTAAAAAAAAAAAAAAAGAAAAGAAAAAGGCAGAGTAATTTCAACAGCCCCAAAACATAAAAAAAAAAAAAAAAAAAAGAAAAGAAAAAGGCAGAGTAATTTCAACAGCCCCAAAACATAACACTGGCCCTGCTGTAGTCTACAGTGCTGCAGCTCCCAGATAACCGGGCGCATCACCCAAGCAGCAGGAGCTTGGTGTGCCAATGGTGAGCTCCACAGGGATTATTACCACGACCTCTTCACAGCCACCTCTTCTGCCACAGTGAAAGGCCACAGAGCGATCCCAATTTTTTCAAAAACCAGTACAATTGGAGCAGAGACCCATTTGTTAACTGGTGAAGGTGTGATCAGGATGCGTCACTGCAGGTCTGGAGTGACTTGCAGAACAGATTTCTTAATGTAGGCAGGATTTTATATGATTGGACTAGACAGGTCTGTTTTCACTTAAAGGTGGAAAATTAATGTCTAAGAATAGGCATTAACAAGCTAATTTAACAATAACCACAAAACSTTTCAACTGAATGAGAAAAGGCTTTATAATTATGAAATAATAGTTTCCTGTTTGAATAATCCAAGTCTATATAAAGGAGTTTAATGAAGACTGAAGCTAAGATGCAGTAGCTTTTTGTCTGCAAGTGTTATACTAGAAAGCTTTCTGAAGAGGCTTTCCTGTACATGGCACTGAAAAAGCAGGAAAGTGATATTTCAGTTGGGGAGGCTTCTTCCATCTTCTTTATGTGAGCGTATCTTCCCAGAGTTTCTCTCCTACACTCAGTTAAAATGTAAGGTAAGACGAAAAACAAAGAATTAGAAATTGTTAACAGAATCATATCAGCCCTTGTTTGATCCTTGTGTGTGTAATAAAACAACGTGATGCTATAATTACAGCAGGCTTTGCTAAACTAAACAAAAGTTGAATAAAACATAAACAGGACAAGTAGGCACAGAGACTCTACTGAACTGCAGTCCTGCACAATTTACATTCTTCTCTAATCCCCGTTGCAGATCCTACACTTTGCATCTATACCTTATCCGAAACATATTTTGCTTTTCTGCTCCTTTGTCCCTCCTTTTGCTAGATAAAGAGAATGAGAAAAACAAAAAAGTGAGGGGTAGGAGGATATATCAGGGCTATGCTGGAGATTTTGGGATACAGAATGATCCCTCTGACAAATTTGCTCATAACGGATGAAAGGTGCAGTTCAAATGAATTATGGAGGTAATTTCCTCACAAGCACATTTAATGTTTTTTCCACATCTCACATGAATCTACCATGTACTATTTAAGGGAAATTATTTTTATCACATCTATTTGTGCATGGTAAAAAATTACTTCCAATGTTTTGCATTCAACTCCTTACTTATCGCTCTCTACAACTACCTGAAAGGAGGCTGTAGAGAGGCAGGTGTCGGTCTCTTCTCCCAAGTAACAAGTGATAGGACGAGAGGAAATGGCCTCAAGTTGCGCCAGGGGAGGTTTAGATTGGATATTAGGAAAAATTTCTTCACTGAAAGGGTAGTCAAGCATTGGAACAGGCTGCCCAGGGMAGTGGTGGCGTCACCATCACTGGAGGCATTCAAAAAACATGTGGATGTGGTACTTCAGGACATGGTTTAGTGGGCATGGGTGCCGGGTTGACAGTTGGACTTGATGATCTTAAAGGTCTTTTCCAACCTTAATGATTCTATGATTCTACTTTAAACAGCATTATAATTAACCAATTCACTGCTCTCCAGAGAATGAGATGCTAAAAGTACATGCGTGCTACACTGCCCTGGGTATGAAGTCTGCGTGTCCTCCCACTCTCTTAATTACTGGAGAGCACCTGCCTAAAGCAGTAAGCATACTACAGAAAGAGCTCTGATTATATACTCAATACTAATGACTTAAAAATATGCTGAACTCATGTCTAAAAGTTCCAGTCAGAATAGAAGCACCATTTTGCTGAATCTTAAGAAATATAAGCAGAGTCCCTGCCCCACACTGTAACATCACTCACACACATTACAGTTAAAAATATGATAAACAAGATAGGAAAAACGAAGAGGAGTATAATTTTTCTAAACAGATTAAGGGGTTAAGATGTCCTTATCAGTACAAAGTGTCAATGACCTCCCTCTACCCCCAACACACTAGCCAGCTTTCATTTACTTCCTGGGAGTTGGGAGAACAGTGATTCTGTACTTAATTTCTATAACATATAATTTCAAATATACTATTTAGTGGCTGCATTACAAGTGTTAAGCATCTGTGTCTCCACCCCATTCACAAATGCAGGTACTCAAATGTGTTCAGGTATGAAAGACTGCAGTCCTTTAAAGTTCACATTTCAAGGCAAGCTTTTGGCATACAAATGTAAGTGACCCAACAGAAATGAAAGGAAAAATATGCTTCACATAATAGCAGCTCAGAAAAGCAGGACCATATCTCTGATGATGAAATTCAAAGTAGACACTTGGTAGTCTTGACTTGGGATCCTACCTATAGTATTCCTTAGTTTGCTGGCACTGTWTACGCTGCTGTACTTGTCAGAAGAGCATTCAACAGGCACTGAGAAGAGAGAATATTGCAGAACAGCAAAGCACCATTATTATTGCTCCGATTTTACAGCAAATTCCAGGTATTTATGGAGCATGAGACTCCAAAAAAGAACATGCAAGACCTGAAAACAGTGCTGAAACACAAAACTAAGGGACACCTGCATATTTCTTAAACCCTTCCTGAGTAAGTCAATGTTTAACTGTAAAGGAAGACTATCAACTCCTTTAAGTTCCTAATTATCTTTCCACAGATGAACTATACACATAGACCAGACTCTGAAAACGCATCTGAAGATTTTCACAGTATTTGTGTATTATAAATATTTCATGTAGTTTAGGACTGTAACATCTTCAACAGAAAAACACCTCTTTGTCTCTAGAAAGATGATGCCCGGCGGAAAAGGACCTGGGGGTGCTGGTCAACGGCCAGCTGAACATGAGCCGGCAGTGTGCCCAGGTGGCCAAGAAGGCCAACGGCATCCTGGCCTGTGTCAGGAATAGTGTGGCCAGCAGGAGTAGGGAGGTGATCGTGCCCCTGTACTCGGCACTGGTGAGGCCGCACCTCGAATACTGTGTTCAGTTTTGGGCCCCTCACTACAGGAAGGACACTGAGGTGCTGGAGTGTGTCCAGAGAAGGGCGACGAGGCTGGTGAAGGGTCTGGAGCACAGGTCTTATGAGGAGTGGCTGAGGGAGCTGGGGTTGTTTAGCCTGGAGAAGAGGAGGCTGAGAGAAGACCTTATTGCTCTCTACAACTACCTGAAAGGAGGCTGTAGAGAGACGGGTGTCGGTCTCTTCTCCCAAGTAACTAGCGATAGGACGAGAGGAAATGGCCTCAAGTTGCGCCAGGGGAGGTTTAGATTGGATATTAGGAAAAATGTCTTCACTGAAAGGGTAGTCAGGCATTGGAACAGGCTGCCCAGGGAAGTGGTGGAGTCACCATCCCTGGAGGTGTTCAAAAAACGTGTGAATGTGGCGCTTCGGGACATGGTTTAGTGGGCATGGCGGTACTGGGTTGATGGTTGGACTTGATGATCTTAGAGGTCTTTTCCAACCTTAATGATTCCATGATTCTATGGTAGTATTGAAGCACTTTCCTCCTAGTATTTCACCAAGAAAGGTGGAAGACATACCTTTAATAACTATAATGGTCCAGAAGTAGTTCCTCTAAAAGAAATAAAAATGAAAAGAACAAAACAATTCAATAAGTGAAAGCCTACTTGGCCTGTTGAGCTCTCTTTCACAGCTTTCATTGCTTACACGAGCAATGACTCATTAAAAATGTAAATGGTAGCTGGTATCTGAAGGACCTTTTGTCATACTCTAATACCTCCACACCTTTTAAAAATGCACATACTTATGACTGTTAAAATCAAACAGCAATCATGGGATCAGACACATTCTGGACAGACAATGGTGAAATAGAACTGTAGTCATTGCAGAAAAAAAAAAAACACAACTGAAGAAAGTTAAAATGATGTCTCTTAATATTCAAAGACTGTTCATCTGAGACATTATTCTGAAGTATCATGACACCATGCAAACCAAACCAAAATATGTAGATTCTTAAAAAAACCCCAACCAAACAAAAACAAACAAACAAAAAGGCATCAGGCAATAATCGAGGATACAAGCCAGGACAAAACTGGATTTTCTGAGAAGGAAAAAGTTTGTGGTCAAGGCACATGATTTACAGCCGGGAAATCTGACTTTTATTCCCAGAACTGCCACAAACTCCTCGCCTCTCTCAAAAATGCCTTTCCAAAGCTATAAATGCAGAAACAAATTAGGAAAAAAAAAAAAAGATGATGATGAAAAAAAAAAAGGGGGGGGGGGGTTATGTTAATCTAAATTCTTTGGTACTCCAAATACCATTGTGGATACTTGGTTAAAGTAGTTAGTTCCTTGGCAGTCATGGCTTTCTGTGTTACTGTTGCCTAATGCATGGCATCTGAACATGCTGGCTTTATGCCACAAGCCCCTATACATCTAGCAGCTACCCCAAAAACACAGACGTAAGGAGTGTGTAAATATGCAGATAGATACATGGAGAAAAAGCTAGCAGTGGCAGTAGGTACTTGAAATTGTAAGTAAAATTGTTCATTACTCATCATCACTAAGGTTGGATGTAATCTGATTTTACACATCTGTGCAGCAAATCAGGCATAGCAATGACTCCAGACTATCTGCCACAACCCAGGTGTGAGACTAGCTACTGTGGGAAAGACTGCTCTCCAATTTTGACCAGGAATCCTGTTTCAGCCTTGGTTTTTCGAAATTAAAACTTTTGTTAAACTAATACATTTTAGCAAGTTACAGTTTCACCAGTAGGCACTGAAAATACTTCTCTCTGAAAAAGCCCCAGCTGCCAACAGGTATGAGGTGAGAGCTGAACTCCTGGAGAGTCAAGGCTATCTAAAAATTAAATTTGTTCTAAATTTTTAAGTACTAAATGGGTTAGCACATACTTGTATGAATCTGCATCTTGTGGAGAAAGTACAAAATGTTTAGTGCCAAATGTGATGTCAAGCCCCCAGTGTGGAAGTAAATCTTCTAAAGCTTTCACTCATCTGCTAGATGACCTCTTATTCACTTAATCTTAGAAATTTTTCTAATTTTCAAAGCAGTGCTGGAAGTTATTAACTTTCATTTCTTGAGTCTTTGAAAAACTGAACTTTGCTAAAATTCTAATGGAATCATTTGCAGTTATGATAGTCTYTTCCTTTAATCTACTGAATTTCCTTTCTCTCTTTTTTTTGGCTGAGCTGAGAGTGTCTTTTGGAAGATTCTTCTCAGTGTTTCCACCATGCACCAGTAAGAGTTGCCAAAGACAGAAACACAAAGAAAGAGAATGCTGCTCCTCTCCAGCTCCCCAGCTGTCAGGACAATAAGTTTTGGATTTCAGGGGTAAGTACTGTATCTTATTCAAGAACCAAAGTTGCTTTTGTAACCACTTCAGAAAAAAATTCTGCAAAGGAATGCATTCAACAGCTTTATGAGCTTGGGTTTCAGGGAAATTAATTAATAAATATTCTCCATTTTAGAGATCAAACAATCACAGCGAAAATGTCAGTACTGCCTGTACTAAAATGAAATACGCACAAGTAACTGTAACTCAGCTTCATCGTAAGGCCAGCACACCGATATGAGCAAAACACCACTTGTCTGAAGATAAACAGGAAGGGTCTGCGATGTTATAGTTTATTAGACTTTGAAAATTAGGTAGAATAAACATCTTTTGTGGTGGGTTAAAGAGATGCCAGCTGGGCAAGATTCCTTTGGCCAAAAGAAAACAATCAAAAGTAAAAATTATGGAAAGTGGTCAATTTTCCTCCAAAAAAGGGCATAAATATCTGCAGCTATAAGACAGCGCTTAATGAGAAGAAGAAAAAGTTGCTGTAATGCCAAAATTTCCAGTGTTGTCTTCTGTCACATGGACTGTCCTTATTCAGAATGTGCACTGCTCTGAAATGATCTAATTAAAGCAAGAATGATAACAATCCCATGAAACTCTCAAGGAGAGGGTTAGGAGAAAAGACAAGACAAGACTTTATTCTCTGTAAAAGTCTTGAATAACTGCAAGTTAAAGATATGTGCCACTAAAACAGCCATGAGTGACCAGAGTATCACATTTGTCAAAGCCTATGTTTCTTAAGCTTCAAAGAACCAAGCTTACTGAAACATGAAAAAGGTGAGTTTGCCATCAGATCATCATTTCATTTTAAATCAAGCGAGGGGGAAGATACGTCTGGCACAAATGACCCTGATTTATGAGCATTATAGTGTCTGTGCACATTTTATGTGAAAACTGGAAACCACGTGACACCTTGCACTGAACAAGGGATTCCTCAGATTTTACGTTTTGTTCAAAAATACTGAAGCACAACAACAAAACAGTGCAACTATACGCAATTCTCAAACATATTCACTAAACCATTTCTGCTGATCTCTTCCGATTATTAGCAGTAAGCTGATAACTGATACTAATGAATTCAAATGATATTCTTGTATTATTGTGACCGACAACTTTGCTCTTGGCTATTGTTGAGGATGTTGGATGCCTCTATTTCTGAAAACCTTTTCCAGTCTGAATACTTCCTTTTCAGAATGAAACCAACTGCAGCTCCCAGAGCTAGTAAAAGATCTATGGCCACTTAATGCTCACAATTTCAAAGGTTTAAACACAGCTTAAAGAGGAGCTTTTCCTCTCTACTCCCTAGATCATTCTCCAGAAATGTTTTCTTTATACTGCCAGTTAATAAACAGTTCTTAAGACTATTTGGAGAAAATATTCACAACAAAGTGTGCATAAAGAATAGAAGCAATTTCATTTTAGCAACATGTCTGAGATCATTAAGGTTGACTGCAGAAAGCTGGATTTCAGCTCTTGCAAATCTACAGAAAGCAGCCAGGGCTGAGCAGTTTAAAGCAGACAACACACAGAAGCAGTTTGGCCAGTCATGCAAGGTGGTCTTATATTTTACCAGCTGGTCACCATAGCAGTGTAAAAGCCAGTAACATCACTGCCTAAAAGTTTGKTKTTTTTTTTTTTTCTATACACTTTTTACTGTCTCCTAAAAAAAACAACATAGAAATATTTTTCACGGTTTGAGGTGCCTGATGCCCTCCCAGCTGTAATCACAGAACAATACAATACTCAGTGTTTCAGTACACCAACTGTGCCAAACAGAAGCATCACGGTTTTCAGCCACTGCTACAAATCAGTTGGATGGATATTTTTGGTGCTTTGTAATGCACATGCAAAGAAAAATCGTTATGTTTTATTTTATCCTAAATTCTTTCATGACAAGAAGTGTTGCCTATATAGTCCTGGTAGAATTTCAGATGGCCACTCCACAGCAGGGCCCAGCTATCTCTCAGTGACAGGAACGAGTTTTATCATTCATTTTCCTGGAATCAAAAATAAGGCCAGGAATTGGGCAAAACCAGACAGGGTTGTAAGACATCTTATCTGTCAAGTTTTGATGTCTGGATTTCGGGCTTCAGCTTAGTTGAAATCCTAGTGACTTGAGGGACATATATATCAACTATATGTTTCTCATTTAGTATTGCTTTCTATTCCAAAGCACACAACAAACTGTCACAGATGTTAAAAATTTCTAAAATTTCATGCACTTCATGCTCATCTGAATTCTTTCTTGTGGAAGATCCTAGACACATTATTTAATATTTTTGGGTTTGCTGTACTGGAAATACAGACACAAAATGGAAAGAAGATTTTTTAAACATCTGTGCCTCTCCTGAGGCTTACATGTTATTTACTGATATCCTGAGCCAATAGCTTTGTTTCCTCATCRTAAATTAAACACCGGTGGATATTTAGTCAAAGAATTGTTTCTTGTAATTATTTTGCCTTTTTTTTTTCTTCCGTTGTTTAAAAAGTATACATCTAACTACTTTAACTAAACTGGAATGCTACTCTGAATGGACAGGATACACTTTTAGTCCTGAAGCRTGCTCCAGGTCATAATGAAGTAAACAGAAATCCTAACAGAAACTTCAGTGGCAGCTGGATGGAGCCTGTGATATGCACACTAATGGCTTTCTTTAAGTACTGCCAAGGACAATTAATCATGTTTCAGATTCGATTATTTTTAGATTATTCATAACATTGCATTATTTTGAAGCATATACACAATAAGATATAGTAAGAAACCAGCGAAATTATAGTTCAATAGTAAAGGGACGAGTTTTGCATCAGTTCCTCCCTCTACCACAGACTGTCAGTGTGGCATTAGGCAACTTGCTTTAGTCTAGTGTCACAGTCTATACCTTGAGCAAATAAATACAAGGTGGGGTGGGGGTGGGGGCATCATTTCAATGGAGATACAGCAATGAAGACACCTGAGGATCTGTCCAACTGATACCCTGCAGATACCACTGCAGGATTCACATGTTCTTCTGTGCATTAAAAAAGCAAAAGCCTCAAGGTAAACATATCTGCAGAAAAGGAAAATACAGAACTTAATTTTCAGCAACACACTGTGCTGTAGTAACCTCCAAGCATCCACTGGAATGATGGAAATTATCAATATGAGTAATTCAGGAAAAACTTTAAATTTCATTAATCATTACATATTAATGTATACTTAATAGTTGGAATCTACTACTGTCTACTACTGTAAGTTGCTGGCAAGAAGTACAACCAGAAACTGAAATAARGAGAAACATCAGACAAATGTGCTGAAGGAGAGAGAGATGTGGTACAACAGTTACAGTCATTGGCACCATCTGTGAAACACCAGCCTTTTAGTAGTGTGGGAAGAATAAGAGCATCAGGAGCAGCAAAGGAAAATCAGCTTGGTTGAACACTGCATTATTCCATTCGAAGAAAAAGGTACAGACTTTCAAGCGGGGACCTTTGCCATTGGGCACRGATAGACCTTTAAGTCTGATTTTTCAGTTACCTTGGCTCTTCCAGGAGGAAAGCAAGAAGGGAAGAAGGAGAAAACCTATGAATACTTATGCATAAGTGCAGCTGACCCTTCGTGAAAGTATGTGAAAAAAATAGCAGGAAGTCCTTGGCCCAGCACTTCTTTCACAGTCTCCCAGAAAGCAAAGAGGCTGAACTGCCAAAGCTGTTCAACACTCAGATGTAAGGAGAAAGAAGGCAAAGCAGAATGTCTATCTGTTATCCTGTAGTCAATAAGCAGTATAAGCAATTTTCTTTGAGACTTAAGTGGAATTTACAGTAGCATAAGCCTTCCCTTGTGAGTCCAGCCCTTCAATCCACTAAAAGATCATTGCAGTTTAGCCCTATTGGCATTTTCAGCTGAGGAGCCAACTGCTGAAGTACTTACCGAGTTGAGGTTTTTCTCAAAGGAAAGAATTTCAAACTGAAAGTTGTTTCAAGTTCAAAGAAAAATAAGAAGCAACTAATTTGCCTACTTAGAAGTACTTTTGGAACTACACAAACAGGGATTCCCCAGAGAACCAGCCCGTAACTACTTGGATGTCCTGAGGACATCTGGGGCCTCTTGCCCCTCTAAGAACAGCACAGATAATATCAAGCCTATGCCTATCCTTCTTGTTACCATTTGTGAAGCCAGATTTATGAGATTTGGAGCTAGTCCGAGTCTTTTTTTATATATTTCTGTAGCCCTGTTTCATTATCCTAGCTCACAATTGTCACTCTCAAATGCATTTTTTTCCTATGGGAGGTGAATATTAAAACCTGAAGATTTTTACATTTTGGGTGTGTGGAAGAAGCTGAAATCCCATCCTGCTTTATTATACTGTTTAAACAAGGTAGAAACGAGGCTTATTATGCTTATAAACAATTTTATGTAAAATGACTCCATGCAGACTATAGTTTTTCAACTAGAAATACACATATATGTATCAGTTAAATAGGTATTTTGATTCTGGAGTTTTTTACATATTTACAAGCCTCATTAGTTCTCTGCTTTCTCTACCTCTGGCCACAGTTTTCAAACCATCTGCAAATTTCTCCTTTCAATGACTTGTCAGTGCCTGCCCACTTGTTCAAAAATCAGCAGAACAGGCTCCTAGGTCAACAACTAACAATGGTAACTTCTGTTTTCTACAATTCCCGACCCTATCCTGCATTCCTAAAATACAATGGGGATTTTAGATACTCAAATCTTCTTACTTGCACAAAGAAAAATAAAAAAGCAACATGCTGTCAGCATGTTTTTCTCTCTGTTTGAACTTAGCGATTCAATCAGGAAATTCCCCAAAGTGATGAGCTTAAAAACAGGGGTTTGATACTCTTGTTTCTCCCTTACAGATTAATGGAGCAAAAATGTTATTCGTATTAATATATTAATTTTCAAGTTAAGAGCAAGCAGGGATTTCTCRGAAGAGCGTTATGTTATTCAGCAATTAAAAAGCTGGTTACTGAAGATGGTTTCTCAGGAATTTCGTTTTGTCCTCTCCGTGCCCCTCCACCCCGGCAGGCGCGCACGTTAACCCCAGCCCCGCTGCACCTCCCTGCTGCCGCCCAGCCAGGGAAGGGACCCCCGTGCTGGAGCCCGCCGAGAGTTGCAYGGGCAGGAGCGGGCAGCAGCCTCGTGGCCCTTTGCCGGGGCATGGTGGGGGTCCCTCTCCTCCGCCCAGGGCACACTCTTCACAAACCCCATAGAAATGAATCCCCTCAAAGGGCTGCMCCTTTCTGCCAAGCCTGGCTGAAGCAGGCCGTTGGGTTTTGAAGCTATCGCAGGGAAAATGGCAAAGAGCACGATCAGGCACACAATGTTTAATGAGGAAACTGGGCTAAAAACATGTTCTGATCCTCACAAGAATGAAAGGGGAGAAACAGAAAAATGGTGAAAGGCCAAGCCCTTGCCCCAGCTTTGGCAAGCACAAAGCTCCAAGTCCTCATTTTCACATGTAACTGGTGAAGCACGAGGAATGCAACATGGATCAAATGAGTTAGAAGCAAATCCCAACAAAGGCAACAGCTCTCTGGTACTTCCAGCCTGCTCAGAAACTTGAGCTACTGCAGCGGTACCAATAAAGCGTTCTGCAAAACTCCCCTTCCCATCCTTCTGCTTTTTTCCAGATAACAAGAAAAACTTAAAAAGTTCTCCCAGTTGAAAGGAAAACACTGACACTGTAACAGAGCAAATAGGTACTGCACATTACGCTTCGGTTCCTGAGCATCTCTCAATTTTGATGCTAAATGGGATGTATTCAGTAGGAATCGGCCTCCTTTGAAAACGTCACCATGACTGATGACAAAGCTGGAGAAGATAAACATCGCAAAACGCTATCAGGGGAGATGTAGGGGATACATACTAACTTTGATGTAAGCCTTTTATGGCATACATAAAAATAAATGATCTTAAAAGTTAATACCAATCACTGAGCACATATATGTGAAATCACAAGAGCCATCAGTGGGCTATAGATCAGCATCTGAGTAACAGGACCTGTGAGCTACAGCTTTGGGTAAATCACATTTACATAATCCAGCTGTGCTTCTCTGCACATATCTCTGCAAAGCATCATTTCATTATCAAGACCGTTTCTCCCTGTGAAATGTAAATCTTGCAGTAGGGGCCTGCTGAGATGCAGGGCTGAGTGACTCCACCATGCTAATTAACAAACAGGCAGGCTCAATCTCAAAGTAAACGTCGATCTTTGTGATTAGAGAAATTGCTGCCCTGGCATTTTCTTTACTACCTAAWGAAAGCAACTTCAGAGTCATTCTTTTCTTTAAATGCCAAACTACAGCACACTCTGGGCCTAGGCTACTGTTCATGTTTGTCCCTCTTCTTATGCACGCTATCATTACCCTCATTTCCTCATTTTCTCCTTTTAAAAAAAGAAAAATATTATAGGGTAACATTATAGTAGGTGTATACCTATATATGTATAAATAGGCATATAACATTATCAAGATGTATAATTTAACACAACTTTTTTTAAAAAAAATAAAATTAAGTGTAAGACAAATGAAGACGTTAGGACATAAGAGACTAGAAAGCAATCATATTGCAACAAAAGCAGGCTTGGGAAGGGGAAGAAGAATAGAATAAGCTAGAGCTCGCTCTAGCTCATGTCAGGGAAAAGACATGGCCTAGCACGTAACAAAATAAACCACTATTATTATCTATCCCATGAGTGATTTAGACAGATAATTTTCTTGCAGTTCAAAGAATGGAAGCACATAGTTTTGAAACCACCAGCTTGCTTTTTTCCCCTACTGTCTGAAAGCATTTTCCACAAAAATTTTGTWACCAAACCTTTCAAACAAAGCAGCTGCAACCTGAGATGCTTGCTCCTTCTCTTTCCAGGACAGAGAGAACCAAGCCCAGTGCAACCTGCTCATCGCTGTAGGTAGATATGTCGGGACCCACTGCTTCCAATTCCCCTCCCAGATGCTTTCCACACCAGTCCCATCACTACATTTGTGGCAGGATCCCCATTTCCATCAAGTTCCTACAGGCACAGTGGGTCAGGCACAGGAGCCATCGTTTAGCATCGGTGCAAATTACTTCCGATAAATGGAAAAGCGGCATTTGGTTTTGCCTGTAGCTCTAAGGATTATAGGCACTAATCCTCTTCCCCACACAGGTAGAGATTTCCAGTGGAAAGCAAGCTAGGCATGTAGGGATAGAGGGAAGTGCTGTGCGCTCCCCTGGYCTGCATGACCCGGGGCTGAGAGCCACAATTCAGACCTTGAAGTACAGCCTTGGGGTCTCATCATTACCGTGACAGAAAGGGGCTACAGTCACACAGAACTTCTTCAAATGCTTTTGTCTAATCAGGAATGGATGAACATCTTATGGGATGTGCCTTTGATTCAGTGTCTTATATAAAGACACTTTAAGACTGACTCGTATAGATATTTGTTCCAAGTATAGTACCAAACTGTGAGTTTGTTCCTCCTGAAGATTTGCTCCATTATTGTTTTAAAGCCAGACTATTCTTCATGTATAGTTTGTAAGTTTTATACCAAAATGGGAAACTCAAAGCAGGATAGGACCGTTTTTACTGATCAGATACTGGATTTTAAGTCCAGCATTTGCATGCTTCCTTGGTTGGCGAATAGAAGTAGAAAGAAAACTCTACACAAGCTTCTCTCCAGAACTCCTGTGCTGTATTTCCTCTTCTATGTTGAAATTTAGTCCCACTTAAACCACACATCTCACCCTCTTATCTTTCTTTACTGTTTATGAATGTCAATCTCCCTAAGCTGTGAAACATTTATTCACCCAAATGACTCCTTAAACCACTTCACCTGACAGACTTGTCTTTGTATCTCTCTCTTAAACGGCTCACATTTGGGCTACATTGCATTCTCAGGGTAAGGTTCTATATCTTCTCAACTTTTTGCCTCTGAGGAAGCGAAAGAGCTCAGCAGATGAGCTCTTATTTCACATTCAACGATAAAATTGGTTACACATACAGAAAAAAATGGTCAGTCATAACATGCTAGATAAAGTAGCAGCAACTCTAATTAGAGGAGTGATTATTCACTCAAAATCTATTTGACAAACAGCTACCAGAAAAAGAAACTTTCTAAATGTGATGATGTGCATGACAGTGTCAGGATAGTTTCCATCTCAGTTCTTGCTTGGTTTCAGCCAGACAGAAATAAGTTTGTTCCTGAAGTAAACATACTCCCTTCCCCTCTACTCCCAAAATATTAAGACGGATCCAGTTCATGGGCAAAAGAAATAATCACTTTCCTTCTATTCTAATTAACTTGTATTGCCATGTCTTAAAGACTCCTCTTGTCAAAGCATGTGTAACTTGTAGCAGTTTGGTATTAGTAATGATGTTAACAATGACCTGTCAAATTAACTAAAAACAAGTGAATTGGGATTGCTTGTGATACAGACAGAAAGCCTGATGGGAATGTCAAAACTAACAGAATAGTTTCAACTCTGGTGGTCTTCTAGGATTATATATGACATACTTTGAAAGGTCAGAAACAGTTAATCAGCTTAACATAGAAGAGTCAACCAGAATCGTCTCTTCAGAAAGATTTCTAAACAATGTACGTGCCTTGGTTTCTAAAAAAAAGAAAAAAGTTTATTATGAAATATATCTTTGGTGCATTCTGACATATTCTGTTATAATCATATGTTCCTCACTGCAGACCTGTCTAGACATAAAAATATATGTGGAGTTTAGAAGGACCATGATTCATTACACCAATTCACCACCACACCAGAATAACTCTTTTATGTTCCTTAATTCAATGAATAGAAGATTGTGATTAATAAATATTTCTTGATCCTGGGGTTTTCTTTAGGAATGAAAGGGTTTTCCAGTACACATTGCCACTGAAAGGCAAATAAAATCTCCAATAAGAAAAACATCCAATGGCAGCTTTAGGAGCATACATACAAAGATCTGAATTTAAACCTCTAATTGTTTTGAAAGCATAGCCCCTAATCTCCTGCCTAGAAGGAATGCTCCTCTTTGTCCATTCTTGTTTCAAATACAGATATGTAACAGAAAACCCCAAACCAACCCCCAAAAAACTATATACGTTAAAATCTACATCAGTGAAAGGGGTTACACATTTTCTACATAAATGTAATACCGCCATATCTGCAGATTTTCATTATGTATTTTCTTAAAGCCAAATTTCATATTAAAATATATTGGCATGTCACTACCAACAATACTATAAGCTTGCAGGAGTCTAATAATACATTTATTACTAAATTATGAAATACAAATTTATCTCTATTTTCAATATATGCAATAGATTTAGAAGGACATATTCTTGTACTATATGGACTTCATATAAGCGCCCCAAAACATTCCAGTTCTCACTGTCTTGGAAATAGAAAAGCGGGCTGAGGTTTATGCCTAAGACCTGCCTCTGGGTCACAAAAGGAAAATTCAAAAGAAAGAGACAGAGTTAGTTGCTAAGAGACCACAGCTACTGAGCACATGCTGTTATCTAAT
This sequence comes from Oceanodroma leucorhoa, assembly GCA_030449065.1. Classification (NCBI taxonomy): domain Eukaryota; kingdom Metazoa; phylum Chordata; class Aves; order Procellariiformes; genus Oceanodroma; species Oceanodroma leucorhoa. The sequence continues at coordinate 8,369,785 of JASVER010000032.1, read as the reverse complement.
GGCATGCAATGAAGGCTTTCCAGTGAGAGAATGTGTAACGCATCTCTATGTACCTATAACGCCTGTCATTTACTGAGGGTAAAATACCATAATAATTGTAGAGGAGGCCCCTCATTGTAAGTTAAAGTGTACAAATGCCTAAATAAAAAAATAAAAGTCCTGAGGACTAAAATCCCTTGAATTTATTAATTCTCCATATGCTTTTAAGTTATGTAAGCAAACTCATCATTTGGTAAGTCACATCTCTATTACTAATTTGCTGATATTAATCCTTATCTTATGATCAGCGATATAAACTTCCACGACACTGAAGCATGCGGAAGAAAGCAGTCAGTACCAGCTTGATAATTCCAGAACTAAACCGGTTGTATGTGATGTTTGGATGTTAGAATACCACCCTTGTCTACAACAAGCTTTTAACTGGCAGGGTCCTTGTTAGAAAAAGCCAGCTTTGGGCTTCACCCTGAGCACAAGGCAACACTTAATGTTGGAAGCATCAAAAAGGCAATTTTAACATTTACCAGATTCAGATTACAAAACCCAAGAAATCATAAAAAGTAAATCTCCATTTAGAACTTTATTTTCCATATTTATTCTACTCATTGCACTTAAAAGTTTCACCAAACTGCTGCAGTTATCTCAGGAATGTTATAAGGAGAATGGGTGGCATGGCTCCCGCAGCTCCTTTGCTCTAAAATGTTTCAGATATATTTTTCCTTAAGTGAAGTATTCCTTCCCTCCCCCTCCTCCCTTTCTTCTCCTTACTCCTCAAAATTTTAATCTGTCTGAACACGCAAAAGAGGAGGCAGTCCAGGAGCTGTGAGCAATAACCAGCCATCCTAAACTAAGCCATTCCTGCTCAACCATCAGCATCTGTAACTAGATTCAGCATCCTCTGAAAGTATTTCTCTGTCCTCTGGCTATAAAAGGCCACTACGTGACTAGCTGAAACCAGTCACCGAAGTTGTACATGGCTACAATTCGRTAAAACTAATTGCACTCGTACTGTCGTAATCATAGAATCATAGGATCGTTTGGGTTGGAAGGGACCTTTAAAGGTCAGAGCCCCGTCCAACCTGACCTTGAATGTTTCCAGGGATGGGGCATCTACCACCTCTCTGGGCAATCTGTTCCAGTGTTTCACCACCCTCATTGTGAAAAATTTCTTCCTTATATCTAGCCTAAATCTACCCTCTTTTAGTTTAACAACATTACCCCTTGTCCTATCAAATCTGGATCTGGATTAGGTAACACACGGGGTTACCCAAATCCAGTACACAGATGTATACCCTGTTACTTAAATTTATTTATTTATGAAATTTATGCAACTTAACTCTAGCAAAAACAGGTAGGTTGCTTATGGAATAAAAACTAAACCATGCAACTTCCACTGTTTTCCCTTGCAACATCACACTAAAAAAGGTAACTTTAAAGTTGTCTTGCACACTGCCTTTGCAGAGAGTCTTTTCCCAACGTGGCTCTATCCCATGCCAGTGTCTTTTTCCAGAATAGAGTGGCCAGGAGAGTGAAGCTCTTGTTCCTGGATGTTAGCTGATGTGAATAACGATGCTCCCCCGAAGCTGCGAATCTGGTGTATGTTATTCATCCAGAGAGCTACAATGGATATTTGCTTCTTAGCAAAATTATTGAACTAATAAAGTGTGATTGTTCCTTTGCAGCTATTGTGGTCAGTCACATATCCAGCTGTCATGAATGTGCACTCTATTCTCACGCCAAAATTCTCAAAGAAACAAAACATTGTGACATTCTTCTCTTAATGCATGTGTTTAATTACTGATAAAAAAAAATGGGAGTTACACATGTGAAGTAAAGAAAAATTCTGTGTATTCACACAAATTAGATGAGTTTTCTCCTCCCCCCATGAATTCCTGAAGGCATTAATTTAATTGCAAAATTTCCTTCTAATGTTCAGAAATAGAAAAAGCAAAATTTTCAACCTGTTCAATTCTAATACCTTTTTCACTCACACAGAAAGGCTAACTAAATCTTCAGAAAACAAACAAATAACCTTCATTATAAAACATATGCCTGTAATTCAGATCAGTGTCCACAATCAAGATAGAAAAGGGGTGCAGAAAAGCAGACACTTTCTCCAGTCTAACACCAAACTCATAATGAAAAAGGCAATGAACCATGCATTTCATTTTCAAGAATATTCAATCAGAATATTAAACTGCGTTATGATTATAAGATGCTGCTAAAAAGCCACATCTGCCTTATATCCATGAAGTCTTTAAGTGATTTAATAAGTCAATAGGATTTCTACATTAAATCTACAAATACTTATATATAATCAACAAAATCAGCACATGCATGTGTGTTTATGTGTTTGTGCATTTTAAACAGAACTGGGTTTATCTGTGCATAAATTCATTATGAATGACAGTCCTTCAGAAATGATCTTTGTAAGAGCAATAATCATAGTTCTGACTCCACTGCAGTCATTCCAAAACCTTCATTTGCTTTTAAAAGGTCCATCTCTCTTCCAAAGGTACTAAATATAAATATACTTATAAGTATATGTATAATTATATTCTTAGATAAATAAAAGAATAAGCTCAGTGTAAGTAAAAGTACTGAAATAAGACCCTATGACTAGAGCTTCCATTTCTGTCACAAAACAGTTATCACGTCTTAAAAGGGCAGATCATCACATACATCAAATAAACTCTATAAAGCTATATTGCACTATTGTGAGGAACTACCCCCAGATTATCTGTCTTCAGATATTTTTCATAGCACTAAAAAGATATGCTATAGAAAGCACCTGTTATTTTGCATTTCTGTAATCATTTAAATCGTGAGAAAACTGCATGCTTGTTCCAACAGAAGCAAATGCCTGACCTAAGGTTTGGGGTTTGTTTGTGTTTTTTGGGTGGAGGAGAGGAGYGGGATTTTCTTAATCTTACTGTAGAGGTTGAGATTATAAAGGAAAAGGACTGCTTAAGTAATGTAGACCAAGCAAAACACACCTTTGAGAATTCAGCACATTACACACAACTACATTACGTACATAACATGCAGTCTTTGTAATAAAGATCTATATTCCAATTAAGCAGTTAAAACCGTTCCTGAGCAGGTTACAAATTCCTAAAAATGTTGCACAAACCCAAGCCACTTTGAACTTTCTATGATGGATTGCATGTGGAAGACTTTGCAAGGAAGCTGGGGGCCAACACCTGTTCTAATGAAAAAGTTGAAGTTACTCAAAGTTTCTGGCTCTGGAAACTCAATTTCATAGAGGTTCTTTGACTTGTGGCCTTGAATTTTCATTTTCCACAATTTGACACCAAAGAATACTTCTAACGCAATAATCCAGACATCTGAAAAAACTAATAGAATCTGCAGGACGCTATTGAGCTACAGGCTTCCTACCAAAAGATTTGACTTGTATTCCCACGCCATAGAATGAAAACATTTTTCTGTCTTTCCATCGATTTATATAATATATCTTCATAACAAATGGAAAAGATGTATTTACACTGTATTACTAATGGAACTTTATGTCCTGGAATTCTTACATGTTACAAACAGTAAGATACTAAAAGCAGCAGCATTTAACCTATCTCAGTGAGAAAAAGCACTAATCTTTAATGAACAAATAGCAGGGAGAAAAGGCACGGGCACACACTAGTCATAACAATCACATTTAGGGTCTCTCTGCCGCTAGCTGTCACAAAGACCAAAGAGGAATATAGCAGATTTATTGCTATGCTTTTGCAGAGGCTAATCACTAATTCTAGCTGATAGTTTGAAATGTTTTGGATGGTTGATTTTGTCCTATTACTAGACACGAAGTCATCAGCCACTACAGACAATACAAACACTCTGTGGCAGATATGATATTCCCAATCAATTACCAGGCAGCAAGAGGACCTAGCTCAGCTGTTCATAATTTCAGCTATTCACCAGCAGATGGGATTTAGAGCATATTAGGATTTCAGCTAATCATCATCCTTACATTTAATGCATTTAAAAATTCATTAAAAAACCCCAACAAAATAACTCAAAAGGTTCAAGAAAGCTCACAATAAAAAATTTTGACAAATACATTCCTATTCTGAGTGTCAGGTAGAATCTGATTTCATACAGAACAGAAACTGATGGAGAGATCAAACATGGACCTAACCAAAAGTCAGCTCAAATTCATACAGTGAAGACCTATTCAATCAGTTTGCCATTCCCTTAGATGCCTGTGAAATCAACTGATGTTCAACACTTCAAAAAAAAAAAAAAAAAAAGTAAGGCGCTTTATTCTAACTTATCCTAAAAATGAGTTCAGGAGCCTACCTGGAGGTACCCAGGAAAGAAGCCAGAGACCCAGCATGGTGAAATTAATTTTCCTTTCAAGCCGCCTAGTCAGATGAGCAGCAGCACAGGCCCCCTAACACCTTGCAGCTACCATGCCTGAGACCCAGCTGAGGATGAGCGCCTCGGCTCACTGCCTTTTCATTTCCATGACACCCTTGGCCTTCGAGAGCTTGCCAGAGGCAGCGACAGTGGTGCAAAATGTTCATAACTACATATTGCACGTGAGCCGCCAAACAGGAATCGGTTTATTAGTGTTGTCAATCTACTTTGATAGGAACTGGAAAACCTACAGTGAAAGGCTTTGTTTCTTGACTTCATATGAGGCACCTAGTTGTCAGGGTTATTTTTTCTCTCGGTATCTTAAAGTTCGATGTTGAATACAGTCAAGTTCCCGGACTCCATAAGCCCATGTGCATGTGATTCCGAACCCCCACTATGCATAAGTGACTGTTTAGTTTCAGATTACTGCCAATTAAAACACAAAGAGAAGAGGAAGGAGATCTCCAGGAAGGAGATCACACTGCACCAAGGTAGGACACATTTTATTCTATTTAAAATGACTGTAGATGTACTTAAATTGAGACAAGTAAATCTAAACGTCACAGCTTTCAAGAGAAGGAATCAATCATCTTGCTGCTCAAGGGAAAGAAGGATTTAAGAAAAMTGAAGTGGCACAGCTGAAGACATCATCTTTCACTGCAGCCAGCACAGGATTATAGGCAGAGAAAAAGACCAGTAGGAGAAAGGGACTGGAGGGAGGAATAAGAAAGTATTTTAACTCCTGGAAAACAAAAGTTGTTAATTATTTATTACTAGTGACCATAAACCAACAGAAAGGATTAAAAAAAAAAAAGTCTTTGATTGTGTGCATAGATACTGTTCTCATTTACCGAAATCTGTAATTTTGATGCAAATTATTTCTAAATTAGTTTTAGTTTAGACATGGAAAACTCCTTTTGTACACACTCTTGATTTAGTACCAAAAGGTCTTTATTTTGCTTAAGTTGACCTCAAGCCCTGGAGCCAAGGTTTTATAGTAAGAATAGATGCTCTACTTAGTAGATGCTCTACTATGTTTTGTAGTAAGAATAGATGCTCTACTTTTCTGGCTGCACTACATGCTTCTATGCACAGGTTTTCTTCCCATGTAGGGGAAATGAAGGATGCTTCTCCACTAATTTTCTTCTGCATTTTTATAACATTACCTAAAAGCCATACAGTTAGGTCTTAACCTATATTGATATCCTTTTTCTCTTTTCACCACAGAAAAAAAAAAAAGCAGGCAGATATTAGCTATGCTAATAGCTATGTTATTGAATCTTGCACATAATTTAGATGGATTTCAGGTTTTGTTTCTACAAACTTTAGGAAAACTATAAAGGTTTCAAGAATGCAAAACATGCAATATGTCTGAACATAACAGAAAAGGAGTCAACTGCTTAAAATCCATACACAGCCAATTAACTTATATGACACACAAATGATTACAGATGTTTCAAAAATGTAACCTTTTTCCCAGTTCACGTTTAGAATTCGCACTGTCAAAATTCCCACTTCAAGCACCACCTGCTTTGAAAAAGCCTCCCCAAATGGTGAGCACAGATGCGGCATGTATATGTTTACATTATTTAATTAAGCAAYGCGGTGTGGCTGAATTTGTGAGAATAATCAAATCATCAATGTCTCAGGAGTATTGTGTGACATGCTGGGACTGCTTCCCACCRCAGGCTTCACCCAGGAGTGCTATGTTTTCATTCTCCAGGAAAGTACTGCAACAATAGTCCTGCCTCATCATACTGATATTTAACAGCTGCAAATTATATGTCCTTATCTTTCATGTATCTTTATCTTGTTGTTTCGTGGTTTTAGTGGTTGGTTTTTTTCCCCTCCCAACAGCCACCACAGAATTACAGACCATAGATAGATTTAGGCAGGAAAGTCATCTGGGCCAACCTCCTGCTCGAAGCAGGGATAATCAAACCCTTTCAAGGACTCTCACGTCAGAGGGCACATATTCCAGAAAGTGGCTGTCTCACTGGGTGACACAGAATGCTCCCCACTTCTCTGCAAACGGTATCTCAGTGACTGACATTTTCTCCACCCCTTGAAAACAACTGCAGGGTGGGATAAAGTGATGCTAATGGGAAGTCCCACATCTAACATGGGGGTGTGGTGGGGCAGATGGAAGAGAAATAAAGCAGAATCCCATTCTGTTTCATCCTGATCCAGTGAGAAGAGAGGAGGAAGGCAGCAGCCACATGAAGGAGCAAGAGGGAGCACAGACACCAAAAGCCTGTGCAAGGAAACTGATTCCAGCTCCCCGAATCCTGTGTCATCCAGAGGGCAAACATCCTTCCACGAAGCGCTGCTCAGCCTCCCTTCTTCTCTGCAGCATCTCAGAGCTGCTCTACGTATGATGCCAGTGGGTGGACAGCATGTATACCCACAAACGTCCCAAAAGGGTATAGACTCTTCAGGAGGATAACTCCATACAGTAAGGACAGAGTACGTTTCCACTGAGAAACGAGTTGTTGAAGGTAGACAACTGTTGGGTAATACCAACCACAGAGACACACTGACCACATGGGCCTCTCCTCCCACCTACTGTTTTGTCCTCTTGAGTGGCTTTCCTCTCTTTTGTACTGCACACAGAATAGCAACATTTGGCCTAATAACCCATAACTATTATTCACAGTCCTTACAAAGACAGAAAAATATATTTTCCACATTTATCATGGTCTTGATGCCGGCCCATTTTTATTTTCATTTACAAAACTAAGCATTGTCTGGTGTAATAGAAATGAGACTCATAATACTACTTGTAATGAACACTTTGAGCAGGAAAAAACCTCCCACTTTGGCAATAAATTATCTGCAAGAGTAATTTTCTCGCCTCACACCACAACACTGCCATTTAAGAGAAATCATTGAAAGAGAATATTTTTGTAAGATCAGTTCCTCCTGCTTTGAAAAACAGAAGTCTCGGCTTCCTGGTGACATTTGACTTTTTATGAATGTTTCAGTATTCCTACTGATCACATGAGTAGTGAGCAGTTATTTTATACAAAAGCTGTACTGAGCTGGCACCGCCTTTTGCGTGTTACACATAACCATCAATAAAAGGTTCTTAAAAGTTTCCTGTGTGTTTCATCTAAAAATCACCTTTTTGTGCAGTGTGCATTTGATACAGGCATTTGATCATGATAACCCCCCAAACACTGAATTCCTAAAATGCAGTCAGTTTTGTCTCCCTCTCATTCTCCAGGCAATCTGAGCTATAAATGATTTTCATTATCAGTTGTCAAGTCTTCATATAGAAGAAAAGTCATAATTAAAAAAAAAAAAAAAAAAAAGATAAAACACTGGAAAGAAACCCTGTGAATGAGAAAGACCATGATTTATTTTTGATAACAGGATGATTTTGACTCTAATATGCAGCTGCCATCAGCCCCTATGCTTGTCTCAAGGGTGCTATTTGGGTTCTCAATTAAGCTAGTTTAATAAAGAAAGGCAGAGAAATATCCTTGCAATAATAAAAAGGAAACGACAGCCCAAGCCAACAGTAAGTCTAGTCACCCTTTTAAAATAATAATAATATTTTCAGACCTGTCAGAGTAAGTGTTTTATGATAAATAGATGTTATATTGAGATGATTTAAAAAAAACAAAAAACAAAAAACAAAACAAAAAAAAACCAAAAAACCCCCCCAAAAAACAGAGCAGTCCTGAATATCCTTTCATGGTTTCCTTCAGATCATTCTGTTAGCATTTACCTGACTGCAATTTGTGATGTACCATCTCTAATGTACTTAAGCTGAGGGTAGGCTGTGCAGATCCTGGGGCAGTCTTGAACACGCAGAGCCAGCCCACTGCCCCTTCCCCGGGCAATAAGCTGCTTCCAGTTACATTTACATGGCATGCCAGCAAGACACCCCCAAACAGCAGCCATAGCACTGTGATGGAAAACAAGGATTTCAGAGCTCCATAGCTCGCCCGTCTGGTTATGCCCTTTTTTGACCCATAGTCTTAGAAAAAAAGTCCTCTCCTGGTAGCAGAGAAGGGGGCAAAACTTGCCCTTTTTTACAAGCTTGTGTTGATCTTATTTGTGTCTGCAGAAAGTATCAGATGTGGACATGGGACTTCCCGATGGAAATCTACCAGCAAAAGAAGTCCTGCAGACACACACTGCTCAAGAACACAAATTCGGTGTATACCCTGTGTTCTCGGGTAATAATAATGTCATAACATTTCTAAAGAAAGAAAAAAATCTCTCTTCCTTAAGTGACTGAGCCATAAACAGCATGATTTAAATGATTTCAGGAAAATCTTTTCGTATTTTCTGTTTATATGCCATAAGATTGCAAAACCTAGCCCACACTTCTTTTTACCTGTAGACAGATTTACAACTATGTCACTCCTAATTTCAGTTAAGGATGCCACTGTTACAAATGTATCTATTCAAAGGAAATTATTTTCTGTAAATATTATGTCTTTGAATGCCTTTGTTGTGTTATCAGGAGAGCTAATAAAACTGGCTAGCAGGCAGAGCACAGCATCTTAGAGCTATTGCCTGCTAGAGCCTTCTCATCCTATGTTTTTGTCTCTTGTTCTGGGCCTCTGTTGACTGCCCATCTGTTTCTAAATGGTTCTCCGTGGACCTACTCTGGATGACCCTGCAGAATCTTCTCCCTTCCTATCCTTCTTGTAGATATGACCTGCACATTTTTGTGCCTGTCGCTCCTTTCTGCACCACTCTATCACCTGACATGCTCTTCACGGTCCTCCATTTCACTTGATTTCTGCTGTGTTAAATTAGGTTCCACTCTTCTGTTGACTCATGGACAAAATCAGATACCTTCTGAACCCACTGGTAATCTTCAAGGACTCTGAACTTGAAGGTTTGGTTTGAGGGCTTACCTTTCAAGTGTTTTTCCTTTCTTTTTTCTTCCCTATGCAAATCTTTGAATTTGTCTTTGCTTCTGTGATTAATTTCTCCAACTCTTAACAAAATAACATTTCTATTGTATTGTTTTCCACAGATTTTAGCAGCTACTGGCATCTGCCTGTATTTTTGAATTGTATAGTGCATTTCAGACTAAGTTTGGATGAGAAAAGCTATAGAAAGTAAAGCATGTAGGGAAGACTTGTGTTGGTTTTATACTGCTTCTTCCCTATCACAGATCAAGAAAAGGGAGGCAAATCCAGACAAAAGTTCATTAAATTGTGCCAGGCTACTTCTTAGTGTCTGTCTTACATCGTACGGACATAACCTCCTTTTCTTTCACTGCTTTGTTATATTTCCTAATTTCGGTTTTCTGCTGCGAACAGGAGTTCCTATTCCACATGAGGATTTACTAAAGACACTTAAAGTGGTAATGAGGCCAGCAAGTCTACATTAAATTAACTTGAGAAAAGTGTGATGTTGTTCTATGGATGCTATGTTTTCCATTTAAATGTAATTAAGCACATAACTGCTACCTTATAGATGAAGTCTAGCATCAGAATCTCTCAGATTTAATTTTTCCGTGAACAGAGAAACATCGTATGTAAAAAAGAATACAGAATGCATTTTTGTTGCTATTAGGGAACCACTGCTCTCAAAAGGTTCAGTTTTCTATTCTTTGCATAGTTAGGTCTTTCAATGAATTTAATTTAAGACAGGGTAGACGAAGAATGTAAGATCAGGCTCCAAACGTGGAAGTGTGAGAAACTATATTTGTAAAGATCATTTTAATTAAACCAACTGGCATTGCATCCAGACCCATAATAGGCAATACAGTTTTATCACCAAGAGCTACAAAAGACTAGACCAATTTTCTGGCTGACCTAGCTTTCCACCTAAGCAAGTCAATGCGACGAGTCATTATGATTTTAAATACCTGCAGAAATAATAAGCATCACACTAGGGTAAAACAAAAATAGACACGCTATTCTGAAGCTTCACAAAAATAGGCTTTTAGCATTGCAAGAAACCAGCTAGCGTTTCCAAGCTACTGAGGAGCCTACTGCCACCCATCCACCTCTCACACTCTGGGTACCACGCAGGGTTCTCATGCTCGCCTGATGTCTAGCAGTCACTATGGGTAGCCAAAGTGCACAGCCACAGTGGAATTCTAGTCAAAATTGTAGAAAAATCCCTTTTACTAATGGAAAAACCCAACAAAAATTTTAATCCTCAAGCTGTTTAAAGGTTATCACAGTCATTGCTTTACAAAGGATTTTACTGGCTAGAAGTTTCTCATTTAAAGTAGATTTACAAAATTGAAGTCATATCTGCATATAGCTTACTTGCTAACTTATAGCCTGAAGTTATTTGAAAAAAATAATTGAAAAATTGCTTGTAATGAAAATGTAAATTGAGCCTTAACTCAAGTTTTGGAAATTCAGTAGAAATTAAACAATAAGGAGTCTGTATTTTTATAGGGTTTTTTTCTTTCAACCTATAATTTACCACACCTGCTTGAATTCCTTTCTAATCCTTTATAAAGGCTGAGCTGTTAACAGTTTATTGTTGTGTAAAGTGCATTATTAAAATATACATTTGGGTTTTTCTTTGCCTATGAAGTCTGTTTTACAGATTCGAGCTTTTTTTCATTATTTGTATGTTGGTTTATATGCGTAGGTTATAAAAATATTAGGTAGTTAATATAAATAACATGAATACTATTTTAAGGGTCAGAAGTATACTTTGTCAGCCAAAGTGTGATGCAAGCGTGATTGATTGGGAAATGATGTTTCAGATCATCATTCTCTACCAGGTACACATAGTAAGAAGCGGTTCTGGTTATGAGAAACTTACAGTACATTAGAACAGACAGAAAATGTTGGGATGGGAAAAAGTGCCATTATTACCTTTCCCATGTTATAGATTCAAACCTGAAAAAATGATGGGCTTAGGTGTACAGAAGGCCACTGTTTTAGGGACTGAATTATGACACCATAAAGAAGTGTGTCCAGCTAGCAGGAAAACTCATTACTCACTTCTGAAAACTGAAGATGAAGTATTTGGCTCAAAGTCACCCTGAGAGTCAATAATGCAGCCAGGTAGTGATCCATGTTTCCCTCACCCCAGTCCAGCCTGCAGGGCTGTATTATCTTCACAGTTAAATACAGTATTGAGCCCCAATCCCATTTGCCATTATTTTTCTTGACTAAGCTGGCTTTTACAGCCTCTTATAACACAAGCACTGTAGGTGCAGCCAAGAGCAGCGGTACTTTCAAAGACCCGTATAGTAAAATATTCACCAGGTACGCCGCTGCTATTCATTGCCTTGCTAGGGCTGAAAAATCCAGAAAGGGTAAATTCCCCTGTTTGCTTAATGCTTTGTTGGGACACGGTGCCTACAATTATATGAGTCAATTAAACGAGCCTGGGACTGTTCTCCGGCACCGAGGCCAACAGGCATGGAATAACTCACATTCACGCTGTTAAATTCTCCTGCTCTCCGAAACAGGGTGGCCACAGGCATAACCCCTTGCAGKGGTTATCCATGGCTCATCCTAGTGCCCAAATCTTGCCTGGGAACAGGGAAGACAGTGCTGGTTTGCCAGGCCAAAATCATGCCCGAGACCCTCCCAGTCACACCCAGGGACCTTGTGCCCTGGCCTCCTGCTGGCCCCTTGTTCAGAGGTGAATTTCTGTCCAAGCTAAAGAAAGACCTCGTCCCTTGATCTCTCTTTTAACAACACAGACAGATCAAATAGCAGCTGCATCGATGTAATAGCCTRGTTCCCGCTCAGTCACAAAGAAACCAGGTATTTATCCACACCTCTTTCATAGGTCTGGGAGCCATGGCCAGCTCTATAATTCTGTGYGCTTCCAAATTTAAGGAAAGAAGGTGGTTTTTTTTTTTCCTGTAACATGGCCATTAATAATGAATAAACTTTGTCCAGATGTTTGGTTTCTCAAATCACAGGGACCCAAATTAAATCACCRATATGAAGGTAAAACTCCTTTTGATTTCAGAGTGGGAGGAGAGAGGTGTATACAGTTTTTGTTCTCACCTGCACCCTCCATGGACTTTCTACTGCTCTGCATTTCCACTACTGCTATTCAAACAGAAAGAAAAAAAAAGAAAGCAAGAAAGTTTTCCTCAGTCTGTTAAGAACAAAGAACTAACGCCCACAAGGAGAGACTGTTTTTTATAACAAACACACCTCCTAAAAGTTAATTACTTTCAATTTAACACAGCGGGAGTGACTGAAGACACCGCTGAAACAAGCAGTGCCATCTAACGGAGAAACCACCTTGTGTAATTTCAGCATCCAAAGTCCACGTACTAACTATGTCAAGGCACAAGCACACCAGGAATTTTTCAACAAATAGAAGATGATCCTGCCAAGAAGAGCCTATCCTCTAAGTTTAGGCATTTTGGAAATAATCAGGCTGCATGGGTTATTGCAGCAAATAACCCATGTTATTTGGTTGGTGGCAGAGGCTGCATTCTCCTCTTCCAGGGTGCATGATGGCTGGGTACCAAACGAAAGCACACCACCACCAGTTGGTGACTCAATCCCAAAAGGACATGTGCCATGACCTACAGAAAGGTAGAGGAAGAAAATTAAGCTTCAGGGTTGCTCCCCCCTGTCCCAAAATCGCCCCTCCTRGGAGGCAGTCGTAGTACATGGTGCCCCACCATGGGCTCCTCCGCTCAGGGATCTCGCAGTCTCCACCATGCACCGTAACGCTACACCAGGGAAAAAAGTGTTTTCTTCTATAAACATAAGTTCTGGGGATGAAATGGTAATGAAAAGTCCTTACATGATGACTKTTTGAGTCCGAACCAGATAATATCATATTTTTGGGAGAGGGCTGGGGGGGAACATCACAGTTAAACAGTTATTTTTAATTGCGGTTGGTTAAAAAATAAAAAGAAAGAGAGAAGGGAGGGGGGRAAAACACAAAAGAAAAAAAAGAAAGAGTGCCTACATTTTTAATAGATTAAACAAATTAAAATGGTATTTGTATTCCAAAATCCTCAAGGCTTAGAAAAATATCTTGAGAAGGCAATACAAATCTAAGTTAATTATGCAAATTAAAAGAATGCCAAACTGTTGTATGAGAGACACACAAAAAGGCATGAGCAATAAACTTTTCTCAATGGAAGATTCATTAAAAATGCCTCTATAATTTAATTAAAATCATGCCAGGAAACTAATTTTGAGACAATTTTAATCTTAGCTTTAATTCCCTAATTGTTTTAGTGTTCGAGGACTGAAAGTACATCTGCATGGGGAAAAATAATTTGGCACTTTGGAAAGAAAAATAATTAATGCTTGAATTTTAAAAGTGAATAATATCCTCATGGCAGTTAGCAGAGTATTTTGTAAATTCATATGGCAAGATATATATAGTTATATTAGCATATATGGCTAATTTGTAATCCACATCTAGGCTGACACATCCTTCTAGAAATTTTAAGAAGAAATCCCTTTTTATTTCAAAGGGAACCTTGGTGTGCGGTGATAGTGTATTTATGCCCTACATTTTATTCAAAGGCTAATTAAATTCATATTTACATTCAAAAGCAAACTCAAAGCAACTACCAGTGTACATAAAACATTGCCTTACTTGTGTGATTTCACATGTCTTGTTTATAATACACTGAAAGTACAAAMCGAAATGTTTCACTCCTGTTTCTCTCTTCCTTTTATATATACAGGAAAACTGACTTCTTGTTACAGGGTTCTTCATTAGCAGGATTTAGCAGAGGAAGAGTTTGGAGTTATTTTTATGTAAAAAATTGTATGTGTTTTATAAAAATATACTGGATAAGGATCACAGAATCATTTGGTTGGTTAAAAAAAAAAAGAAAAAAAAAAAGAAAGAAAGGGGGAGTTCTATAGATTTTATAAATATTTAAGGCCTAAAAATGGCAAGCCAGTTTGAGATCAACTAAAAACAAATGGCAAGGCAGTTTGAGATAAACTAAAACCAAATGTACAAATACATGTTCAGTATAACTGTGAATTTAACAGCAAACTATATTATGCTTGACTGAAATAGAACTCTGTCTTTTTTACATTAATAAAGGCATATGTTCAACCATGGTGAAGAACTGTATGTTCCCATGTGCCTTTATGCATGCCTGTTTGAGTTACAGATAAGGTGATGTTTAACTAATTTAACCAGTCCATGAGGCTTCAGCTTCTGTTTACCCTAAGACTCATCCTCACGTCATCCTCCCCACTTGGTCAACACGGGGGCTCTCAGGTAACCTCACTGCCTCTACAAAGGAATTCTTTTTTTCCCCACTGAGACATGGGAAGAAATCACTGGGAACATTTGCTTCATCACTGGTATCAGCAGTTGATTTCTTTTCTTTTAAATTCTTCCCAGTAACTCGGACTAGACAGTATCTTATTGAGATTTTGCAGGGAGATTGCCAATGGAGGGACGAGAAATAAAAAATGCGGTGACCTCAAGCTTCTCGGCATTAGCCTCCTTGTCTCACCTTCACCTCCTCTCTCCTATAGGGAACGATGCCATTTTCTAGTCCCTCTGCACAGATTGGCTGGAGTTATCGGAGCAACATAAGAGATGTATGAAATAGGATGTACCATACAACATCTCTGCCAGACCTCTCCCCGGTACTGCCATCGTGCAGAGTTGTACGGGATGGGGAGGAGGTGCTGGAAGGCRCCCGTGCATCGGCGTTACCTCGCACGGCAGTGCCCTGGCACCCCCGTGCCGTGTGCCGCCCCGGAGGCACAACCGCTCCTCCGCCTTGCACCGCCCCCGCGGTGCGGAGCACTCACTCGTGTCGGTGTCCTCCTCCTGTGACGCYGGTGCGCGCTCGGCATGCCATGGCAGCTCACAAACTCCTCGCTTATAGGGTCGCTTCACCTCTGTTAGCAGTAGCTAGTTTTAACATGGTAATATATTTACCAGGGGGATGGTTGGCTTGGGTGGAGGATCTAGCGGTCAGTGAAGACATGTTTCTATTTACTGGCTTAATGACTAAGCTGGCCAAAAGGATCAATTGGTTTTCCCTAGGCTATTCAGTAAACCAGGGCTGCACTTCTGATTAACACCCAAAGTCTTTCCTTCTACCACCTTTAGCCCTGAATAGTAAAGCTGTCTTTCCAGAACAGAAAACTGAAGAAGCTAAGAAAGAAATTATAAGCTGCTTCAAATTTCAGTGAGAGAACAGAGTGTGGAGAGTATGAAAGTGCAGAATACTAACAGTTGAATCGTGGAAGAACAAAGGGCAAGAACTGTTATAAACAAACAAAAAGATCAATTCATATTGTTACCTACTTTAGGAAGGAACATATAAGACTTAGCCAAGATTAGGGATGGAAAAGCTACATTGATCCACATTTATTGTCAATTACTACTGGGAGATGAGGGTTCAGCTTCCTGTTTCATCTGCAGAATTCTTTTATGAAAAGCCAATTCAATTTTCTTTTGGTAGAAGCAGTGTGCCTCTTTGTAAAATCTTTGTCCCTCGCTCCTCTATTTCTCAGATTCTCCTCTGTAAAGTGAAGATAATGAATGTTTCCTTTTCTTGGACCCTTTAKCTGAAATGGCTTTTCAAGTTCCCAGGAACCACATCCGTACAAAGTGACTAACACGAGAAAGCCCCATTCTCAGCAATGCCTCTAGACACCACTAGGTAGTTAAGTATATGAAAGGTTCCACAACTATACGTTAATAAATCAGAAGTTAACAAGAAAGTCCATAGAATTCTATCCATAAGTTCAAATGTTCTTTCAATATTACTGCAGTCATAAATGAAACATCCTCTGGCATTAAAGTTCCCATCATTTAGACCTTCCCTCTGTATGTTTGCAGTGTGTTTATTAAACTAAAAACTGTTCATAAATGAATCACAGGCTCCAACTATCAATTCAATACTTWTTCCCAGCAAACATGACCTCAAAAAGCCAAACTGTTTTAAACATATGAGACTATATTCTCTTTTCATTCATTATCTCTTCTGCACCTGCTCTAAATACTTCTTAGCTTAATTGATGGTCTCTAAACAATCAGTGTTTATATTCACTTTGGAGCTGCTTCAGCAGGAAGGTAATAGTTACTGTTTGTTTTCCTTCTGTGTCCTGGCTGTCACTCTGTCAGAGCCACACTAAATGGAAACTTATTTCCATTGCAGGGGCTGGCAGGAGACTCCTGCACCCACCACAGCCATTTGTTGCCTGACTCTGGCTAACATTTCACACATTAACCATGCTTCTTCACCTACATCTTATGGTCAAGCACTAGCATTTTTATTACATTCCAGTAAACCAAACCACTTTCAGGCAACAGAAACATACAGGGTAGTAAACCTCGGCCTGAGGTCAACCACTCCTACAGCCAGGTCTCTGGGACTATCACCCAGGGAAGCAAACTGCTTGTCCCTGGGGTCTCACACCTCTGAACTCCCCTACAAGACGAACCATGGGGTTGGTCCCACACCTCACAGATCCTGAGGGCAAATAACCCAGGAACACTGTATTTAGTGAGACCTGGACCCGAACTCCACTTCCCCACTCCTGGCATCATGCAGCCTCTGGGGAGCTGCATCATCTTGTCCTCCATGGCCCAGGCTCCCTGGGTGGGCCACGAGGAACAGAAAACATAACCCCAAGCTTTGAATGCACCCTATACTTTGACCCTGAATCCACAGAGCACTCACCAGGATAAGAAAAATTAATGCTGTGTAGGTGGATGACTCATACACTTCCACAAAGAGAAAAAGAAAACGAGAGAGGCCCTGTCTGGTGTTTTGATAGGGAGAATTTCCGTAGCAGTCTAATTGTTCACTTTTCAGTGGGAACCAAGTTAAAACCAGGAGAAACAAACAAAGAAAAAAAAGGTGATCTTTTTAGCTCATGTGTGTCAAAAATATGGCAATCTCTGAAGAGTGTTAGTCCTGCAAAACACAAAATATTACTGTTACTAATCAGTGTGCATCACCTGTACTGATGGACTCTCTTGTTACCCCAGTGGTTATGTTCAGCTGACATCCCACTGAACAAATACTGCATAGAAAGCTGGGAAGGAGTCACACCTTGAAAGATTTCCATCAGCTCAGAAAAGGTGCTAAGCAGATAGGCTCCTACGCACTCTGTGCTTGCAGCGTTCGGACTTTGACCCTATATCCACCCAAAGAGAGGACAGGTATACTTCAGCCCCAGAGCTGAAGCTGGCACCGTCAGCGTGGGCACAGGAATGGTCTCAGAGCCGGGTGACAGGCGAAGCTGGCCTCATCACAGCACGGCTGCAGCTCTCCTCTTCCACTTCTCTGCTGCTTCTAGGGCACCTCCTTAAGGCCAAACCTCATTTCTCCAGGGATGCTGGATCAGGTCTTTCATGCCACATTTCTGTACATGCATCATTTGATAATTTTACTTCCATATTTGAAAACAAACAACCCAAGAACTGCAATATTTAAATTCACAAAGAAAAGGCGATTCCCAGGAAAGCCGTGATTTCCAATATTAGGTCATAGGTAAGGCAACTTTTATATCACTGCGGAGTCACATTTTCTCAATTACATGTTTTTCAACAACACATTTCCTAGCATTATCAAAGGAAATTCAGTGATACCTAGCTAGCATGCTGCAGTTAACACCAGCATCCTCTCTTAGAGGAAGAGACACTTCTCACTGACCAAGAGTGATGGGTGCGCAGAATTCTTCGCAAGAGTTCCCTTAATTATCTATCAGTGCTATTCCTCCTGAATCAGGGGGTAAATGACAGGCAGCACCAATACAGTGCCATCCTCCATGACAAACTGACAGTTTTTAGAAAGGGTGCAGATAAAGGTATGGATATTGCCAAAAATATGCCTACATAACAAATGCTTTCTAATGAATGCAAAAAGAAACCAAAAAGCTTCCTTCTAGGAACTGTGTTTTAATATTTCTCTTGTGAACTGAGTGAAAACATGAGGAAATAGTGATTTCAGCTGTGAGTTTTTTGCATTTTAGAAAAACATTCTTACCGTCAAGGAACKGATACCTGACAAATTCCACCCCTTGATTTATCACATTTCACACAAAAATGCATCTAATTGCAAATTGTTATTTTTGCATTTACAGTACTATCATTGTAGCCCACCATGATTACAGCACCTGTGAAACTCAGTGCCTGGGGGAAAACTACTGTACCGCCATCTCCTTTCTATTAATGGAGTAATTCAATACATTTACCTTCCTGAGCACTGTCATTTTATACAATCAAAGCTACATATTTCGTGCTGAAACACTGCAAGAAACATTCCTACATTTTGCTTGCTTAATATGGTGAATAATTCAGGAAAAAAAAAGAAATTTAAAAAAATAAAGAGATACTGATCTTCCTTTTTGCCAGAAAATCCTTTTTACCACTTATTATGTTTCTCTTTTTAACATTTAAATTAAAACCAGCACTTTCTACAATTTGGGGGGGTTACTTTAACAACAAAGTTAGCAATCAATTTTGTCAAGTTGATTAATAAAGGATTTTCATATTGATTCAGTCACATTTTATTTTTTGGTAGTCATCTTCACAGCCTATGGAAGCTTAAAGCACCTCCTGTAATGATTATTATACAGAGCTTGGAAAAGATCAAGAAAAAAAAAAAAGCAGAAATTTCATTTATTTCCTTCATTAAGTAGAATCTGTAAAGAGTCAAATTCTGTATTTCATTGAACATGCACAGCTTCTCTTTATACTCAGTGGAACTAAGGGCCAAGTCACACCCCTATTTAATTATTCTAAGATCTTATTCAAACATAATTCAAAGCATATTTTTCCTCTACAAGTCTATAAACCATGAAAAGAATTGTCAAGTTTGGTTTTCAGGCTTTAAAAGATACCATTGACTTGACAGTGCTCAGAAAGAGTGCTCACAAGACAACTAATATTGCAACTCCAAAGAAAATGCTTTCAGGCTCTCTCTCCTTGTTTTCTTTCTTACGGTTCCACTGCAAAAAGGCTAAAATCAACTATGCCTACTCAGCAACAAATATTCCTCCTGAATCTGCTTATCTAGTTGTCATCCATAAAAACTGTTACCCCAGTAATCAATCTTAAATTGATTGATCTCACTTAAAGAATATAGACATAACCAAGATCCATCTACCTTTCAAAAATAATACGTAACAATTAGGAAGGGAGGAAGGAAAAATATGGAAAAAAATATATTGAAAATGGCCCACTTGTGAGCCAGTAGGGTGTGAGACAGCTTGGGACTTTAAGGAGTCCAAAGTTAGTTCAATAAATAAAATAAGAGTCTCATTTTCACTTYAAAATAAGCCTCTACAGGTGTTTTTCCCTTTGTTGGAGATATACTTACGAATGGAAAAGAACTGCTARTAGTAAAAGATTGTTCAGTTGGGCTCTACTTCAGCAGCTGGTTTCCTTCTCTTTCACGGATGCACACACAAACCTGCATATTCACATTTGCACACTTTTTTTAAAGAGTGCAAATCAGGGAAGATTTGGATGCACCAAAACAATGATGCTGCCAAAATCTTCTGAGGATGTGTAGCTCAATCCTGCAAAGTATGGTTGTTGGGGTTTAATCCCAGTGGGCAGATAAGCACCACACAGTCACTCGCTCACCTCCCCCTCACCACCCTCAGTGGGACAGGGGAAGAAGAAAGGAAGAATAAAACCAAAACTTTAGGGTCAAGATAAAACAGACAAAAGCAAGTGTTTAATAAGCAAATAAGTGGAAGAAGAGGAAAGAAAACAAAACAAGTGGTGCAAAAGCAATCACTCACCACCTCCCATGGATAGACCGGTGCCCAGCCAGTTCCTGAGCAAAATATGGCTAATTCCCTGAAGCCCCGTATTTTCCCTTTTATTGCTGAGCATGACGTTATATGGTATGGAATATCTCTTTGCTTAGTTCAGGTCATCTGCCCAGTTGTGTTCCCCCCCCAGCCCAATCTATTCACTGGGGTGGCAGAGTGAGAAACAGAGAAGATCTTGAGGCTGTACAAACACCGTACAGCAAAAGCTAGAATATTAGTGTGTTATCAGTTCTATTTCAGTCAAAATTCTAAAACACAGCACCATATGAGCTGCTATGAAACAGATTTAYCCTAGCTAGGCCCAGCACAAAGGTATAATTACTGTGATCAAACCCAGGTTATATTCAGAAGGAAAGGAAGAAAGAAGAATGTCTCCTAAGGCATAACAAACCCTGGCAGGCGGCTGGGCTTAGTTTTTTGGGGGTGGGCAGTAGCTTTCTCTATGAATTCAGAGGGGCCAAAGTACCTAACCACCTCTGCAAAAGTTCAGCTTGCCTACACCATTCCCCCAAGGTTTTAAAGGCAACCTGACCTCACATATCACGTATGCCCGCACATTTGGGATGTAATTTTGTGACTTTAACTGCCACAGCCCATTCACAGCACAAGTAGACAGCGCACTTGTAACACTAACAGTACCAAAGAGTCCAATCTTTTCCTTGCCCACCTCAGGACAAAAATCTGCATGTGTTCACACAATTCACTTGTGAGGCAAGTTTGGAATTAAAAATTGGCTTGAGTTTAAATGTGACAGACTTTCTAGTCATAGTTACCCATATTCAACATCGCTGACACATAGRGGACATTCACTCAGTCTCTGCTAGCATCTCTAGGATTGCTGTCTAGCAAGGAGGATTAAGGACACTAAGACAAACAGCAGTTTTATTTGTAGGACTCCTGCCAAATTTCCCATCTAAAGACTAAAAAGACATGTTAATAGGAGATAATCTAGAGCCACGTTTCCTTGCTAACTGGTCASGGGAAAAGTGGTCGTCCCTCATCATTCTCTTCTCCTGTAGAAGACCCTTCTCTATTAACCTTACCCCTTCTCACCAATACCTAAGGGAGACCTGCCCATTTACCTTGGAGAAAAAATGAACACATCCAGCCCTCTTTTGCTCATCCTACCACCAGGACTGATACTTTTCTCCTTTGATGAATTATCTCCTAGCTGAATCCAACGGTGGAGATAGATAGGTAAAACAATTCATCTGCTACCACCACAGCTATGGTGAGGAACAGATACTTAATAGAAGGAGTTAGAGGTGATCCCATCAGGTAAAAGGGACAGAGAATAATGAAGATCCAGAAGTTCTGGACTTAAGAATACAGGGCAGAAATGTGAAGGAGCAGGGAAATAATGCAACTAATAAATCCTTGCAAGGAGATGGAGTAGAGTTTCCCCCACATGGGCTCACAGGAGTTGCTACCCACAGCAGAACATTTCTGGGGGAGGCTTGAATTGAAGTACTTTGCAGCACATCAAGGAACAAATTTCTGCTAGGAATGACATCATGGATTTGGGAAGTTAGTCTATAGCTAAAGAAGAGAAAAAAAAAAAAACAAAACTCTGACACATTTGTCTTTTATAAATCATAAAATATTTATTCCCTGAGATTACAGATACGTTGAKCCAGAAGTGTTAAGTGCCCTTACCCATCTTGCTTAGATGGCTAATATATTACAAAGATATTTTCAGAGTGCCAGAGGAAAGAAAGGTTACCTTTAAATTTGTTACTTTGTTGGCACTCACAATTCCTCTCTCCACAAATATATTCCTAGGCAGCAGTGGGGGAGTCTTAACAGACTCCTGTAAGAGGCAGTGAGCCAACTTGTACTTATTTTAAAGAATGCATCAGTTGTCTAAAATTTTACACCCTCGTATAGATCCTGTTTGTCTGAAAAGGATCCAGGCCATGTAAAAACGGTCTGCTGGACAAAGTCCAGAGTTTTACAGACTAAAAGCATATAACTTTACAACATTCCACTTCAAATCTTGCATGAAAATGCTGGTTAGCAAACTGTGATAGGTAAAGGGAGGGGAATAGCTTTTAACACTGTGAAAACATTTTGGGGCCAATCTCAGAACAACTGTGGGAAGAGCAAAAGGAAAAGGTAGCATCTGTAAAATATTTCATACTCCACTCTTTCTGCATCCTTGCAGTGAGACTTCAATCACTGCTACACTTACAGGGAGGTATTACTGATATTTCCAGGTTACAAGGTGTAGGCTCCTTGCCATTTGTTCAAAATTTAGATGAAAAAAATCATCTAGCTATCAGTATGGTCTGTTGAGCCATTCTACGAAACCCTTCACTGGTTTACTAATGTATTGATAATCAAATATGAGGCTTCAGTGCTAAGAATACTTTCTTACATGTTTAGTTTTATTGCCGTGAGCAGACCTACTAACTTACATGGGACTACACTATGTAGTAAAGTTAAACAAGTGTGTAAGTGTCTGCAGGTTCAGGGCCTTAGATCCCTGTTCTGGTCYACATGACCTAACACAGCAAGTAATATCTATAATAAATTTGATTTCTTCTACTTCCATTTACCCAGTTTCCCATGGGAATGATCCTTCAGTGCTTTTTCGAACTATATGCAAATCTGCTATGCTTTCATTAGCCCCTTTTAATTGTTTAAACATTGAAACTTTGAGTGCGAGGYGTGTAATTTCTTTGCACCACTTAATTCTGAGACAGAACAAGTCCTTTAATCTTGTAGAACTGGCCATTGAGATGAATTCACCACAGATAGCTTACGTAGCTGGTACAGGCACACTTTGTAGGCTACAGCACTCCAGTCCAGTGGGAGTCCCATGCTAGTTTTCTCAGGGTGACCATACATGCACACAGTTGAAAAACAACAGGTAAAGCTGTTAGATTCAAGGATTCTTGTTTCTAACAGGCTGCAAGCCTTGCTTAACCAGAGCTCGAGTTTACCAAACGAATGGGCTTTCAGCAGAGAGTGATTATGTTTCTGGGAGAGGGGGATCAAAGCCTGAGCAAGAAGCACATCTGCAACAGTGGGGTCAAACATTTAGGGCCCTGGACAAGAAGACAGGCTGATGAAGCTGTGGATGAATCAAGATAGCCATCCTCCTCAAAAGAGAGGCCTCACGAGAAGCATTGGTGCCCTGTTATTAACCTGGTCGCATTTGAATGATGCATCGTAAGAGTGAAGCTGGTAGCTTACGTGGTTAAGTGCCCCCACACTAAAACCCATTTGAACTTGTTCCAGGAACAGACAGCATTGTATAAGAAGCTGCCAGCTCCACCAGTCTGACATAAAATAAGGTCCCTTCAACTTCCCTTATAGAGTAGTCATTGCAGAAGCAGAACCGTTTTCCTTATACGACCATACTTGCCTGCTTCATCATGCAGTAATTCCAATAGACTGGGGTTTTTAAAAGTTACTGCAAAGAAAGGAGGCATAGGAAGAAATACTATGGAGATAAACTACTTTAGATTGGCAAAGTGAGAACTAGGCAAAAAAMCACTTTTACTTTCAGAAGTGACTCATACTTCTGATATATATCTATATATCAGATATATATCAATATATATATATATAAAAATATATATATATAAATACCTAAGTAAATTTATGGTGGTCTGAAACAGAAAAGATGACAGAAAGGAAGACTCACCCGTTTCAGACTCTTGTAAAATGGTTAAGACACTCACCTGAGATGTGTGCTCTAAGCCCTTTGAAAAAAAGAAATAAAATTGTTATTACACAAAATGGAACATTAGGAGCTATTTGGAGCAGCCCAGAGTAGCCAGGATCTGGGTCACCCATCCAAGACATAACAGATTCAAGGTTAAGATCCCATTCTGTCAACAATTTGACATGACTCTGAGAGCCTGAATCAGAGAACTGAAAACAAACCCATCTGCACTTATGAAGCTAGCTTCTAGATTTCTGCTCCACATTCCCCATTTTACTGGCTACTTTTAAGACCAAAGAGCCTCTTTATAACAGAAGTGTAATCAAAATTAATCAGTCCTGCAAAAAAAGTGTTTTGACCAACTGATGGTTTCCATCAAAAACAATTAATGAAGAAACTAATAAATAAAACAACATGAACCAGAAATATCTCATTGTCCTTTGATACTTAAGTAGAATAAAGCTAMTCAGAACATAACATTGAGTGTCATGCCCACAGGTATCAGCCACGAYTTGTCTGTACCACATGCAGAGCTAGGCTGCACCTCTTACAGCAGCTTCAGCAAATGTGAAATGTGGCTATTTGCATTTCTGAGTAAGCTGCTGAGATGTTCTTCATGTGTGAGCTAGGAAGCCTACAGTGGCTTCTAATGCTACGCTGTGAAATTGAGAAAAAAGGTGATAGACCTGGRTGTCTCTTTCTCATAACCCAGACTAGTGATCTAACTGGTGGGACATTTGCTATTTCAGAGTTTGTTACTTCTTGTGCTTTGTACAGAGGCTCCATCCTTATTTAAACTGGCACACACGTCTCTTAAATCTCCAATGCGTACATATTTCCAAATAAAGAACTGCTCAGTCAGAAAATTCTCTAATAACAGGGACAGAGGAAGGAGTTCTTATGCTCTGAATGCTGTAAATTTGGCACATCCTGATGCTTCCGAGACAGCATTTTCTGGCTTGCACAACTGTCAAAATGCAAGTCAGAACTGAGACATGGGAACTCCACAATGTCATCACGTCCACACTGCCGCTCTTCTTAGATCTGCTTTCTGAAGAGCCTTCAAACACTTTGTACAGTTCGTTTGCCAATGGTTTAGTACACAGTGCTTCACCACTTCCCTTGGAAGACTATTCCACATAAACTAGAGAGGAATTTATAATTGGATACAGATCTCTTCCAAAAATTGTCACACACCATGTATTAATTTCTGTATGTTGATCAGTGCAGTTCGAGTGCTTCTGTAATACTCATTCAACATCCTTTGTTATACATGCTGGGATGAAACACTGTAAACAACTCCTATTCTTCGTGCCTTTGAAAACTTTTCAGACAGTTGTATTCTTTATAACCACCATTTTGAATATGAAGCAGATAAACGCTGCACTGGAAAAGCTACACCATACTGAAAAAGGAAGTCTATAACATGCTTGATCCTATTGTTTCAGTTTAATAGCTTGCAACTCAAGTTTAGAGCAACTTATATGGTGAAGATATCTCTTGAAGCAGAAAGAGATGTCTTGTCTTTTTTGTGGGAAGGCAGAAGAATGAATGATCGTATATTCTGCAAGACAGTGGGGTTCAGCACAGCAGTATTTGTCGCACCCAAAAAGTGACAAGGAAAGTGTATTTATGATTGCAATTGTTTGTTAGATTGGAATTATACCTGTCTTGTGTTAGGGGGAAAAAAGGAAACATGATTAAAAAAAAAAAATTACAGTCTTAACATTAAATCCTGTGTTATTTAAGTCTCCTGCACCTGGGATCTCGCCCTTTAAGAGTAAAGCCATGAGTCACTTTGGAGAGAGGCCAACTGTCTGGAATCCTTTGTCCAAAACCAAGTGTGGGCTTCTAACAAGGCGTGACATAAGAAGTCAAGACCCTTTCTCTTTTTACAGTATCTCAAAAGCCCCTTTCTCCCTACAGTTTCACAGAAACTTAAAAGACAAACTAAGTCAGTGCAACTGAGAACAGAGAAGTCATGCTTTGGTCATAAACACTCAACACAGCCTACAGTGGAAACAGTACATGAGCAAGCAACTTCTGCCCATCTGAGAGCATGAGAAAGCAGTGGCAGGTATTAAACAGTGAACACAGGAAACAATAGAAAAACTGCCCTCAGCTCTTAAATGTATTTGTTACTGTTTATGAGTTTTGATAACACATAGAGAGATTTCATTATGCACCTGCACTTTTTAAAAACGAGGACAATTTCACTTTCCATGGACTAACCTATTAATTCGTGTGTTCAGAGCCTTGAAATCTTGTGGTCCCATGAACACAGGGCTCTCTGCTCCCAATAGTTCATAAATTATCTATTTCTTCCATAGGTACTGCAGGTAGACTAATATTACTACTTTGAAAATGCTGATAATTCAGAGAAAGGAAGCCATAGCTGTGCCTGATGCATCACCAGAAGGAACCCTCCAAGTGAATTAGACCATATGTTTTTCATGGGCATGRAAGAAAAAGCTTTGAGAACAGCCTCTCTTGGGTGGGAAAGTGTAACATTGCCACCTTCCCACGTTCAACAGATATGACACAGTTCACCCTATGCTAAAAAACAGACAGTGGCTTGAATACAAGACCTAGGAATCAGCTGTAAATGATAAAACTGACTTCTTCATAGTCTGGCCATACCAAACAATTATGGTAAAAGATTGTGATTAATTTGGACAAACTTTGGTTTTTAAAAATCCAAGGTAAACGCAAATCTGATTCAGTGCTTGTACAAACATCTCAGTAGCTAGCTGCTGTATCCACCTATTCGTGATAAAGCCCAAATTAATGCAAGTGCCAGAAGCCTATGGAGGTGCCTAGCTTCACATGGAGCTTTTAAGGCTATGGAAAACATATTTTGATTTAGTCTTAGTTTTCCCACTGTCTCATCTCCCAAGTGTTTACAACCTCCATGTGGGAGGAAAAAGTCCTTGATCCAGTGCTTTAGGATTTTTTTTGGTCAACATCTGCATAATGTAAAACATATGAAGAATTATGTTAGTAAGGCCCTCAAGCCAGGTTACCTCCTTCCTTTGGTGACAGATCTCACCAGAAGATCACAAAGTCTGGATTCTTTCTCCCAGTGGCACAGGCGCGACAGGAGGGAATAAGAAATTTATGTCCACATAGGTTTCCCACCTTGTGGCCATAGCACTGCCTTTCCAGGAGATATTGAACACAGACTAGCACCCCCTTAGGCAGGGAAAGGTCTCCAGCACATTTCCTGGGCAAGCTAGTCATACAAAAGGTAGACCAACCAAAAGCATCTCTAGCTGTGCTTAAAAAACGATGATCTCTGCTCAGCTCTTGGGAGAATAATTATTAGTGACTACCCTTGGAAGAAAGTCCCAAGCAGATGAAACTATCCACCAGCACTAAAGAAAGTGTCCCCCGAACTCCAGAGGAGGGCAGCCCATCATCCCCTGGATCGTAGGTCTTATTCTGAGGTACTGATTATGAAAGACACAGCAGTCAAAGCTTAACATCACATTTCACACACCTAGAAGTTGAGCAAAACGTGTCATAACACACGTATATTTCTCAATCTAGTGTTTAATGACTTCAGTGGGGAAAAATACTGAGCCCCAGCTCTTTAGAAAGTACAGGTTGCTTTTTGTTGAATATTGGTACCATATTTGCACGTTACTGGACAAGATATTTTTATCACGTGTTTCATTAGATTTTTACTTGGACATCTATCTTCAGAATATAAAACCTGAAAAACCATTGACACGGTCCTTATCTAGGAGAAGTATTGAACCTTGCTGAGAAGAATGTCATATTTCAAACAAGTTTTAGTCTTAGATTTAGCTGATCCAAACATTTTAAAGAGTATTTTCCTCTAGGCAAAATGTTAAAAGTTGTTTTTGAATAAGACATATGGCTATACAGTTGCCTACAATTACTGAATATTTTAGTAGTCTGGTTTAATTTARTTCTTGAAAAATATTTTTAGATGCAGAACTTCTAAACCTCAGAAATGAGAGTCAGTGATTTTGCCAATGAATATAAAATGTAATATGCTTCTGTCCCAACAGACAGTAATTGAAAATCATAGTAATGATTGCAATCACGAAACAAGTGATTACACACTTGTTACAACTTGTTACACATTGGGTGCCTGAGACATTGTTCCCTTCCTGTGTGCTCAGAAGAAGGGTTGGATTAAGTCAGAGACCACTGTGGAAGACAGTAACTTTCCACCAGGAATGAGCAGAATGCATTATGGGATCCCTCTTCCAAGATGGAGTCCCCAGTCATCAACCACATGGTCTTACCCAGAAAGCTGTGAAATGCACAGTGGCCGTCTCACCACTTCGGCTAAATACTGGTCTGGAAAACAGTTCTGAAAAAGAGCCCTCTGATTGCAGTAAGGAAGAGGGGAGCATATTCAGCCTCTGCTGTCAGGAGATAACTTTGAACAGTGTRGTAGAAAGCAGTTTGTTCCGCTAACAAATATCCCTGCTGCAACCTCTTTGCACCCTCCCCATTAGAGCAAAATAGTCTGTTCACAGACAAGTGAATAGATGGACTAGTTCAAGTGGATGCTTGTGATAGYAAGAAAAGGTTTTCTGTTAATAAAAATATTCACCCATCTTTTAAAATTGATAATATGAACTCATTTCCTAATTTTAGGAAGGCCAGCAGTTCAGTGTTTGCCATTTTATGACCTAGACTCTAACAATTAAGTCAACCATCATTTAGGTATTCAGTTTACCCAATCTCACAAAACTACTGACCTCAGAAATCCTGAGTCATGAGGATGAGGCTATGGGAAGTATCAAGTAGAAGAAATTAATCTCACTTCCATTTTCCTGTTGTTCTTTTTCTGTTTTTACGTTCTTCTTCTCTTGGATCATTGACTTTAATTTGGGACCTAACTGATCAAATGCTATGCCTTGTATTCTCATAGTGAGCTTAATGGATATAGCACTATGGCATACAGCATTGATCGACAGTAATCAATGACTCAGCACTGCTACATAACCATGGGAGATGTACTAATTTGTTGCCCATAGCACATCAATAACACATTTTACACCACAAACCAAACACTACACTTTGCTCTCCAAGGACAGCCTTGTCATGTAACTCTCCAGTCTGCCTTCTACTTAGATACAGCGCTTGGGAGAACAATCTCCTCTCCTGCACTAACACAAGAGGGTTTTAACTTCCCCACATTTATTTGCAGTAGTTACATTCTGGCTTGCGTTACATCTACAGAGATGATGTTGTTCTGTTTCTTATTACTACATCACATAATCTATACAGTAAGAGGAAAAGGTATGTATTTTGTAGAGTAAACGTCAAGGGTTTCATATGTGTAACTATTCCCACTTACTTACTTTTGTCATGATTTTATTAGGTTTTGCATTCATTCATGGTAAATCTGTATTTGTTGTTACTAAACGTCAATGTYAAAATGAGAGTCTTGGCTATAACTCTTAAGACTATTAACCAGGTAGAAGCTAGAAGTAAAGTAGCCAAGGTTCCCAAATTCCAAAGCAATGAGTCTATAGTATTAGAATGAGTGAAGAGAGCAGCAGTACACTCTGCTGTCTTGTACACTGTAGACATAATACCAGCCTAAGGCTCAGCCTGTTCTTCTCTACAGATAAGGGCCACCTGTGAATCACCACTYTGCTGATCTACTAGCACCTAGTATGGGAACTGTGGGCATAAGGTGGAGATAAAGGGCAGATGCAGACCCAGCTTAGCCACTGCTACAGCACTGGGACATGGCCACGAGACACGCTGCGGTCTGAAATTGGGAAACATTTCCASATTCCATGCTAGAGACATGGCCAAAGTCTTAGGAAGCAATCATAGAAATGTAGGTCTGAGGGGGTCTATGTGGGGTCATTTCCTTGCTCCCAGGCACGATCAGCTATACCTAGATCATCCACAACAGGTATTTGCTCAGTCTGGGGAAAACCTCCAAAGGCAGATCTGACAGCTTCTTTGGGTAACCCATTCCAGTGCCTAAATATCATTGCAGTTGTAGAGTTCTTCCTAAAATCTAATGAAAACCACCATTGCTACAAATTGCCTTTTGTTCCATCCTCAGTGGAGATAAAGAACAATTAATTGCTGTCATATTTGTAACCATGTCTGTGTATTACAGCAGAGTTTATTCTGTTTTCTAGGCAGTAATTCACCAAGCTGTGTTTGTGCAGGTAGCACTTTGATAGTAAAACTAATGAGTTGCCCAGTTGTAGCAGCCATCCCCAGCTCTGGCTGGTTCCCAGGCACGCGCTTCCAGATTCACCTTTTGCTCTCCCGTGAAGGCAGCAGTGGGCAGCAGGGAGAGCTCAGCTCCTCCTTGGTCCTCTGGGTAAAGAGGGCAGCTGGGGAGAATATTAGTTCATAAAAGTCCTTGTACAGGACACTCTGGGAATCCTGGATTTTAATAAAACATACTCAGTTCCTGCAATCTATTTCATGTTTTCTTGTTACAATTTTTCGTTTGCTTTCCATTAGTCTTTCTCCAGTTTGTCTGTATATTTCTTAAAGTATCATGTATAAAACTGAATGAAGAATTCAGGCTGGGGGCTTATCGCAGTGCAATAGGGCAAAATAATTACCTCTCATCCTCTTGTATACAATACCTTCAGTAATGAGTCCCAGAATGACTTTCCCGTTACAACATTTTGTCACATCAGTGACTCGCGTTCATTTTCTCATTTGCGGTAGCCCACAGATTCTCCTGCTGACTCAATTATTCCCCATTTTCTATAGACAAATTCTACTTTTTCTCCCCTGACTGTAGGGACTTGTGTTTCTTTTGGTTCACTTATATCTTCCTGATTTCAGACCAGCTTGCCAGCTAGTCAAACTACTTTCAAATTTCATTCTAGCTCCCTCAGCCTGGGTGATGTACTGGAAACTTGGCAGATGATACTGACTCTATCAATTAAACTTTTCAGTTTTGTAAGCCCTTTCCAAAGAGAGCTTTTTATTTTAATTTTTTATTATATTACAGCAATTCTGCATACCTCAAAACTTTAAAGTGTCTGTGGGTGAGTAAAGGCCTGTTCAGCTGATGGTTCTGCTCAACTCTAATCTTCCATTTTCTCCTCATGTTTTGTTTCTTTACATCTTATGTGACATAGAAAAAATGTTCAAATTGAACTCTTCGTGGAACAGAAACATAAGAACTAAAACCTTTGAGGCACGTTAGGTTAACTTCCAAAATTAAACTAATTTTGTAACTTGTAACTAAGCTAACAACTGTAAGTCATTCCACTGAGTTCATTTTCATTAATCTAAATCAAAACAATCCTGTTGTGCATTCCAGCAATGTGAAATGGTACACATTAGAACCAAGATGTTAGGTCTCCGAAACATCAACGTACCTACAGGGTATTGCTAAAAAGTTGCTCAGATCAACGGCTAAACTTATTCCAAAATCCAGGTAAATTTTCCATTAGAGAGAGCACTGTAGACTATATACAGTGATAWCAAAATGTATCTGTTTTTTCTTATAAGAGTTTGTTCTGTTTCATGCCATGAATATGGTGAGATTCTAGAATGAAGGATATAGAGATTTCATCATTTTGTTTTCTAACATCAAGTATATTTCTCTGTTCCCATCATCATTGTCTGATATATGGATGTGTGCCAGTTTCACTGACATTTACATGACTCCCTTCAAACAGTTAAAAAACCCCACTAAAATATGAAATATTGGTGACTCCAGACACAAATTTGTCAGTTTTCTCTTCTGCGTATGTCATGCATGTCACCCCATAGGACATACATTTTACTGACACAATTTAAGGTTTATTTGTTAAAACGAATCATACATGCCAGTTGAGTCCAGTGATTCACATCATGTAAAAGCAGAACATCTTAAGCAACACATGTGCAATAAAAGCAAACAGATGTTTGCAGTCTCAGCACTGCGCTAATGGTGGTGGTATGGCAATGTATCAAAGGCAAAACGCAACKTAGCCAGAATTGCCCACTGGAGTGTTAAGCCCAGCTGCATAACTTTGAACCCGCGACCAATAGGATATCCCAAACCACCCTGGGGTACATTGCCATACTTAAGGTAAGAATTCATAATTAACTGCTAATGCCTAAACTCCTCAGCTAAAATGGGGTGGAATTCCTTGTGAAAGAGACAACAAAGATATGAAAGGTGTAGTAAAACAACTGCTCATTTTACAGAATTAACAAAGCAGGAACACTACCGTTGTTTCATACATAGTGAAATTAAATGTGCGCCAAAAAATCCACCTCAGGAGGCCTGATCTGAGGTTTTACATGGAATTTTCCAGGCGAGGCRGCTACAAAGCAGAAGTGTTAGAAACTCAGCAGCAGGAGCACATGCATCACTGGAGGAGCACTGCGGACAAGTCATGACACTTCCAAGCTGATACCCTGAGCTCTCGGTAATCCAGTGCATTACCAACGAGTGCTCTCAGCCTGTTGGAATGACTGGAACTATGCAGAAGGTGTCAAAAATGGCATTTCGTTCATACCACTGAATGTGAACGTCACCTAAATCCTAAATGAAGCTGAACTTAGTATAATGATATCTAACAAAAGCGACTGCTTTTTTTCTTTTATGCCATCTCCCTAAATCTGACATGCAGAGGACCGATATCAAAACCACCACTGAGTGAAACTACCAAAGAAAAAAAAGAAAGTGCAACTTAACATCCACCCCTCAAAGGACTTTTACAAAAACCTGTAAAAAGGAAGATGTCGATTTGTTTAAGGAAAATCCTATGAATTTTAACTGATTTACCTAAAAGCAAATACCAGTTGTTCCAGCCTCTGYGCACACAATCACATGAGAACTGTAACTATTCACTAAAAAAAAATCAGCAGAGAATATAGGTGCATATGAAGTGGAACTTGTGTTACAATGCCAGATACAGATACATTGGGAAACATGCATCTGCTTATGTACAGACTTTTSGCCTCAAGTATGTTCTTAAATATCTTGCTGAACATATAATACATTTAACATGAAAAAAATTAATATATGGAACCACAAAAAATTTGCCAAGAAGTGTTTATGCATTCCCTTAATTACTTGCTACACCATCAAAAACCTATATTTAATATTAATATTTTTAATGAAAGAAAAAACCCACCAAAACAGTGGGAAACATATTCTAAGCAGCTGGTAAACTCAGATCCTAACACATGTTGCATATTTTCAATACCTTCCTGTATGAGTCTCAAAGTAGTGTGCATTCCAAAACTCTAACTCTGATAAATAGCTTTGAAATACAACTTGGAATTAACATAGAAACAAAAAAATTCAAAGGCTAAGCATTCATATACAAGACTACTTGTGAGATAACACAGGACTAGAGAATTCTGGGGGCTTCATTTTCAGCCAAGTTGTTGTTTTCTGAACTTTTCAGACTGAATAAACATAGAAGGCGGCATGAAAAAAMTGCAGTTTCACATCTTCATCGCAGACTTTTCATGCTTTACGTTTCTCAACCCTTTTTAATTAAAATACTTGCATTTTTCCTGTCCTAAACAATTACATTACACGTTAGTGAATAAATATACAGATGTCACAGACGTCTTTTCCTAATCCAGGGCACAGTTTAATATCCTCTCATCTGAGAAAGTGCCTTCTTAAGCCATTCCTCAGCTTTACACTGTCCAGCTTTTTGCCTCCTTCATTTGCATGACTCTTAGGCACATATGCTCACGGGAGCTGTAATGCAATGCTAGGCTAGAGGCTTCTAGCAAGGAACACAATGTCTCATTTTTAGATTGTGGTTGCAGACTACGCTCATCATAACTATATCCTCAAACCCAGTGGCGCAGCAGAGCCAAGAGAGGCACTGTGGTATGAGGACAGCAGCTGGACTAGAAAGCACAGCTCAGATTTGGAATGATATTTTTAACTTTAAACTCCAGATACATTTACCCAAGGGTGGAACAAGAGGGACATCAGTTWAAAAAAAAAAATTAAAAGTAATAATAAAAAAATAATCAAGCAACACACACTTTTTGTGGATCACATGATCTCTGGATAGCAACATTAGGCAGACGAACTGGGCAGACAGATTAAGATGCCTGTCCTATAATTTCTTATCATTCGTCTTCAAAGCAAAGATTTAACCTCAAGCGATTCTTCTGATGCTACAGAAGAAGTGCTCTTGCCCCATTCTCTGGACACCCATCTCCCTCTTGTGTTATTCTTAGAGTTCTTGCTTAGARCTCTGCAACTGCAGATGGCAATTTTCAATTAGGCATGTGCTTCAGGGGAAATAAGGAATTTACCAAGGTCACTTAAGGGCAATGAAATCACACATGCCATATAAAATGCTTACACTACAAAATGATAGCATAATGGAATGGTAAAGCCTTTAACAAAACCCTAAAGAGAGCATGCAACTAGTACAGCATGTTCTTTTATTATTTCAGGCTCTCCAGTTACAACTTTGAAAGCCTAGTCTTTTTTTTTTTTTAATTGAATAAGTGAAAAGATAGCAGAAAAAAACATGATGTGCACAACTGCCTCTTGCCAATGTGTAAGAGCACTCAGCTTCAAATTATACACAAATCAGAAAATGAAAGTAAGTATGAGATGATGGTTGTAAGTCAAGAAAATATATAAAAAAACCCCACCTTTGTTTGTAGGATGAGCAGGTTACTARAGGTGAAAAACATTGAAGACATTTAGTATGTTCGTTCATTTCTAAACAAAAATTTTATGATACTATATGCTAAATACATCAAGCACTCTCTGATTTAAAAGTGACAAATGAGCAATAGTTCTCATGAATTAACCCATCAGTACTACAACAGGGAGGCAAAAGATAATTTTGGTTCAAGTAATCGAGGCTTTTGTCATACCTAGAAATACTTTGGTGCTTCTCATCTCTGGCATACAAACAAAAATTCCAATTCAATCATGCATTAAACTTCAGAYGGTCAAATTCAAGTATTTGTGTTTCACTTCAGTCTTGTCTCAGTTACACAACTAAAGCTGGTAGCACAGCACAGACTTGCTGCACTCAGTGCCTTTGCCTGGCTTCAGCACATTCATTTCCAAAATATACAATCCAACACAACATCATTACTGCACCCTGAACACAGCTGTTTCATTAAAACGGGTATAAAAGAATCCTTGAATGAATGAAAAATTAATCTTTAAACAGGGTCAGAACGAATGTTAACTCTTTATTCTTTAATCAGTGAATGAAACACATCACCTATTAACATAGATTGGAGACCAGTGCCTAGGGTAGGAGGCTGGTTTGCAGGAGCTCAGGCAGGAGAAGGGTCGTTGTATAGCCCAGCGATAGCTACTGGATTTTCTTGTGATTTGAGATAATACACAAGGTCTACCCCGTACTTTAAATTGCTTTGTCTACTTTGCAATTCTTTTCTCACTGTAAAGAAGGATAAAGTTTCCCTGGGATAGATCTTCCAGCCATATATCCTGGACTGAGAAGGATTTGCTTTCTGTGCATCCAGGCCAATGGAAACTCACGCAACACCAGAGACGCAGCACCAAGTAGAGGTAAAAATTCCAGGGCAGACAGTGGTTTTAGGCAGGTCCTGCTGTGATGCCGCAGGCTCTGCAGCCACACCATTGCACGTGCTGTGGGTGGCAGAGGAGGGCGCAAGGCACATACTGTGGCTGAAAGGGATGAGACCCCACACCACCCCTTGGATCCCCAGAAGAGTGACAGCCACAAAGCTCGCCTAAGGGCAGGACCAGCCCTGCACTAGCATGGCCACTCAGATGGCTGCTCAGATCCTGGGKCAGAGTAAGCTCATGTCAACCCAGAATATACTGTGCAGGCTTTGAACCAGGTTTCTACTTCACTTTGCACTGGGAAATCAAAAGACCATTAATGATTGCAGCATAGCTAGACACTAAATTGGTGGGGACAATGCAATTTACTGGACAGACTTGAGAAAAGGTGATTTAAAAGCATGTTTCCCTGGAGTCTTCTCCTGCCCTTTAAATTCACACTTTGATTACTAACATCCCTGCTAGAAGTCTTTCCTCTGTGCTCCCACTCAATTCACAATAATAAAGGTTACCTGCAAAACCACCAAGATGAGAAGCGAGACAAGTGAAGTTTACGGTTCTGGTCCACCAGCCCTACTTTCTTTGCTGTGGTGACTTCCACCAAGACCAAAGATGTTTCATGACAATGAACCCATTACCTTCAGCACTGAAGCAGTGTTTAGAAACTTGCTATCTACTTTCTTTGCAATGTAGATGCTCCTATAAAATTTTCTATTGAAACTACTATGGCTATTCTGTGTCATTCCCATTAATACCTCACTAAACATTCCAAGTCAGGAGTTTAGAAGTGTCTTGCATATAAATGAATGAGAATCTGTATCAACACAAGTGAATTTTAATTCTGACAGTTCCTCATTCTGAATTAATTTTAACCAGGTAAAACCATATTACTAATTTCAAGTAGACATTCATTCATAAAAATTAGAAATATTTAGAAGGAAGAGGGTTTTAAAATAATAATTGTCTTCATTGTAAGCTTCTAAACACTTAGGTGTAGGAATGTATTTTACTTTTCCACTTCGACTCCTAGGAACGATGTACAGCTCCYGTAACTAGTGCATTCGCATGCATGTGCACACATGAATATGATTAACCATGAAAATTAGTGAAAAGCAATCATATGTCTATCAGTTGCTAGGATCAGAAAAGCAAAATCATTCTGAAAATGAACTCCACCTGTTTCTAACTAGTTCTCTGCACTTCATTTTTTTTCTTAGAAGGTATTCAGAGAAATCAACTGAAAGTATTTTTCCATTCCCATCTTTTACACCATAACTACATAAAACTTGAATGAACTTCCACAATTAACATGCTGACACTTAACAGTAACTGTCCTGAAGGTCTGCGCAGCAGCATTTCTCCAACTACAAAGCTGCTTGAAATAAGTTTTCAACTTTATTTTTCGTTCTGTCCTGACCAAAATCTTTGAGGAACAATCTCTCTCCCTGTGAGGATTTTACCYGGAGCTTATTGTAAGTGTTATCAGAATATGCAAATACTTCCTAAGAAACACATATCTTTGTTTTGAACTGGGGTAATCCCTATTGCAGAAGAACAAGTTTTGCTTCCATTTCCTAGAGTAGTACCTGCAGCTTATTTTTTAACTCACTGAAAAATCTTTATTACTGCAGGAACTCCCTGTATTCCAGCAAACACRTTCCAGCCATGCTGACTGAGCTGCATTCATACACATCAAAATAAAGTACGCTGAAACCCTGGGAATGCTAAAGGGGTGCACCTTTTACAAAATGTACATTCTCAGGTAAAAAAAATAAATCAAGGACTTCTTTTCCCAGACACGATAGGATCATAACATTGTGCATTTGCAGAGCTTCAGCCAGCTAACCAAAGCATCTCAGCCTTATTTCCAGCCTCCGCTCACATCTGTGTTCCATCAGAGATAAGAAAGTTTGAGAATCTCTCCAGGAAAAAGAAGGTGCATCCAAATCAGAAGCACATGGAGTGTCAGMTACGTTGAAGTAATTGTTCACACCGGTGCTGCTGTACACAAGAAGCACGCTTTTGCTTTGCAGCCCTTATAAAACACGCAAGCCATTTTAGGAGGGAACCACAGTTTTAAGAACAAGTACTGACTCCGAGTCCCTCCGCACTCTAACGCTGCCACCCTCCAGCTGCCAGGATCCGCCTGACATACCTGCGTCTCCATTTTTCCCCCTGGCAGTTTTTCTTCTTTTTCTCCTGAAGCTGAGGAAGGCGGTGGGGGGGACGCGGTCCTTCCCGGGCGGGCGCGGCGGAGCGCGGCGCGGGGCGGCGGGGGCCGGGGGGCTGCGCTCTGTCCAGCCCCCGCCCGCCCGCGGGGTGTGGGCTCGCTCCTCGCCCCGCTCGCAGCCAGCCCGCAGCCCTGCCGAGCGCGTTTAAGTCTGACAGGTTTCCTTATATAGGTAAACACAAATTGCATTCCTGGTGAAAGAGGCTAACCGGCAGTAAGCTTAACTTAGTTAACTCCACAGATACCAAATGGGTCTGAGTGCCTGAAGTTCGCTCGCACGGCACTGTGAGATGTCTTCAGAGGGGAGAACGCTTTCCTTACAGCAGTTTAGCACCTATGAAACTATTCYATTACTTAAAACTATAACAATAGCGAGTACTATGTTAGCATTGCATTAAACGCTTGACATTTTTACAAGACACTCTCCTCAGCCTACATTTTACCCCAAGAAAAGGACACAAGATGACAAAAGTATGTGCATACACATTCTGATAGCATTAAAATAATTCCAACCCTATCAGAGTTTTCATATAAAGACTACCATATACCAAATGTTATTTGAAAATGGGAAACGAGGATTGCAATACTGATATCAATGGAAAGAAGCAATATAAGAAAAGCTTGTTTTGCTCTTTTCCAGTTCCTTTTCTACACAATGTAATAGTTAAGCTTCTGGTGATAGATCTGTTTTTGTCAGAGAGGTGTGATTGCAATATATTAACAGGCACGCCCCTACCTAAACAGAGAAATACAGAGATAGAGGGAGTACCTAGAACAAGCATATACTATATACTCTGCAGAGCAGTGACACATGTATTTCACATATTTTTTAATCCTCCTGCCTGCTACACTATTCACTAACCCACTTCTGCAAACACAACTCACATGTCTTGAAGAACTTCAGCAGGCAATTAATTAATTACAGGGAAAATCATGTAATATGTTTCCCTTTATTCTATTCAGACAAGATTCATCTGTTAATTATGGCCCTTCTACAAGCTAAAATGCTGTCAATATGCAGGGGGGGGAGGAGGGGGGCTAGACAGCAAAAAGCATGAGGAAAGGAAGTGAAAATGAGAAAAGTTAAAAGATTTGATCAAATTATGAGAGGCTGCTCTTTAAAAAAAAAAAAAGTACACTGACCTCTAGAACATATAATTTTTTTTCATTCTTTCCCCCAGATGTATTGCCTGTAACTCAAAACAGACAAGGGACACAAATTTGGCTTCCTGGTAACCTATGGAGGGTTAGAAACAACAGAGTCCCACCCAAAAGCTGGGAATTACCGTTATCCAGTGGACTACAGCTTTTCTTATCCCCATGTAATATATGACTTAAAGATCATCAAATAATATACTCTGTAGAAAAGCTATTCCTAATGATCATTCCTAATGGTTTCAATACTTCTTTAGTTATAATTTTTYTCCTCCCCTGAGGCATAAACATTCAACCTCATGATACTGCARGAGCTTGGCTTAGAAGTTGAGTAAAATGAAAAACAAAACCAATAAAAGTTGTAAGACACTCAATAAATGTATCTAAAATAGTCTCTCTGTACAATATATAGGGAATCAGGAATATGTGGTCTTCATGGGACTCTTTCAGGACACACAACTCACTTGTGGCTTCACTGCATAAGAAGAGTATGTTGGCCTTGCCAAGTTCATGCTCCTGTAGAAAACATTTGCACTGGACTACACAGCCATGTATTCCCTTACCACCAGTGAGCTTGTGACCAGTTGCTGAACGAGTATCATTTTTTTCACATGAATCAAGCCAATTAAAATCCATCAGATTCCCAAAACTGCAACAACAAAGCGATTTTAAAAGGGATGTTAGGCTAAAATAGATGTTACTTCAAGTACGGCTAACTTTCTGTCCTTAGGCTAGCACTTTTTCTGTTAGCCAACCCAGAGCCGACATCACATTCATTTATCCAAAACCACTCCTTCAATTAAGGATTTTCCTACCACTTCTTCA
Source organism: Oceanodroma leucorhoa (assembly GCA_030449065.1). Lineage (NCBI taxonomy): Eukaryota > Metazoa > Chordata > Aves > Procellariiformes > Oceanodroma > Oceanodroma leucorhoa. Next base: position 8,330,297 of record JASVER010000032.1, on the reverse strand, counting down.
ATGCCTGTACATGTGCTTTATTTCCCCTAGTTTCAAGCCAAAAACTCAACTAGCTGTCATATTCTATACTTGACATACCCCCTTTACCTCCATCCCTTGACCCAAACATCATATTGTGAATCAATCACGGGATTTAGGGTTGTATAGTCAGGCATGAAATCTCATGCTTTAGTTGCTGACCCCCAAACTGTGATTTCATTAGATTGCCGGCACAAGCGTGAAAAGTTTTCCAAGTCCTGCATACGCTACCTATGTAAGAGAGAATCCCTTCACTTAAAAAACACTTGTAGTAAAACAATTTTTCCCTCAAACATAAATCAGAATGAAATTTACCTACACTTTCACTGCATGCCTCTGCTAAAGTGTTAATAGCAGTTAATTGTTGTAATAGACATCATAGTCAGATGTTTTTTATTTCTGTGAAGTTCTTTATTTTTTAAAAAAAMCCTATAAAATCCTGAAGCAATCCAGTTAATTCTTGAAGCTGAGAGTAACCTGGACTTATACTTCCATTTACTTTGCTGTCATACATGCATTATCTGCAAGTAATGCCAAGATAACATTAATTACCCTGTAACCATTCTCTCCTCCAGGAAAAGGTCTAATAGGTTTGAGTCTGCATTCAGAGTTGGAGCATAGAGGAAAAGCTCTGAGCACACCTCTAAAATATGTTATTTTTAATGTTAGGAATTAAAAGATTCATTAGAAGTGAATGCAAATTACGTGTGTTATTTTCTTTGTTACAGTGCTCCAAGTAGTTTCCAGCAAAAGCTCAGCATTAAATAGATGCTCTCATTCAGTGTGTCATTAGCTTGTTTCCTGTGCACAATTCATACAAATGGTTTACAGAGGTTAGTTTAGTTCCTGCCATTTAGATAGCAACTATTTGTAAGTCCAATGACCTTTGTCCAGCAGAGCCGAGAACCACAGTCCCAGGCAGAACCTTGGTGATTGATCAGCGTACTATTGTGTTTCTCTTTACTTCCAGTTGCATGCCTTACTAGCCGTATTTTCTTCATCTCAAAAGATGGTTTATAAGAAATATTTTCTCTTACTAAAAGACTGATGGATTTTCCTTCTCCCATTTCTGCCCATTTTTTAAATACACAGTCCTGTCACTKTTTATGTTGCTGTACCAGAAATGGAAACCTAGTGTAAATTTCCATAGTGAATTTTGATTGAATGGAATAGATAAGTGCAGTACACCAAGAAATATATTTCCTATACATACATTTCCATAATATATTTTCCTATATATAAAAAAATAACGCTAGTCCCTAATTGTGCCATGAGCATCTAAATATCTGCCTTGAAAATTTTTTCCCTATTAAAAGCTCAGGGTGAAACACAGCAGATTCAGTCTCCTTTTACTGAATTCTTACTCAATAACAAGGTTTGCTTCTGAAGTTCTTTATAGGTTGAAATTGTCCACACTTGAGCAACTCAATAAACTGGCTAAATTTAGCCAGGTAAGTTTAGAGCAACAGAGATCTCTCAAGTTTCATTGCACAGCACTGTTGCCCCAGAGTTTCCAGAACTGAGCTGTTAATGCATTCTCAAAGTTCTAATTCCTTCCACGCAATGGTAACACTTCCTTTCACTTTGATATGGGCAAGATTTCATACCTCATCTTGGTATCTGCATCTTTACAGCGTCAGTTTCCCTCAGAGATGTGCATCACCGAGCATCCCACAATGCATGCTCTGTTCTTGCGGGGTGCAACAAGATCATTCATTCAATAGTTCGTTGTCTGTTCTCAGCTACGTTACCCAGTCCTCAAATCAAGTTAACGTGCTCGGCTAGCATGGCAGCAGTGAGTACCTTATAAATAACGTAGATTCAGTTCTAACAGCCTTTGTTTAACATACAAGTCTCCCGAAAGATGTGCAATGGCACATTGCATCTCTCTTTCCATGTCAACAGATCTGTTAGCTTAAAGACCTACAACCCTGCATATATTACTATTTCCAAGTCCACAAGTGTTATTTCTGCACTGCCATTGAAATAATTTATACACACAGAATGCTAACTGCATTGTAAGATACTGTTGCAGTCTGCACAGATACACACTAATGCTCAGACTTTTGGTTTAACACCTGAAAAAGCTATGAACAAAATGCCCTGCTGTAGAGTACAGCTTTCTCTGAGCAAGCTGACGGCTGGAGAAACCCAGCTGGCTCGGTCTGGCTGGGATGGAGTTAACTTTCTTCACAGCAGCCAGTATAGTGCTGTGTTTTGGCTTTGCGGCTAAAACTGTGTCCATAACGTACTAATGTTTGGCTATTACTGAACAGTGCTTGCACCACCTCAATGTGCAAGGTTGCCCTTTTGTCCTACTCTGTCCCCACCAGTGAGTAGGCTGGGAGTGGGCAAGAAACTGGGAGGGGACACTGCCAGGACAGCTGACCCAAACTGGCCAAAGGGCTATTCCATACCACATAACGTCATGCTCTGCAGTAAAAACCAAGACAGAGCAAGAAGAAGGGGGTTAGCTTCCAAGATGACCATTGTTCGGAGACCAGCTGGGCATTGGTCTGCCTTGGAGGGTGGTAACTGTGTTACTTTGCTGTGCTTCCCCCCACCTTCACCTATTAAACTGTCTTTATCTTGACCCATGAGTTAACTCACTTTTGCTCTTCCTATTTTCTTCCCCTGTCTCACTGGGGTGGGGGAGAGAAAGTGAGTAAGCAGCTGTGTGGGTACTTAGCTGCTGGCTGGGGTCAACCCACCACAAGAAAATATAGCAGGTCTGAAATACTGGGAATAATCCTGTCATTCCTGACATACAGGCACACGCTGAGCAACTTAACTGTCCAGTCCAGAGACTCACGGCAGAGAAGTAGTTTTGGAAATGGCTCTTTACCACTCATCAGCTATCAGCTTTTGCCTTCCAGAAGATACCTCAGAGTGGCCTGTGTAAATGCTTCCATCTCTTTTCATGGAAAAGTGAAAAACTGTCATGCTAAATTACCTTCTGCAGTGGCCCGCTGAAGTAATTTGACGTCACCTTGAAATGTACTAGAAGTACCTAAGTGGCAATTACACATTCAGAAGCAGCTGAAGTTGTTGTCTCTCAGCCACCAGTTCCCTGACTATAACTATATGTACACAGGCATGTCAGGCAAAACCACAAGATTTCCAAGTCAGGAGGTATACTAGCAACAAACTTGGGACCAAGAGCTATGTAGACACAGCATGTAGTTTATATGCTCAGATAAAAGAAGGCACAGGGTTTTGATATGCTACCCTCTTCTTCGAACAAATGCAAAGTAAAATGAATGTAAGAACCTGCATTCATTGAACATTCAGGCCATAAATGAAAATACTCAAGAAAGAAGAAACTAAAAGCTTAAGGTATTCAGAAGCAGTAATTCACTATTGCACATACTGCAGGCAGCTGAGCATGTACCTTATCTGGGGAACACTAGCTGTACGGATCAGTTAACTTTATGATACAACCTTTACTTTTTATTATTTCCTGATCTGGTGTTCAATTTTACAACCTTAATGCAAGTTACTTTGTTAATAAAGCATTACTTATAAAATTTGACCATATTACTTAACCTTTACACAGGAACAAAGATGTCAAAACAAGTTAAAGGCTAATGTCTAAGAGTATTATTTTTACCTTTGGGAAATGAATTGAGCTTTCTTCCTCGTCAGTGTTTCAAAATGCACCATTAAAAGCTATGTAATACAACAAGTTACTATCTTTACCCTTGCACCACGTGCTCTTCAGATTTCAGTAGCGTGCTTACACTAAACAAGAGCTTTATGTWTTCATTAAATACATTTAAAACTCAAGGTTGTGGTATTAGATGAACCAATTAGTACAAGATCCAGCAAAAAGCTATTTGCTCCTGAAGAGTTTAAATGTTTTATCTGGAAAAGTTAATGAAGTAATTATAATGTTGTCATTAGTGAAGATTAGAGATTGATTAAAATGGCATTCAGAAAACAAACCAGACAATTAAATAGGCTTTCAGAACTGTGGGAACTCCTTAGGGTCCAGGGGAAAAACACTCAGAATACCTATACTAAGAAGGACATTTGGAAAACACTTAGTTCTTAATGCTGTAGGACTCCAGACAGCAGAAACTGTCTTCATGTCAACATCAACATTGGGGATTGTAAGCACTGTGATGGGTAATGCTGACCAGCTGTGCCTGAAGCTTTGTCTTAAAGTCCTTTCAAGATGTCTTTAACTGCAGCACCTTCCATATTAAGCATACTATGCTAATGATGAGGCTATTAGAAATGTTCATGAGTATTTGAACAGATGTGACTATCAGATTAGTTAAATTGGTAACAAGATCTTGAGCTACATGGCAAAGGATGATGCTGTAAATGAAACAGTTATCGTTAGTTGAAATTTTATACTGCATTCTGTGTAATACTGCAAAAGATGGAAAAAAGTGTTTGAAGTGGAAAATCCTAAATGAGTCCAGAGAGGTGGTCCAGAGCAGGTGTGGGTCGGAAAGGCAGTGCAGGACTGCATGCTCCTTTGTTTGCTGAGAGGGCAGCAAAAAACTCATGGCTTGTTGACACACTTTCCCTAGCACTTCTGGAGGACTCACAGCTTGGTAACTGCATTTCTTCCCAATGAACTCACTTTACCTGACTATAAAGGCGGTGAAGTACTGAAAATTGGAGCCCAGTCACAGTAAGCTCTTCTGCAGTTTCTGGAAGAGAAACACTACAGTTTCTCAGATTCCAGATAAGTGGATCTCCTGAGAGAGGTGCACCTTTCTTAACTGATCATAAAGGGGTGACTACACACCTGGCTTAGACTGGAGATATGACTGCTGGCCAAAGAGCATGTGAAAATAAGTCATATGACTAAGAAAATATTGATTAAAATGGATAGTAAGCAGATTATTTTGACTGAAACATTATTTGTTGGTAGAACATATGTACTAGTTTGAGCCTTAGTTTTACATAGTCCATATTCAGGCAGAAACACTCTTTGAACCTAACTGTGTGCACAAAGGCACTAAAACTTAGGGAAAGGCAGGAAAGGCCAGGCAAAATTTTACATTCTGGGAGTTCTGAGTATTTAAAGGAAAATGTGGGAGTTTTTCTTTACAGGTCCTTGTTACATAGAAAACCTGAAGGACAGGTCAACAGCAACTTTTGTCACAGGGTTCCCAGATCAGGGAGGGGAAGGAAAACATTCTACAGCACATAAGGAGGAATGTGTATATATTGCAAAACCAAATGTTTTTAATAAAAAGCAATCTGTCCCAGTCACTACTTACAGTACACAGTGAATTATTTTTGTTCCAAAACTTATGGAAAACAACTAGTTATAACACATTTTTAGACTTTGTGTCTATACAAATGAAAATCAGAAATACTACTGGTATATAAAGAGTACATATTCAAAGAACTGTACTTAAGAGTAGGGAGGCAATAATCACGTATTCACATGACAGCTGAGGCTTCACTTAGGATATCCTTTGACCTTCACACTGTGAAGATGAGAAAGCAGCAAAGATGAAGAACATTAAGAAAGCTGCAAGATATAAGGAACAAGATGGAAAGGATATCTAGTTTAAACAAAATATGGAACTTTTAAGGAGTTTTTGAGAGAAACAAGATGAAAGAGAGAGACTTGATCATGGTTGACCATGGGGAATGTTCACCTAAAACTTAACAAATTTAGATTAGATGTGAGGACAAACCTCCAAATAAGAGTTATTCATCAATGGAGCAGTCTGCCAAGAGAAACCCCTGAGATATCAGAAGAGGAAATACTTAAAGGGAGATTAGATAATATACTCAAAATAGTGCAGCAGATAAACCTGTAAAATATGTAAGAGGCTGGAGTGGATAACTTCTTTCAGCCTATACTTCTTAGTCTTTGTTTAGGACTTTACATATAAAAATTCTTTTACAGTATATGGCTTGCAATAGTAGGAAGGATCCAGTCCTGCAAAGTCATAGTCATTTTAAGATTCCCTAACTATGCAAATAGCCTTGCTGAATTCAGTTTGTTTTAACTTATTCTGTTTATTTCAACATATCATACAGAGTGACCAGGAATATTCAAATGGTTCCCCTCCCTAACTGTCTGAAAATTATTTTAACGGTATCTGAAGGATTCTAGCTTAAGACCAGCAGACGGGAGATAACACAGGCAAATTTTCATCTACTCTAAAGGAAATTTGTCTCTCCCATTCTTCCATTGTCCCCTGTGAACCAAGGCTTGCTGCTGAGTGGTATTTGAACCTCCTGAAACTGGAGACTTTTTCCCAAGGATTTTGTTACCTTTACGCATAAACACTCTTCTGGTGTAGCTTTTAAATGTCATTAAATGGCAGCTTCAGGAGAGTCACAGGAAAGAAAGTGGGGAGACTTTATCATGCCAGGCCACTCCACCATTTTTCTGCTCTCCCTTGCTCCAACTGCTGCTCTTGTGGCCTTCCCACACGGGATCTGCACAGCCAGTCACAAACCCAAGGCAAGCTCCTTGCTCTCTCAAGCAGCATTTAACAGCTGGTATAATGTGCTGGACTGGGGAGGAATTAAGCTTAAACTCACTTGACAAGTCAGTTCTCAGGTAATTGTGTTGCAAGTAGCAGAAGAATAATCAGCTCTGTATACATGGAGGCCACCTCACCCTATAGCAGCGTCTTCTGTAAAGCAGACGGCTGAGATAGGAAACACCTTAGCAGATTCTAGACATCCACAAGATGGCTGCCGCCACTTCTGAGCTAAGCACTGTGGACTACTGCTGTATTCGATGGAAGGAAATCAGCACTTCCAGGGCTCAGTTCAGCTGAGCTATTTTAGGCATCTGCTTTAGGAATTATGCCCTGTAAGTGCCTATTTTTCTCCAGAGACTGTAAAGTGAACATTGATTGCTGGCTCAGACACGTTACCAGCTGATTCCCACCTTCAGATATTTATTTTTCTGTAGAACTGGGTGTCATCTTAGCAACTACCGCAATAAATTAATTTGTTTTAATCATTAAGATATGCTGATGTCATTCAGCAGAGAACAAACTCCTCCTTACCCTTGGTTAGATGGAGCCATCAAAATGGCTAGAGATGCCATTATGGGCAATGAAGAAAGTTTGGCTGTTTGGTTATTTTGGCTAAGTATATTCATATTTCTAAATATTTGGTGGAGAGAAGCTGTCTGGTTATCTTACTTTTTAGCTTTTTTCTATTTCTTTTTTAATTTTACAGGAGTGCTATGACCGTTCTAACTCATTTGAGCAGAGAAAAGCAGAAAGCTAGAAAATTTCTTTTTCTTCTTTTTCTTTTTCTCTTTTTCTTTTTCTTTTTCTTTTTTCTTTTTCTTTTTCTTTCTTCTTTTTTCTCTCTTTTTCTTTTTCTTTTTTCTTTTTCTTTTCCTTTTCCTTTTTCTTCTTATTTTTATTTTATTTTTATTTTTATTTTTATTTTATTTTTCTTTTCTTTTTCTTTTCCTTTTTCTTTATTCTTTTTCTTTTCCTTTTTCTTTTCCTTTTCCTTCCTCTTTCTCTTTGTCTTTGTCTTTTTCTTTTATAAGTCCCCTGTGAATCACAATGCACTCTTCTCTAAGAAGTGGAAAACCAACAGGTCTGTGATTGTAATTCAGCTCCACACTTTGATTAATTCTAAACGGAATTAGGACTGCTCAAATGATAAAAAAGTGTTCTCAGGTAAAAAGTCTGCAGAATATTACACAAACACGTTGGCATAATCCATGTTAATCACAGAGGCAGAAATAAATGCTCAATTAATGGCAAATACAGAAAAAAAATAATTAAAGAAATTTAATTAAGAAAACTCTTCTGCCTGTAAGCTGATCTATAGGTAGGAAAATGTAGTCACTGTCCTTGGGGTTCCATTATTCTGGCAACAACATCTACTTTTATTTCTTCCCTTTTTCCTCTATTGCTTAAAGACTTCTCTTTACTCTCTCTCCCAGTAATATTGAGGGTTATCGAAGGAAGTAGTGGACAAAATTTTTCAACGCCTTATGGAAAATGCTGCAGCACATATTTTCAGGAATTTGGAAATACTACCAACTGTATCTAAAAACTGAAGGTAGTTCCATTTTCTTTTCAATGAGGGAGTTTTGAGTTTAAAGCAGTGTTAGAATTACAGCATTTACAGAAGAAAAAAACAATTTTGTTTACTTTGGGAGCTCATAGGTTTGGGAAAATGGGAGAGTTTTAAAGGGGTATGTGTTTTTTATAGCCTGAAGGTGCCAGAATAACTTAAAATGCCTAGAAATCTGTGTGAGCAAGGCCAAGAAGTGAAGGGAACTTTCATTCCCTGAAAAAAGCCCTATTTCTTTCAGTTTTCTATGGCAGAATATAAGCTTTCTGCATGCTTTGGCACCAAAATTGATTAAAAAAAGCTAACAGGAAATTTTATTACTTGAAACGTACTCTAAAATGAAGCATCAGAATTTACACAAAAACTTTTAAATACTGATTTCATTTTGCATAAAATAATTACTTCTGCTGTTGAAGTACTTAAATATACTTCAGTTAACACACCACAAAATGAAAATGAGTAAAACTTGCCCTTCTTTAATACTAAGAGATATGCAAATAAAAGAAGCCATATTTCAAAGGCCTGTCTCCTCCCATTCGGAAGGCAGGTGCTTGAAGGTGACTTGCACTTTAAATAAAAAAGGGAAAAAAAGATGCCTTCATTCTTCATTTACACTCTGCTGAAAGCCTGAAATAGGAAGGWTAGTAATAGAGGATGCTATGACCTCATCATCTGTCACAGGCTAAGCAAAAGCAYGCTAGATCAGTACCTATAATGGTAGATTTAGATATGAAACACTACCATTTGAGGTCAGTCAATAATGAAGAAATGATGTGCATTCCTAGTGAATCAACAGCCCAAATGCAATGTCTCATGATACCRCAATATTGGAAACACTTTTAGAGCAGACAGGGAAGCAAAGCTTTAGCTGTTTATGTTTATCAAGCACTACTACTTATAATTATTTCATAAGGTTTGCAATATTAACAGTTATCTCAAGTGAAGTTCCAGTTCAGATAAATCCACTTTGTGTATGACATTTCCCTTAAATCTTCAATCACACCARCCACCTTCCACTTCTTTACTTGAGCAACTATATGTAACAGCTATGATGTCCAACAAAATTCACAGCAGATTTCTCAGCAGTAAAAATCAGCAAGAGTCACTCAGCAACATTTGAAAATGTGATCTTGTATCAGGAGTATTCAAAAAATGATGTTTCAGTCTGCATCCAGACCAGAAGAAAATTTTGCACCACACCTCACTGTGCTCCCAGGCCTGTAACATCTCCCACATTTCTAAGGAGGAATTCCCAATATCCTTCTCCTCTTCAAGTCTTTTCCCAGTATACCCCCTCAGTTATCAGCTTTCCCAGTATACCCCCTGAGTTATCAGCTCAGAAAGAGACGTGCAGTATCTAGCACTGCTTTCTCCTGAACAACCTCGGTACAATAACCTGAATGGTTTCAGTAATTTAACAACAGATAATGCTGCTGGGAAGTAACATGAGGCCACCTTCTAGGAACCGATCCCTTCAAAAAGTTTATGCCTATAGAAGGAAGGGTAAGCATCGGTGAGCGGGGATATGTGTATAGGCTCAATCTGCTTATTGATACAAGACCGAAGCACAGCTCCTTACCCTTATCTTTTTAGATATCTGCAACATATTTCTGTTTTGCCAGCAACAGGACCAATCAATCAGCCATTATCTCCGGGCTGGAGTGCTGGTAGGTGGGGTGACCCCCGCTGTTTGTTTGTTGACAAGTTACTGAACTGTTTGGAAAAGAGGTGATACTGCTGACATTGGCTTCACCTCTGCGGGGTTCAGGTGGCACATATGCCACACATTATGGCTTCCTGTACAGCCTGAAAAAAACACCTCTATGACTGAAAAAATTGGGGGGAACGCTTTTTTTGCTGTCTACAGCAGATGAACAACAGCCGCAATGGGGAAAGTCTGCACTACAGCAACAGACCGTATGATGGGCTCTTTTCAAAGTTATTTGGAATACCCTGAAAACTCTTTCCAATATTTATCTTATTTACAAAGGGTTATGTACATATTAAATGGCTGCTTGACGCAACCTGTCTTGTCATACTTGCTCCCAAAGTATGGAAGTAACAGACTGTTTAGGCTCAAGGTTTATCCCTGGGCAATGCCTYCAGGAAGGCTGGGAGAAGGCAGAACTCGCTCTGCGTTCAGAGAATGGTGGTGCTGACATGCAGGAAAAAGAAGAGTGTTATATACTGTTCTGTAGTTACTCATGTAATGATGACAGCTAGTGAGATATACTTCCCCTGTTAAAACCCAGAGGAGACTGTTCAGGTGGTAACCTGTGACCTCCCTATAATCATCCACAGTGCACAATTCCCTGAAGTCCATGTGTTCCTGCAGTAGGTTGTACATACATTTACAAACTCTGTTTCTGATTTTTTACCTTCTCGGGCCCCTGAAGATACGACAGGCCAGCTCATTAGCATGACAGTAAAGTGCCCCAGCATGTACAATACTAAGGTTTTAAGACATGGGTGACAGTAAGACGCTAGTAAATAGATAACAAAGCTACTCATGTTCTGTTCCCGTTTGGTTTGGCCAGTGAAGGCTTTGGAGCTAGTTAGGAATTCTTCTTTTTTTTCTTTTTTTTTTTTTTTTTCTTCTTTCTGGTTTCTGTGGTATGAAGTATGTATCCCTTGGGATTCTTCTTCAGAAACATGTCAGCTTGAGGTTTCTTTTTATTTCCAGCAAACAAGAAGATAATTGAAACCCTTCCTGAGTTACAGCTATGTTTCCTGCTGGAGAGACTGACAGATCCAGCAAAGCACCGAGGACACTGAAAATGCGCAAGAGTATTTTGCTGAGTTTGCCATGTTATTCCCTTCATACTTTTAAAATATAAAGCAGTGCCCTGGACCAGCCTACAGGTCCTAAAAGGCAACTAGCAAGACATACTTGAAAAACAGACAGGAGCAGAAACTTTTTTGGTTTTCTGCAGTCAGTGAAAGTGCCAAACCCATCAGTGTACAGCACAGCATGCCAGCCTGGCTGCTGAGGGGCAAGGGGGTTGCAGACCCCTTGGCCATTCACCACCTGGTTGCTCTGCCGAGAGGCATTACAGCCACCTGCCAGTTGTAGCGGCAGGTTGGTTTGTGCCAGGAACACCTGCCCAGGATGAGCCGTGCGGATATCCCCACTGTGGGGATTGACTGGCTTTCCAGCTGCTTCCCCGAGAAAATGGGGTCTTCCCTGCTTAGTCTTTTTATGGTGGGACATTCATTTCCTAGTGTATCTGCAATAAGCCTTACCCCATGGACCAGGTGGACATAATGTAAAGCCCATCTRTGAGACATGGCAACTACAGAAATCTGATATGGTTGTAGGGTATAATGGATTTTTGCCTGACATGATGGGATTGTAAGGGACGCTCAGGTTCAGTGCTGGTAGCAACTAGAGCTAGCTGGGGAATTTTTTTTTCCTTCATTGGAAATGGAAACGTGTGTATTTCTCAGAAACAAAAAAAATTACACTGAAATAAAAATTTTATTGGAAAACGTTTACCAGACTCCAGACAGGCTCTTCTATCAAATGAAAAAGCCAGCCACTGGGTAGGGAATACAGACCTGTCAAGTCTGTATCCGTGTTATGCCCAACTCGCGCTTCTCTGGAGAGGAATCTGTTGGCAAGCAGCAGCACAAATTTGCTGCCCCTTGGGGTGTGCAGCACAGAGCAGGGCAGCCAGAGCAGCAGCGCTGCGCTGGGTGGGCCATGGGACTCTGCGGGAGCTGGCATTATAGGGCTACGCTCAGCGAGGAGCTTCCACAGCATGGCCTTGCATGTGAGTATGCATCTCTTACGTGATCGGACACCTGCGTTTCTCTGAGGCTTTGATGTGGGAACCTCAGACCCAGCCTTGGGTTTTATCAGAGTTGAGAAGCCTACAGAATAACCGGTACTGTATTGGATAAGGTGTAAATTATGGAAATTCTATATTTGAGTTCTCTACCAAATTCATAACCAGGCTATCCTAACTACGGGTAAGATTTCACAAAGATTACAGCAGACAAAATACCATTCACTGTATTTTTACGTGATGGTAAATGTGCATTGAAGTGCAGTTTCCCATTTTCATATTGAAAAGGAAAGGTCATCTGAGCATCAGACTATTTCTGTCTTACACTAGAGTTATATTCAAACATGCATGCACAAATAAAGCATCATTACTCAATTCTTTAAGCTCCATTGAGTTCTTTGCAAAAAGACTTAAGATTTTGTAATGCCTCTTTTAAGTTTATCATACCGAAATTTGCGTAAAAGAAAAGCAAGGAAAAAGAATATTGTGAAATTACTTGGAATTTTTTTACAATAATAAAGMTTGCACTCCTGTGAACTAGGAAGAGAAGAGATGTAGCTTTCACAGTCTCAGACTAAACGCTGGGTCCAYGTGTGTCTTTTTGGCTTCTGTTTAAAAATGCTAATTGATTGGAAAAGAAAGATGGAAAGAAAAGATTTAATAATTTAACAACCTCAGACCAGTGGAAAAACAGCTACTGCCTTTTGATTACAAATACAGGACTTGCATTTCCTAAATATATGTTGTTCTTAGCATAAATTGTGCTATTAAATGCACAGCCTAACATGTAAGGATGTGAGTGGAAAACGCACTAAGAACAAAATTGAAAACATAACATTAAAAGCAAAAGAGGGAGACAGGCCTGCATGCAATTTGTATCCTTGAAAATGTATTCCAAAATCTTTTTTGTATAAAATAGAAGGGGGAAGAGAGGGCCAAATTTTCTTTCCATTTTCTTCCAAAAATAAGAAAATAGTTGGAGCAGTTATGTGACAGTAATGAAGCAACTTACCGGGTGGTGGAAGAAGAGAAGGGAAGCATCAGCTGTTTCTAACAAACCTTTTGCTCTCAGAAAGTGTGTGAACACTTACGAAGCCATTTCCTGACAGGACACATTCACCCACGAAAAAATTTGTAGGAATCACTCAGTCACTAACATGCAAGTGAAACCTGTCCACAGCAGAAACAAGACAGAGTGCTTTGAGTGATGTGCAAGTGCAGAAGCATCATTTCTGTATTTTAGAATTACAGACCAATAGTCACAGATCTCATTAGAGCAGGCCAAGAGCTGAACTAGTCCTTGGCACCAGCTACTGCAATCTCAGGACCTGGATTTCATTCTTATGGTTGATGTTTGAGGTAGTCCAGTTTTAGTCCTTTGGGATCACACATTAGGTACACATGAAGCAGATGTGCTCTCTTGGGGACGTTTACCTTTAACCAAGCCAGCTGGGGTGTGAAAGCTGTGCATCAAGCAAGAGCAAGCTGAGCTGCCCAGTTATCAGGCTTTTTTGGTGGGTTCTGCAATCCGTGTTGAGCTTGATAATATAATAACACCCTCGTATCTGCACCCAGGCTAGCTCGTTATTCTTGCTGAGACAGYTCAAAGTGATGAGCTGTCATCATTTTGACTTCAATACATACTGTTGCCAGCCTATCCTTTGAAATATCACCTTTTTTATTGCCTCGGTACTTCACAGGTCACAGCTTCAAACATATGTCAGRTACACAATGCATCATCCTACACATCCCCTCCAAAAGGCAGCAATGTTCCCATACAGTGCAACTGCAGAATCCTTGTCTCCCACCAGTACAATAGCCTGGGATGCAATATTAAAGCTTAATTTGTTTTACATATGGAAGACTTTATAGAGTTTAAAATGTACTACACATATCTCCGTGCTGTGGTTGGATTTTATGAAAAGACTGCAGGGCTAGATGATAAAAAATATAATGCTATTCCTGAGCGGTTCACTATAGACTAAACGCTGGAAAAATCTCTGTGCATAAACAAGAGCACCAATAATGCTTGTAGAGTGACAAGAGGGGCATGGAAGTCGTATACGAGCAGTGGAAAAAGCTACCTACCTCAAGACACAGGAGGAGAAACACTGCATTTTGTCATGAAATACAAGAGTCATTTGAGCACACTGTGCATTAGGCAGCACAGTAATAGACCACTATCATTTAGATGCCACTGAAAGAAGTTGTTTCCATCATCAGAGTGCTGGTCCACCTTCACTGCAGCTCCTTGCCCACCRGCCTGCCACCTTCAAGTCCAGTAATGAAATCTCATGAAATAGAGCAGACACCATTTCAGACCGCAGTGCGTAAAACAGTCTCACGCTACCTGTGAGCAGAGTCACTGGCATCTACGGGATACATGTACAGAACCAGTTAGGTCGCTGTAGAGGTAAAGAGCGACTTGGCCAAAGCCACTGGAGCACTAACAAGCCAGCTGAGACAACCCGTGCCACCAGCCAAGTGCCAGCCATTGCCAGCTCCCTTCAGCCTGTGCCCGGCACCCGCGGGGCAGATGAGCAGCTCTTGCCGTGGGAGCTGTGGGTGTGAAAGCTCCCCAGCGTGCCGAGAGCTAAAATCCCACCACTGGCTCAGCCAGCGCCCCAGCCTGCTCCCCTGGTTGCCCATCAGGCAGAGCTAGATAGAGGTCTTTAAACCTGTTAATAGTAGTACTTCCTAACTGTCCAGTTGTGAGTACTTTAATTTCTCCCCAAAATTACTTCACAGACTACACATCTGTTACTGTAATTTACACCTCGGTGGAAAGCATGCCTGGGGAGGCCAGGAGAAGCCACATATTTACACTTGCTTCCCACTGCAATCAACCTGCACTTTCCTCATTTTTTCTCAGCCTTTTCTTTTCCTAGCTTCATTTTCTGCTTAACTCACCTACCTACACCAGGAAGGAGAAAGGCTATAACCAGATGATTAGATTTAAATTTGCCCCACCCCATTCAATGTTGCAAGTGGCTGAAGAAAAGACCTTTCTCTGGGGCTCAGCTGTGTTTATTTTCCACCGCCTCYGGCAGCAGTAACAATGTCCCTCGGATCTGTTCATTTTCCACCCCCCTGGCTGCCCTGGAAAGCTGTGCCCCTGCCAGTAACAGCCAGCACCATGCTCGGCTTCTCCTGGAGGATGTCAGTGCCGTTACAGGTGGTGGGGCAGCAGAAGATAACCGAGCCTCCAAACGCCGCGGGTGAGGCCCCAGGGAGCAGCTTGGCGAAGGACCGGGTGATATGAAATCCTGCTCCTCTTCCACAGCTTTTGCCCTTCCTCTTACAGGTTCTGACAATGRGGGGGTCCGGGTCCTCCACGCTGCCCCCACACATTAAAAACGAGCTCTGCATCTGACATTTGCTTCCCTCATGTCTCCGTGGGGCACTTGTTCAASGTTTTCTGAAGTGTTTCAGGTGGATCAATATTTTATTCCAAAAAGGAAAAGGGAATGTGCAATGCAACAGTTTGGCAAGCAAAATRACTATATTGCTGTTAAATGTTTTGTTTCATTTTCCAGGAGAACTCACTCTCTTTACATACTTCTAATGAATCTCAGAGATGTTAACAGGAATGTCCCTGGCCTTGCAACAACATCTCTCTCCCAGCAGACCAGGTGCCCCTTTTCACTTGGAGTKTATGGTTCTCACTGGCATTTTCAGAGCCTCATTGCTGCCAGCTTTTGRGCTTATAAACATCACTCTGGTTTTGCCTGTCTCAGTATTTTCTTCGTTACTTGTTCAGGGCATTATTACAAGTTGTTCATTAGACAGCCCTTTGATACGCAGCACCACGAATGGGTGTTAGTAATGCTGGATTAAATCTTTCAGCAAATGTGGATTTCAAACCTTCCTGTACATAAGGAGGGGTCAKCTGTAGTGCTAGTCAAGCTTTCCTCATGACCATCTCTTAAAATCTATATTTAAAGTAAGTTGGTATTTGTTTCACATGTTTTTGGGAGTTTTTATCTGATACCTTCATGCTGTGTACCACTGTGTACCATRTAGTAATTCATTTGCACTACGTTTGCTTTGGGGAGTCAAACAATCCACTTTTCACTCTTGTGCTTTTGACTGAGTGATTTGCCAGATGTGACAAGGAGAACCCAAAAGTGTATGACTAGCCTGAAAGAAAAACAGATGATCCATTTCTGGTTTAACCTCTCTTTGTATTATGCTGGAATATTTCAACCATGGCATAAAACAGATGAAGAAACCACTCCATTTTTATCCACAAAGCTTTTATGCCATCCTTAACAACCTCTGGGACAGCTTTGGTCCCTTGGAAACTACTGTCCACTGGGGGAATAAAACTATCAACCTCAAGAGGAACAGGTGTGCAAAAAGGATTGGATGAGTAAGTAACCCACAGGTTTGGAAATCCCACATGTAAGGAAGGAGAGCAGCAGTGAATCACGACAATGACAAGGAGAACGCAAAACCRAATTTGAGTATCTAGGGAGGTTATTCAAGGCCCCGATCCAACGCAAATCTGCAGTGCTGCTGCGAAGAGGCAGTGCCTCCCTTGTGCTTCCCTGGCACCAGAATTAGAGTCCAAATGGCCTCGCAACRAGATGAGTCAGGGAAGTGATCGAGCTGAAAGATACTTTTTCTGGTTGGATTTGCTTTAGAAAGAACTGATCCTTACCCTGCCCTCACCATGGAGCAGCATGTACGGTGGTGCCAACACAAAAGTTGTACTGSGAACAAGACCTGTGGCCCCTCTTTCCAGTGGCTGTGTGGCCTTACCCTAATGTAAATGACCGCACAAGCCAGTAATTGGCCTGAAGTCTCTGAAATTCCTTCTGTTCTTTGTAAAATTTGATACCAGTTGTGTGACAGAGAGAGAACAGGCAGATAGACATACACATATAATTATGTATATACACGTACAAAATTATATTAAGGCTGTTATGGACCCCAACAATTCCAAATATTTTAATTTTATAATACTACATCCTTAGGTCATACCGCTCCTGGAAMATAGAGTATCAACCTTCAGCTCAAAGTTCCTTTTTCTGCCGCTCAGTTTGTGCAACTACTGTAACCTCTGCGGACTTAGCTTCCCATAATGAATTTTACGTGATATGAACCCTTGTGTTCTCTTGCTTTTCTTGAGGGTTAATGCTGGTAAATAAATGACAACTAACAGTGAAGACCTAATTTAAGACCTCAAAATACAAATTTCATACTCTGCTAATAGAAATGGTTCTGAAACAAACAGCTAGCCTTCGCCTTGCTCGTGGCACCCACTTCTACTGGTCTGTAACAACACTTATGGGAGAACTGTGTAACTAGAGAGACCCRACACAGCATGTAGCACCAGCCAGGCAGGGATACTGACTCAGGTCCCAGAAGCAGTGTCACTATGTCATTCTGCTCAGACAAACTAGCATGCCCAGGAAGAGGACTGTGTTGCACAGGAGCAGCGCTGCATCCCCAGCCTATGCAGCTTCTCATCTTAGACTCGCTACCCTGACATCTGAAGTCAGCTTTTGCTTGTATCTTACCAGTTTAAGAAATCCAGATTGCTTAGCTTGGCTGCTCTATCCTCAATATTTTGACACACTTTATATCATCCATAAATTTTATTTGCACTGCTTTTATATTTACTTTTCCAGTAATTTATAAAACATTATTTAATAGCACTGACCTGTAACTGATCTCTGCAAAATCCTGTTTGAAATACTTCCATTCAATGATAAATCTTCCATGACACCACTTYGATATATACCAGCTACCAAGTGCCTAAACCCATTTAATTTGCACTTAATCAATATCAGATGGTGTTGACTTCTAATCACAATAACAGGCAGTTTCTGTGGTATGTAAACAATTGCTTTAATCAACCAAACTTATCTCATCAGAGGAATGAAACCAGACCCACATGCCATAAAAGCTGGTTGACTCATATTCCCATCTTTTAAATTTTAAAGATTTAAATCTCATATCAGCATTCTGATTTTCATCCTTCGCTCTAGGACTGATGTCAGCCTGGTTGGTCTAATAGTTTTGGTCATTCCACCTGCCGTTTCCAGCTACTCGTATGGTCTTAGCACTCACCCTCCTGCCTGGAGCCTCATTATTGCTGTCAGATAGATAACTCAGGTTTTCTGCGTGAATCATATGATATTAAGAGATTCATCCAGTTATAGTAAAAGGCACAGGCTTTTCCAAATTCTTCACAACATCCTTTCCTGAATATTTATARCTGTGCCATTAATTCAAGTAGTATCATGGAAGGCAGAAAATGCTATAACTTTAGCACATGCAGACATCCCAATGTAGCATGACTATTCAAAATCCTAGACACAGAAAGCTTTTGCTGAAGATCCAGAAGAGTCCAGTATTGCAGTTTTAAAAGGCATAGTGCTTGGATAATTCTCCTTCTACAACACCTTACAGCACTGACAAGGGAGACTTCTGATTTTGTAGACCTGCGAGCTCTTGTTTGAATGCTCTTCAGGTTTCTTACCCAAAAAGTGTCTTGTTGCTTTCTTATTATAATTTCTGTCTCTTCCTTTTAAACATTGGCGAGCTAGTATGAATGCACTGCTTAAGAGTTGTGCTACTGGACCGACGGTCAGATAGACAATGGAACTGCTATGAGGAAATAGAATGAAACGTATATAGAGAAAACATCCCTACTACCCGGTTCCCTACAACAGATCACAAAGCCAGTACTGCTGTCCCATCAAATCTCATTCAGGAGAGGAAAGAAACAGTGCAGGCAGGTCCCAAAGAGATGGGCATAGGAGAAGATCCATAATTAATACCTAAATGCAGAAAAAGATCAATTTCCACAACAAACATATTATGTTTCCCAGTATTTTGGGTGGGAAGAATGCCATTTCTGAATTACACAGTTGCCGCATCCAGCAGCTGTCGCTCAAGATGAATGGGAAATGCTTTTTTTGCTCCTTAGTGCTGATCTGAAGTTTTCTCTCTTTTTATAACCACTTGTTCTGACAACAACAGCCCTGAATAATGGTGTTACTCCAGGGACTAGGACGCCTGGAAGAATCTGTAACAAGTATTCATACCTGGTTTTCACAAACAGCGTCACTCAACTTTAAAATGGATGGAATAGAAATATTGTGAAGTATATGACATACAAGCAATGACAACAAAACTAAATATTTTTTCTAAGTTGTTTTTGTCATAACCACAAAAGTTCTGTTGAGCAAAAAGTCTAAATTCCAGCTTAACAAGCTGGAGGGCACAAGCAAAAGAAAAGAAGCTCTTATAGCGACAGGCAGAAAATTAATTCCTCCCATCTGTAGGTATGCAATTCCACAGCAGTGACAGAAAACAATTCAGGATGTTAGCACCTCATTTTCAGCTGTCATTTAAAAACAACTAGTCCATTTACTTTACCTGACCTCCAGTTATGTCAGATGCATTCAGATTGCTTCGAAAAGATCCACTGGATATTTTTCTTTAAGGGCACTGGAAGCCCAAGAAGAAAAAGTTCAAAACATCTGAGAAATGTTTCTGTCATTTGATTTTCACAGAAGAGGGATGCAACGACTAAAATTTAGCAACATAATGTTTAGCCACATATACAATCTGGCCATAGCATTTTGAATTAACTGCAACCTATTCAAAATCTGGTATTTTCAATTAACTGGAGCTTATTCACATCTGGCAAACTAGCAAACAGAGCGGGAGAGTGTTACAGCAGCTTAGCGGAAGCCTGCCATGAATACACATTTGGACAGCCTGGGAGAGCATCAGTGTCACTCTGGGAATGTTCCTGGCATGGTAAAAGAAAAACATCAAAGACATTACTGATTTAAAACTGCCTCTAAGAGTGCAATCTGTAGTGACAGGAAATGGAAAAATTATCCTCAAAGGGACTGCGAAGAAAGAGCTAGTCCAGCATGATAGTGGATTCCACACATAAAGCTTATGTTCTGTCAAAAAACTCACTAAAGCAAAATATTGTGCAGTTTTTGGCTCAAATTCAGAAACAAGTCTTCAGGACAGCTCAGAAACTGCAGGAACCAAATCAAGTTTGGAAGAGACAGCTCAGAAAGGAAGTCTTGTCATCTGCATGGTACATCTAATATTTTAAAAGGCTATTGTAACCTAGATACCAGCATTTAAAAAACAACAAAAGACTAATAAGGTCTGAAGATGGAACCCTGAAGAGCTATGAGAAGAAAAAAAGATTGACCAGAATAACTCTCGGAGAGCTCTGTCTGATACTACTCCAAACATGCCAAAATAATACTCATGGTAACCCAGCAGTGCCTCTTCAAAGTTGACATTGCCTCTGTGTGATTGATGGAACCAAAAGCTGCCAATAAACACAGGGGAAGAAAAAGGACACAACTTTGATCCCAGGGTAGGCTGAGGACTATTATAGTCCATGAAACTACTATGCGTAATTCCCATGCATAATGCACAAATGCAAATTTTCATGGAGTATATGTTATTGAGGCTTAATTGGAAGAATTAATTGACATAGGCTTTTGCAGTAGGAAAATCTTTTTATAGGATGTGTTTTTGTAAACGATGGAAACAGCCCCTTAAGCTTCTTTACCAGTTTTTAAATTGAACAACCTAGCTCCTAAAATGTATTTTAAGGAAACTGTTTAAGTATTCAGGGACAATATACAGAGTAAATTTCTTGTCACAGTCTGAATCCTATTGCTACACAGAGCCCTGTTAAGAGCACTTCAGTACAATACATCATTCTGAGTACTCTTTAGCAGTTGAATATTGCTCCACAAAAATTAATTTCATATGGAGAGGGTAAGATATTAGTTACACTCCATCTTAACTTGGCTTTAAACTTTTGGGGCATTCCCCTTTGCCCTAGGCCAACCAGAGATTAAGTCCTTGRCAAAGCTGGAGGAGACCCACTACACTAAATTACATTTGCTTCCAACCTCTGGACATCATGAGAGTGGCACAAAAGAGCTATAGCAAGGCTGAATTTTTGATCTACTGCTCCTTGCCGAGTCACACGATCTATTCCTATAGAAACTAAATAATATTTATACACAATCAATTCCTGTTATGATTTGGAGGAATCAAAATGGACAGCATCAACCAAGAGCCTAGGGAAGAAAACTGATTTTCACGTATATTTCCTTGTGACTTAGGTACTTATTTTTATAGCCCATGGGACAAAGTGCAGGTCTGGGACATTTGTGGATATGCCTTTGTTTTGTTTGCCAAATTTAAAACCAGTTCTTAACACTCTTGGGTTTCCCATGTGTCCAAAAGATCATTCCAAACAGGGGGCCSTTATGGGGGTTACCACATCAAGAAACGCTGAGGAAGAAAAAGAGCATATGCTACAAGATGGTGGTGGTGGAGGAGGAAGTGTGCATTTGGGATACAGACGKCCTGGAAAAGCCGAGGGGATCATTCTTAACTTCCTGCTGATAGTCAGTCTGCGCCAATGACCGGGGTAAGTGGGGTCGCAGTCTGAGTGGCAGGAGGAAGGAGACTGGAGGCTGCACTGCTGTGTCAAGGGACATGGGAGCCTGGACCACATCTTGCGTGCATTTCCATCTGGAAAATCCCAGGCAGCCAAGCAGGGTACCTGAATTAGAAAAACTACAGGCATGGGTGACTACTAAATGGCATAGGTAGCCAGCTCGCATGTTTAACAAAATAAGTCTGGACAAAGCTGATTCTTTGCACATGTGCTGAGCAGCCAATACACAAATTTCTGCATTACTTAGATCTCTTGAACAAACGGTCAAATTCCTTTTGGGTACCTAACAACGTCTCCAGTCATAAAAAAGGCAGAGGACACAACAGGAAATACTAAAAGAAAGACAAAAGCCCTTGGTTCCCACCAGTAAATCTCCATCTMTGATCACATCATCTTTTCTTGATATCCTGAAGCAAAAGAAGGAAACCAGAAGCTACTGAGAGCAAATGGTACAATAGATACGCTTTTCAACAGCATTGCTCTTGCAGTTTCCAGGGGGGATGTGTTGTACTTTGGGTTAAAAAAACACCTTTTTCTCACAGTACAAATAATACAGAACTCTGGGCCACTGTGCAAAGAAAGCCAAGTATTTTCTGCTCTGACTCACGTTAAGTCAGTTTTTTCTAGTCAAACTGATTSGCAGCAAAGTCCTAGTTTACTCATTTGTTCAGATGGTCTTTTAAAGTATCATCAGCTGCTCTATTTTACCTGATATCCACTTAAACCAAATGTAGATCTGAACTCCCTGACCTTTTTAAGGAAGTTTGCATATGAACCTAATTWTCTTATACAATGCCATTTCTTCCTGCCCAGTGGGGAGTTTTGGAGGTGGKTTTTTTTTAGTGTTTGGGCATTTTAGCATGGAATTGCATAGAAAGTATTGCCTGAACATGGTATTTAACTAG
Source organism: Oceanodroma leucorhoa (assembly GCA_030449065.1). Classification (NCBI taxonomy): domain Eukaryota; kingdom Metazoa; phylum Chordata; class Aves; order Procellariiformes; genus Oceanodroma; species Oceanodroma leucorhoa. The sequence goes on along the minus strand of JASVER010000032.1, from coordinate 8,308,080 downwards.
ATCTTCAGACAATGAAAACATTATGAAAACTTTATAGRCATCACTCCCACCAGAAAATATTTTCCAGAGTAAATGTTGCTGCTTTGCCCGCTCCAAAGTCAAACCACTGTTTTTTAACAAAAAATAAACGCCTTTCCCAAACAGGTGATGAAAAAGAATGAAGTACAGCTATATTACACATATAAGACTCCAAAGTAAAAAGCTACCAAAACCTTTAAATTTTTCTTAGTGTTCCCAATACGGTACTTGGAAAAATATTCCACCACCACAAAATTCAGAGAAAATCAATTCAGCTGGGGAGAACTTTTGAGATCACAAAGGTCAGAGATACTACAACAAGTAGAGATACATAAACTGGCATAAATAGTACATAAATATTAGGGTATTACCAATTTCATACCAGCATAATCAATTTAAGAGAATCTTAATCAGTGTAACCTAAGTAAGTGTCAATAAGGTGCAACAAAATATAAACCGAACTACTGCCCAGGCTACCCGAACACATCCCTCTGTCTCATCCCTCCCATGCCCTGAACTCACCTACGTTCCTGTATGCATCAGCAGACTGGATGTAGGATTAAGGGATTCAGACCAAATTGAAACACAGCAGGTCCTTTGACTTTAGGTTACGCTCTGGCTTGTACCYTCATACTCGCAGAACTGCATTTCAAGAGCATGTATACTCATTCGCCTTTACGCCTGCCTTCAGCCATACTAGTTGAGTACAGCCCTTTTGGCCTCTTCGTAGGTAAGCTCCACTGATACGGCCAAGAAACCAAGAAAACTACTGTGCTCTAGCTTAGCACATTGTTTCAGTTGCTGACTCTGAACTAAGCATTTGAAGAGAATCGAAATAAGCAGGTGTTAAAAAGCACAAACGGTGGTAACAGCAGGACCTCTTCTAAAACACTTCTGCTTCTACATTTACTGGGGACCCTCAGTTCCTGGTGATTGCTGCTGTTCCTCAGAACATGCAAAGATGGATGTAGGATTTACATTGTTAACAGAAGTCACTGATGTCTTTGGTAGACATTCGAGTCAAGATATTGTTTTCTTCAGTTTACATGCTTTTTTCCCCCATTAATTTAACATGAGAACTGTGCCTTTCATTAAAACATAACTTTAAAGATTTCAGCAGCTTTTGAAATAGGCCTGTTTGGTGTAGTGTATATTTGACATAACTCATTACTCTGTGTTTTTAAGCAGACTCTATAGGTATACKCTTTGCCAAGTAAGTAAATCTGAAATATCTGTAATATGAGACAGCAATACCAGTAATATATTATTTTGAGAGAAATACGGAAGCACATCTTTCCCAAATAATGCTAGCAAACTTCATTCACTCAGAAAAAWAGTCCTTCTAATATTATAGTGCTTTTGTACTGTTACACAAACTTGGGGAAAAAGGGAAACCACATAAGAGATTTTAAAACAATATGAAGGAATGACTCACTTCAGTTAATCTGAAAAGGGTTACAGCACTCCATCTTCCCTACTGAATTCAATTTTTACACAAATGTTATCAAACCTCCATGTTTTAGTACAGTGAAGTTAGTTGTCTCTGTACCTTCTGTCCATGTCACAAGAGCTCCCAAATAAGAAAATTACTGTCAGCAATCTAAAGTATGATGTAACATACTAAAAAAGTTACGAAGACTAAACTTTACTTTCAGACACAGTATTGATTCTTTCAGGAAGGAGATGAATTAAATTGGTTTATGGAAAGGAATCTCATCATAACATTCTCTATGCTGTGCCTACTACGCATGAGATGATAGACAAGTTTATTGTGCCATTTATGCACATATATGTTGCATTCTTTTTTTTTTTTTTAAGGATAAATATATATATAGAGAGAGATTGTATCCATGGTTTCATAATATTTTTCCTTCTTTATCCACATATGGAAGAGAAACCATGAGACAAAATTTACTAAACWCAGCAGGGAATCTGATTCAGACGTGGGAAATTAAAGAAAAGTTGCCAACAGCTACCAATGTTTGAGCTTTTTAGCCTATTTCCACCAAAGGGAATGCAGCAGAAGATGAGGACAAAGTGGTTGAATTCATTTGCTCAATGTCGGCAGACATACTGACTCCAAGTTGAGGGAGGCTGAGCGACAGACATCGCAYGTCAGGAAGATAGCGATTTTCTCATATGTCTCAAGCACACAGACAAACTGCAGATTGGCAAGAACTTGAGGATATTTGTACTGCTTTGAAAATGAAGAATATAAAAGGAGTAACTATTGCCAGTGTTGTTAACTAAAGGTACCAGGAGATATGGCCAAAAAATAATTAACCCCTTTCCCAACCCCACCATTTTATACTGGATWTCTTCAAGCCTTTCTCTGCCGCAGTTAATGAAGATGAATGCAGACAACATGGAATCAAACAAAACCTCTGGTTACATCCCTGGTGGCTGCAGAATGGTAGAGGTGCGCACATTTAGAAAGTTGGAAGAAAGACACTGACACCATTACCATCACCTGGACGCCAACATTGCCAACAATGTATAGCTGGATTGCAGCTATCATGAGGGGACTGCTAATTCCTGTCAGCCATATTGGGCCTTATTGCTTTTGTAGATTGAACTGGGTCAGCGTTTACTTAACAACTTAATATTTAATTTTAACTCTCTTCTCTTGCTAGTTTGGGGTTAGCAAACAGGTGTCATTTTATTGGCTTCCACAGGTTGCTTTTGGTTTTGTTATGCTTCAATAAAATGTCTAGGTACAGCTCTGGGTGTTTGCTCAGTTGTAATGAATCAAGTGATTAAACACAAAATTTTAGTAAATCTACAAAAGGAACAGCAGAAAACTTCATGGTGGTGCAGACTCCCTGACTGCTAATAAAAACACACTTTTAACAATTTTTTGTTCAAGGTGGTACCTGGAAAATCAGAGTGCAAACTACAATGCAACTTTAAAGAAATAAAAACCAACCCCCAAACCAAGCATTCAAACAGGCTACCTCAACAACAATAGCATTTGCCACCTGAGATTCCCCTAATTTTTTCCCTTTTTTTCTATTTCTTCTTGTGCATGTGACAAGCCAAACCAAGAGGACGACCTCCCTGACTGACACGGTTCCCTGAGCTGCCCTAACAAATCCATGACCTGACTGGTCAGCAAGTTACAGTAACAGAATGGAGAAATATTATGGTAGGATTTGTCATGGCACGTTTGGAAAGGGAACTCAGTTGCAGGAGGCAATGAAAGTGTSCCTGAAAATTCCCAAAGCTATACTTCGTCCTGCACAAGCTAACATCCTCATTGCCTGATCCTGCGCACAGCATTGGCAAGGGCCTAGTTAGAAGTCAGATCAGAGCAGTGAGTTGGCACCGACAACTGATCAATGCTGCAATCCATTAACACCGTCCTTGAAAGGCAGCAGTTCTCAGACTGCTTCTTTTCCAAAAATTTCCTGAGCTTCTAATATCCACAAGTTCTGTGCGTCGTGGTATTTCCATGCCTGCAGCAGTTCCTCGATCTCAGAGTTTCCCTGCAGCACTGCTGGTGTGCCCCTCCCTGTTCTTCCATTCTGCTTCTGCTGGAGATTTGGAGATTTTGTTCTTCTGTTCCTGCTGTGCACAGTAGCTATATCCTCAGGCTCCTCTGTTGACAACCAATGTGAAATTCAGTGCATTTTTTTTTTTTTTTTGTGTGTGTGTGTGTGCAAGAAATTGAATCCTCTCTGCCTCTTTTCTTCATGACAAGGCCACAGTTTGTAACCTTCATCAGTTTGGTATGCCAGCCTTTCACATGCAACCATAACTGTCCAGTCCAACTCTGCATCAAAAATGAGTAGGAAGCTTAATCACATGATAAAGAGATGTTGTCATCCCCATCTCTCTCACTTTTTTTTTAAACCACAAGTGTTTTTTATGTGACTAATTCATATCAGACCCTCTTTTGCCAGCTGGTGTTCCGTAATACCTGTCAAGCTGGATAACCCATCAACGATACAGCTTTTGAAGGTCCCAGAGTGGAAAAGAGAAGTGGCGGTCACCATTATTGATGTGACTGGAGGGCTACAAGAGCTTCTCAACCATGACATGTCTGTGAATGGAAGGATCAGCAAGGAGATTAGCAAAAACGTAGGTGGACCAGCAAAGTTTTCTCTATCAACTAACATGACAGATTCAACAGTAAGAAGGATTTCTCCAAAGGAGCCAGACAACCACTGATAAGCTGCGAAAGTTAAGTGTCAGTTGACTAACCAACAGGCAGTCCCTTCTCTCCTGCCTCTTTCCTCCCTCCGTGACAGCAGTGATAGGAAAGAAATGACCAAACCAAAATGGTTTCATTTTTTCCATTAGGAGATTCTCTGCAGAAAGCATTTGAAAGGGTCTCTGTGAAGAGAACCCAAACAAACAGAAGATAAAATGAAGCTAAAAAGAAAACAAGCAAGAGACTTCCCTTTATTAATAGTCCTTTCCATGCCCAAAGTCATACAATCAGCGTTCCTAAAAAGASCCTTGTCTTAGATTTTAATGCCGGGAGGTGTTGGTCCATTCATGATGGCCATGTAGTTCACAGGTAGACAAAATCATTGTTCTATTTTTATAGCTATATGTCCTTAAATTATAACACACAGAATAGATGTTTCAACAGGTTTTATGCAGTAAACATAAATGTCACAACCTCARTTGCCTCTTTGGACTCATTTGAGGCCTTCCTCTCCTTCATTCRTGGGAAAGAAGAGTCACTCATAAGAGTACATTTCTTTAGGGTGTCGGGTTCAGTGGTTGGAGTAATGGCAATAAATTAATCAAAATGTGCATRTTAGGCTATGGAGTGGGGCTGTTTATACATGCCTGTTTTTTGTCTTGTTTTTCTACATAATTGTTTGAGGTGCTTGGTTGTATTTCAAGCRCATGAGTAGTCAGATAAGTTGGTTGGAAATTGTGTTGCAGAAGTGAACAGTCCTTCTGCTACTCCCCCCCCTCCCCCCCCCCCGCCCCCGGTCCCCTGCTTGCAACGTTCCCTTCCAGATATTCACCCTTCACTCTTGCCTACCTGTATACCAGGAGCTGAAAACTGCCTTGTTAGAAGAGGAGSCAATGGTTGGCCAGACACAGCAGGATCCACCAGTAGCCTATGGTGCAACAAAGGGTTAAACAGCCTGTCAGTCAGTCCCAGAAATGAGAGAAGGTATGGCAAAGGAACAGAAAAGACAAAACCAGGAATTTACAGATTGGGCCATTGGAAGACTGACTATGTTTCAGCTACTAATTCCCATGCAGTGTTAGCGTTCAGTGAGCTGACTAGCGAATGAGTAGCTGAAACAGGTACATTTGCTAAGGCAGAGAGGGATTTTTTGAGTCAAGCTACAGCCACCACCCTGCGGAATTGAATTTGGAGAAGCACAGTGTAAATGCTAGGGTGGTACAGGCAGGAATGCAAGCTCATGTATATCTTCCAGAGTATCTCCTAAAGTTAAATACCAGCAGTGAATTTATACTGCATATAGGCTTTAAGTTTTGAAAACTGATTTAGAAATTAGCAGATGACTTGACCTGTGCCACTCATTCCTCATATGCCTTTGATATATTTAATTGCTGAAATCCCTTCACCCAGCAGAAAAGTTCCCAGCAGCTTCACTGAAGTTAGGTCTTTATTGTAGACATGCTACTGTCATTTGTCTCCAACACAGCTGAGCACCACTTCTTGAGAGTGCCAAAGTGACTGTAAGCCACGTACGTGAATTGAAAATGCTATCCTTTATTCTCTTGGTGCTTCAGTTGCCCAAACTTAAAATGGAGGTGGGATTTAAGCCTTACGTGGTTTGCAAATGTCCCTAGTTACCCGAGTGTCATTTCAGTCACAAAAAGAAAAAGGTATTTTGTGGCTGGAGCAGATCTTCAATTCAGTCTGTTGCTCAGTGCTCCAACAGCTGTACCAGAGCAGTGGAGGTAGGAGGAAGGATCTAGAGCTACTGGCAAATTAAATCACATTGATCACTGCAGCAAGCAAAGTGTGTAAGCACAGTTTCAATGCCTGTCACTATCATGGTCTGGCTCAGTCCAAGCCCTTTATTATCTATTAAGGTCTACTGTACTTGCATCTGCAGTGTCAATAGAGGCTTGCTGAACTCTTAGCATTTTCCATAGCAAATATCAAACCTATTTGAAAATACATGTCACAACTAACAATATATATTTTAGAGTGCTAGTTTAAGTAACTATAATGCATGCAGGAAATTGTGCACGTACAATGACTTCAAGATACACCCAGTCATTATAAGGACTACATTTTTTGCCTTACACTTTTCACTTTATGCAATACATCACATTGCCTTCAAAATTTGTTAAGCTGCAAACAAACACGCTTGCTGGGAAATGATATAAAAGACGATCCATAGAAGGAATATTAGAACTTGGGAGTTATAACACCACACTGAGTACTTCTAAATCCCCAATAATTGCAGATTTCCTATAATTTATATAACATATTGTCCTGGTTTCAGTTGGGATAAAGTTACTTTTCTTCCTAGTAGCTGGTATAGTACCGTGTTTTGGATTTAGGATGAGAATAAGGTTGATAACACACTGATGTTTTAGTTGTCGCTGAGCAGTGCTTACACTAAGTCAAGGACTTTTCAGCTTCTCATACTGCCCTGCCAGYGAGGAGGCTGGGGGTACGCAAGAAGCTGGGAGGGGACACAGCCAGGACAGCTGACCCCAACTGACCAAAGGGATATTCCATACCATATGATGTCATGCTGAACAAAAAACTGGGGATGTTGGCCAGGGGAGCGGGGCTGCTGCTTGGGAATTGGCTGGGCATCGGTCAGCACGTGGTGAGCAACTGCATTGTGCATCACTTGTCTTGTATATTCTTTTATCATTATTATTATTATTTTCCCTTCCTTTTCTGTCCTATTAAATTGTCTTTATCTCAACCCACGAGTTTTACCTCTTCCAATTCTCTCCCCCATCCCACCACGGGGGGAGTGAGCGAGCAGCTGTGTGGTGCTTAGTTGCCAGCTGGAGTTAAACCACAACACATGTTCAGTATATTTTTTTATAAATCCTCCTGAACTTAACTGTAGTTTTAGGACTGCAAAATATAATTTCCAAATATTCAACATAAACTATCCAGTACGGTTAGATTAGCATCTCTCTGCATGTTGAAAGTCCAGCAATGTGGCTGTGTGTGCAGTTACCCCAGCTGTGTGACTGCTCAGTTCATGGCCGTTCCAAGGTGCAGGGTGTGATTCATCTCAGAAGTCAGAAGGAAAGTAGGCACCACAAAATGGGAAGATTCAGCCATGCTCTGCAGAAGCTCCATCCAATCAATCTTGTCTCAGCTTTAGGAATGCCACTTCTTGAGCTCGGTAAAACAACAGTTTGAAAGKAGCATTTCATATCTTAGAGTTATAAAGCATAAGACTCAGACATGTACCTCATCAATAATGTGAAACTGCCAAATGCTAAAAGCACTCAGCTGAAATTCATGGAAGAAAGTCAATTAAAGGACTACATACCTGTTAAGAGCTCATATTTGACCTATTTCTAGATCTCCTCCCAGGTTTCAATAAACCAWAGCTTGGTTACACTACATTTCTTTCCAGATGCCAGTTGACATTAATTAGAATCTGAAAAAAAGATTATAAAGGATTGAACTGACCAAGCAAACTCACTCAACTTTTGTCATGCTTGTGATAATTATACAAAAGTAGGTCACAATATCACTACCAGTGAGAAGAAGAAATGCTCTGAATGAATGAGACCTGTAGAGAAAATGGAAATTTGGAGAAACCAAGTGAAACACTTTTGCTTGAAATAACTAGCTATATGTCTTCTTACAGAAGTCTTACTATTTATAAATCTATTAAATCACTTCTGTGGCTTTTTTACCATGAATACTTTGATATAGGTGTCCATAATGTTATCATAGCATAYCAATCTCTAAATTAAATGTATGCTGAGGACTCCACTGTTGACATTCTCAGTAGTGCCACACTGTTATTAGCAATTGCTTTAAACACATTGCAAAAGTGCAGTAGAAATCAAGCTTTACTAAGACAGAAAAGTAAGATATGTCCTTGAACATGTCAACAGTAATTATTCCAAGTTTGTGGTTCACCAGCTTCTGCAAACTTTSTGGAATAAGTACTCCTTTAACTGTTTTGGTGGAGAGTGCGTTTGCTCTGTACTCAAGCTCAGCAGGAGAGCAGAGTAGGATTCCTAAATCAGTTTTTTTCTTTCTTAGAAAAGGGAGCATCTTGACATAGTATTTGACCACATTGTTTGGCAATCTAAATTACACAAAATTTCTGAAGTGATAAAGCTATAACTTTTTACTCACACATGTAGTTTGCTTTTTATCGCATTTAAAAGACTTATTTTTTTAACACTTTATGCAGTTATAAGTATTCTTCATCACAACRTACTTTTAAAAGTCTCCTATTTATTGCACAGGCTCTGCCCTGGTAACTCTTCCGTCTCACCTTTTACAATTACGGTACCATAGCTACACTATTTCCCTATGTCAGGCACAGAATGATACAAAACAACTGAAGTGCTGCAAGCATCCCTTTGCAAACAGCTTGACAACTCTATACACTGGTTGAAAGTTACTAGAGCACAGTTTATATTTAGTACAGCTTCAGTCTTCCCCATTGGAATTCCATTTATTACAGTCAAAAGAATACAATTCTGATCGCTGCAACTAATTAGCAGCTTAAAGCAAACAGAAAAAGAAAGGCTGAAAGACAGACTTATTAACTTTATTTGCATGACTAGGGGAGGAAAGAATTATCTAATGCTTCATCCATTTTTCCATTAAGGCCTAATTTAAGACATTGACTCATGAATACATTTTAGGAGAACAATTTACAAGTAGAAATATGTCTTCAAATGATTCGAAAATAAGTCAGTTGCAACAACAAATGACTAACTACCCAAAGGATGTGTGATTCCCTTGTTTGTCACCACCTACCATCGCAATTCATACACTTGCAGGGAGATGATACAGATACATTACATATGATACTGAATATATGATTCGGTTTTTCTTTGTTTACAAAGTTATTTTCCTTCATATAAGAATAATAGAAACAAAAGACAACCTCGCAGATGGATGAAGGAGACAAGGGGAATTTCATCAGAATATAGACACTATGTTCACCTAAATGAAACCACCAAAGCCTAGCCCTAATTCTGGAGGTGTATTGAGGACAGCTCTCACCTACTCAGCTTCCTTCGATGCCTCAGCTTTTCTTATTTAACGTATTAAAGGGTGCCCAAAACATTGCACTGTGTTGTTTGTTTTTAAGCTTGAACAGAAATAGGAAAAAAATGCAAAAACCTTTTACACACTGAAATATCTTGAAGATGCTCCTTTATACAATCTGCCAGAACAGACAAATGCAGGCAAATTGTGGATTAAAGACTCTCACCTCAGTTTAACCCCTGGCTTGAGTATCCAATCAGAACCCAGCAGGCATCTGAACAAGCATACTAAGGAAAATTAACTTCTGATTTTCTATAGGGGGCCAAGCATGAGTACAAACTGTTTAAGTGTTTGCCAAGCAGAAGTGTTCACTTTCATTGTTTCACTTGGGAAAAAAAGATCCATAAGCTGGCATACACCCAGATACTTGGCAACTTGAAATTAGGATAGGTGATTCTGACTCTAGAGAAGTCTGAATTCCATTGTGCTACCACTTTACATGAGGAGAATAACAAAATGTCAACTCCAGACCAGATGGAAGGACAATAATCTTCAATCAGAAGACAAAACATGACATGTCAACTTCTGAAATGTTAATATCTAAACAATATCTTGCACACTGATCTTTGCAGCTACGAGGAAAATTGTATATCTTCCATAAGTCAACCATCAAAATTTTAACCCTTGCTCAGGCATCTGTAATTGTTTTTTAGATAGTAGATGGGTTAAGCAACTTCTTCTCATAGATTCCCAATTCATTTAAACATCAGCTAATTAAAACATCTTAATTTGAACAAAGTTTATGATCCTTAGCCTCCTTCTTAGGTTATGCGATCAAAAAGAAGTACATAGAAAACTGATAAATAATCAGGGACTTACCCCTACCTCTCAAGTTAAGTCATAACTTTAAATTACTTAAATTTAAAACTTTATAGATAGGTTATTTTAAATGCCTGAAAAGTTAGAAAGTACATACACCTTCTACCTGCCTASCCAAAAGGAATGATGTTAATAATCTTATATTTAATGTTGCACCTCTTTACTGGAACAYTTCCATCATACTTTACAAACTATATTGAAAATATATCAAGTAACACTCCAGAGACCCAGCAAAAATGGCTTGCATAATGGAGGTTGCTTTCTCATAAAGCTGGCGAGGACCTGAACTCTGCTGTTCACCTGGGGAGACTTCAGAATATTCACCCTAAAACAGGAGGAAGCCTAATAAGGCTGTATATATTTCAATTATAGGTGGATACACACACATCCATAACTGTATCTATAGTTATGTCTCTATAGATATAGATAGATATACACATTCAGTCTGCATATGTAGCACAATATAGATTAATACACATACACTTCATGGATTTGTATACATATCACACACATTCTCACAAACACTTGGCATTTTAAGACTACCTCTCATGCCTCAGCATGGTGCATAGGCTTTCTTAACCAATTGATTTGTTCTTTTTAAGTACGTGAAAAAAGCATGAAGTATCTTAACATCAAAATGATCTGGTGGAAAAGTAACCTTCTACTTGAAAATAAAGTGTAGAAGATAGTCTTTTCTTCATATTCTTCCTTCTCCAAAAGACTGATAATACCTCAGCCGTGTAGCTTCCCTCTGCCTCGAGTTTCTTCCTAATTTTGCTGAGGGTCTCAAAAGTAGATATCTGTTTCAAAGTGAGATTATGCTACAGCAGCATTTTCACTGCTCAGCAAGTGCTACTAACCAGCCTACTTACCAAACTTCCTTGCCCCGTTTTTATCCCCTTTTACCAGCTTCGTGYGGTGTGATCAATACAATCAATACTACCTTGCTTCATCACTACCGCCACTCTCACTTCACAAGTTTGGGTTTGTTCTTTTTTTATTCTCCCTTCTGCCAGCACCTCTTGCCTCCCCATCTCCAGCTACTACTGCTCTTGCCCTTAGCTTAAAACCTSTGGCCCCCAAAGCGCACATACAGCTTGCAAAGCCACTTCCCCTTCCCTGGCATTCACTCGCAGATCTACCTGCCAGTAGAGAGCTCCTCAGTGACCAGCCCTCCCCCTTCCCTTATGCCACTTCAAGCCACTCCATCCACCAGCACCCCTGTTCTGCCATCCCTGTCCCATGAGGCGACACAGTATTGCTTGCCCCTATGATTGCAACTTCGGTGCCTGGTTCCCCAGAGTTTAATAAGTTTAGCACCTCGTGATAGACTGAGATAGACATCTGTCATCTAGGTACTTAACTGAGCTCTTTCCACCTAGAACCCATGGCCCTGAATCCTCAAGTCTGTAACTGCAAGTAAGCTTCACTTCTCCCTTAACAATGAAGGAGACCACATTGCTAATGTATGTGGAAGAGTGCTGCCTCTCCAGTGACGAAACTGAATAGGGACAAAGAACATATGTCATCTCCAGACACAAGAAACAATGGACTTGCCATTGGCCTCCCTGTACACTACTTAAAATCTCCAGGTGCCCACCTTAAGGTCTTACTGCTTTCCACTAAAACTGTCAGGTTCTCCTTTTCACTGAAGTGCTATTCTTACTACTTTGTAACTAATTAAAATGGTTTTATGAAATATTTCTGGCAAATACACCCACACCTCCCATGATACCACTGCACGCCCAAGCTGGCAAAGCATAGGAGTGTATGGGGAGAGGCAGGAGGAGGCAGGTCTGATGCAAAATCCATTGATGGCTACTCTCATTTTTTCTAATGGACTTATGTTCAAGATTATTTGGCTCATTAGAACAAGTGAGAATCTGCCACAGTATCCCTAATCTTTGTTAGCAGATGTCTGCCTTTGGACCATATGTTGGGTATAATCACTTTCAGTTGCCATTTCTACTGCATGGTGAGCAATTTGGCAACTACCTCCTCTCATCTGAGAGGCATTTGGCACAGACAAAAGCAAGCCCTGTGAATTTTTCTAGCAAAGAGAAAGATATTGAAAACAAATTTAGAATATCAAAGACTGTATCTGGAATATGCTGATAGTGTTTCCACAGCTATTTGCATATTTGTCTTCAATTATTTAGTTTCCTGTATGCACAATTATTATAGGAAGTTCATAATATACAGAAACAGGGAGATATGTGACTGCACAGAAAGTGAACAACAATTTCATCGTATCATAATTTTCATCAAAGCAATGGCACCTATGTTGTTCATAGGTGTTCACTGGGGTTCAAGACTCCCCCCACCTGTCACACTGTAGTCACATACTTCATGCCACAAATTTGCACTTCACTATCACCAGAATTTGTTGGTCTTTCTGTATTTTTTCATCATAAGCACAAAAGAAGTAACAGAAAAAGCACCAAGGGAAATTTAGGGGAAAATTAGTAATTAATCTTATGTCATTTTTAAGTCAACTCTGTGAAGTGTTAAATGTTTGTGATGAAATACATCAGGACTGTGAAACTGCTCACAAATATTCTTCACAGTCTCTTTTGCCACTTTTCAAATAATTCTCAGAATTTAGAGTTAAATTTCTTTCAGTTTTGACTAAGTCTTTTGATAGATGAATGTAAACCAAAACCAGTGTTATTCACACTGCTTCCTTCTACTTGGTCCTCATATTCTGTGTCAGGTGTTATCACTGCTATCACACTATAAAAGCCCTGGTACGCCATCTATTTCGTCCGGCAATGATTAGTAGTAATGTGTTCTTTAAGGCTTCTTTTTGTTTCAAAGTGCTTTATCGCTACCAGACTATTCCTTCCAGGCACAATATACAACTGCATTTTGACACGTTATAAGGCAAAGCTCCAATACGTAACAATATAGATGAATCTTCCCCTTCTTTCACACAATAAAAAACTACTGTGCTGCTGTCATAGCTGTGAGTACATTAGCGACTTCTGCCAACCCAGCTATGCCAGCAACACAACTTACTTCTGCMCATCTTTGACCAACATGATTATTATTCTGAAAGAACTGTGGTCTGTGGGAACAACTTCTGGTTAAGAGTTTCATTTCCTGACTGAGGCTCAAATTCTGATTTCCGAGCACAGTGATACAAATCCAGTATAATATCAAACATCAGGATGATTCCAAATCACATTCTATAGAGGAAAGTCGCTTGGTAGATTGCACACAAACAAAAATGAAAGCAGAATCTGAACTGCTGATGAGAGAGCACCACAGAGATTCACTTGTTCAAAAACTCACAAATTGCAGGCAGACTTTACYCAGCATGCGTAAAGGTGGCAGACATACGACAACGTTTAAAATAAACACAATCACAGATGTTTTAATCAAATGGTGGTTCAAATTTAATTGAAATAAGCTTAAGAATTCTCAACGTCATTAATYGTTCAGTTCTGTATGTACAGCATGGATAGGAGGAAAGAGACACAGGCTGGCGAGGGGCATATTACCGAAAGTGTCCCAGGAGCTTGTTTCCTTAGCAATTTACAAAGCAAATGAAGGTAATCTGAAACTTCAAATCTCACAATATCTGCTTTATTAGACTTTAGTTTCTTGTTACTCTTTTCTCATTAGAAAACTCTTTTAAACACTAAAACCTCTATATAACTCCTTCACCTCTTTCAAATCCCTTTCTCTATAGGCATATATTAGACTTTAAACTTGGTACATGAATTAGTTCCTTGTGATACTGTCCCACAGTGGGTATTTTACTGATCTAATAAAACCACAATGAAATTACTGTACACAACTTAATATCGAAGCCCAATTATTGATTTTTAGGGCTTTATTTCCAACCCAAAAGTGGCAGCGTGTTTGAAATCCATGCAACTAGATCCGTCTTTGGCAAAGAACCAGCCAGCCATAGCGACATACTGTTYGAACATTACATTTCCCTCCGCTGCTCCAAGAGCCAGGAAATGATGTGTGCGTGTGGGTACATATAGTATAGAAGTCATTCAATCATCCTCCACCTCTCTAATTATTTTTATTGAACCATTGCTTTTCAAAGACAGAGATGCCAGGACTGTAAGAAGGATGATGGCATCTCAGTGGGGACATGACAATAAAGTAATTTAGTACTATAATTTGATGTCAGTACCAAAGTGTCATTTCTTCAGATTGAAGGGCTTGGGAGGAAGCTTAAATATCTGACACAACTAATAACACAACCCAAGTGGCCTTGGCTGTGCTACAGTATTAATTTCCACATTAACCTTACTTCAATATAAGGAAATGTTTGAGAGTTARCATGTGAATATTTGTTCATCAGGGAGTTCACACTGTAGTCACTGCATCCASGACTGGTCCAAAATAATTCCCCTAATTTCAATAAACTTGGAAAGAAAGTGCAATAGTTCATTCATGCAACTAATTGGTGGAAAATTTCATAATAYACTATTAGAGGAAGATTTCAGTGTTCACATAAAATGTAAAGCATACAGAAAACACAAAGTACTAAAGTAAAAACAATGCATAGGAAAAAAAAAATCCAAGAACTCAGATCCCATCCTGAAATGTATTCCCAAAGGAATAGCTTAAATACTATATGAAACTGAAGTACTTATTTCCCTTTTCTTTTAACCTTCTGAAAACAATGGAATATGAGAAGAGAAAGAACAGCAAAGCGTGTAATAGGAAATTAAATAGAAGGAAGAAAGTAAAGTTCAGAAAATGGACAACTGTTGAACCTTTGTGGAACTCAAAGCTCTAACTTAGTTTTCTTAATTTAGTTTTCTTCTTCACTTAAATCCTCCTATCTCCAGGAAAGCTTCRCAAATGATTTGACACTTTTCCAACCAGTCTTTTACTCATTACAACATATTAATGTTTCTAAAGAGGCTTAGTTTTTATGTGAAAACAATTTTTGAACATGGATGGATTAGCAAAGATCTTTTCCGTTCGTACAACAATTACATGCAATTACAAACAATGTCTGTACCACCTACTTGCTACCTAGGAACAGAATATTCACCATTATTTGTCAGACTCATGAAACAAGCAGCTGACCTACCTATGCAATACTCAAGATACTGAAAAATAAAGTATATAAAATGAGTATATAATAAGAGTGTTTCACAGATACTCATGGGAGTAGAAACAAAAAACTAGCAGAAGAGGACATTTTGCAAAAGCCTTTAGAAGCCATTAGCAAAACAAACTGTCCTGTAATTATGGTGTGCAGCCTAAAAGACATACATTCAGGGTATTCATCTAATTATTATGATGGTTCAGAACAGATATGAAGCTGGGAATGTCACATGGTCTCTTCTGTTTATAGAAGAACTAAAAATGTTAAAACACAAGAATACATTTTGTACAGAAAGATGGGAGCTGTAATGACTCACCATGGGACGAAGTAGGTAGTAAGCAGTAAGGTATGCTAACCTTATCTTTTATCAAATGACTCTTCACATGTGTGCAGTGCATTCGTTTGATCTTTAGACACTGCTTTWTTGTCTTCTAAATACAAGAGCTGTCTGCAAACCTTCAAAAACAATTTCCATAATGGACCCATCACACTGTGTTGTGTGATCTTAAGTATTTTCCCCTCCTACCACTCTAGAGTCTGTGCTGTTATTTTAGTCAGATGATTACATTTCCATACGTGAGGAAAAGATTAAAGAAAACTGAAGTTCTCTCACTCTCATTCATAATTCTATGTACAAATCATAGCAAAGTGGATTCAGAGTCTGGAAACTCCCATATATAATACTTTGATTAAAACTGAGAGTCAGACATTYCGAAATTGTCTCCAGTTCAAAGCTCCCTTTATTTTATAATGCTTACAACATTTCTTCATTACTTATAAGGAAATCATCTGAAGAACAGATATGTAAAATTGGAAACGGTAATCTGCTTTTGATGGAAAATCAGAGACCAGTAGGCTATCACCTTCCATATGCAACAGTAATCCCAATCCATCCATTCTGAAGATTTACAACAGCGAGTGAATTAACTGTATTCTAACTGTAGAAATTGCCTCTCAAGTTCACGTAATCAGAGTCTGAATTCAATATACAGTTCCGTGTTGAGTAAGCAAAAATAAGCTAACAAATATGCAGCCTGTCAGTTCCAATGAACTCAGACTGCAGAGAGTTGACAGCATATAGTCTCTCATACAGCTAAGAAAATTACAGATTGTAGCATGAAAGATTACACATTGTTAAGCAGTGTCAAACCACATTGGCAGTTTTCACATGTCAAATGTGTAATTACATAAGGATTATTGCTAGAAAAGCACAAGATCTGGGTGATGTGAGCTGAGTGCCAACTCAGCCATTCATCTGAAAACATTTAGTGTATGTATGCACTTTGGCTTAAAAAGAAACTGTGTTTCAGTTAATTTGATTTTTCTTTTGCTGTTTGGGTTTTTTTGGTTGGTTTTTTTTTTTTTTTGTGATTGTGGCTCTGGTGGTACCACTGATGCTATACTGCAATCTCTAAAGGATAGTATTCCAACCTGAAAGCATCGTCTTCCCACAGAAGCTGACTGTTTCTGGCATGCCACACCAGCACCTGTACACTAGCAAGGAACAAGATAGTCCCTGCTTCAAATTTCCTTGCCCTTGTCAGTATAAGGCAGAGCTGCAATTCTATTTTAAATAGGATGCTTACTTTTTTTTTTTTTTTCAGTGGTGCTATGAAAGAAATCTATCTGCATTCAGCTACAACAGGGTGGAGAAATGGAGAAGAAGATTGTAGAAAGGTGCAAATGGACCACTTGGGGATCAAGAAGAGAAATGAAGCCTGTCATAAGGCTAAATTTCATAAAGTCACTGAGCTGGCCGACAGACCTCACCACCATCTGCACAGCTTTGAAAAAACAGGCRTATTTCTAGTGCTGTGACTAGCTGTGACTTTACAGAGACCTGTGARCTAATAGCTGACCTCAGGCTGAATTTTAATAGTCACCTATATGCTATAAGCAGTTGCTGTTAACTTTGTATTCAATTTAAAAAATTGGGAAAATTACCCCAAACAATTTGTTGTAAGTACATAAATTATAGATGTTGTTTTTAGGGCAAATAGATGGTTATTTCTTCACAGAAAGAACAACATTATGTCAATCAGAAGTTAACACAAATMAAACAGAACCCAAATCTTCACAGGTGTTATCAAAATAGAAAAAAATACAGATTCAGAGCCTAAACAACGGCTAGAAACCCTTCTATTAGCAGAAATAAAAAGATTGGATCTAGAAACMTCTAATTTCAAAATTAACAACATTGGGCAGAATTTTTTAATTTTGATGAAGGAAGGAAATCTACACTTCTGCAAAATATTTCTAGCCATTTTTCTGCTAGTCTAGTGTTAGCTTTTGTTAATCGTAAAACTTGGCCAACAAAACAATAAACACTCCCGTGCATTGCAGCATGAAGCAAAGCAGAGACTATGCCATGTGGAGCTACAAAGAGAGACAGGAAAAATAACAAAAAATTAAAGCCATGCCATTGACTTTGTCCCATCGCTTCAAGTTAAATAGTGCARGCAGAATTTTTTTCTCCTGTTGATTCGGTAGCTGACCTACCTGACAGCAGCTGCATACAGTGGAAATACTGGGATATTTCAAACAGCATTTGCCAGCTAATTCAAAACAAGAACAGAGAGACGGAATTGCTCCATGATTGTTTTAAAAAAGAAGCACTCCTACTGCTTTAACATACTTTTAACTTGCTTCAGCTTATACAGCAGGAAACCCTTTTATAGCTTGTTGCCTTCAGTAGAGTCCAAGACCAACAGCTTCTTTAAGAGTAATGCTCCTCTAAGAGGTCACTTCAGTAACGCCTTCTGTTTCATGTGGTTCCTGTGCCTCTAGACCATCACGGACTATATTACCAAAACAAACAGGATAAAACTCATTGATGATGGAAAAAAGCAGTTATACATTCTTAAACATAAATTCAATTTTGCCTTGCTCAGTAGAATTCAGCTTCTGGAGCTGTGTGTTAGGAATATAAGAGGCAGCAATTCTGCAACAGCAGAGAATCCCACATGTAGCTCAAATTTAGAGCCTCTTCAGAAAACATATGCGTAATACATAATGGTCATGCTTCACACACACAGAGACAATGCTGCTAATTAGTTCGCTTTTACTAAGTTTCACTTAGTTCACTTTTATATTAGAATGGTCATTCAAACTTACTGTAGATACCATCTGAATGATAGGCTGACATTCAGTAAATTCTTCCTTAAGAAGTGAAATGCAGCTTTAAATCATAGACAGGAGTTAGACTAGATGTTAAGGCTTTGGCTGATAATATGTTGTGGCTTGCCAATAGCTCTTTTTAGAAGAAAATAAAATAGTTTGATGGAGTGAAATAAGAAGAAAGAACAACGACAATGAAGAGTAAAGTGTCTACAGTTTATCCGAATATTGGGAAAAGGTTAAACTGGCTGTGAAGTTGGGACCTCCTGCTATAAGAAAGGCTCTCAGAAAGATTCAACTTACAGCCTGCAAGATTTTCCTTTATGGAGGCTTCCTGGAGGGTAAAATACTTGGGCTCTTCAACTGTGAATCACAGAAACAATGTTTAAAACCATATCATTATTATATGGAGTCATATAGACAGTGCTGCTCTTTCAGGACAAGTCTTTTTCCCTGCTCCAAGGTCCTTACACACACCTTCACAGCATACACGCCATGGCCATGAGGCTGGGGCTCTGGCATGGAGAGCAGGCCTTAAACAATATAAAAACATGCACTCAATGGACATGAACTCCATAGTTCCTTACTATTTTTAAATTAATATTTGGTTAGCTCTCAATTAGTTTCATCCTCTTCAGCATCCTCAAACTGTTCCAAAGAGTAGCCATCAGTCTGCTGCTTTTCCAAAGCTTATCATCCTTCCCACAGGCTTCCACCTCCTCTCGTTACCTCTTTTGAGTATTACCGGTGCTACACCCAGATGTTGGGGCTTCTCTAACATCTATGTCCTTCTAAAATTATATGTCATATATCTTTTGTACTAGGCCAGGGACTGATGAAAACTCGATTTACCTAGCCGAAGTCATGCTTAGTGACAAGGATCTGTTTCCATTCCCTGCTGAGAGTGGGGACAAGAAACCAGATCCATTTACCGAACCTCTGAAGAGTCTGAGCTGAGCAGAACAGTCAGAACTAGATGTTTTGATATTTGAAGAAAGCACTTATTTAGTAAAATGGGAACAAAACCCTGAAGGCAATTTAGGACAGTGATTCTTCCAAAAGGAGAGACTACAGAAGACTTAAGCAATTTGTCACACTTCCTTCAGACAGACACTTTTAGTCTTTTTTTTTTTTCCCCCAGAGTAAATTAGATCTTTGTAGTCTGGTAAAGTAATTTGTATGTCTCAGGACTAGCCCAAAGGAAATGGGACAGAGCATGGTTTTAGAAAATTAAATTGAAGATTACCTAGAGACAGAGCTGATCAGAAAACAGTTTCCTTCTTGAAAATAGTATTAATAATAATGTTGTTTCCATCTGAATCAACCCCAAAAGAAAACAAAACAACAAAAAATCAGGTTTATTGTGAGTCAGAGTTTTATACAAATTTTCACATCAGGAACAGTGAAACACGACATTTTGGAAGCAATCTAGACTTTAATATTCTGCACAGCTGCTCTGTGAAACTGGCTTTCTTGTTAAATCCAAAAATGCCTGAATTGTCTAGCTTCCCTCAGCAGCCTCTGAAGATGCCAGAATTTGCAGCTTCCTGGCAGTAAGATAGCACCAGTGGGACTATTCCAGTTTCCCAAAATCAATTTCAGCATGCCCAGGTTCCCAGTCTCAAGTCTATAATGGGGGGGGGGCCCTCAAAAACTCTCATCTGCCTCCAGCCAGGATTTTCAAGGCTTTTAGGCAGGGTTGGAAGCTGAACCCAAGTTAACAACAGGACTTTCAGGCTTCTCCCTTGGAGACTGGTATCTTGGAAGCATTGGCCAGGGACCTGCCACTGTATGCCTTCTTCAGCCGCTGGCTTCACACCAGGATGTCTCACCAAGAACAGTGACCAGGTGCGACAGAAGCCAGAGGGATCAGTCTACATCTCCAAGATAGGCCCACTGTGTGGGCATGCCAAGGCTGGTCACATCTTTTTTTTTTTTTTGGAGATCTATCTGGCAACAACTCTCAATTCTCACTGCCAGATAATGCAAAAGCAGCGATTCTCCAAAGCCAGTYTGCTGCGAAGGCAGGTTACAATTGCCCCTGAAATCCTGTGATGTTTTGAATTCATTATTTTGCATTGTATTAGTGAGCCACTTCCAACACAGCACACTTTCTGACCAGCACTGCCTGGCACTGGTCTGAATTATGGTCTGAATTAAGAATGCCAAGAGCTTGACTCAGTTACTCCCWAAGTATGGAGTGCCATCTGTGATGGGGAAATACACTAGGTTATCCCAACTTTCAACTGCTATCCCAAAGTGCAAGGATCTCTCGTACTCCCATATATCCTGTATAATATTTGTCAACTGCACAGGGATGTGTATACATCAGGGTGCCCCACAGGATACTGTAATGTGTAGGAAAATTAATTATGCCCAAGTTGATACGTTGATCACTTGTATCCAGCATTGTCATGGTATCTCAGCAAATCATCTTGTTTTCCAAAAATCATGGAAACTGATTCACCCCTTTAATGATCTGTCTTTATTAGGAAAGCTCATGTAGTAAATACAACTCATCTCCTTAGGTGAATTTTGCTACCATTAACAAGGTCTCATGACAGGGCAGCCATGAGCAGCCTTTTCTCAGACAGTTCATCTTACAACAAGTATTTCTGAGCAGCCATCATTTGGGGTTTTCAGTCCGATATGTTCAACCCATGTTTGAACACCCCTGCACAAAGCTGGGGTGTTCAACCCCTATCAGCTTGCTCAAGGCTTTGTTCAGTCAATGAATATCCCCAAGAATGGAGTTTTCACAGACTCTCTGGGCAGCCTGTGCAAGTGTCTAACCACTCTCTGGATAAAAATTTGTATCCTCATAATGAGGTTTTCCCATGTTCCAGCTTGTGTTGGCTGCCTCTCCTATCACTGAAATCACTGGCAGAAATTCTGTCATGTAACAGTAAAATTAAATTATTATCCCAAAGCAAGCAACATTTAGATGTCAATGCTCTTAGGAAAGCAGTAATTTTAGCAATGTTGTTAACTAATGTGTAAAATACAACGAGTACCACTAGATTCCTATTTTCCCATATTATTGATAAGAGTTCTGCAAATGTTTGGTATTTCGTATCAGTTACCTCAATGAAACTCATTTTAGGTATGTGCTAGAGATGCACAGAAGTCTACATATAGGAGATTTTTACGCTTATAYGGTTATTTGACAATATGAAGTACAATTTTTTCCATATGTGGCATAAAATCTCCTTTGTGGTAAAAAAAAACTTTTTCAACATTTCAGGTTTGGTCTAAATTCACAGTAGGCTAGCATGAAATGCTTCAGRGAGAATTTAGCTGTAAACAACTACTAGGGAACCAATCAATAAGACTTATCAGAAATGATCTAGTATTTCACATCTTTTTTTCCAAGACAGTGATGTTTAAATCAGCTCAGACAGAATGGCAACACTTCTAGGAAGAAGTACTTCTGTCTCCTTTTTCTTATATTTAAACCTTTCTTTGTCTAATAATATTTCCTATGATACTATGCAGTAGTTCAGTAAGTAGCTACAAGTAGCACAAAAAAAGAATAAAATATTTCACACTAAGGCTTCTTCTGAATTCACATACCAGATAACACTGCTCTTTAACTAAAAGTGGCAATCAATATGAAGCAAAGTGTTAATTTATGTTTGGTTACTTTCAGATACCAATAGCTACATCCCACTCCAATGGAAAAGGTGCTGTTTGGTAACAGTGTCAGTGAAACAGAAACAAGACACTGTGCTCTTTCAGCACATTCTGCAAAGAAGTTCTGGTAAAGGTGTCTTACAATAACTGCTTGTTTTGTGTAGTTTTGGGTAGTTTTGTATTCCTGGAGAAGATGTAGCCAACATGCCCGGCTGCTGTGCAGAAGCTGAGAGAGGAAGCACAGGCGTCCCGACGGAGCAGAAGTGCAATGCGTAAAGCCAGCGCTGTGTACTCTCCTCTCGTGCTGCCCCTTTTTCCACCCGCACCCTTTTGCCTTTCTTCCTAGCTAATCCTCTGTCGGSGCGCACCAAACCCCAGCGACCACGTGGAGCCGGCACGCTACGTCAGTGCTACCGCCTCACAGGGCAAGGGACACGCATGGTGCGTGACGTCATTCCAAGGAGAGTGCAGCAGTCCTGCTGCCAGTCAGGAATATCTCTTCTAACACATCCTCAAATTTGTAAATCATCAGCCTAAAGCATTTCTGACAGATTACCTGGCACTTCTACACCCTCGATTAGAAACTATAAAGACACCATAAATGTCAATATTTGATATGATTCTGTGTGGGGGCCATTTCCAACAGCCTTGCAAATGGTGAATGGTCTCAGCATCATAGCTTTGGGATCACTACCTGAATAGTAAAATCCTTAGGTGAACGTAGCTAATAACACAAATAACATGGCCAAGTTTCCATGATGTTTGTCAAACTACTGTTCTGTTCAGTCTGCTCATGAGCCACATTCCTCTTTTTCTCCACTGCTCTGAGTGTGAGCCACTTTTASCAGGGGTTTCCTTACTCAGTGTTTATAGCCCATATAAAACCACTATTGTTCCTTTACACATGATAAAAATATTTCAAGATTGGCAATTACAAGCGATTTAATGGGTATCCTCAACAGTCATTGTGATTTGATTGAGAAAATAATTGTCCTGTACTCTAGCCCAAGCTTGTCTGACTTTTGCAAAGATCAGCTCTCATTACTTCATGATTCCACAAGCTTCTATAAGACCTTGGTGAGACTTTTTTTAATAAAGATCCTTTCCAAACTCAACACTTACTTTAAAAGCTTTAGAGTTGACTGACTTCAAGAAGTCAAGAACGAATATAACAAACATAGCAAAATGCCAGCCACAGGCTGTAATAAAGAATTATGGAATTACAACTACTGACTCCCATAAGATTATTTCAAGTCTTCACATATTCTTCATATTCTTCACATATTCTTCACATATTTTCAATTTTGCTATAAACACAAAGGTCAGTTAATAGTTTCTACATCTCTACGTTTTCCATATTTTAAGGATAGAGTTCTGCCAACAAGCTGAATTAACATTTAAATAAAAAAAAAAAACAAAACTGAATCATTTAAAAATTAACTGCTTGCTTTGTTGTTTCCAGATTTGCCATAGTATCTGGGGATAAGTTTTCAGCCTGACCTTCCCAGTTTATAAGCTCAGGAATCTCATGAGTGTCCAGATGTCTCAGAGCATCAGATTTATAAGACCTTAAAGGGAAACAATATTCATATAGAGCTGCTTTGTTCTGTTGGAAAAATAAAAAAGCCTCTAATGGTGTCTTACGTGCAACAACCAACACCACTTTATATTTGCAATACTTGCAAATACTTGCAACACTGCAGTATTCGCAAACTCGGACTGTTGGAAGGACATTTAATATGAATTTCATTTTGATATCTGCTTATTAATTTAGTCATCACTTTCACATTCTTTGTTACTTGTCTTTTGTGTGCTTTGTACAGTAGCACAGTAAATTACTTAGTGTTAATGAACAACTACACGTGTGTGCTACAGGGACATGGGACCCTCATGGAAGCAACTCTCTGATCCACTGGAGAGACAGGAGAACTTGCAGACAGTAATTTGTATCACTTAAATTAAACTTCTATGTTCAAGATAGGATGTATAGCCGTTTGGAAATGCTTATTTTTCCYGATTACCTACAGAGCTTACTTAAATGAGTAGTTCAGACTATTTTTATTGACCGAAAGTGTAAATGATAGCGTTTTCCAGATAATCAGTGTTCCTGCCCCTTTTTTTCCCTGAATATTTATTGGTTTTTCTCCACAAATTTATTAGCAAACCCTCCACAAACTATGTTTCTCAGCTAAAGACTTGTCCAGTCTTATTAGAGTGCAGACTTCACATTTTTTTCTAAATCTGTTCAAGTATACTAATACTTATTAATTCATTCTTTACTTCCTTTGGTATTCCCAGTACAACACAAGAAACTTGCAATTACGTCTCTATGAAACCAACATTACTTTGATAAACGAAGCATTTTCTCATTAGCAAGAAGTACTCATGCATATGATAAAATCTCCAACAGGGTTAGCAGCTGCTTATTAATGGCTGTTTGCTTGTTGATACAGTCACTTATGTTTAAACATGAGCCAATACATTACTGCAATGGGTATATCTGCTTCTGTGTTTTCCATTTCATCCATGCATATCACATCATATTCCTGTTTCTTTTACCATTTGCACCATCGCAAACTGGGAGCTACTCYTACTAAACTCAAGCAACCACACCAGCATAATACTAGATAAAAATGAAAAATGAGACAAAGCCCATATTTTTCATGCACATACATTTGCAATACATTATGGGTGCTTTATGCTTTTCCTGTTCATTTTCTAGGTATATTTTCTGAGATCTGATATACTAAAGTGTTCAAAATGATATTGATGAATTATTCAACAACTCTCTTAACTGTGATTTATCTGAAAGCAGAAAGAATTCATCACCAGCAGAGCTAAAATAAACATGCTCTTATGACTTCAAGATTAAAGTACTGACATAAACAAAATCTGAAATTCCTTCATATGGTGCCCTACATGAATATCTGCAGAGAAAGAAATGGAATATTTTCTTTTAGGGGCTGTAAGAGTGCTGAGAGAGTTTCTCAGCTAAGATCATACCTGTTCTTCTTTCACAAGCATAGTAGAAGAATTATRTATTAAAAAATTTCCTCCAGTTGTATTTCTGACAATAAATGGTGATATAAATTGGAATTTACAGGTATTGCTAAATGTTTCATATAAAGCAGGTAATAAAAAGGGCAGTTTACCGAGGTTCTCTYGATGCCAGTTTCTAGCAATGAGTAAAATCTGCAGCATATAGGAGTTATATATTTTTTTATTTAACTTTACCTGGTGTGCTTTTAATTGGCCCCTGAGGAACAAGTTACCAAGCAGTGAATCCAATCATCCCYTGGGTCCTGTAACCAGGGGTACACAGTTCGGCTTTAGTTCTATGCTTCATAATTAAGCATCCATGATGAATACACACACAAGATTGAAACACAGGATCCCATTGTGCTTTCACTTATTTGCAAACATGAAAAGTTTATTTTTAAGCTCAGCATTGTATAGAGGGTCTTTTCTTTCCCTCCTGTCACATGAAATGCCAGAGAGGGATGGCTATTCTGGAAGGCCTTTTTTGTTACATGTGGACAGCATGGAAATTAAATCCCAGACCAAACATTTTAGGATTTGCAACAGGAAAAATGATAAAAACCAAAACCAGATAAAGTTCTTCTACTRCAGTAGGAGTCTCTAATGAATTGATTCTATCGGCTTACTTCATACTTAYGATAGCATAAGGATGCGTAGGACTAGTGGATTTATTATGCACTTCTAACCTAGAGCACTTCTTTACATATTTTTATACATTTTCCTGTATGTTTCAARGAAAAAATTCTCACAGTTACACCTATATCTGTCAGATCTAGATCCAGCTTTCAGGCATTTGAGCTGTTTGGATCCAAAGCCTGAACTAAGTCAAACATCTAGTGACTAGTGAAAAGTTATTATCATTAAATACAAAGTTGTTTTCTTTTTTCAGAGAAGATTTTTCTTTTTCAGTTATCTTCCCAAAGTTTTAACAATATTTGTCAAAGCTTGATTTATCAAAACACAGCTACTGGTGGAAAAAACAAATATATATTTTTAACATAATTATTTGAAAATAACAGAACTTTTAAAGCAACTCTCTAAGACATAATTTTTGATTACAAGTGCACATTCTCACAAAATAAAGTACATTTAAAGTACATTTGTAGCTTAAAAAGTTTGTATGTGAACTACTTCTTCTCTGCTATATTCCTCAGCTGCTTGCCAGAATAACCTTATCCACATGACTTCACTTCTGTTTTCATCTTGTCTCAACTCTTCTCAGACTCCCTCACCCTATAAATCTGAATGGCCTCTAACAATGGCACTTTGATCTGGGATATTATTTTAGATACAACTGAAATATTCATCATAATAGCAGTAAGCAATGTAAGCAAGCCTCTTAAAGTCTTGTGCAAAATCCTGCTCTTTCAGTTTCAAAGGCGTCAAGGTATTACTCCATTGCTTCTTTCATAACCTTCATCGCCAGTGCTTAGCCTTGGGACACATAAGAAACACCTAGTCACTTGAAGTGTTAGATTGGCACATATCCTAGAACAGAAAATAAGCTACTTCAATTTCTGAAATAAGCAAAAAAGAGCAAGCAACCTATGCATTTTAGACATTGCAAAATATGGGATTTTATGTGACCTTTCTCCTCTTCTGGAGTGCATACTGGTGCAMACATTCTCCTTCCTGCCAAAGCACAGATTATTATACAACAGAGGGCTTCAGAAGCAATGAAAAAAGATTTCTTATGATAATAGCTGCTACAACAGCATGCCTTCCATGCAAATATTTCCCTTTAAAGTTATTACTGCAAAACATTAAATGCATATTTAAGTTTATATTCATCAGTAGTCCCATTCTCTTCATGCACACAGTCTTTGTAGGATTACAGCCTACATCTCTTTTCTATGGTTTTCATAGCCAGATGCTTCTCCTTAGTAATATACCTGTATAAGGAGACATTAGGAAAAAAAATAATGAAATTTCTGTCTAAATGGATAAGTTAAAATGTAATGCCTGAATTGACAGAACCTTCTGTGCTTTAGAATAAAAAAAAGAAATGGAAAGGCRTGCAGAAAGTATACTTCTAAGAAGACAATTTCAGTAAAATATGTCTCSAAGCTTATATACTTGGTGAGTATAAATCTGTGGCAATTTTTTTTTTCTAGAAAGTTGAGAAACTATTTCTGGTTTAAGGCTTTTAAATTATTTTTCATTGGCTCTAAAATGCCTGATTATGTTGAATAATATTCCACTCTTCAAAAAGTCTCATCTGGTATCAGCAAAACAAAACATGGGAGAAAGCGTACTCCTCAATATGCAAGTAAGCATAACAAAATCAGACRTTTATTATGCACTTTAATATTTTCAAGTACCTCTTCATACATACATATATAATTTTAATCCTTACAATCTATCAGAAAAAATAATTTCAAAGGAGGCAAAGGAAACCTTGACAACGAACGGAAGACATGTTTTCTAAATGTTTTGCTGACTTTCGAAGTTTAGCATTTTCCAAAAAAATAAAAAGACTAAATCCAAACAGGGTTTTTCTATTTTTACAAGACCATAATAAGAAAGAGACAAAATAAAACCAACAATAAGCATAAAAACATTAACCTGACCAGAAAGCATTTCTGCCTTGCCTAATTAAAATTTCTGAAAGCCGTAGAAGTCTTAACCGGGCCATTCTTAAACTTTTGATTTGGACCTATTCCAGAGCTTTACTAAAGGAGTTTATTGTTCTTCTAATTAAAATATTAAAATTAAACAAGAAGTAAGGAAAGGGAACAAAGAATTTAAATCAAGTGTTTTCCAAAGAGACCTCTAAGGACACTTTTGAATTTATTACCCTGTGGCAACAAAAGAAAATTGAGTGTGAGGACAACAAACCAGTATCTCTATTAGAGAGAGACTATGCAATACAAGTTGAACATAAGGCATTTTGTCATCCACATTTTCTTGAAGCAAATTTATGTCACCTTTTCCTAAGTTCACTGGGTTTATTTATTTTAGAGTAAATTARCAAGCCTTGCAGCTTGCACTTTATTTTTCTCTCTTAAGCAGCAATTACACACAGTAACATCATTTTAAGGCRTCCTCTTCCCAAAGCCCATGTGGGTTGACACTTCTCACTTCTAGATGTAACCAGAATTTAGAACACCAAAGTACTGTATTTCATGAAGAAAAACTTGAAAGTCTTTATTTTAGGAGCTTCTGAACAAGGATTCAATTTGAATATGAAGTTGTCATGGATTTTATATTGTCTTCTCTGAAATTATCTGCTCTGGAGTCACTGTTCAGCAGCTGTGATAAGGATTCACAGTGGCAAACCCATTATTTAAGGGAAATATAAATCTCACTGTATGTCATACATTAGAATGGAAAGCATGAAACATCCATTTATAAAAAGCTGGTTTTACTGTAACAGAAGTAAATTGAAACTCAAGASTATATATAACAGCTGTGATGCATTTAATGCACTGTCCTATCRTGTTTAAACTTGTTCTGAAATAATGTGCAAGAGTAGGTTATTAGTGTTACTGGTTATTTGCCTTAAAATAGTATAAAAGTGGTTTTGACCGAAAAATATTTCCTTTACAGAATGATATCAAGCAAAATACTAGAACTACCATCTTCCTGTGTTAAACAAAGTAAACCATGCCACTTTGAAGGCTTAATTTTATTTTTTTCTTATTCCTGGAGGTTATTCCTAATAATATTTAGTGAAAGAGAACTACATTTTCAACATGAGTACACTTTCAGAAGTTTGATGGTCTTAATTAACAAGAGCTAAATGAAAGCACTTCACAGAAGAATGTAGCAGAATGGTATTTTTGCTCCATTCAGTTCAAGTCACTGCTGATTTAGAAGAGAGCTTTCTTTCTTTCTTGCATTCTTTAGCTAGGATTTGTGAAAGCAAATATGAATAACAGAGGAACGCCATTACTGCAGGTTTGGAAAAGAGCTGAAAGAAGCCAAAAGCACTACAAAAGGAAGCAACGCAGATCAGATTTCTGGAAGAATTATTTTTCTAACCACAGCTGAAGAGTTAACATTGAAAGCAAATGTTAAAAGCTTTGAACAGTTGTGTATCTTTACCTGGATTAGATTATACCACTGTAACAGGAAAATTAGTTAAACAAATTAATCCTGCGTACCTAACCATCATTTAAAACAGAAATAAAAGGAACCAAGATGCACTTATTTTTAAAATGAAATATTTACATTTAAGATATTGTCAGCAGTATTTTTAAGGTAGTTCTGCGGGAACTTTGTTAAGACTGGTTTGGAGACATGATATTTGCCCACCCTGTTGCACACGTCCATCACTGAAAAATATAGTATTAGTTTACTTGGTCCTGCTTTTCTACCCTCGGCTGCTGGAAACAGAGTTTCAAATGGAGTGAGCCCAAACAGACTGCCTGAGCCGTAATCAGCATCTATGAGGATGCTACAGAGTGGCCTCAAGAGAGAACATAACCCAGTAAACTGCCTTTCACACCAACCAGCCAGGTGCTGYGGACTCCTAACCTTTCAGGGACTTCATCTCCAGTGATGAACTGAAAGTCCAAAGTTAGCACCTAGGCTGACCCTGGCCTTAAAGGCTCCCGGGCACGCAAGGGTAGTGGGTGCCTCAGAGGCTGAGCCAACAAGGAGACATTTGGAGCAAGGAGCCACCCATATGTAACCAAGCAAAAGTGATGACCATAAGAGTATTTCTGTAGTACCAGTCTTATCCAGGGCCCCAAGTTTATCCTTACAGCACAGTGGCCAACATCTTTTTGAATAATGGAGGCCAGATATCAAAGATGCGAGAGCTTCACAACTACTCTGTCATGACAGCCTCTCCTCCCTCTTCTGCCCCCAAGGAAATAGTCCTAAGCAAGGACTGACTGTTCTACTTCCAAAAAAGTCACCCTGGCCATTCAGCTGCAGAGGCAGCGCTGTCTTTCCCTGCCTGCCCACACGACTTTCCGTGTAGTCCTACAGCCAGGTTATCCCAGAGAGAGGATCTATAGATGGGGTACCCTCCTGGCAAAGGCAGGACTCCAGAGCACAGGTTCCTCATTTCCCAGGCGTATAGTCTAGTCACCACCTGAAACAGGCATTCCCCACCCTGCCAGCCAAATGTTCAAAAGATGGCTACAAATGCATTTTTTTGTGYGGTGCTCCACCCACATGGCAGTAGTGAGAGATTCTTCCAAAACACCTGCAGGCTCCCAGATGCCACACAGCTTAGTTTCTGTATTTTAAGCAGGATTAGGTATGAGAGACTTAATTGAGTTGCTCAGGGGGAGACAGCAAGAGAAAAGGCACATCGTGTTTGGGTATAAGCTAGGTTAGGCAGATACTGGATGGGGATTCTTTGCAGAATATCAGTTTCCATTGTCCACCAAGACTCAGCTCAAGCTGTGCTTGTCAACTGAGAACAAGAGGCACCTAAATTATTGGTTTAATTAAAGCACGTGAACTGCTTTGCTAAGGTAATCCATTAGGGACTTGCCATGCACATCAGTATACGTTGGCTGTCAGATACCTAGCAGGGAGCAAGAAAAGTAGGGGTCTCAAGTMTTATATCCAGATCATTGTGATATTGTAAGATGAAGACTTCAGAGTATAAATTTATGGCTGTAAATTATAATTTACATCATCATCATTTTTTAATAAAACGACCAACATTTTAAAAGAAAGCATRCATGAGTTAGACGCTCCACATGATTTAGCAACTAGGAAAGCAGCTTTAATTTAATTTCAGATAAGTAACTCGGTATCTCAAAAGCTATAATCACCTGTCTTAGCTGCTTAAATATGAAAAACATTAGAGAATTTTGGGTAATTCAAAGAAACCACTATCTCAGGATTTCTAACAATGCAAAAACAAATGGAAATGCCAGACAATATAATCCACTGCTGCTCATTAATGACCTCACGTCAGAGGTGTGTATATATATATATATATATATGTGATAAATACTTGTTCTCATAGGTAAGGTCTCAGGCTATATCTGGTCAGGGAACTTGAGAATGTTTCCGTGCTTTGCATTTGGCACCATGGCCCAGGCAATTCCTTATCAGGACAAAACCTGAACACATAACATCATTCCCCARTTTCCACAGAAAGGAAACCCAAATACACAGGTCAGGCAAGATCCGTAGCGATGCATAGTATGCCCCAGCAGAAAAGTCTAGACGCAGCTTTGAAAGATTAGTAGAAGACTGATTGAAGAAAACTTGTTCAGTTTGTAATGCCTGAAGAGTCTGCCAAATGTGAGTTTCCCCARTATCAGCCTG
This sequence comes from Oceanodroma leucorhoa, assembly GCA_030449065.1. Taxonomy (NCBI): domain Eukaryota; kingdom Metazoa; phylum Chordata; class Aves; order Procellariiformes; genus Oceanodroma; species Oceanodroma leucorhoa. Next base: position 8,276,908 of record JASVER010000032.1, on the reverse strand, counting down.
TCACAAAAATCAGCCTCTCGGAATGGGGCTCCACAKTAAGAAGACTCACACAACCGAAGATCTGGCCATCAGCATTTGAAAAATTCTTCAATATCAACTTTACAGTCAATGAAAAAGCAAGCTAGAAAACCTGGAGCACTGGCATCATGATAGGTACATGCCTAAATTCAGTGAGTTAAGCTAATTTAATTTTACCCCTGGTTTAATGTATCAAGTGAAGGAATCTCTTAATCAGTGAAATATAATATTAAAGAAAAATAGAAGCTCTCATAATAACCCAGTATAGCATATAAGGCAACTTAACAAACCACAATTCTGAGTCCCCAGGATTTCCGAATTCAAAACCACATGAGTTTCAACTTTCAAATCATAATATTATTTCATTATGCTGAAATATTTAGGATGTTGCTACACTTCTTTTTCAGGCTCAGAAACAGCATAGAAGAAAAAAGAGAAACTACCAAAGAGTCACGAGCAGAAAGTATTATAGCTCTACACAACAAATAGTAACATCACCRTTTAAAAATGGCTACTTTGTGTGCATGTCAAATGAGACGACACCTGAAAATTTAGAAATTAGAGCTTCTGTTGGCAGTTTTCTCTCATTTTTACTCCTCGTTTCTAGTTATGTCCTGTGTCATTGTAACCCTATTACATCTCAAGTTATAGTGTTACTATCAACTTCACTCCAACATATGAAGGAGAAAGAGGCTCTTTTGTTTTTGACAGGCCTCTGAAAGAGTTTTTAATTCCTCCCTTATCTATATGCATTATTTATAAAGAGGCATTATTCAGTACCTAAGTTGGACCAAAAGAATTTTCATGGATCACATTTATAGCTGCTCAGAGAAAATGACTTTGTCAGAGGCACCACTAACAACATCACTGAAAAAAATATTTTTGCTGAGCAAGTGGTCGAAAACCTCAAAGACATCTGCTCAAAATACCAATGTGTGTATTCCCTGTATCAGGATAAAACTAACAGAAATCTAGGAACACTTTCCTTAGAAATCTAAGGCAGATTTACCAAGCATTAGTCAAATCAATATTATTGCCAGAACAAATACTCTGGATACATTGGTTTAGCAATTTGTTTCACTGCAAAGTTCCGTTGGAAGATTTCTAGCTACAGGCTACCCCACTAATTTGCAGGAATAAGTGCAGGAATATCAGTTTTTCCCCTGCTAAATTAAAACAGGGAGAAGAAGGGTCTTTCCATTCAGAAGAACAATCAGCATATACTACTGAATGATGTCTCGTTTTGAAATTTTATTTCCTTTTTGCTTTATTTGGTATGRCTGGTATGAAATTTGAATAAAGCCATGAAAGGCTTCCAGGACAGTCTGTAATGCTTCATCAGGTGACACTTTCAAGTCTGTAAGCGACAGTTTTAAACCTCTTATTTCTCTTTTTTTCTTTTGTTAGCATACTGTTGTCAAAAACACAGGGGACTGTATCCATCTCCTAAAACCCCTAAGGAATCCTAGCTATTTGCTGAGCACACACAGCGGTACACAGTTAGCATTTGTCTTGTGTTGTGCATGGTTACCTCCGTTCACTTACAAACACATCAATATACTTTAGGTCTACATACATCTACACCCCACTATAGAGGTCTTTGATAACATCAACAAAGTGCACAAGACGTGAAGAGACAGATACCCAATACACCATATAACTCAGTGACCCTTTGTAACTGGCAYACATGGCCTTACACTCTTTTTTCCATTAAGCAACTCTCCTATAGAAGTCTGCCAGAGCATCAGCTAATCAGTTCAATCCTGATGCTGTAGTTCATTTCCAACCTGGGACTTTCAGTGAATTTTAGCTTGGACCCACAGAGCTCTGCCTTTAACCTTAGCTCCGCTATTTCAGTCCAAGTGCAGGTTCGGCGGAGTGACTAAGCATGGTGTTTCAGTAGTTATCCTGAAAGGGTCAGTACCTAAAGGATGCGTCTGCGCAGTGCAATGGGTTATGGTGCATGATCTCCTACTCCAGCATCAACTGAGCTTGTTCCAAAATTGGAAACAGTATACTCAGTTCACCATAGTGAGTTCAGCTGCTTTGCTCCTGGAACTGGCCTCTTTCCATGGCATCCTACAGTCCTGAGGAGACCTGCTACTCTGCTGTGAGTTGTGGGGACTCGCGGGTTTCCCTRCAGACATTGGAACTGTAAGAGCCATTATTTCTCATATACAATGTGCTCTGGCTCTGTGAAATCACTTTGATGGAGCAGTTTTCTCTCTCAGACCTTGCTAGGCAAAACAGCTAAACACAGGGGTGTGGACAACGTGTTGTCCCTAGCACCATAATCTTGGCTCAACACCATCACCTCTTTCAGCACCCCTGCTTTTTGCATTATTTTCTATCAATCACAGGTATCTACATTTTCACACAGGAGCAGCAGCTTGGAGGATACCACATCATATGAAGCTCTAGGCATACCTAGTCTTTGTGTGTGTGTATGGGCATGGGGCAATGTCAATAGTTCATTTAGTTSTAAATAACTGACCCCACTGCTTCTATCATCAGTTTTTACGCAGTGCAGCTATTCTTGATTTTGGCTTTTTGTTTAGAAAAGAAAACTTAGCCAACAACAGCCCATGTTTGCCAGGTACCATTTGGTAGCGTCACTGTGCAACTTCAGAGTAGTTTCCATAAGAATTTAATTAATTTTTACTTTACTTTCTGCCAACTTGTTAGACAGGGCTACAGGAAAACTTGCACATTACCATCTTTTCCTATAATAATAAGAAAGAGTAGCCATTCTTTTTAGCCTTTTTTTGACGATTAGGAAAAATTTAATTTTTAAAAATGGCCCAATTTTGTAGTAGCTGGCCTTTTTCACTATTTATTGCACAGTAAAGAAAGAGTTCACCTTTCCACAACAATCTTCCTCAAATACTTCCCTCAGAGTTTTAGGACTCCACGCTACCAAAACATGTCCTCTTTTCCATGTTTCTCCTTTCTTTGTGAAAAGGCGAAAGCCCTTGGTTTTCTACACTTACTCTTCTCTGTCTTCACTCTAGAAGACAGAGGASAGAGAAGCAGGATGGACTGGACTGGAGCTGTTTAGTGTTAATATCACTGTTTCTGCCATAGTGTTGGTTTCTGCACTTGAACTGAAAGTGTCTAGCATCTTGCGCAATGCTCTTCAGAGCTCAGATTACCAATAGGTAGATAATATTGCTTTCCAAGAGAAGGATCTTTGCCTGCCACCTTGCAAAACGACAGAATTTGTCAGAGTCTTAGCTTCTTTTCCCAAAAGCTGGGCATCGTCTTGGCTTGCATTGCCTCAGCRCATGCAGTTACCTGCACTGTTTTTATGTGGAGCCTGAGACTAGCACCCACATGCTTTGCCTCCTCCACCCCACCGAGATGCTCTGTGGACCCAACTCAGAGTCCTGCCCATGAACTGTATACAGRGACTTATTTTGCTTGACAGGTACTACTCTTTACTCTCACTAYGGTGCCAGCATGCTTTCTGCTGTGAATCAATACCCTAACACAGTGCATTTCTGCAGYGAGCCCCTCGTGTCTCCACTTCCCGCGTTTTGTTTGGGTGACGGAAGCAGAGATGCTGAACTCCTTGTAGTGCCTTCAATGTGCTAATGGACGTTCAGTCCAAAGGCGCAGACTAGAGCTAGATCAAAGCAAAACCTCCAAATGGTGTGCAGTGCATGCATCACATCACAGTATCAACAGCTGAGCTCCTGTTACACCACCTTTCTGTCTAACCCAGATACAGCCTCCTGTTACTAATCCTGATTCCAGCCCCACTTGGTTTCTTACCCAGGATTCAATTTAGCTCTTGCAGATGCAATAGCCTAACTCTTCATTTTAAATCACTTACAAACTGTTCTCAGGGTCTTTGATCTTTACTTAAAAGCATATCGCTTGTGCTTAATTTTTTGTGTCATTCCACGTTTCATGRTATTGTTTCCTTTGCCTGAAATATCTGAAAAATCACTATATGTCAAGTACTTTACCAGTAATTTCAAAAATAAGGTTCCCTTCTACTGGTTTCCCTTCTTGGTTTAAGCAGTGTTTGTGCCTGGTCAGGTATCAGCAGCCTCCAGTTTCCCTCCAAGTTTTAGCGGGGCCAGACTCAGAAGTGTTCCCATTTCCACAGTTCACACCAGATGACACTCAGCAGTTACTTAGGGGCAACAAGATAGACATCCTCTGCCTTCCCAGGGTGCTGGAAGGGAGGGGGTTGGTGTTGCTCCAGGGGCTCTGCAAAATCCAGCATCCTTTTTTGCTGACAGCCCCACAGAAGGGGCAGTGAACCAGCGGTTATTGGTTTGAGTAAGTGGTGAAAAGRGAACCACTGCTGCCTTCCGGGTAAGATTTCTCTCTTTGATGATGAGGCATCAAAGTAGGCCTGAGTCTCTACGATGTAATGCATGAAACAAACCAAACAAACATACCAGATCTTGGGAGTGGTGGAAGATGTTTATAACTATTGCTCACCCCAKATAAAGGATCTGAGCCTTAAACTTTACCAAACTGGAGTGAGATGGTKACAATGCCTCAGTTGAGAGGGTGAGAAGGCTTGTCATGGGAGTCACAGGACGCCACACCTCGCACGGGATGATGCTGGAGGTGACAGCACTGGCAGCCACGCTGCCATGCTGACAATGCACTGAAAGAAATGGGTCTCYGGAAAAGGCTGATGACTAGCACTGCATGCCAAGCTCAGACTCCATCTGCAGGGGTAGCTCTATGCATAAAGCCGTGAACTATGGATGGATCATCTGCACTCACATCAGGCAAAATACTGATTAGCAGCTTCAGCTTTTTCAGTCTTGATCTCAATTGGGCTAGTGTTCAAAGGTAGAAATATGACAACCTAAACATAGCTGTCAAAAGCACAAGCTGGAAGTCAGCATAGGGTCTGGGGTTATTCAGACTTGTGAATGGTGGTGTGAGAGTCTAGGGAATTACAGAACTAACTCTCTTAAGGCATCCCTTCTGTACAACTACCTGAAAGGAGGTTGTAGCGAGGTGGGTGTTGGTCTCTTCTCCCAAGTAACAAGCGATACAACAAGAGGAAATGGCCTCAAGTTGCGCCAGGGGAGGTTTAGATTGGACATTAGGAAAAATTTCTTCACCGAAAAGGTTGTCAAGCATTGGAACAGGCTGCCCAGGGAAGTGGTGGAGTCACCATCACTGGAGGCATTAAAAAAAAAATAGATGTGGCACTTCAGGACATGGTTTAGTGGGCAACAAAGCTGCATATAATGCATCCGTTGACAAGCTTGAACTAGCCAGCAATGCGCTGACAACTCATCACATGGCCAAACACAGCATTACCTCTTCTTTATTCTGCAGCCATGGCTCATCAGTGAGGCTCACCCCACGGTCCAGTGCAGGAGCGCAAGCCCCAGCTCCCACTGCTGTCCTCCCCATGTCATCCCCTCTGAGCACCATTCAAGAAGGGACTTGGTGTAACTCCATCTTGTCCATTGTCCTAAAACAGTCTCTGTGTTCAGACTTTCCTAATTCAACAAGTGCCAGCAAACGATGTGGTGAAATGCCAGGATGATATTGCTGTTTCTGTTCCACTTCAGAGAATTTTAGGAGCAACCGCTGAAGCTGTGGAAACAAACAAGGACCTTTTTAAAAGATTTTAAAGACTCTGACTTATCATATTGCTATTAAATGCGGACTGACACCCATTAATCTGCAGAAAATTGGTACAAATCTCTTGCAATAAGAAAAGAGGTGTGGAGGAAATAGCAGCTTTGCAAAAATTGAAACCTGTGTTTAATTTTCTGACAAGGAGAGTTTATGAACCTGATTCATATAATTAATGCCTACACACACAGTTCCCTGTCCTGAGTCCCATCCAATACAAACATTGGTCTTCCAGTGAAGGAGAAGCCTGCGTTATCTCCCACAGCAAGAAGGCCAAGCACAGAGGAAGAGTGCACACTACTCAGACGGTACAGTGTACAAGACAACCTCGCTTTCTCTCCCATAAGAAATGTAGATACTTTTAGTAGGCAGGTTTTAATCTAGGTCAAGAATGGTGAAGCAATGGTATATTGGCCAGAAACAAACTGCTTGCTACCAGAATTTAACTAATACCGTACAAAATATTTAAATAATGTTTAGTATAACGAAGTTCATTCTAGTGGGAGGTTCCAGCCAGAGATTTCAAATGCTACTGTAATGCAAACACCCCATGACTTCGCATGTTAAAAGACTGGCTCTTTAAGACTATGATTTATTTAGAAAGGAAGCAAATGTTCTGGATAAGCAACCCACTCTTCATAAATATTAACTGTATTAACTATCAGGCAAGATAAATCCATGGTGCTGTAAGTGAACCTTACTTTAAGGTCAAAGCCATCCCTCTGGCTATTGCCTGCAAAATGTGCAAGACAGAGGAGTTGTACACATTTATTTTTTCTATCCTATTTCTCTCTCTGTCTTTTTAAATGATTTAACTATCCTAGGCTCAAAACATGCACTTGTAGATGAGTTTACTTTCCAGGTGGCTTCTCCCAGCCTTTCTAATAGGAGGAATTCTCTCTTTGAAGTGTACACAAACCATCATTTAAGTCTAAAAAAAACACTGGCTAAGTGATGTCAGTTTTATGATGCTGTTTATTACTGGCTATATTACCACAGTTTGAGGCAAGGATTACTTACAGGTAATCCACTCAGATCACTGCTATACCAAATGAGGACAGCACAAGGTTGTACTAATTTAACCATTTTAGTTCCAATATGCATTTCACAGAAGAAAACTACAGAGTGAGATTAACATATGACTTTAATAAACAAATAGGTTTCTTCCAGCTCTTACATCGAGAGCCATGAGGTGACAGGTAGGGAGCCTGAACTACCAAGTTCATTCAGAAATACATGGCAATTGGGAGTACCAAGCATCTCCTGAGTTTCTCCAAACTTTGTAGAATCAGGGTCACTTCACACATCAGCCCTCGGCAACTCAGTTCAGTGAGATTAAAACCAAGTATTAATGAAAACACAAAAATAATGCCATACATTGAGATCTGCTCAGCCATGTCAAGCACATTTCTAGAAGCCTCTTCCTAAACRTGATAGAAATAGTAACTTCATTTTTTCAACATTGCTAAACTTACAATCTGAGTCGTCACATAACTTAGGAAGCAATGGACCCAAGATGTTAGGACACAAATATCCTGAGCACCTTCTGCTAGTTTCCAGACACATATTTTTCTAAACAGGTCACACACAGCCCCTGTGGCTCCCCGGGTAGTGTCGCTGAGCACATCATGGGACGTGTGTCATGAACATCTGCCTAGTTCATGCTTTCAATCACAGAAAAGAGCTAAAACCCAAGCGAACTAGTTTTACAAACATTCCCGCAAGAGCAGCAATACACAAATCACCRGAAGATTGAACTTCACCTGTAAGTGACAAAGCAACAGCAATTTGGCATGTGCAGAATACAACACGCTGACAAAAATAAAGAGCAACCTCCAAGTGGGAGTGGGGAGACAGACATGAACCACTAATTAAATCTCTCTCCTATCCATCATCATGGAAGAAATGCAACACTTAGCAAGTTATCCCTATTTCTACAACATTTCTTTCACAAAAAGTCTATTTTCTTTAATAACTGGGTTGAATACATTACCCACGGAGTCACTGGCATGCTCTCCTAGCACTAACTCCGCTGTGCAAGCAGATATCTTGCACTGAATAGTTAAGGGGGGCTTATTTGGAGGAGGAGGGCAGGAAGGGATAAAGAAAACTAGTAACTCCAGCAGTCCCCTTCAATCATCTCCTAAAAAGGGTCAAAGTGCAACTGCCCTGAAAAATCCAGGCCAGGTCTAGCCTGAATTCCTCACATTTGCAGAATTCCAGACATGATTAGGGGACCAGTAATGACAGGGCAAAGCACTGACCATGTGCAATACAAACAGCAATTATCAAAACCATTGTCAAGTTTATATCCCATGGATGCACACTTTCTTAAGTGAAACGGTACTGATAAGCGAAGTCATGCCAGCTAAGGAAAGCACRGCAAGGCAAAGGAGTTTTTTGGTGAGGAGCAGTATTTCCCTTCGGCTGCCAAGAAGTGCAGGAGATTCCACAAGGCTGAAGTCATCTGAGCTAAGAGAAGGTCGTCAGCATGGGAATGACACCTTTATTATCACCAGTTTCCAGCCAGAGAGGAAACAACCATACCAGTTAAGGAGTTATCTGTACCTTCTTCTAGGCTTTTCTACTCTTCTCTCACACCTTCCCTAAAGCACGTTATCAAAGCAAATACAAATAAAAACCAATTTAGACTAGAAGAATCTTCTTTTTTTCAAAAAAAGAACCAGCAGAATTTCAAACACCTTATAATTGCTGATGAGAACATGAAGAGAACATTTCACAGTATGTGGTGAACAGAAATTTTTAATTTAAAACATGTAGCAGTTTCATGAAAAAAATATTTCTGGCATAGGCTAAAATGGTTACAGAATCCTGCAAAACCAGTACCAGCCATACRCGTACTGATGTGACAGGAGGCAAGCTGTCACCAGCTGGAAGTTTCACTTKAAACTGACTGGATTCATACTCTTAAATTAATGTATATGGAGATTATTCATTGAATGCATTCAACTTCTACACGTTATGCCAAAGAACTGATTTTCTTAATTGACATAACTACCAGGAGATACACAGTAATATATTAAGATGCTGGCTAGAATCCATATTTTGCCTTTCTAAAAGGCTATTGAAAGAATTGTGAAAGGTACAAAAGAAAGGGTTTGAGGTATAGAAAATATCTCCAAGAGGCAGACGTAATGACTGAGCTTACCAAGAAGACTGACAGGTGACACGGCTGTAGCACGGATACGTCATGGGGAAAAACAGCAGGCTCATTAATKGAAGAGCACAATCCTCAGTGGTCAGAAGCTGATGCCAGATAAAGTTAAATTAAAAGTAATCGTTTGTTTGGACTTTGTCAATCATCGGAAAAAAACTATCAAAGCAAACCTTGCTTAACTTCAGATCAAAACCGGATGTCTTTTTGGAAGGCATGTTTAACTTAAACAGGAAGCACTGAGTTCAACATGGATAATGGGATGAAGTGTAGCAGCTTGTGAAATACAGAGAGCAGACCACATTATCGCCTTCCAGCTTTAGACTTTACAAAACCCAGTGTTTTTTGCTGGACTTTAGTCATACGCTGCCATTAACAGCTCTTACGCATTCCACAAGGCTGGACCTCCACATACGTGCTTTGCTGCAGTATACATTCTTTGCATGAACCTTTCCTCAGTCCGTGTCAGAGGCAACTTGTTCGTTCACTAACAATCCATTTGCACAACTTTAGCAAAAAATAAAGACAAATAAATCAGCTGTGAACCCTGTGGCTCAGAACCTAATTTTCAAAATATGCATAAGTTGGTGACATGAAAATCAATTTCCTCTGGAATGTGCTTCTCCTCAGCAAGGGCTATTTCGATGCCAATGTGCTCTCTCACATCATTGGGTTTGGCTGTGATAGYATTAAATGGAAGTGGCAAGATTTTGTTTTCCTCCCACAATGGATAAAAACCTTCATTTCTGAAGTAGGGTTTAAGGTCTGGGGTTTTTTAACAGCATTAATATGTGTATTTTGGAAGAAACAAGGCCTGCAATTTTCAACGTAAAAGCCAGGCAATATTAGATTACAGTGATTGAGAAAAGCAGTTGGGAGAAGATTCAGTCAGAGACTTGAAAACTCAACTGCACTAAAGCTAAAGGTGTAAGTGCAATCCTGAGCAGCAATGAACCAATCAAACAAAATAACCAAAACAATCAACTACCAGTGGAGTTGCAAGGAACAGGGTGGAGGGAAAGAAAGTCTCATTCCTGCCGTGGGCTCCCTGCCCCCTCTGAGGAAGGGRGCAACACAATGCAAAATGCCCCCTCCCCCTGGAGCAGTGCATTTTCTGATGTAGCTGAGGATTGCACCTGGTGCCTCTTATGGATACAGGACACATTCTTAACCAAATGTTTGAGATGCCACTCTTCAGACGTGGTCATAATAGGAGAGAGTGGAAAAATGCAAAAAAAAAAAAAAAAAAAAGAGGAAACAAAGAAAGAAGAGGGAAATGGGAGGGAAAGGAGTATTTAATGAGAAATCTTTCCTGTCCTTCCTGAGCCCACAAGTCCTCAGGACCACCCTGGATATAAGTGAAAACATGCCAAAAAGAAAAGACGAAATGTTTTTCACAGAGCAGTTATATTTCACCTCCCAGCTTTAGAAATGCCAGGCTGCCATTTTCAGAACTTATATAAGAGCATAGCTTTTTACCCTCAATTTCCATTAGTTACAAACCATTTTCTATTAGCAATCCATTTTAAAAAATTGTGACAAAAATCAGCTCTCGGAAAACAGCATCAGTCATATCCATTCCCAGAGGCAAACTTGTTTCATCCCATTCTAAATCCTGGTTAGTAAACAAATCCATAAATCCATTTTGACAATGTCACCAGATTAAGCACTGGCTTTTTGGGGGAGGTGGGAGGTTTGGACAGGGTGAGAAACAACTTTAGAGGAATGACAGAAGCTTAAATTTAAAAAAAAATCTGAAGTGAGAGAAAACATGAACCCTTCAGAGAAAAATAATTATAAGAACYCTACACCAACCTCACTTCTCTATAGCCAGCAGCATTTGATTTGGGTCTGTTTCCACCAGGAGTGAAGGTTCTTCCATATTCCATATGGGGAAAAAAAAATCCCTTCCCAATTATACAGCTTTGACAGATTATTTTTTTTTGTGCCAAATCCAATACAGAAAATCAATCATCTTCCTTCATGCATCTGAGGGGAAAAATCCTAAGCATAGTAGTTTCCCTTGGTTGAGGGCAAGGAGGGAGGCTGGGCTACACAGCAGTAGGATCACACCACCTGCAATCTGAGTGCATATGCTTCCTGAGGCACTCATATGGGATTAAAACACATGCACGTCCTACATCTTTTTATATGGCAAGGGGCTACATGACACTTTCCATTCTAAAAGATTTGTGGAAGCTTTTATAAAAGATCACTTCCTGTTTGAAAAAAAAATAGAAGTATTACAAGAAAAAAAGTCCTGGGCTAGAGAAATCACCTTTTTTATGCCATGAAGTTTAGGTAAACTAGAAATTTTCGCAAGTTTGTATTTGTCTTCGTATGCTTTTTTAGGGAAACTCCAAGTCAAGAACAATAAATGAAACAGGAACATTTGGATTATGTCTATACCAATAAATGACACAAGGGGATGCTCCCAGGCACTATAATTTGGCTGTGTGTATCATTCACTTCTGGTATGGATTTGACTTAGGCTACGGGGAACACTGTCAAACTATTTCCRGGCACAATTTGGAAGTTAACTTGAGTCCACTGCTAATAGGTGGTCTGCATGACTGTTTTGGAGGGTAAGAGTTTAATAGCATATATTGCCCTCAGGGCCAGGTAATGGTCTGGCCCTGTTGAGTTTACTAGTCTAGACTAAGTGCCAGACCAATGCTACTGCTCAAGCAAAGCACACTCTGCGAGCAACGCTGCTAGAGCTGCTCTTTCTTTAATCAGAAGATGAGAGTGTCCATGCTGAGTTATGTTAAGCTCTTCCCCCAGTCTCTCTCATGCAGTCCCAGTGGCTCCCACATCTCCTAGGAAGAGGAAGGAGGCGAAAGCTCAGTYCTCTGGTCCCCACGCCCATGGACCCCACATGTAGCCCAAACCACCCCTTGGCCAGCAGTCGGCCAACTTCACTGTTCCCCTTACTCTAAGCAGCAGAAAACACAACAGGAGTAACTCACTCGCAGCTTAAATAAAAACAGTTACGTATGCTAGGGGGGTGATTATAGTTTGACAAGATGCATTTCATTTTACTTTCTATACTAATGTTGGAAATTATGCACCAACCCTCTTTATTATAAATTTATGGTATTTTGGTTGACAAAGCAAATGCCTGTGAAAGTTACGACATGCCACACTGAGATTTCTGTGCAAACATTATATATCTACATTTCTGATGTAAGTTTCCTCCTGAAYCAGTTTTTCTTTCCCTTGCAATTCCTCACTGCCAAATAAATGTATTTCCAGCTGTATCTGTGGGAAACAAATAGTGTCATACAATGACCAGCTAGGAAATGCACACCTGTCATAAACTAAAGAGCATCTCATGGGATATATTATATTCCGTTCCCAACTTACCAAGAAAGGATACAATGGAAAAAATGGATTGGTGTCAACTACCAGATGTTTTCAAGCCTCTCTAATTAGGTAAAAATTAAACAACTGCTATGTTCTATATTATAGATATTTTGCAGATGTGTGATTCACATAAACATACAGAGTCTGATTTTCATTTATATTGAGGCCTCTTTACACTGCTTTGGCATCACAACATCGCTTAATATTGGTGTAAGTTATTTACATTTGCATTTTAAGTTCCTTTTATACTACGAGAGTATAATAATCAATTACACATAAGCATATCAGGATCAGGCCCACAGTATGTTGGGGAAGACTTTAGCWAGGAGTCTTGAGGGACACCAGAAGGAAAAGAAGTCTTATTCTCTTTTAGTATTTACATTTCATGTAGAACAAGTCTGCTGAGAATGAGTTAGGTTCAATTCATCTGTACTGTGCATCTTTGTAAATGTCATTGCATATTTAATTGTAATTGTGATTAATTTGCTCATGAGGAACACAAAATGTTGAGCTATGTTTTCCTTACCCGCTCAGCCCTTTTCCTCAGGCTCTGCACAAACCCCTAAGCTGCAAAAAATTCAGAAAAAAAATAATCAAGTAAATCCTGCTTGTACCAGAACAACAGCAGTTTCTCATCCTCCAGATTAAAATAAGAGGAAATTATCATTAGGCAAGGTAAAAGGGTAAAACTTTAGTAAAAAATCTAAGACTGAACTAGGTGAACTACTTCGTTCTGCTCCTAACAACGAAGAGGAAAATAAAAGTTCCTGTGTTCTTTCCTAATAAAAAGGCTGGTTTAGCTAGCCCTTCACAGATATCCTTAAGTAACCCATAGATGAAGAGCCGTAAGATGAAGGATAATTTGGAAGGTACATATAATTCCGCTTACAGAAACTGAATATACCTTATTTGTACCTTCATTCCAAGTAATAATTACCAGAACTCTCTACAGGCAAATACACATTTCTAACCCAAATAATTAAGTATTTTTTAAAAGAAAGAATATCCATTATACAAAGAAATAAAGACAGGAACATGATTGACAATGCTCATCAAGCTTTTCTCATACTCCTCAGTCTTGGTTGTCTGTATTAGTCTTGTGACAGCAATGAAGTCTCTCCACTAGGGACTCTGCTGTTGGAAAGAAAAGCCTGACATACCATACGCTTAGAAGAAAGAATGCCTGGACTGAAAATTATTATTATTACAGAATATTAGACAAACACACATTCACAGTGTATCATTTTGCACTTGGAGAAGACTGAAGCATGGTTATTAATGTATTCAATATCTTTCTCAGCATTCCTGAATCATTATTTATCTTTTAGCCATCCGGTCTAATTGTTAATTCTTCTTAGAGACGGGCAGGCATACTGTGTGCTTACAGTAACCATCACTTTTGGTAAGGATTTTTTTATTAGTATAGGCAGTATCTGTCTAAAGGATATTGCACTAGGATATTGCACTAGTTGAAAGCATTTGTCCAAAAACCTAACACAAGGGCACACAATAATCCTGATTAAAACGTTGCTTTTTTTTTTGCTATGTTACAAATTGCTCTGGAAAAAGTAACAGGAAAGTGGATGTTAGTCTAAACTGACTATTCAGTTATATTTGGAAGAGAGTTTTGTGAAATGCAGAAAAGTCTGGTCTGGATTTCTTGTTTCATTTCATGTTCATTTTGTGAATAAATTCAAAACTACAAGGAGTGAATAGCTTCTACCCCACTTCAGTCTGCGTGGAGAACGAAGGTGAAGGCTGCCACCTGTGCATGGACATCATATGCAGAAGTAACTGGAAATATGGGCTGGCAGTCCAAAGAGAGCCAAGGAGACATCAACAGTTGGGCTACAAACACCGTTCCAGTAATACAGGATACTGCATAATGTGCATGCTACCCTAGAAATCACTTACATGTCCTATTCTGCTTCAAGTAGTCTAAGCTACAGGACATCTAAAAAACGCCTCTTCCCTCCTTTTCTGCATTTCAGTCTCCATGTCAATCTGTGTTCTCAATGCTTCATTTTCATAACTTTTTTGTATCTTTTCTTTGCCTACCAATTATCTCCCCATTTCTCCATTCTCATCCAAAATTTTCCTTAAGATTTTGTTCTACCACTTATTAACCCTCTTCTTTCTTCAAATCACCTTTCTTCCTTGCAGAAGACCGGGGATACTTTCATRGTATGATGCAGTGTTATCCAGGTGCTTTTGAGCAGGCTCTGGACTTGACAGCCTGTGTCTGGATGCATTAGCATGTACTACCAGAGTTGGTTTTATTTGCTAGCTACACCCCAGTGTGTAGTGTTAGTGTAGCTCTGATGCTTGTAGTGCCCAAGACATGATGTTTCATGCTAGTGCTAACTGCTGCACCGCACTGCATTAGCACAGGCTGAACACACCTGCCTCAAGTGCTCAGCCCAAGGATCACCCATGTATTTTCTTGAAACAATAAACCCTCCCAATTAACTCAGGCATGAAAAAAGACCTGTTGAGATACAGGTCACAGGATCAAAACAAAATACACAGGTATCCTTCCCTCTAGATCCTTCTCTCTACAACACCAGCACTGAACAATTCAATACTGATAACAAATGGGCTGCATCCACCGCAGCAACTTCACACTCGGTGGAGCCACTGAAGAGGGCATGACTGACAGCTGCATGTTCCCTCACCTTTCAGCAGAGCCCAGCAGTTAGCTAGGATGTTTTAGTGATATYTTCCCCTAGGAGATATGGTCAAGGGGATCACAGGGAAGGTTGGAAGGGACTGCTGCTCCCCTATCCACAGCAGGGAGCACGCTGAGCACCCCCCGCTCCCGGGGTCCCGCAGGATGCTTCCAGCTTGGCCCCACYCCTGCCCAGCTGTGCCTCCCAAGGCCTCCCAAGGCCTGTATGAAGACAGCAAGCTCCTGCAAGAGGAGTCCCACACTATGGGGACCAAGCCGAAACACACAGCTCCTTCACATGGAGCAGGAGCATTTTCCTTCATTTTCCACTTGTCCAGCAAAGCTACATGTGTGTGAACCTGGCAGACAGAGGAACAACTGGTCTAGGGCTGTTGGAAGTTCCTCACAAGCATCTGCATCACTGAATGGCTTTGGGAAGTATCAGTAGGGCTGTAGGGAGCCAGGGTAATCTCAGTGGATATTCAGGAAGGGGAAAGGAAGTTTACCAGCAGTGGTGAATAGTGAGGACAGAGATCTCCATCTCTCCCTCCTGTCTGCCAGCCCAACCATCCAACGAAATATTCCTCTGTACTACAGCACAGGGACAGCCTTCACCTCCCTTATGGCCAGAAAGACCTTTGTGCCATAATGACACTGTCCTTACCCTCCCACACACACTAGRCATCCTGATTCCCTCCCTCTCTCCTTCCTCACCGTCCTGCCCATCTTCATCAAAGAAAGCATTTCCTTTCTCCAGTAACAGCCCCCTTCCTTCCCTTGGTCACCCCTCACGCCACCCCTTCCTACACCCCTGCATTTCTAGCGTCACTGGCACAACTGGGGAAGAGGCTGGCTGAAAAGTCCTCCTTGTACCATCGGGAGAAGGGAGCCAGAGCCAGGAGAGTCCCATAGGTTGGACCTGCAGATCCTGCTGCCCTACCAAAGACAAGCACCAGTGACCACCCCTCCAGCAGCACCCAATCCCCTTGGGTCTTCCCTCTGCAGCAGCACCGGMATCACCAGGCATTCAGTGAGCGGATACTCCTCCAATAGCCGTTCTTCAGCAAGAACACCACAGGTGGTCAGCAGTCACCGTTTCCTCATTCCCCTTCGTCTCTGTAATCCACTGCCTTAGGCAATCACATCATTTAGGGAGCCCTACAGTTTCACTTCCACCTACTCCTTTTCCCAGCAGCTTGCCAAGCCCCAGCCACCCCACCCCTGAGCCTCCCCAGCTGGGCCAAACTGCTGTTGGGGGCTCCAGAATGGGCCCAGCTTTTAAGACGCAGCAGCAACAACAACAACAAAACCATTTGCAAAGGGGTTTAAGTACATCTGGTCCTTTAATGAGTTTGTAGTACGGCCCCTCCAACATGACTGAGGGGATAGAAGTGAGCAGGAATCAACCCTTTGTCCCATACGAACACCAAATACAATATATCACCAAACCTCAGCTATCTTAATACCTTCCCTTCCCAAACACACCCTGGGCCTTGTAAAACAAAAAGAGTCATCACACCATGGGCCTCACCTTAAGGAAGTTTACTGTTGATCCGTAATCTCTTGGGTTTTATCTCTGAGGAAAAAGCAGTGGCACGTCTGGAGGAACCTCTGTCTAAATCAATCCCTACAGCCCTGTTTGCTTACCCCCGCCATGTGCCTCCTCAAGAGTTAAGCTGTAAACAAGACAGCTCCCACCTTCAGTAAAATTCAAAGAAAGTCTTTGTCGAGCAGCACTGGGAATCTAAACAGTCAGAGCAAAAACCACAGGCTCCAGTCCTTTAGAATGGGGAATTAAATGGGATGTCTTTTTCTTTAATTTTTTTTCTTTTTTTTAAAAAGAGTAGTCCGGTTCTGACTACAGCAATATTTTTATTCTGAATATTATCATTCCTACCACAAAGGAGGAACAGATGGAATTTCTGCTCGTGACTGTAAAGCAATTCAACACACTCATATTGACTGGGTCAATATTGAATTCCTGAGCCTGAATGTTATCAGTGAGTTAGGCCCTCTCAGAAATCCTCTCCTCAAAACAATGGTATTTCATGATGTCTGTAACACTGAATGTCTGAAATGAAGCATTCAAGTGCAAAGAAGAGAGGGATTTTGGAATGTGGTCYGTGATTATGAACACCTTTCTATTGGATTGGTCAACCATCACATATCACTTCCCATGCAAAATAGATCACTAATCTTTTTGCATAAACATTTATCTTCATTCTAGCAATACTAAGCTTAATAAGAAAAAAAAAATTCTGAAGCCTGTATTGCTAAATCATACAGAGGAAATAAAATACAAAGATTTAACAAAGATTGTTTTACCTAAGCTTGTTCAAATTGACAAAACAGGTGGACATGTGAGAGCTACAATTAATATAAGCAATGTCTGAAATTTCTAATCAATCTAAAAAATAGTAGTATCTTCTTTGTAAAAGGCTGTTGAAATCTTAAAAAAAATCTGTTTAGCAAGTTCATCATGCACGGAATCAGAACTAAAGGGTTTTAAACTGAAGCAAATGAGGTTCAGGTTAGATATATAGAAGCCCTTGTAAAAGATTGCTTAAGGAAGCTCAGAGATCTCTATCACCATAATTCCTGAGAACAGATTAGATAAATTTGGCAAGACTTATGTAACATATTCATCCAGCCTTACTTGGTTCAGGAAGGAACAAATATTTTGTTCAGTGCAGATCACTGTTCTGTGTTATCACAGCTGTGGTACTAATTTTTAATCATACAGTATTTACTACCTAGCACTTAAGAAACACATATTGCCTGCTTGCATTTATGCAGCTTCCTTTCCTCGTTTGACAGATAAGAAAACAAAAGAAAAACTGTCTCATTATAGCCTTTAACACATCTATAGCAAAGCCAACGATTCAGGAGTTTCATCTCCCATTGTCATATTCACTAATGGGATGTAATAGTTCTTCTTAACGGGCTGAACAGAGTTAGTTGGGTTCTAGAGGCATTAACTCAGAATTTACTTGCCATGGTTGGTTTGTTTCAAACAAAATATCATTTAAAGCAAGCTTTATTTGTTTTACCTATAGCTGCTGAACTTTCATAGACATTCCCTCTGCCATCATCTTGACATCATTCTACTGACAGCTTCATGAGTTGACTGCGATGATGCTACATGTCGCATGCAATGGAATAGGGAAATGAAGAATTCAGCTTTTACAAGGGAAACTTTAGAAGGGAAAAAAAATTAAAAAGCTCTTTTAGGGACTTGTGCAACTTTAGCACCTTAACTGATTCACTTTTCAGATTTTATCAAAGGCACTCAAAAACTGCCTAACACCAAGTCATTAAGAAGAAAAATATTTGCCTTTTTTTGATTCTATGCTTCCACTTATTTTTTCTTAAAAAAACAACATAGGTAATATGTGGAAGGCTTTGATTTTCACGCAAAATTGTATTAGAGGTCAACTCAACTGCATTTGTGTTTTAGAAAACAGAAACAAAAGACCCACTTTCAATACATGAAGTTCTTAGGAATGGTTTAGTATTTCAGGAATCATATTTGATAGATGAATTGTGATAAAGTGTACTAGAAACAAAACACAGGAAGCTAACGATGAATGATGCACAGGTAATGAACTTGCAGACAAAAAGCTTTGAAAGCAAAAACTAAAATAGTGAGAACTGACAAGCTATAAACAGGACATGTGGAAAGTTTTGAGATAAGATAAAATAAACCTGAAATATTTAGAAGCGTGCATTAAAGGCATGGAAACAACCTTCACTGTTCTTCACCACCAACATCAGTCCAGAGTCCTTCCTGGCTATGTACACCCTAGGAGTATTTTCCTGAAAAGTAGTTTGCTGAATTGAATGTTGGGAGGGTGGAAAAACTCAGCATTTATTATGTTACTAGAAACATGAACTTCTTGGGTCTGTCTCTTTGGCTACGTTTGCCAAGAAGTATAATGCACTGGAAAAATAATTTGAAAATTAAGGAACATTTAACTGACAATGACATCGTTTTCCATTTTGGTTATAAATGTTTTAAGGTATTTCTAGGTTTGCTGTTACAGGCTTTTTATTTTAGTACCATCATCATATCCTATTCCATAATATATATTAGCATGCACAACGTATTTGTTTGCATAAACTGTGGTACATATTTCAACACTTACCTTCAGCAGTTTTCTCCAGGTAACAAGTTAATCATTACTGTACCTGAGCTTGTACATTTGAGCTTTTAAAAAAAAAAAATTGTCTCTGTTTTAAGTTGTACTTAACCTAACTGCTTCATAAGACACCTCTCGTTAAGAATGACAGTAAAGGATGTTCCTAGGAGTACAAGAATGGTCTGTGGAAGCTGAGGTCCATACCTGTATAAGGGCCACTCAGGCCACCTCAGGCCATACCATATCAGTAGTTTTGGTTCCTGGGCTACACCTGACAAAGCTAAGTTAGATACTTAGGGCCTCAAGGAAGGAGGAAGAAATTGATGCTCAGAAGCAATATTACACAGCCAACATGCTATGGATGTTGAACTTTCAGAAGTCTCATGCATATGTGGGACCACAGTTTGAACCTCCAGCAAGGACTGAGCTCCCCCAGAACATGCCTATGGGCATGGGACCATTGACTTACCCCTTAAAAATACTTTCATTTTTGTAATAAAGTCAGCAGTAGTGGTGTCTCTTTGCAAGACATAGTTCCAGCATTTCTCCATTTGAGCTTTTTTAAGCCACACCTCATATTTTGCCAGAGACAGTCATAACCAGACATTCCTTGGTTGGGGAGAGAGACGGACAGACCAACCACTTTCCATCCCTCACATGGACCAGGATAAAAGGCATTATTCAGCTAAGGGGAGACCCAACAAAAGAGCCCACCATGATTCTGCAGCCCAGCAGCAGGGAGATTGACCTTTGATGGRGAGGAGTTTTGGATCCCAATTCCACAAGATGTTTACATATTTTAATCTAATAATTTATTAATTCAAAACACACAAACAGTCCCAAAATACAGACAAAGCCAATTAAACAAGATGAATAGCAGGCACCAGAGCCCATGAACTACAGTACTCACCTTTAATTGTTCCTTTTGACAGTTTATTCTGGAGTGTTTGCATATACAGATTAGCTGACAACAGATAGGTGTTGGCTTGAATAAGGAGGAGCAAGATGATCAGTAAGGCTTAACATATCATAAATACGTGGGGCCACTTTTCAGGAAATGATCCTGAAAAGGATTCTTACTAGGAGTCACTGAGACAGTAAGCTAGGAATAGCACACACATAAAAAAAAAAGCACTCAAAACCAAACGAGAACAGACAATAACAGAACAATAACATTAGTGCATGACATTTCCTCTTCATTTTTTTTCCCTTCTTTCCAGTGCTATCACTAACACAGGAACATATAAGGTGCTCAGCTATCATAGATTTCAGCAGAGGTTGTGTATTTTATCAAAAAAGCTAATAGTAACAAAAATGCATATTTAAATAAAATTCAGGCCTTCTAACCAATGAAGAAAAGACAGAAACGTATTTTTTTTTAGTATACCTTCAAAAACAGATCCTGGAAACAAAAAGCTACATTATAGTTCGTGCTAGTTTAGTCATAAGACTATGACAAGAAATGGATATAGGTGAGTATGAGGAAATAAACTGATTCTTAGTCAGACAGGTGGAAGAAGAAAGAGTAATAAAGTATATTTCCCCTCACTTTGTACTCTTATGAACAAACGTCTGTGATAGTCTCCTCTAGTGGCAGTCAAAGTGGTACATCACAGCAAAGTAACCTGCAGAACTGTACTCCATCCATGGGAACAGCAGCTGAGCGACCAGCTGAGGGATGGAACGAAGGACGTGATAATTCTGAAACCCAACAAAATGAAAATACGCCAGTCTGTAACATAACGCATTTCCTTAGGCTCTGCTGGGAAAGGGAGGACAAGAAACTAGCATATCAATTTGTCAGCACAACCCTCTAATAAGGTTTACTGCCTCTGATCTATAGCAGTATTTTGACCTGGCACTGTACTTTCTATCAGAAAGTCTCAATGGAGCATGGAAGAAACACCAAGTTCAAGTATGGAAACAGGAAGTMCAAGTTGAAACAAGACAAGCCCACGGCAACCAGCAGAAAACATTGTATATACTATTTTGAGTTAATACACTGAAGGGATTAAGCCAGGTGTTCTCCTCTGGTTTAGCTGTTGCAAGGGCAAAAAGAGAGAGGATTTATTACTGTCTAATCTTGAGCCAGTCTAGCCTGTCATGCAGTAAAGGATTATTTCAGTAGCTGGATTCATTCCTTGCTTCCTGCCCTTCCCTTCTTATCTATCAAACTCGAGAGACACCCTTTTTCATAAATGATGGAGAAGAGCCAACCAGGAAAGACACCCGAGCAGCAGAGGAGAGCTGTTCCAGCAGAAGCAACAGGAGACAGGCACTGATTTGCTATATTTAAGAAAGGAAAACAGAATTAAGACAAAGACCTGCTAACATACATCCAGTGAAATACCTGTTGATGACCATGGTCAAACATCGAAGCATAAGACATGGAGTCTCATGTCACAGGCTCCAGGCCTAATTCTGCYATAGAACATGATGGGTGGTTTGGTAACTGTAGCTGTGTCAACACCTCAGTTTTCCAATCCGTAAAACTGAGATAGTTAGATCAAGATAATCTGTACAGTATTTTGAGATCTAGGGGAGTGTATGCCATGGAGAAGCTCATATTATCTTGCACTAACTTTGAATGGCAGCTGRATCTAGTTCATGTTGCAATTCATTTTGGTTGGTTGGTTTGGAGATACCCAGTACCAGAGGCAACCGTARATCCGGGCTGTTTGGAACCCGAACTGGTAGGAAGCAACCTCATGCCCTAAAGAGAGATTTTACCTGATGCATGCAATGAAACCAGGCTCAGCRTCTGTGCGTGTAAGGTTGCCCTACCCAGTCATGAAAAGCAGGCTACATCAGACTTTCTGAGCATGTACGGATTAACTGCAGAGAAGGTGTCTCACTCAGCATACCACAGAGGTGCAAGCGGGGATCTATTGTGGCTTCACAACTCTTAAGACCAGGACTGCTAAGTTTTGTTTCCCACAAATGTCCCAGCAGCCACACTTCACCATTTCCGTTCAGGCTGTCTCTGACCRCCGTCCAACATAGCCAAGGGAAGGGATAATAAGGAAACTTCCACGGAGGGAACGTATGTTGTTACATAAATGCTTCCATAGGCCTGACTACTGTTTCCTGAGAAAGGAAACTCCATTCATCAAGTCTGTAATAAACTGACATCCCATCAGCAGGGGAAACAAGAGGAAGGCACTTGTGAAGGGAGAAATCTGTCCCTCTACATATATGAACTGTTTTCCTTTGCATGCCTAATCTGTGAGGTGACTAAAGTTTTACCCACTAGTGCTATAATACTCACATGGGAAACATTAAGTTAAATATTACAAAATTAAAGTGTAAGAGTTATTGGAAACTAGAGCCGAGCAAAATATTAGAATTTTCATCCTGGGGGAAATTCTAATATTTCAACATTTGTTTTCCTGCAAAATTAGGATGGAAATATTGAAATACCTCTTTTTTCATAGAATGAACATGTTCTCAGCCACTTTGACATTAAACTGAATTTGACAAAGGTGTTACAACATCTCCTGGGAATTGTTGTTAAGGTACCCTGTACTTAGAATCATGTTAACAAGGGATATTTTAGTTGGGTTATTGAACCAATGCTGTAAAAAAATGCTTGGGATCAGGCACAACATTAATTTCATCCTTTTATTCTT
The DNA here is from genome assembly GCA_030449065.1 of Oceanodroma leucorhoa. Classification (NCBI taxonomy): domain Eukaryota; kingdom Metazoa; phylum Chordata; class Aves; order Procellariiformes; genus Oceanodroma; species Oceanodroma leucorhoa. The sequence continues at coordinate 8,254,291 of JASVER010000032.1, read as the reverse complement.
TCAGGTTATTTAACCCTTGTATTCCCTTTAGCAAAAAAAGGAAAAAAAAAAAAATAAAAAAAAAGATTTGTTCTATTCTGAAAGGGAAGCAAGTTTTGCAATGGAGAAGTCACACCATTCCATTTTTAAGATATTCAACAGTGTTCTGGATTTTGTGTCTGATCCTCAAAAATGGTTCTTTTTTGGTTAAACTTCAAAATTATAAAAGTAATTTTGGTTCTCATGTTGTTGCCAAAATTAATTATTAATATGGATTAGTTCAGTAAATAGTTTCAGTTGATCCACAAGTGAATTTATCAAGCAAAAAAAAAATCACTGAAAAGTTCCATCTCTTTTTTAATCTTCAATCTTCATAGGCTTCCTGGTTTGATTGCGCGCCCCCATAGTTGATCTTCAGCCTAGGAAGTTGAAATGCTCTCCTGGCATATTTCAACACTCTGACACCCTAGCAAGCAGCATCCTGGGAACTTACTATTTTTGTCTTTTCAAGAGGAATATTTCTTTTGTCCTGATACTGTGTTGCTGGGCACTGCTTGCTGGGTAGATCACTTTTGTTGTGAGTACTGCTGGTATGTTGGCTAAAGTATGTTGACTTACTGAGCAGAGGAAGTAAAAGTAGAATGGAAGAATCTCAGAAAAATGCCCTTATGGAGGTGAAAAGGTATCTTGCTGCAATTAAATGCACTTGAGAAAAGTGGGGACCCCACTGTCCAGATTCTTTTTGCAGATTTAACCAGACTAGAAGTTTTCCACTTACTCACAGATCATTCATTGATCTTCTGATGTTAGTTTAGTTGGCTGGTATTTTCTAGACATCTGAGGTCTCAGGCCCACTTTTTCTACTAAATACACACACATTTTTTTAAAAACCCTGTTCATATCTTTTTGCAGTTCTCACACAAAGGCTAAAAGTTAYGGTTTTAGTTTAAACATAGTATTTTCATGGTTCATAAGAAAATCTGTATTAGTTTACATTTTTGGCAACTTTCATTATACCCTAGTGATTCCTAGAAGTCCCTGTACTTTCCTGTTGGTGAGAGATACTTTCCATAAAATAACACAGTATAAAAATAGTAATTATTAACTCACTGTGATGTATTTTGTTAAGGTGCAGAGAGCATATTCAAAGGGCTAAATTTATTCAGTGTCCAGTTTTGTGGCCATATTTTCCAATTTAAAATTATTAGGTTGCAAAATGCAGTTTTTAACCAGTATTAGAAGTTTAACTAATGAGAAAGACAGGAGCTAATCCTAGTTAGTTGTAACAGCCCCATATCCCTCATGTCTGACAGAAAACTAGAGTTCAGCTGACTGAGAATTTTAAAGGGTCTGTGCACTGCAGAAAGGTTATACTTTGAAAACAACTCTAAAAATTAGTTCAGAAACTCCAAGTCTCTGCTCTGACACGTTATCAAGGTTGATACCTGCGTAAAGTATTTTTGAAGACTACTGAAATTGTGTATTCTGTATACTGATGCAAAAGAACTTTTCGTATCTTTTTTTCCAAAGGATCCCTGAGTTGTCACAAATGTGTAGATTCAGCAAATTCTAAATAGTGCACATAGGAAGCCAGGCTGATATGCCCCACACATGCACAGTGCCGCTCCACTGAGTACCTTTCTGAGAGGGGTGGGKGTGTGATCTACAAGATACCTTACATATATATAAAAGACTCCGCAATTGGAAAAGGTTAGCCACTGATATGGTGAAGTTGAACTGGTCAGTTTTCACTCAGACTGCCTGAGTTTAAGACTCCAGCACTGTGGATGAAGGKCAATCCAGCCCAAATTATGGGAATTATTCCTCAAAGCTAATTTTATGTCCTGCATCCCTTCGCTGACTATAAGTGCAGATACAGAAGAGCGGCACTTGTTCACAACAGGTGCTTAACTTTATGTCCCTGAATCATACTGTTCAGGAGCTGCTGCCACAAGCCTTCCTGGGGTAAGGAAGCCTGGCCTATTGACTAGGCTAAGGAAGGCTTGTGTCTTTGCAAAAGATCACTATGTCTTGCTGCATTTAAGATGGTGTTTGTGCAGGTTGTGTGTGAACCTGTGTGAAGAGTATATGCATAATAGTGTTGCAGGTGGGTTTGCAGTGGCTATTTAATAGTGATAAATGTAGTTTTGTCTTTTTGTAGGATTCATGTCAAGAAAAAAATGGAATTTCATTTCTTTAATGCTTTGATAATCTCTCGGGAATTATTTTCTCCACCAAGTCCCTTTTGAATGTCCATATCAAATTGATGTATTCTAAGGTTGGAATATATTAATACTTTTTCAGTATATATTTTAAACAAACTGAGAACATTTACAATTTTATATGCCTGTCTTTACAAAACCCTTATTGACTAGCAGAAGCCCATAGAGACTTACATGACAAAAAGACATAACAGGAATAAATAATTCTAATAGTATGAGATGTGCATTTCACAGAACTATACCCTATAATGTATTTTATATCTCACCAAAAAAAAAAGTTGAATGTTGATCAATTTTCTGTACATATGTAGCTCAGACAACTTTCTAATTGTTTCCTAAATTGTTTGAAAAGATATCTACCAAAAATTACCTCCAGAGGCATCTCATGTAACTTGTTACTTTGAAGTAGAAAGCAGAGCCACAAGCAAGAATACGGAGCAAAAGACAATACTGGTGATCTTTCACATAAAAATTTCACTCAGAGATCCAAAGCAAGTAGTAGTATATCCATKTCACAGATGGAGAAATGCATAAGCAGGAAGAAGGAGCGTCAGCCCAAATTCTTAGCTTTTTATTTCCTTTCCCCTGGCTTTCAGCTTGGATGTGTACTTCAGTTTGTAGCTGTAGGGTCTACAGAACAGTGTACAGTAAAGTCAAATATTAAAGCAGATTAAACAGTGCAAAACAGTGAAGATTATGAATKGAAGCTCTACATTAAACTGCAAGGCAACACTTCAGGAGACAAGCTTTAAAGAAAGTTTTGATTATTAGCAGGATAACATTATGAGAAACAAAGGCAAATGCTGTGAATTAATGCAATGTATTTAACTAGAGCTCTGAAAGGCTGTACCTTAGTATYTTGACCAGTAATTGAAATGACAAAATCAAAATCCATGTTTAGCAGAAAATCATCTGCTACCTTCCTGTCAGCAGAACTTTACATGCTTCCCTAGTAATAGCAATGGCACATTGTCATCATAGACTGTGCAATTCTCATGAGTAAAAGCCCAAAGTCAATAGCTTCATCACACTGAAAMAGAAAAAATAACTAATAATAAACTGGACATGTATACTAGAAATTGTATGCTCATAGCCTACTAAYGAAAACAGAGACCTTGCCACAGATTTTGAGAAGCAGAAGCAGACCTGAACTGTTTTAACTGGAACAATAAAAAGAACGAATACCAAACTAYCTATTATATTCATGTATTCTATTTCACTTCTCGTATTCCAGGTTCCTGTCCCTTTACTTAAAATATTTACACTGCTCTAATTTTTCTTCTCCTTCTTTCTTTTATAACTACTTTGTCTGGACATGCTGAACAAGTTATACTTATCTATTCACTTCAGTCTATTAGGCAAATTCTGAACATGCCAAAACAACTCATACAGACTGAATTAGATAATGTGTCTGGTATCGTATTTTGCAGAACACTTAAATTACACATGTAATCACACACATACTGTGATTTAATTTTTGAAATATATTCACTTTAATATGGTTTCCAAATTCAAATGTTTCCCCCCCAAAAGCATATGCCGTTTAATCTACTGATCTTTATGTCAAGCAACACTGAGTAAAAAATKAGTATTGTATACATTTTATATCATATCAGAACCAACTGGCTTGAAAATTTCTCCACGGAGAAATGAGGAAAAAAAATCCCTTGGAATAAAATAATTCTATGAATCTTGTATGATTCTTAATGAAGAATCTTTCATAATGAYCTCATAACCTAGGTCATGTTATTTCTGAAATGATAAGGCTATACACTCAGCTTTGCAAGCAGTAAAAATCTAAGCCAAAGGTAGTAAATCGTCAGCTCCAAAAGCTGAATTCCTGAATGAGCCATTACAATAAAACTACACTTGCAGGAATGAGCGAAGAATATAGGACGTATTTCATCTTTTAATACCTAGAGTTGGAAGAAGAATTGCTCTTTTCATACCGCAACTTGTATTTCAAAAGTTAAAATACTCCCAGGGCAAGCAGTACGCGGTCAAAAGTCCCAACAGGTAGTTATTGCTATGCACTTAACATACCAGCTCAGACAGTAGAACATTCTATTCTTTGAGGAAGAAAAAAAAAAAAAAAGGACAATCGATGCTTCTTTTCACACGTCAAATTTCCATGTAATTAAGCATGACAGGTTTTTTTCAATTTTTCTTCTTTTACCCCTTTATTTCCGTAAGATSCAGTACCTTTCCATCTTATAACATTTTGAAGAACAAAACCACCAATACGATGTGTTGCCTGAACAATTCAGTGGAGCTACTCCTTTCCGTTCCAGCCAAGGCAAAGCAACTTTGGGAATCAAAAGCAGCTTTGGTAGCACCGAGATAAACCATATCCAGAGACAGAGAAAGCAACTGTGGCTCCCCAGACACAAATTCAGGTTGGAAAAGGCAATAATCCAAAGCGTCAATGAAAAGGAGGTAAGTATCTTGCCTCTGCAACCCAGTTTGCAATTTCTAGATCTTCTAGGTATTGCGAGAGAAGATCCTGTCTAATCCCTAAACCGCCAATTCTTCCTCATTACTGAACAGGGAAGTACTTCAGCCTCCSCCAAAATCCAATTCCTCTACTTTTCACTACAAATACATCTTCCATTTTGAAATTCAGATTCTTCCTACTATGTGCATTCTTTTGGAGTTCTTTGTGGGTATTGCTTAGACTTAGTTTCCTCTTAATCTTAACCTTTCTCCCATCCTCCCTCCTGTTATTTCTTATATACCTACAGGCAAGACTGGAAAGGCACTGTACTGCTGAGATTTTCAGTCTGAACTACTTCTGCAAAGCTACACCTTCTAGCAAGGCATTCAGGCAGCTTGATAGCATGCCCTTAACAATAGCAGTTATTAGGAGCTACATTGCAAGTGCTCATTTTCAGTTAACAGTCTGTCTAAGCTCCTRTAAAACTGTTAAGTTATAAATCACTTCACTCTGTTATTATAAAAAAGTGGTAGCGCACAATTAGCAATATAATTATAGAATTATTGCGCTCCACAAATTATACARCCAGGCCCCCAACACACATAGCTGCAGGGCCCCAGTGCAGCCAGGAGATTTTTTTCTTCTAAAGCAACAGATGTGTCGAGATGTATCTGAAAGCTTTTTCCATGTGCATAATCTTGGGGCTTTTCACCTTTTTTTTTTCTTTTGCTGCCAAATCTGGTTTATCTTTTGAAATGTCTTCTCTAAAAAACATACAAATCAAGATATGATTAAGAGGTAGCTGAAGGCAGTGAAGTTCAGGTTAGGACTCCAAAATTTAGCAAGCCTAGCTTGCATCTTGAAGTGAAGATGTGTGTGTGGTACTCAGCTAAGAGTCAAGATGCAAGCACATGCTGGAAAATGTTTGCAGCCCTTCATTATAAGGGGAAGCCAAAGGCCAGCTTACTTCTTTTCTCAGAAGAAATCCCTCCGAACAGAGAACATGTACAACTTGCTCTGAAGAAGAGTGGAGTGACTTGCTGACACTGGTGCTGCAGCTAAGGACACCCCTTTCTCCAGAGCAGGGCCCACCAAGCCTGCCTGCCACACACATAAGACAATAAAATACAGCACTTTTCCCAAAAGTTTAGTTAAGCCTTGTTAACTGAAAAGGATCTTGAAACAAAACTGTTGGCTCTTTTATATAGGTACATACTTAAAATGAGCAGTAGCACCTGACTTCTATTTACAGGAACATGAACACAGGTAGGCACACAAATTAACCCACAAACCTGCAAGAAAAGTCAGAAGTTGGCTACCGTTCACAAAAAATGACATTTCCAGAAAGGTATCAGGTTCACCTGAGCTATCTGTTCACCTAAAACAGTTTAACACACAACCATGGCCCCAATCACAATTTTAACATAGCAGCAAATATTTCTAAAATGTGATCCAGTCTTTCCCTTTATAATAGGGCATGAGGGGGGGGAAAAAAGTAATCCTTTCTTTTTTTGCCCTCACATGGTCTGGCAGCTGCTGAAATCTATGCTCTAATAATAAGAGTGGGAGTCACCAGGATGGGTTTGCATTCTCCAAGAGCAAAAAAACAAAAGCAGCAGCTGCCGCATCCGAAGCACCTTTGGTAACTCCCYGTTTGAGACACGAGAATATTTTTGGGGAATTTGAGGCAGGGGAGAGAGAGCAAAAGGAAGCTGTACAAAATAAACAGCATTGCAAACATTTCTAGGGATACAAGAGGTTAAAATGCAGAAGGATTTCCAGGCTGCAGTGGCCTGTGGATCTACTTCAGTCARAAGGCATCCTGTCTCACTGTGTGGGTTCAGTTTTAGACATAGCTGCATGCCATAATTAGTCTGATAGCTGTGCACTTATTTTAATGAGTAGCAAAGCAACTGCTGGAGTTRCCTATAGCTGGACTGGTGTGTCAGCCTATAAATTACAGTTCTATTGCTTACACTTTCGAGTTATAAGTCCTAAAGACCTTTCTCTGCAATTTGCTAATTATTCCAATTTTCATAATTTTATATGACCACCTTTTTACCAAACAAAAAATATACTGAAGAGTTTTACTAGTTTAAACTGGCTCAGCAGTTAAAAAGAAAAGCATTTAGCACTTCCACCGTGCTTTTCAGCGTGAGTGCTGACTGAACAAGTGGGTATTCAACTGTTCATTTAGCGGACTGCTCTGCAGAGGAACRGTAGTCTTGCAGAAATGCATACACAGATGAAGAGATAATTTTATTAAAAGGACRCAAATTCTCAGACTGCTCCTCTTCCAGACATTTGCTATTTTTTCTCATCATTTTTGGCAATGCCTGAAGCAAAGTGGCTTCTTCGAGTGGCTCTCCCTGGCAGTCCCTGCAGAATGGTGGAACAGCCCTGTCCCACAGCGAGCCCCTGAACAATGAGCTCAGGAATCTGCTCTTCTCCACAAAACCCTTGATGACCTTCACCTGCCCTCGCTTTCTGCAGTTCAAGCTCTCATCACTTTGGCACCCCCCATATATATTTGGTCACTGACTGAAGGAAGAATACATGTCATGGGTATGATTGGGCCCCAAATAGAGATTTGAGAGAGGTTAGCACTGTGTTTCAGCTGTGGACATCTATTTAGAAAAGCCAACCCTAATGTGCCCCAGACACTTGTACTGTGACTTCCTATTTAAACCTTATCAGCTTTACTAGGATCCAAAATAGAAGACACCAGCCTTACTAACACGGGTGCCTTAGCACTCCGTGGTGTTGAGCTGTGACTCCATCACTGCCGAGGGGTCAGGCAGCAAGACCGAGTTTTCCGGTGAGCAAATCTAGACAGACTGCCTGCACCACTACCACGGATACCCTGACATCTGCTTTCCTCCTCTGGCTTTCTGGTTCTCAAATATTTATCAAATTAAAGGTCAGTAGTACAATGCTCTGTGTCTAGAACAAAGAAAGAAAAGCACATCATTGACCATTTATATCCAGAGCTAAGGAGAGCTAATTMCCTCTTAATTAACACCTCACCACCCTCCCCCCCTCCTCAAAAAAACCATCAAGGAACTGACATTCTGCTCTTGCCAATTCTTATTAAATTATCTGGAAGCTCATACCAAATTATCACRGTGTCTCCATCTGGTCATATAAACTGCTCTCCCCAAGCCCTTGCCCTCTGGATAACTTGTCTGTTCCTACTGCGAGAGGAGAGGCAGCCCATCTCACACGGCTGTAGTACGGTGCTTAGTGGAATAGTTTCCAGCATCRGTGTACCCTAATAAACACCCACAGCCCCAACTCCCTGGCACTGGGTACCAGGGTGAGCTGTCAAACCCTGCCCAGCACTGCAAAACACAAGCAGAGCCCTGTGTGACTCACAGTTCTTCAAGTCCTTTTCAGCGTCTGATCTAAGCATTGGGGAGTCTCTTTGAGGAAACAGCTATTCATAATTGTTACTACTTTCCTTTTACAAAATTCCATCATAGAACTACGGATGCACAGTCATTATAAAGGCCAAAAAAACCCACGAGTGGATACTCCGTATCAGCAGCAGAAATACTACTTCTGYGCTTAGGCAAGAAGACTGCCTCCAAGATCACGGGAGAAAAGACATGATTGGGATCATCTAAACCCAGGTATCTTCTCTAAGCTTGGACTGCAAGCTGGTACACGAGCCATRATCTCATCCAACTGAGGGGGAGTGACAGCGGCAGAAGGAAGGGCAGTGACAGGGAAGGTTTGCTCTATACCTTTCTAGTTCCCACTAGACCAGATTTTCTAGTCTTTCCTTGTAGAGCAGAGATTAAAAGATGTATCCCAAACCATGTAATAGTTATATGAAGAAATCCCAACAGTTCCTGGTGCGCTGTGTAAACAGTTTAACTCTTCTAGCRGTAACGGTAAAAAAACCTTCAGAATTGCAGAGTGTTGTTTGCTTTTCACACTGCACTTCAGTAAAGATTATTCATTGTCAAGATTAATACTAACCAAACCAGACTACTTAGTTCTAAATTAGAAAAAATGGTCATTATCTGTGCAAAGGGCTTTGTAACTTCTTCCTATGTGTCCTTTCTCACACACAGCTTGAGCCGCTACATGCCTGTCTCTGTGAGCCGGGGGATAGCCAGCAAAATCCCCACGGCTGGCTGCGGTGCAGGCACGGGAATGCAGGAGAGCTCTGTACTTCCTGATCAGTTAGTTAAAAAAATAAACCTAGGTGAACTGTGATTTCAGTTTTTGCCATGCATTACGTTATTCCTGGCTAAAAACTTTATTTTTTTTCACTAATTACCCCAAAACTTGTTTCTTTGAGATTTTATTTCAAAATAATGAAGCTGAGAAACACTTTACTATTAGTCTTTCCAATTAATTAAATGCAGTAGAAATCCTACTTCTATTGGGCAATTTGGCCAATACATTAAATAGAAGAAGCTGCCAAAACTATATTTACCTTTAAAAATAATGAATCGGTCATACACACTGCAAAAAATGCTGGGAGCTTAAATTCCCTCTTCGTAGCTTGTATCTTCAGTCTGCAACATCAGGTATGAAGAAAAACCCAAGCCAATTCCTCTGCCCTCTGTCCCCTCCCAGCTTTCATCGTTACTTATTAAAATAGAGTATAAGCAAAACCACACTGAATACTCTTGCACTTAGATTTTATTGAAAGGATCCAGAAGATAAAATGGATTCAAAACACTAGAGACAAACCTACACAGAAATCTGTTAGAATCTCTCCAGTCAAACCCAGAAACACATATGAATTAATTTTTTTCATAAATTTTTGAAGAACTGGACTAAAGTTACATTTCATGGTCTCTCAGTCCCATCTTTTCTGGATATGGGCCCAAGCAAAGACCATAGGTCCAGTAAGTCCTCACCTGTAGTGACAGCAAGTCCAAATTCCCACAGTGGGCCGGCCTTGCTCTTAGCTCCTTAGAAAACCTCAGTGACCTAACCTTTGGAAATTATCAATTTACATCTAAATCTGCACTTTGAACTCGCATTTTGCATCAGTAATCTACCAGATTAGCATCCATGTAAGAGGGTAGTTGGAATGAGTTTTTCAGTCAAGCTGCATAGCTTTCACAACTGGACATAAATGCCTATGAAATCGGGATTAACAAATGCTGATGATGATGGTTAACATCAAATCATCAGCCATTTTGCCTCATTAAATCTCTTCTCTCCAAACCCAGACAGGAAACACAGTTTAAGGAGGTTTCGAAAGCATAACTATAAGCTAATTTTGAGTAAGAGGGAAAAAAACAGATGAAAATGCATAATTATATGAAGGAAATTATTTTTTAAATTGTCGGTGATTTCTAAAGAGTTTGAAAATTCCTTTTCAAATTTTTCACCCTCTTCCTCTCCTATTTTAAGAGTAATCTAAAAATCTCAAACGAATTTTAGAAATTTGTAGAAAGCTCACTTTTCAACTCAAGTCTGGAGGGAGATGGGTTTTCATTTAATGTTTTTGTGACTTCTTTCTACGAAAAAATGTCAAATATTCGCTTCCTTTATTAGTTACCGGCATTTGAAGTCCATCTGTGAATTGGTGTCTAGCAATGTATGAAGGGAGAAATTTGCCCTGAAGAAGTTCAACTGAAGCATACAAAAACAGAGATTAAATTAAAGCCCTGAGATGAGTATTCCGGAAGCTATATGTTGTGATATGAAAGCAAGTCTTTAATGCCACAAAATATGATAAATTTATTTGTTTGCTCTGTCATGGCCTTTCCAATTTTTCAAAGATAATTTATAAAACCATTTTGTGTGTGGCCAAATTAATTTATGCCAATTACATCAGAAGAGCACAAGAGCAAGAGCTGTGCTGACATAATACATTCCTTTAAAATGGCAAATAAAACTGCCTGACTGAAATTCACAACTCCAAGGGAAAAACAAAAGGAAGTTGTAAGGAGGGAATGCTATCTGCAGCAGTGCTTAGCAAGGATGAACGAGTTCCAGTGGGAAAATAAAGGAACGCTTCCTTTTCTAAAGAGAAACTAAATCAGAGTAATTTGCTTTGATGTTGATGGGAAATTACTGTATGCTTTAAAAAAATGGGACCTAATAGACTGCTATTCGACTGGAATCGCAATGGTCTGAACAAGAGGAGAGAGGTGTATGTGAGAAGAGGGGATGGGAGGAAGAGGTCATACACGTCAAAGCACAGACAGGGTTGCCCCCAGTGATGTAAAAAGGAAACGGACAGCTGAGGTTCAAACCAGTTACACACTGGATTTCATGGCTATTGTTTATAACACTTTGTAAAGATTATTTATTTAGTGTTAATTAAAAAATTCAGCTCTAAGGGGAAAAAAAAGTAGACGTAAAATTAATGTCTCTATAGAGATTGAAGTGGCCCATTTGGAATTTCAAAGGCAGGAAATTCGTGAAAACTATCRTACAGTGGAACTGTCAAGCATTCATTAATATCAGCTACTTAAGGAAAATGCTCAGTATCTCAGAGGCGGAATCTGCCACTGACTGCTACTCACATTTAATGGTATCTTATTCAACAATTCATGTCCATGGACTCAACTGGACTACCTAGTATGTGAGGTGTTATTATTGAAAATGTTCCCTTTATTACCGCAATATATTACTAAGTGCTATAACTAAGTACACACTGTAGAATGGAGTGTACACTACACACTCAAAAGACAAAACTGTTGCCAAGCTTAGTATCTATGTGGGGTTTTTTAATTTAGAAAAAGAGCAGCAAACAAGCAATAATGAATAGGCCTATAACACCAAATTGTTATTTTTGTTAATAAACTATCAATTTGATCCATTCTGACAGCCATGAATTACTGCTGGTTGATCAGTGTGGCCTACAGCTCCTCAGATGACAGAAGTGAAGCAGGACTGAATTCTGCCTCAGCGCCAAAGAGCAGGATGAAACCTTACGTTAGTTTTGCTTTTTCCTCTATAATTAGCTAAAATAATTCTATTGCTGTTGATGCCATTCTTCTTTGACCATCTCACCTTATTTTAGTATATTTCTCTTTCTAGCTTGCCTTTGGTTAAGGATATCATTCTGCTCCCTATTACACATAGGGATGGGCCAAGGAAAAAAGTCATTTGCCCCATATTTGTTACTTGTGCTGTATCTCAAGGCACAGCATGATCCAGAATACATAAGAAGTGCTGTCAGATGCAAGATGCTAACGGCACCTCTTCTCCTCAGTGCAAGATCTTACTTTGGGATGGTCTTGGAGTCCCACCACTATTTCCCTTCTTTAAGGAAGGAGGAGCATCTGTCATAACTAAGCCCACATTTTGCTGATTTAGTGAAGCAGACTATGGCCCCTGAATTCCTTTAGCAAATCCTTTACATTACCTGTACACTTCTTTACTCTGATCTACCACCTCCACGGGAACAGCGCACCCTAAGCTTATCAGCATCACCTTCACTCATTTCAACCCAGGTTTAATGACAAATGCATAGGCATTTTTAGTAGGACTGTCTACTTTGCAAGATTTAAAGAAAGGGGTTTAGATACAAGCACAGAAACAAAAGATAAATCAGTAAATCATAACTCAAAGAAAATCCTCAGCCGTACTTAAGGAAGCTCCTGCCTGGCTCTTTCAGCTCCACTCTGCAAGAACTCCTATCTTGCCTCTCCTTGCTGTAGGTCCTGGGACCTTGAATTCAGAGAAATTCCTATCTCCCCAGCTGCCTCCTATATTCTGGAGTCAGATTTTCCTGCTGATGCAAGTGCCCCTTGACAATCTATCTAGCTCAGTTTTTCTGACTATTCAGCAGGATTTCTCCAGCCCCAGTTTGCACATAGACATCCAGGAACACGTGATCTAAATATGAACACTAATGGGACTGGTCAACTTACGTGTTTAAAGTCTCTCTCCTACTTCTCCTTAGTCAGCCCTGCTGGCTGACTGCCTCCACCCAGTCCGGATTACTCCTTTGGCCCACTAGAGATTACTAAAACACTCATATTAAATGTCATACAATGCATACATTTTGTCAAGCTTGTGATCTGGGTCCCTTGCCAACTTTCTGCGGAGACCACACAATGCTTTCAAATATATGGGAAAGACTCTAAGAAGTTAAGAAGTCCAGTTCTACAGGACCACACCGAAGATCCATTTAATTCAGAAGTTGATTTCAAAGTAGTGGATATTTTGGAACAGTGTAAGAGACAAGGGCAAGCAGACAGAGATATTTCCCTTGCATATTCTACCAGTTCCTGGCACTGCACAATCTAGGACTTCCTGAGCCAATGGTTGCATCAGCATCTTAATGTTTAATAGGTCTGGGTGGAGTTTTCCTCCATGAACTTGTCTCATTGCTGTGCCTGGAAATGCTAGAAAGGCAAGCTCTCCCCTAGCCATTTGCTTTTACTGGGGTTCCCATGACACAGGAGGCAGTGAAACCCATAAGACGTTTCAGCACTTCAGAAGATAAGTACCTGGAAGACAGACAGCTGGCTCAGCTTCAGCCTGGATGAGAGCTCAGTGSTGCTGCTAGATGGAAGAAAGCCTTTCAAGGGTAAGCCACAAGTCTGGAATTAGATTTTAACTGAATGCATCTGCCAGCCTGTGTTTACAAACCACTGCACATTCGAGGCGGCTTCCTCAGCTGCCAGACACCCAAGTGATAGCACCCAAAAACTTTACCTAATGAGCAGATGCATAATTACAGAGGATGAACAGGAGTAGCCAACCTCATCCACCCTTTCATCACACCAGAGCTGAGCTCAGCAGAGGGACCAGTCATTAGTTTCAGACAGCCTAACATGTAAGGTTAAGGGTGTTGGGTTAAACCGTCTAATGATAATGGGRGTATAATCTACAGGATTAACTACCAATTGCAGAGTTGTTTCAAGAAGTGGGCAGTGTGAGCTTGTAGCTAAAGATCCAGCTGATCCAGCTACTGAAGACAGTGCTGACTGACCCAAACCTGGCACTCTGCAGACCCCAAGGCGGAATATGCTGGCTGTGGTTTCGTCCATCCGTAAGAAGGAGTCAGTCTCTGCACCTACACAGCACGACTCAGATGTGCAAACAAACACAGAGCACAGACAATAAATGAGACAGCCCTGAAGGGAAAGGAGCATACAAATGCCGCTGAAGAAGTGAAGTCTATGTGGGACACCATTCCAGGAAGAAGGATGCATCTTTCCCTCTGTGTAGCCAGGAAAACATTTGTGGCCATACAACAAGACTGTAGACTGACTTAGCAGGTCAAGAAAAAGCACTAAAAATATACCCTCATATTTCTGATGAAAACTTTTCTCCTAAGGCATACACTTTTTGGGAACCACAGTGGCACTTAGACACTCACAGACAGATTTCTCAAGTCACCATGTGGGCACAAAGCCAGAGTCCCTGAAGAGCTCGCTCTCAGATTCTAACAAGACAAAAACACAGGAGTCAGAGGCACTGAAGGACTTGCCTGGAGTCACAAAGGCTCAAAATCATAGAGAAGAAAAGCAACCCTGTTTTCTCCTGAATTCCACGCTAGTTCCCAATGTATGCAGTCCCAGGCTCTGCTCAAAATTCAAGCCATATGAAGGACAAAGAATTATAAAACCTGAGACTAATGAAGATAAACTATGGACAACACTGGAAAGAGAAAAGTAAAGCGGATGTACATGGCATAAACTCAACAGGGACAAGAAAATCACAGAGAATCATTTCTATTAGCACAAATAGATTAAATTGATGTATATTTGCACAACTCTTCAAGAACAATTGCTTGAGCACATGCTGTAATGCAAACCGAATGCAAAGGGAAATTAATTGTCAGACAAAAGCCTATAGAAAAAAAATAAACATATATATATATACATATATATATTTTTAAAGGAATACTCTAGAGGTTATCTCCTGGAAATCACACCTGAACTCTTCTTTCCAGACTAAGCTTCTTTGTTCTGAAGTCAAGACTTTAAAAAAGCTATGCTGTGAAAAGCAAACAAAGAACTCACCCGTAATATTTGATTTCATGGGTAGCTGTAATTTTATTTTCAGTCCTTTCACACTCCTGCTAGATGGGTGCATTGTCCTCCTAGCATTTATTCAACATCAAAATAGCCTAAAATATCATTTAGCTGCATACCAGAAATTGGGTGGAGTGCTCACCACATCTTTAGGCTCAGCTTTCAAATATTTGCAGAAAGAACCACTTGCTTGTATATATGGAAACTAAAACCCTAACATGTAGTAGGAGACTGTACAATATGCTCAGCCATAGAGAAGTAGTCTCTGTAGCATGATCCAAGCAATTGCAGGAGCCAGCTCGCTTTTCAGAGCACCAAGAGAGAACGGTTCCAAACAGTGTGGATTGCTGCTGTTTACACCTGAGTCTCCTAAGACCACCATCTTTTACAAGGTTTGCTATCAGTACTGCTGGAGGAAGGAGGAAGACCAAGGGACCAGATTAACTCTTCATTCTGGTGGTTCATCATCAAGGTAATGCCAGTGGCTTCTCCAGTATGCACCATTATGAGATGCTGCAAACCTAAAATAAATCCATTTAAGATTATATTGGGAACACCAAATTTCCATCCTAAAGAATAAAATTACTCATGAAGATGGTCACAAAAAGGCTGACCCTGCATTCCCCCAAGCTCTCCTTCATATCAAAGGGCTCTGGAGGGTGGCAATGCAAGAATGGATCCCAAGTGTAACCGATTATTTTCCAGTAATGGAAACTTTAAGTCTAATCCTAAAAAAGCACAGAGAGAGAGAGACACTGGTTTGGAACAAATTCCTGTACTGCATCACCCCCCTACATATCTACATATGAATTATTGCAGTGCCCTCATGGATATTTTTAATTCTCTTGTTATATAAAAACATATACATTCAGGAAAAATGGGAGGAAGATCCTCATTTTAGAGAAAGCATGCTGATTCCCAAAAGACTGGAAATGCACTTCAAGAGTAATTTGTCTTAATGCAAATCTAAGACATGGCTATTTTTGATGCAGTGACTGAACTCATAACTTGTAGAATGAAATAGAAACATTTGTCAAGAGCTGCAAACCAATTGTTGAAAGGCGTGCATTTGTCATGGGATGTTAAATATAAATTTACACAAGTGCAGAAGGCTTTGCTGTGATGAGCCCTTTACAGAAATAGTTAATTAATGTTCAATTCAAGCTTCATTCATGGCAATTAGCAAAGCCCATCCTAGTAAAGTGTCTTTAGCAGCCAATATTTGTCATCTGGAGAATGGAACAAATCACATAAAACCAGTTATGAATATGGGAGTGATTTAGAGTTTATTAATAATACAAAGAACAAACCTGTTTTCTGTCTCTTCAAGGAATCATTGTAATTTGCAGATTGCAATGCAAAATGAGATGGAGCATAATGATTAATCTGTGAGCTACAGAATAACTACTATACATATAACAGATGTCTGCTGTGACAAGGGGCACATTACCTCCATGTTTATATTAAGAAAGAAGAGGGATTCAACTGTTTTATATGGGAGAGTTGTGGGAAAGATTTCAGAAAGCCCCCTATGAGAAGGTGGGGAATTATAAATATTTGCAAGTGTTTATTCAGGTGCCAAGTACAGTACACTGGTGAAACATGGCCTGAATGCAAAGGCGAGTGAGGGGGAAAACATCTGATCTAAATGTTACTGGATWCATTTCACTGGTACGGATATTGACTCAGTTCATCTCACTTGGCCGACACCAGCCCTGAGCCAAAACTTGCATGTTCATTAACATCAGCTGTACAGATGACAGGATTTTTCAAGATAAAATCTTGCTGGAGAAAGTATACTATTAAAGGCAGTTATTTCTGAACAATTAGAAACACAGGAAGCAGCTTATCTTCATAAAGGTGGGTGGATGTCAGGCTCTTTGGAGAGATGGCATCAGCTACCCTTCTGTTTTCCTTGTGCTAAGCTTTGGCAGCAGCTGATGCCTTTGCTCTTCTCCCACCACCACCACCAGTTTGCACCACTAGCCCAGGTTCTTCGAGAAACAAAAGTCGTCCACCTGCCTTTGCCAGGATGGCAAAAGGAAGGTGGGCAGTGCCACTGTCTTTGAATGAGCTGCTGCAAGGATTTGGTGCCAGCCCCTGTTGCATCGTTGGGGTCCTCTTCGACTTCTGATGGGAGAATGTAAGTATTGCTGTCCTAAAYGAAAAAAACCCAGCGAAGCAGACAATAGACATAAAGGGTAGGATTCAGCTAAAGTCACCTACATATGACTATACGTAGGTGTCCCCATGTAAGCTAGGTGCTTCAGGTCCCACCATACTCAAATCACCTCATCTAAAAGTGTGGAGCTGTAACAGATCTCCTGAAAACCGCTCTCTAATCCCTATTGAGCACACTTTGCCCACAGACATCTAAATGTAGGTGCCCTAATTTACAAACTGAATACACCTAAATTTTGTCTTTATGAAGGAGAGACTATGAAAACTAAGACACAGTGCTGCCGTTCGTTGAGATGGGCCTTCCCTTCTCACCTGTACTTCTGAGCATCCAGAGAGACTGAAGTTTTGGGGGTCCTGCCAGTGCTTATATCCAGTGATTACAGCATAGGGCACTCATATCCACCCTCCTCTCTGAAAACTGAGCCCATGATATAAAAAAATGGGCGAGTCACAACTGGCTGTTTCTCTCCCATTTAACAACTTTGAGCAGTCCAAATAACACACACTTAATTCCAAAATCTTGCTGTTTAAGTTTGCCCCCTAAAGGGAAATAGCTCCAGTGCCCATCAAATCAGCTCCCTTTCTTCCCAACCATTGCCTGCAAGGAGGGGGGCTGGGAAGGGAATGATTTCAGAGTGCACCCAGATCCATTTGTCCCCAGGGACACTGGCAGGAAACAATGCCAATTAATTCGGCCTTAGGAATGATGTCATCTGTACCGACACAGGAAAATCATGGGACCATGGTCAGCTGACGATTCCTTCGCCCACTGCTCTAGGTGGCTGGTAAGAATTACTTTGCTAAATGATGATAAACAGGGGGGGTGTGTGGGGGGGTGAAGAAGAAGTTAAGGTCCAATCTGATACACCCTGAGGCTTCCCAAAGCCTGGCAAGGAAGCAGGATAGCAGCTGAGTAGCTGGGTATGCACAGTGTTGATTAGCTCTGCTTTTCTTACCATTGATGGCGCCAACTTCCAATTTCATTTTAAACCACTTCCAGAAGAACTCAGAAGAAAAAAAAATAAATTTATGTTACAGTGTCAGAGAAAACTGAAATAGATAATGTCCAACTGGGGAAAAAAAAATTTAATCAAATCTCCACCTTAGTTGAGCAGAGAGTAACTCATTGACTGACCAGCTAAGCATACTGTATATTTGGGCAGAAAAGTGTTTGTGAAATCCCAACTGACTTCAAAAGTAACAGAATCAGGTCTTTCAGAAAACAACCTATCAAATATACACTCACTAAATTCCACAGGCGTAAGCGTAACTGTATTTATTTCACAGTGGTTATTGGTATAAAACTGCAGTATCACCAGGCAGCAAAGCAATGTTTGGCTCACTCTCCATTGAAGAAAACTGAGAAAAGCTGTACATGTAAGATCTGTAGTATATGATGCCTGCCAGTTCTCTCCATGCTTCTAAAATATCATTTTCAACTGAGACCTGGCAATCTTATGTATATGTAAACAGTCCCAAATTATATGCAGTACAAAATGTGCCAGGATCAGAAAACAAAGTATTACTGAGAATGGCTTTTTCCTACAAAACAGAAGTTATTTTTGAAGGGTTTCCCCTTAAACAGAAACTGGAAGTGCAACTATAAACTCTGAATCCAATTTAATCTCTAATAAGAAGCCATTGGTCCTGCACTGTCACAGTAACACCAATTAAAATTCTCTTTATTAGAAATTATCGTCACAGGAGGCAGGAAAAGGGATACATGACACTCTTCTGTTTGACCTCTGGATATCCCACATGCATCAGAAGTCAGAACACGAAGCAAAGTGAGAAAATAAAATCTCATACAGGAGATGCAAAATAATATAAAGTGGATTCCTTTGGAGAGGAAACAAGCACCTCAGGCCAACCGACTTGAGCAGGCAGCCAAAGGGAAAACGAGCCGTGGTGCTGCAGAACATGCAGAAGCCCTGATAGATGAGCCGAGTGCCTGGGGAACGTATAGGATTTCAGGACTGCCTAGGTTTGTCTTCTACACTGAATTTCATATGACATGATTAACAGAATGACTTGCAGCAAAAACAAGATGGTATTTGCTAAAGGAACCACTAGCATAATTAAAATAACAGACTAGTCAGAGGAATGCAACAATCCCACTTATTCCCTGATTCATCTGCTCTGCCTGAGAGTGTGGAGATGTGAGAGGCAGGAGAGCAAGACTTCCAGTTTGCAAAGCAGGATACAAGCAAGGGATGGAGTACTGTGGTCTGCTACTGTAGTACTCTAGTGGTCTACTATAACCTTTACTGAGACTGCGGACACAAAGGTCTACGCTTACCTTCCAAAATCCAAAACAAACACAACTGATAAACCTGAGGAAAAGCAAAATGAAAAATAAACTTAAGATAAATAATTTGCAAATAAGAAATGTCAAGGAAGAAACACAAACTCTTCGACAGGAATAGCTTCCTGACATACTTTAGCCCTAACTCCTTTTATTTTTTACAGGAAAACATCGAAAGCAGCAGGCTGAAAAATGGTGAAAGAAGGAAGCAAATCCAGATACCATTTTGCAGCTGCACTTGTCTGGAGAAGGCATTTATACTGAAGCTAACAGGTATAAAGAGCTTTCAGATCAGAAAAATAGCCTCTTCTGCACAGGTGTAAGAAGCTACAGATGCTGCAAATCAATTGCAAGGCAATTCTGACTGAGGATGTTCACATGTAATTGGGGAAAGGCCTCTAATAATCTACAAAGCAAAGCTATGGAGCAGGCTTTCAGAAAGAGTAGTGGGACTAGAACTCAAGTCTTGTAAAGACGAATTCCTCATATGTAGATGATATGGCTGTCTAGGTTAGCAGTGGGCTGGACTAGGTGATTCAGGAGGTCTTTTCCAATCCATACCTGTATGTCTCCACATAATGAACACAATGAAAGATGACAACTGTGACACAAAGACCACACATCACCACCTCCCAGATTTTTCTGCTGAGGTGACCTGCTCACTTGCATGTAAGTAAATAAGGTAGATCCGGAAGGAAATAAAGTAAGGTAATTCCTGCAAACTAGCAGCAAGAGGTTGGTAGGGAGCTGAAACATCAAAATTTTGATCAAAAATAGTTACATGGTTAGCAAAGTTTAATTTTCATCCATGATCCTAGTTTTCCAGAACGCCAAAATTCATTCAGTCTCAAAGTCAAAATTTGTCTTCAAAAGTGCTTACCAAGCCACAAATAACAGACCCATTAGCAGTAGGTTCTGGGTACCCAGCACTGTAACATTGAGCCAGAAGCCTGAGTCTGAATTTTGGTGTTCAGGTTGGTCCTTCAAATCTTGGCACTGTATGAGAAAGGCATTCCAACGTTAATGCTTGTACCAGCTCAATCATCTCTATGTCCTTCCCACAGGCACATTCCTCCCTCTGACAAATTAGGGGTGGTGGTGGTAATATTTGGATTAAACTGATCCATCTGGAAGCGATCCAGTTCTAATCAACACTATTAAAAGAAAACCCCACTTGCCCCTCCACTGCCAAAAGTAAGCCTTAGTCTCCCAGATCATCCAGCACTAATGAACTCAGATCCATTTTATGTAGCTATTCGCCTATGGTCAGACAAAATGGAAAAAACAACTGCTGTCTTCCAACATATTAAAAAGATTCAAAACAGTTCAATCCCAATCATCACATTGGAAAGTATGTTCACCACACTTGCAAAAATTTAGGACCACCTTTTATTTAATTATTTCCAGGAAATAATGGAAGATTTCTATTAAAAGTTAAATCCCAGGACCACTGTTAGCAGAATGCACAATGTATGAGATCCTGGTTTAATACAGCTTTCAGGAGTTAGATTTTCACCATGCTTCAAGATGTAGTTTGAAACAAATGKCTGGTTATTAGTTGAACCCATTACTATAAAAGTGAGCAATACTGTAGCGACAGAACATGTGAACAGCTGAAAGAAATACAGAATCATGAATCCTAAACAAATAAAAACCTTTCATAAAGGAAACATTCCAAAATATATTTCCAAACAATGGTTGACTGCAACCAAGTAATTCACACCCCGTTGTGAAACAAACATTAATAATTTCTAGCAGACACTAGGGCTCAGAAGCAAACAATGATCCCCCCTCCTCTCCCCCTCCTCTTCCAGGCTGGTTTACCAAAAATGTGTGATTAAAAGTAGCATATATTAAGTCAAAGAACTAAACTCACTTGCAGCTCTAAAGGGAGAATGGCTTAGTAAAGGTATTTTTTCCTCAAGTGCTATTTCTAGCAGAATGCTCTTWAAAAAAAAAAAAAATCAATCCACAGGCTTCAAAGCCAGCTTAACACTTCAAAAAATCTCTTTCTATCAAAAGTATTTTTGGCATGAGCTTTGGCTATTGTTTTCAGCACTCCTTCTTCCAAAGGCTGGTATGCTGTAACAGAGCGGCTACAAGTGCAGACCTCACATAGGTGACAGCGGATGTACACACTAGTTCTGTGGTTACTTGAACTTGCAAGGAGCTCAAGGAGCTGAGTGGGGACAATGTTCACATATGCTATGTGTTATAATAGCCACCACTTTTGCTTAAAATGAGTTTGCACTTCAATGCAATTAGTATTTTCCTATCAAAACTATAGAGCAAATTTTATCCTCAGTCAATGAATGCTTTAAGTTGTTTAACTTACTCTAATAATGCTCTAATAAAAACTCGGAATGTTAAAAGTCAAAGGTTTTTGCTAAAAATGGTGAGTGACAATTTCCGGTACGTTCTTAGACAGGTAGGTATGAGGAACAGCAATTAAATGTAAAGCTCCTTAGGGCACAGGTCTGCTGAGGCCCCACAGGCTTCTTTCTGGCTCTTCCAGTTTGCACAGGTGGGTCATCCTTCTCCCCAGGACCTCTCCATCATTAGACAACTAACCATGTGTCTGTTTTGTCTCTGGCATTACGCCCAGCCAATGTCAAAGGGAGGGAACTCACTCATGAGTGAACCTCAAGCAGGTCAGAAGTTTTTTAGGTCTAGTTAATCCCTGGAAAGTTTGGTCAATTTGAGAAAGCTGTATCCCCATCTAGAATAAAGACCAGTCCGATTATGGGGCCTAAAACCTCAACAGAAGCAGACTCTCCAGAGATATTCAGCATTCTTAATATCAGAGAAGAATTAAAGTGCAAATGCTTTTTTCATTTTTAATCATTAACATTTTCTGGTTGATGTTTTACCTTGTTATAAACCCTGAGGCTGTTTTCATTTTACCTAACCCACTCACCTGTGGCTGAGGTAGGAACTTCGGCATTTCAGAGGTTTGATTACCATGCAAAGATTGCGTGTGTTTTTGATACCATTTGCACTATCATTATCAGTGTGCATAACCTACTGGAAAAAAACCACCCGTGTTCTGAAGAATTTAGCTAATGCTGAATTTCTCTGTTCAAAGAACGAAAGAGTTTGTTGAAGCCTAACGAGACTGACCTAATTTTACAGAAATCTCAAGAATCTGTCACTGCCCAGTAACAAAAGCATAACAGAAATCCAGTAATAAAAGCACTTCAGCAACAAAGTTATATGTAAATGATTTTGTATTACAAGCTGTTCTAAAATGCCATTCTAAAGCTTTTCCTTCTAAAACTTTCTCTGAAAGTTTCTGCCCAAATTAAAACTTAAAGATATGAGAGTTTTTAAAGGTAGAAATTTAAACATTTTTACTGTTGCAAATGGTCTGTAGCATGCCATGTTTCAGCTGGATTATTTAAGGTTTCTGTATGACCATGTTTGCTGTCTTCTTTCCTCCCTCTTGCATTCTATAAATAAAAATAATTCAGTTTTAATACAGCCCATCCTTTGATGTATGGAGCAGAGACTTTTCTATCTAAGTATTTCCATTATACTTAAAACAGCAAAAAAACATTGTACTCTGCAGTACAAGTATATACAGCAAGGATGCTACAGAAAGCAAGAGATGACCGATGTGTTGCTTCCATTACATCATTCTAAGCATTACTTAAATTCTGAGGTTGAGGTGGTTGTAGAAAATTGGTGATTCTCTGAAAGAATTGGCCCCAGGAGTTTATTTTAGTTTCACTTAGGAAGCTGGCAGTACAACTGCCAGGATGCTAAAAAAGATGTCTCTTGCTTTTTTGTCTTGCTTGGAGAAAGGAAATGCTTGCCTCGGTGGTTCTGATTAGTATAACATGGCTCCTCTGCTGTGAGGGGCAATAATGCCCCTCAAGACAGAAGGAATAGTCATTCAAAGCCTGCATTAGTATTTTCCCTGGAGATTTTTAGGATTTGTAACATTAGGGCAACACATCTCTGGCTCTTATACAAGTCCCCTGAAAGTCACTACCACAGGCCTTCCCTMCCTTCACCATTTTGAGCAGGCAAACTGGAAACGATAAAAAGATTTTAGAGAAAAGCCATTCTGTCTCCTACCTCTGTGCATAATTCCCAGATATTTCCTTTCTGCAGGAAAGAAGCAGCAGCAGCTTATGTGGGTGAAGGCTCCAAAGTAGACCTTGTCCTCCATGCTCAGAGTCCCCCATGACTTCTCCCTGGCTGGATAACTGAATGAACCCCAAAGACAATCTTATTAAGAAAACGATTATGGAAACCTGAACCAAAACTGCAAACAGAACTCTGTGTGACTTAGGCAATACACAAGTGTGTGGATGAACCCGAAACTTCATTTTCTGCTTTTGTCACTGAACACACCTAACCATGCCAAGACCTGGCCACTGTTCAGGTATGCCAGAACAACCAAACAGACATCTATACTCTGCCTGGACCCTACTTGAGGAAGTAGAAATAAAAGCTTTAGAAACTCCAAGACATAGCAGGGGACAAATGGCATTACGTACAAATGCATTACATCATAGAAAATTTGCACACCATAGGGGAAAAAAAAAAAGGAAAAACATGTTTAATTACACACACTCTTTAAGCCTCATTTGGGTCTTTTTCCTATCACTTCTCCTAAACCTTCAGCGTGGAAATTAGGCTCACACAGAACACTTACCTCCCCATTTCATGCCATCCCAARGTTCAGCTGGATTGAGTGTTCAAGAATATGTTTCTGGGGGGAAGGAGTTAGCACAATCACCACTTGCAAATGGTCTACGGAAAAAGAGAGAGAAATTAAATGGATCTCAGGCCCACATTTAGTGAATAAAATACTGAAGTTCCCTCACACATGGATGCCAAAGGTAAGTTTGGCTTCTTCAGCTCCGCGTGTGTATATAGAAATATAAAACCACACAGGGTTACAAAGCAGAAGCTATGCTATGTTTGCTTAACAAATGAAATATAGATACTTGAATTAAATTAAACACTCAAGTCTTTGTTATTGTAGTAGAGCCAAACCGGTGTAAAAATCCATAGAATAAATAATCTATATAATCCTCCGGATAAAGTAATTCAACAGAATAACTTATATCAACTCCAAGAATTTGCTTATGCATGTCTGCATGACTAGGTCTCCATCTTTAATTTAAACTGCAAATAGAATATGCAGTTATCTTCTGTAGGGCTTTGCAATTGCTTTTCTCTAAATTGGCTGTAGGATTCAGCTGGTCCTTCATCTGGATAGGACGAGATATGTCATACAGAGGGCCCTGTTTGCTATTTTGGTTCAGGTTTTCATAATCAATTTCTTAATAGGATTATGTTCAGGGTTCATTCAATTATCTCACCACAGAGCCTACAGTTTTCCTTAGCACTATGCTTTACAGCAACACTCCTATTCTTGCTGTCACATAATGTCGTTTACTCCCTATGTATTTGTTGTTATTGGCACGCAGCCCAAATGACATAATGCTGAGCATGTCCTTAAAAAAAAAAGACGACGGAAGAAAAAGCTAGAAATCTTTTCCAAGCCAGGTGTACAGCATGAAGGAGAGATACTCTGACTGTTTAGAAAATATTTAATTGAAAACCCTCAGAAGCATGAAGCGTTAGCAGTCAAAGGACCAGGAAAAGCAGGAATAAGTAGAATCACACTTCTCTGAAACCTGGAATGTCCCTGCTGGTTTCCGTAAGAACCAGAAGCACCTCTTTGAAAATCCTGATGGACACGGATTGTAGCTGCTCCCTCAGCTTGCGACAAGCTCCTGAGGRCTGCTACAGAAAGTCCTCAGGCAGAAACCAAGCCAAGTTTATTTGTTTTCTTTTTTTACAGGTTCTGTCCAAGTATCCTGACCCCAAAATTGTAAGGTTTATAAAACAATAGCACTGCGGGTCAGACTCTTTAGTAGTTACACAAGGTGCAAGGATACTAACTTCAAAGGCTGTGCACACCACGTAAGACAGCACAGGGCTTTGTCCTATTCCCTCATCTTGATAAAGAACCACAAGGTTTGTAGGGAGAGGGTTGGTTTGTTTGTTTGTTAGATACCCAGATATACCTGATGGCGATAGAGTCCCTTCTCAACGGAGAATTCACCAGTCTCCCTATGGACCACCATTCCAGCGCACTCACGCCTCAGCACTCACACCTGAGCGGATGGATACCCGAGAGGGAGACAGGGGCTGGGGAGGCGCCTCACAGACCACGCCGCACATCCTGAACCGATTTTTAAGGGAAACCTGCACAAAAGTGCCGGTCAGTCCCGCTCCACCGGCTGCCAGATCTCCTCTACCACCACCGCTCAAGCGAACCCCTTTACAGCTCGGTCCCGCTCGTTCTTCCCCACCCCGTGCCAACGCTCACCCCCGAGCCCTTCCGCCGCGCCTCTCCGCCCCGCCCCGCCCTCTTTCCCGCCTTGCAGTGCGGAGCCGCCGGGCCCCCAGCACCGGCCGCCACCGGCCAGAGCTGGGCCACTGTAATCGGGTAAAGGAAAGGATGCCTATCGGGGGGAGGGGAAGACCAAAAAACAGCCTAACCGTGCATCTGAAAAATTCCCCTGCCGCTGAGTGGTCCAGCAGTGAGATAACACATGGAAAGTCTGAGAGTGCAAACACAAAAAGTTTTTTATTAGAGCCATAAGAAACAGGGACTTGCAGGAGTGTTCCCACTGCTCAGTGTGATATTAGTGGTTTTTTTTTCCTTGAAATTCGTTCTTGGAGCAAAGATTTCTCCATAGGAAAAAAATTATAACTGACAGAGCTTCTCTAAAAGTTTTTGTCAACTAATCATTATTATTACTATAATAACACAAAACAACATAACACTTTTTTTCTTGTTAACTTTAAAACCCAAACTTAATGTGATTTTTGTCAGTTTAAAAGCCAGCATACACCTGATCTTGCATAAGGGGAGAAACCAGACTACCTCATGAAATGGGTTCAGAGGTATACAGTGGAGTTTGCCTTCCATTGCAGACACCATCCACTTCAGCAAAGCACACGGGTAGGTAGCCCTTGCTTTTTTCTCTTTTCTCTTTCCTTCTCCTACCATTATAACCATCCATAGCATCAGTCCTCAGAGAAGGAAGCTTTACACAATGGTCAAGCACACCTCAGGGCACAAAGCTTTTGTCTGAGTACACTGGAAGATGAGCTCAGCTGTGCCTGAGGACCTAATGTTTCTTCTATATCTGAGAGTGTGAAAACTCTCAGATAAGGGGAGTAAGATAAGAGGGTGGCAAGGCAGCGTTACCAAAGAGCAGTCAGAGTCGCAGTCCCCAGCGCTGAGCAGTACGTGGGAATAGCTCTGCATTTCCCTACATCATCCCTGGACATCAGCCCTCCTCTACAACCTCTTCAGCCAACACTTAAAAACCACCATCTCCTAATAGGCTAAAGCAAGCACTGCACATATTTCCTTTAAATGAGAGGCTCACCCCCTGGCATGCCAGWCCCACAGGGTGACAAACCAGCTGCCAAGAGCTGTGGGGTGCAGCAGGGCCTGGGGGACTCTGGTTCGCTCCCCGAGGAGACGGCCAGTCCTGGGGCAAAGAGCAGCCAGAGGCCTGGGGCTGCAGGGAGGGACCCTCTGGGGTTCAGGCTGGAGAGGGGGCATGCGGCAGAAGGATGGGAGGGGAGGTGAGGGCACGTTTTGGGCACATAGAATCATAGAATCATAGAATCATTAAGGTTGGAAAAGACCTTTAAGATCATTGAGTCCAACCATCAACCCAGTACCCATGCCCACTAAACCAAGTCCTGAAGCACCTCATCCACACGTTTTTTGAACACCTCCAGGGATGGTGACTCCACCACTTCCCTGGGCAGCCTGTTCCAATGCCTGACTACCCTTTCAGTGAAAAAATTTTTCCTAATATCCAATCTAAACCTCCCCTGGCRCAACTTGAGGCCATTTCCTCTCGTCCTATCACTTGTTACTTGGGAGAAGAGACCAGCACCCATCTCTSTACAGCCTCCTTTCAGATAGTTGTAGAGAGCGATAAGGTCTCCCCTCAGCCTCCTCTTCTCTAGGCTAAACAACCCCAGCTCCCTCAGCCACTCCTCATAAGACCTGTTCTCCAGACCCTTCACCAGCCTCGTCGCCCTTCTCTGGACACGCTCCAGCACCTCAATGTCCTTGTAGTGAGGGGCCCAAAACTGAACGCAGTAAAKGTAGTAGTAACCCACAGTTATTGCGGGTATCGGAGAGGTTAACTCTGGGGAACTGTGCTATGCACCTTCTGTGCAAAATTCTGCCCGTTCTGMCAAAACCCTGATGACAGGAGAGAATGAGCATAAATGAATAGATCCTTCACTAAATGTATGTATTCCTGAAGTTCAAAGTGTTTTCCTAGTTCACTGCACAAATCCTCATTTGCTGGGACATTTCCAGTCACTTAAGTTTAGAAATCCAGTCAATTACGAAAGAGAGGGAAATTGGATTATTCCTGTATTTATCTTCTAGTAAAGCAAACTCTTGCAGACTATACTTAGCGACCTAAGAGGGGAAAAATCATGTGGAACTTCAGAAGGATTTTAAGTCCTTGTGGGTGAAAAAACCTAATCCTGACTGCGACAGTATTCTGACAGTGTTATAAGAAAAAAATAATGCATCTCTTTAAATTCATTCTATATATTTTGTATTGTACCTATATATTCACTGAAGAGCATAACTGAATCATAAAACAAGATATATTATGAGAAATGCCGTGTAAAATATACATTAGCTGGTTAAGGCTCATGTGTCTCATAAGCCAAAGCCAGAGAGTGTTCAGTCTAACTAGCCGTACCGTCAGCACGAGCTGGGGAAAAAGGAGGAAAAAGGCTTTCCCAAGCCAGAAACCCATAGTGGAAGGTGCTAAGAGGAGGAGGAGTAAACCTCCTGGCTCACAGATGCCATTCTCCACTGCCCTGAGCAGAGACGAGGTCCCTGGGCAGGCAGGGCAATGGGCTCTGGAGCAGTCTCCACTCCTTTCACTTAGCTGAAGAGCCGAAACTGATTATTCCAGGTGCAAAGCAGCAGGTTTTTTCCAATGAGTGAGAGTGTGTGCATGTGTGCAGACAGGTTTCACACAAGCACACTTGAAGCTTTGCTCTTCTGGCGAGAAGAGGGTTGAACAGTGCATGCACTACGCGACATGGAGGTAGGGAAAGAGCAGATGCTCCGGCTAGCTACCAAAGCAAAACCCCCAATCTGAAAAGATATATCTTGAGATGTTTAACATCCATTTGGTGCAGATAGGGACTGAGGGTGGTCATTTAAACTGAACTTTCATCCTTGATGACACAGAGGATGTTTAGTAGGGCTTCCAGAAATGCACACACACCTGTCTCCAAGGGTTTTAAAATCAGGACAGTAATATTTACATCAGCTGAAACAGCTACAGAATAATATAAAATCTCCTCAGATTAAAGAACTGAGACTTTGGCGATTCTCTCCCTTCTACCTCAGTCTTTACCTACCTACATGCACATATACTTTAGACTACCATTGTATTAATCACATTTGGAAACCTTTCTTTTGCAAATGCCGGTTGTTTCCCCTTCTTGATGGACCAGATTTTTTCTGCTAATGTTCTATTATATAAAGCATCTATTTTCAAGGACCGCTAACAATTTTAATATGACTTCCCTATACACGCAGGTGCCTTTAACTGCATTCACAATAGTGCTCCCAGAGCACGCCGTATCTAAAGGTAGACAAGTTCACTGCAAGGACCGAACATATTCATTGTCTTGTATGTTTTCAGCAAGTATRAATTTCTTAACGCTTGCTCTGCTGCTATACTGGAAGAAGCTTGTGAGGGCCAGATTTTAATGTTACAGTAGAAAGACAGGTTAAAGACACACCCGGAAGAAAGTCTCAGTTTTCAGCACAAATTTACATGGCCAACTTTGCAAATAAAAGCCTAGTGTTTCACGTGGCCTTGATTCAAAAATCCTAAAGGGAGTTCAGTTGTTTCCACTCCAAAGAAGCAAAACATTTCATTGTCCTCTGAGATTTCTTACATATTATGTATAAACCTTCAGACATCAAAATAAGTGCAATAAGCCAAGAATACAAAGTAAATGAGGTATATTTTGGAATTGCTGTCTGCAGCAAGTGACCATGAGAACAAGCAAGAGGAATATAAGCTCTTCCTTCGCGTATGGTCATGCTTTTTTACTTTCTTGAATTTTTTCAGATTATTTAGCAAGGAACCAATTCAAAATTTGCTGGAATAGATGGCTACGCCTATAGGAAAAAGCCCTGCTTCAGGATGGTCCAAAACATCTGAGGTGAGGAAAAGAAAGAGAGAGAAGATATTTTTTCTTTATTTGCAAGAACTGATTTCCCATGCAAGGAATAAAGAGCATCTCTGTCCTCCTGAAAGATACTTGGGAAACCCTGGCAGGGCAACCTGAAGACCTGCGCTGTTGCTTTTGTCCACSTTGCATCTGAATGAGCACTTTGCTCTTAGGCAGCATCGTGTGCCCTGGAATGGATATTTTTGGTTCAAGAGCTGGCCTAAATAAATAAAGAGCAGATCACTGAAAATTTTGTTTTTGTTTTCTTGGAAATGAGCCCACATTTCATTCCAAATCAAGCAAACACTTGGCAGGACCTAAATCAAACATTTCAGAACTGGTGCTCCCCCAAACACACCCTCTTTCAGCCGAATGGTGAGGACATCTACTCGAGGCATGGAAAATTTAGGTTCAATCCCATTCTCTAGGTAAGGTTATTTGATTTTTATCATCTGCTTTCTACATGCCTTGCTCTTAAAGTGATAAGGGTCAGCTGGGCACAGTTCCCTCACTCCCTTGTTCACACCACAGAGCTTCGTTGRAAACACTGGGCTGTTGCCTTGAGGAGGAATTGAATTGCGTCTCCCACTCCCAGCATGTCTCACCTCTCAGTGCATGTCCTGTCACATACTGTTTTCCAATGAATATCTGCGTGTTAATAATGCATG
The DNA here is from genome assembly GCA_030449065.1 of Oceanodroma leucorhoa. NCBI lineage: Eukaryota > Metazoa > Chordata > Aves > Procellariiformes > Oceanodroma > Oceanodroma leucorhoa. The sequence goes on along the minus strand of JASVER010000032.1, from coordinate 8,224,259 downwards.
GCATAGCACTACCAAGTCACCCCGAGGAAGATCTGTCTGCAAATACCCTTCAGCCTTGTAGTTCATACCCTGTCCTTAGGGGAGCTAGGGGAGAAGGCGGGGGGGGGAAGGAGGTGAAAACCCTGCTCAGGAAGAGAAAGTTTTCAGAACTGGGTCTTCCACATTTCTGCTGGACTGGCTATTGAGTAAGTTACGGAGATGCCTGACTCCCTTCTATTCATCTAGCATAAAACAACAGAATGCATGCTACCCAGCAAGTTCAGACAAATAGCTTTAGGATGCCAAATCTGCAGTTTTCCTTGAAGAAAATAATCCCTCTCCCCAACCCCGCTTCCAAAGGGATTAAAAAGAATCTACCAGCCCATCCCTCCAGGCTTGCCTATACAAAAGCAGAACTGCATAAGAGCATTTATCTCTTGAGTCAGAATAGTTTTCCATTTAGTAAATAAAATAGTTCTTGGTCCTAATAAAGAACAACAATTCATAGTTAATATCTTTAACAAGAACTTTTGATACAGTTCCAGAAAATAAACCTGCAACTAATATCCTGGGACTGGGAGTGTTACTGATGTTGCCAAGTCAATCTAGTGCATGGCTTTGGAGAGTAAGGAAGGTAATATAGACCCGCTGGATAGGATTTCTTAAAATGGGCTCAGGGAGGAGCAGTTCTAGAGGCAGAAGGATGGGGGGGAAACTACCCCTTCTCCTCTCTGGCATGGCAGTCCCTGCCTGGTCCCTGAGTAGAAAGGGCATTCATATTCCATTCCTGTCCCTCATAGCAGTGACACATACATGCACTGTAGCTCCTGTCTCAGATAAAACCCTTACCTTCCATCTCACTATCCTTCTTTCACTCTGCTGAGCACAGGATGGCCCCAAAGGACAACTCAACTCTGAGCAGTGTGAAAGCTTCTGGGGAGTTCCTGGCCAAGAAATGTAGAGGCGTGGAAAGCATGAAGTACACAACAGGGCAGAACAGGAAAACAAAGATGTACAGAACATAGAGAAGAGAGAAAACAAGGAATTATTCAGAAGCAGTTTTGCGAGAAGGATGTTTTGTGAGATGGATGGAAACGCTAGACAAAGGCTGCAGCAACTGTCCTTGGTACAATGTGATGGTGTTGGAGGAAGGGAGGCAATTGCCTATCACTCCAGTCCCAGGAGGAGGTGTTTCCTACAAAAATAGTTTGGGGGCACAATAGAATGAGAGCAAAGGGCTTAACCCCTTGCCCAGCAGCCTCCTGTGCAACTCGGTACTGAAATGAGTGGTCTTCTGGAAGGACTGGACTTCAGCAGCAAAGCGTTTGGATATCATTCCTATGTCTGGCTACATCAGTGAGGGGTGCTGGGACTTCCTGTCGCGGACACATGTGCCACSATCAGTCAGGGCAGCAAGAGGTCACTGCATTATCCTTTAGCCGTGCCAGATGAAGCCAAAAAACRCAATATAGATGGCCTTCAGTTGCTGCATGATGTTAAGCACTGATACCCAGTGTCTGGGTGGGGGTCCCAGAGACTTCGTGGAGAGAAAAAGTTCACAGAATGGAAGAGGGCAACCAAGGATTCTTTTGATAGGGGTGGGCTCTGAAAGAAAATAAAATGGTAGTTTGTCCAGGTAGGTTAAGCATAAGTATGCCCATGGCCCAACAGGGGATTCAAATGCAAAAATCTCCAAACTACTGTAGTTGGCTGTTGAACTAGAAGCAGTGTAGCTACCCCATCACAGTACTGTATGGGCACAGTAGATTTTAATCAACTGATTAGAAAGGCAAAGCTTCTTACATTGTGCCTGCCAGCATGCCAGAATTGTTACCAGCTGGAGCTGATCTAGTATTGCCACAGACAGCTGTGCTCTGTCTTGTAGATCTACAAGGTAAACCATTTAGCTTGTGAGTCTTTTCCCAGTTCTCCACTTCATAATCTGGATACACCCTAAGTATCCCTAATGATGTCTCCTGGAAGCATCTCCTCCTTTATGAGCCCTAGAAATCCATCCTTAAAAAAATAGCTTCTTAGGGAGAACTACTGGTAAAGTGCTATGTTGAAAAAGTCTGGGTGAAAGAAGACCTGAGGAAAGATGAGCAACAGCAGACCAAGGAAGTTTCTTTTGTGTTCTCAGTGTCCCATGACCACAGTTTGTTGTGATCACCTCAGACAGTGCTTGGAGTGCTAGAGGGTCACAAGACACAGGCAACTATTGGAGAAAAAAAAAAAAATATTTATATATGTATACAGTCAGTGCAGTAGGAGTATTGGTATTGAGCACCTACAAGCAGAAGGAAGAGTGGTCATTCTTGCTCACACAGTAACAAAGACCCGAACAAGCAGTGACGGCTCATGACGTAGAATTCTAGGACTTGCACCTACCTTCATTTTTGCAGCGGTTCTTCTATGCAGTAGCAAGACCCCTTCAGGAGGTGGCACTTCCCCAGCCCCAACACAGTGCAGCCAGGGGGAAACTGCTCAGCTGGGATTCCCTTATATTCCCTGGCACTGCAGGGGTACAGGTGCTCCCACAGAGCCAGATTCTTCTCAGCAACAGGATGAGAATGGTCACAAGCTGCAGCAAGGGAAATCTCGACAAGATACAAAGAAAAAACTTTTCTATCATGACAGTGGTCAAGCACTGGAACAGGTTGCCCAGAGAAKTTTTGAAATCCCTGTCTCAAAACTTGATGGGACACAGCCCTGAGCAAGTTGCTCTAACTGTGAAGCTGGCCCTGCTTTGAACTGGGGCTTGGACCAGATGACCTCTGGAGGTCCCTTGCCACTGAACTGTGCTGTGAGAGTGCTCTCTGCTCTCCCCTCTGTCCTCACCAAGTGCAGCGGATCCTGGGTGGAAAAGGACAGTGCATTGCTCGCCCAGTTACACGCTAGCCTCTCGTACAGCTTGTAATATTTTAGCACTTAACTCCCAGTCAGCCTGTGAGAGATGAAGTTTAGTTAGCTGAATCTCAGGCACCATCCACGAATGACCAAGATCCCACTCTCCCCTCACAGGTCTGCACAAAGTGAGGGACCTGAAGCTATGACTTGTGCTTCAGGGACCACACTTTGTAAACCCAGGCACTCGAAGTAATTCTCTAGCCCCATTTCTTCCCATCAGTTCCTCAAGGTCATGTATTCCTTGTCCTTTCGACTCTCCCTTTTCATCACAGCAAAAACAGCAAGGTCTGACTGCATCTGTCGTGTAACCATCACAGCCCCACAGCAGCTGTGTGTGGACAGATCACAACCACTCTGGGTGGAGACTTTTACATGTGCATGGCAACTAATGGCTTGCAAGTGAGAGAAGTCCTAAAACTCCTGCTTGCGCAACTGCTTGCATCCAAGGCACAGCTGAAGCAGCAGAGGCCGTGCCTTGCCTAGCTAGACCTCAGGTGTTACCAAAGAACTGTTTAGGTCTGTTCATCCCTCCATATGCTTAGAAGACTTAACATTGCCTGGGAGCTCCCCTTGAAAATGCCAGGATTTGAGCTGCTTACTGGCAATCTCTTTTCCTTCCTTTATCCCTGCTGAAACCTAGCTGTGATTGATATTCACATGTTCTGCTGGATTCTCTCTAAGCAGTAGTAACAGACCGCTTGAAAACCTTCAAGGCTTCGTTCCTTTTGATGTGGTTTTGCTGGCCAATACAAAACCTGAATGAAGTTACAGCCTGACTGAAAGCCATAGCACATCATCCTCTTTAAAATCCTAGAGCTTCCTGACATAGTAATGGGCTGCTTTGGAATGTTCATCTTAATGTTTTACATTGCAAAACAGACAGGGCAACATCCTATTTGGGTAAGACAGAAGGTGGTGGGATCATATTGTGCAAGGCTGCGGCTGAACCTTCTGCTCTACCACATGTGCTCCCATATGTGCTCTTGTCTCCCATGGTAGTGGAGGTCTCAGGAACCTCTAATGAAGAATAGCAACAAAGTCTGCCTTTCCAGCCAGAGCCTTCCCAAAGGAGACATCTGGGGAACTGCGTGGATGCTTCCCTCATCCCAGTGCTCTGGGTACAGTGGCCTCCCCAGACCATGGGAGAACAAGTTGCCAGTGTGCAACTGAGCTACCCTGGGTGATGCCCAAGACATCCTGCTACGCTTACTTAGGGATAGCAGCAGAACTGGGGTGCTACCAAAGCTGGGGATTTTGCTTATAAAAAGGTTTGTTTTGTGAGAAAAATAAGGTAAAAACCAAGCATTTTGGGTAGCTAATGCAGTGATGTCAGTTAATAATAATTCTGAAAGGGGATTTTGTGAATTTTTGTTTCATGCTGCCTGAAACTCCACTGTATAAGAAGTCCTTTCTAAACTATTTCATCACACCACAGGGACTTCATCTGAGCCCACCTCATTCATTCCATTGAGCATCTATCATGCAATACTAAGGCAAATACTAAGAAATGTTTTAGGATTGCCCCTGCCTCTGAGAACAGGCATTAGGAGGGAACCCACCTTGTTCTTGGGATGAAAGAAGAGGTGAAAGGAGGGCTCCAGTGCTGCTTTTCCCCAGCTGCTCTCCCACAGCACAGGGAAAACATCCCAGCCACACCTGGGGCTGTGCAAGGTGTTGTCTTGTAATAATACATGCAATATCCTTACATGCCCCCTATAATCTCCAGGAACTGATGCTTAAAATAAAGGGAAGTCATTCTAATGGGCGCAGTTTACCTTAGATGTGAGCCATGAGGGTGCTTCTTGGGATGTTGTACTTATAAAGCCATCAAGTGCTTTAGATGCTGCCTGAAGAGCACACAAATGTCTTGGTACTGTTTCTCTCACAGCACACACACTTGCTTTATATATGTTCTTCCAACAGCTGCAATCTCAGTTCTCCAAATGACAGTTTCTTGCATTCAGTCAAATGAAATAGTCAGTGTTACGTGAGTCTGATCTGGCTTGCAATGCCATCCTGTTAACATGAATCTCTAAATGGACTGACTTTCTTTGGCAGCCCGATCATTCAGTGTTCACTTCAGAGTGGCCCTGGTGTTAAACATGTGACAACAACAAGGAGAAAAATCGAAGCAGAGCTTAACGCCCTTAGAAAAGGTCCTGCAAACAAAGCTAGTTTTGTGTCTGTCCTGCTGTATCTATAAGAGTATAATGTTCAGAAAACACGAAAGGCAGCTTAGCACCCAGACTTGCAGAAAGAGCTGGGCAATGAGACTCTTTCTCTGGTTAATCTCTTTGTGGGAACATGGCCCAAAGCTCTCATACTTTAAAGAAAAGGTCCACAAGCTCCAACATGCAACAGATATTTGAGTTTACAGCTGGCTTAGCTAAGTGACTTGTGTCTTAGTTTACTGAATGAAAAGATACGTACCTAGACCAAAAAGCTGAAAGGCAAGGCCCATATGGATATATTTAAGAAAAGCCTTTTTTCCCTGTCTCCCCCCTGATTGAACATCTATTTCACATGGGACAAGGTTGGCAGGGTTTGGGCTCCGGCCATGAGGAACTCAGCCCAGCAGCCTGTTTGCTGGGTGGAAGAATCGCGGCATTCAGCACGGCTCTTGTTGATCCAATTACAATGGATTTACGTTAACGCAGTTGTGCAGTGAGCAGAAACTTTCTAAGTGGAAAGGTCTGCTTCAGTTGCCCTGCTAGCGTGTTTGCGAATGCCTGCCAAATAAACAACATCTCCTGCTGGGTGATTGGAAACAAGTGTAAGAAGTTCTGGGTATAAGATGCTAATCTTTACAATATAATCTCATCTCTGCTCTACAAAGACTTCTCCAATCATCAGATCTGACATGGTTACACAGCAAAGCCTGTGGGTTGGCAGTGAGAGCTGGGTGCGTGGCCACCTCGAGATCCCTCCTGGAGCTGGGCTGAGGATGGGAAGCTCCTGGGGCTCGTACCCTGCCCACCCACCTCCTCGTACAGAGACTTGTCCCGCGCAAAACTTGCAGGCAGTGAGGGATGTGCTGTAGAGGGGTGTCAGAGCTGTGGAGAGATGGAGACCCAGGGTGTGGAGATAGCGTGGACCCCAGGGCCTTGCGGGAGGGTCAGCATTGCTCCTGCAGCAGCCACACACGGCTGTGCACGGCTGACGTTGACAGCTGCCATCAGGGCGAAAGTTAGGTGTGCTGCTCGCGGTAGCAGTTATGGTTGAGAGGTGCTTGCTGCCAGGGAGGGCTGTCTCTGCGGCTGTTGAGACTATAGCAAATCCACCAAGCTGTCTACAAAGATGTGAAGTGGACATTCGCCAAGCAGCAAAAGCATCATGATTGTGGTTCACATTTTTTTTCTCTTTCTCCCTCCTGCCAAAGAAACCTCTTAAGATTTGTTCACAGGCAAACGTAAACCTGAGGGTCAGCACAAGTCAGCTTTTGGCTTTGAACACCAAGTCCAAGCCTAGCCCTACACTGGACATGCAGTAGACTCTGCTACCCTTTTCTAATGCAGCATTGCAGAGAAATGCCCTCCTTGCTGTGCCTAGACAAGTTTATAGTAATACTAGGTATTTAAAAAAAAAAAAAGAAAAAAAAGAAGAGGAGGGATGGAACCCATTATTAAGCTGTAAATACAAATCATGTCCTGAAAACTCTGATCTTATCTAGCTCCTATTAGCTTTGAGAGGTTCACAGTGGTTTACTGTGTACATTGTGACATACCTCCGCAACCAGGGAGAAGTTATCTACATTTTACAATTACGAAATGAGCTCCGGTACAGCAGAGCATGGCAAACAAGCCTCTGACTGCAAAGCTGTGCTAAATTAATAACCTGGCTTTATTGTCTCCGGTGCCCAAATTTCTTTCCTTGCCTTATACTGCACTCAGTTCTGTCCCAGTAAATAGGAAGCTTCAGGCTCTGGGGCTGCCCACTGGACATCTTCAGACTCACCTTCAGACACTACACAAGGGTCTCCCCTGAGGGCTGGACAAGCTGAGTCGGGAGCCTTGGGAAGGCAGCAGTGTTACCCCTGGAAAATGAGCCCTTGCTAGCTGGTAGCAGAAGTTTCTGTTTTGCTCCTATTGCAGGAATAATGGGAAAGTGCCATGAAGACAAAGGGAAGGGGCTGAAAAGAAAAGAAGGATTCCAGAAGAAGGCCTGTGTTTGTAAAGGAAATTCCTCGCTCCTGCCACTGCCCACAAGGAGACATCCGATTGTCACTGCAGGTAAGCCCCGAGCAACGGAGTTACTCCCACATCACGCTGGGATGGGGCAGGGCAGCGTTCAGSTCCCTGCCACCTGGGCTCTGCCTGAGGTGCGTTCCTATTTGCGGTTGTTGTGGGGGTCTTGGTTTTACTTCATCTTTCCCTGCTCTGCCRCTCAGTCCCACTTCATATGCATGTGGACCATTGGATCTGCCTCGCGTGCGAAAGCGGGAGCAGAAGTCTGTACGTCCCTGCGAGGAGAGATGTTCAGAAGCTTTTTGGTTTAATATTCATACTAGTCTCGGGCAATTTTCCACTCCGTGTTTTAGGGAGTGGGCAGGGAGAACATGTAGTTGTCCTTTCCTCCGATAACAAGGGATTAGCTTAAGCAGACAGGTAAGGAACATCAGGGATGCAGATGGCAATGGAAGAACAAAAGTAACCAGAAGAGACTGGGAAGAGAGAAAGCCCCTCTATCCCTTTTCTCCCTTTTCATAGAAAAGATTAAAAAAAAAAATCTTCTATGACCATTCCTTCTTCAAACAAGTGAGCGATACCCAGTGTCAAGTCTGATCAGCCCCACGCAGGTGCAAACACCAACCCTGACAGGTTTAGCCACTGCAGCTGGAGCAAAACCATTACCAACAGCACACAGCCTTGCAGCCCCAGAGACACCCCCTGCTCCATGATTTCTTGGGCAGATATAGTCTGCCAGCACAGGCCTCCCCACCGCACGATCCAGCCTGAGCATCCCCTTCCCAGGTGGGTGGATAAAGGAAAATGGGAGAGGGCTGAGGAAGGCAGGACCTGAAAGCTGCATGTGGTCCACTGACGAGTGACGTGCAGCTGCTGCACTGCCCTTGGTCGCCCTCACTGAGCAGGGGAATCGGAGAACTAGATGATATACACTCTGAGCTTAAGTACGCCTGGTATATCCCAGGAGTATTGTTCAAATCACCAGATGACAGGAAAATACTGTGAAGGAGGGACATACTGAAGGTCACTTCTTCAGTCTTGGCTAGTGCACAAGGAAGAATGCAGGAGCCATCGGGCCAGAAGAAAAGCAGAACAAAAGGCAGTATGAGTCTGTCCCAGCACTTGTGTAGCAATGCCATTGTAGCAAAGCTCAAAGCTCACACACATTCTCATACCCATCTTCTCACCAGCACCAGGGATCAGGCAAAATTACTTGCAGTGGCACAGAGGACAAGACACACCAGCTAGCAGGGCCTCACCACACCTCCTGGGTTCTCTTTGGAGCTCCCACTCCCAGACCCCCTTCTACTCCACCACATCGATCCTGGATGTTTCTAGCTGCAAATCTTGACTCTTCAAGGATGGGAAAGCCTGAAGGTTCAGAAACTGGTCTGTCAGTGGCAGTCATGGGAAAAAAAGCACTCATTCTCTATTGCAAACTTTCTCTCTCCCTTTTTCTTTATCTATTTTTTTATTAGAGGGCTTGTTCCTTTTACAAGGGAGTCTTCCAGCTCCCCGGGTCCTACCACTCATTTACCACTGTCAGCTCACAGAATCAGCAGCAATAGGTTCCTCTAAAATAACGTTCACCCACCAACAGTCCCAGTGGGACGGGGCTGCTACTCCAGAGCTTTTCCTTCTTTTTTTTTTTTTTCCCCCAACTTCAATGCTTTTTTCACAGGCTGCAAAGTGGCTGATAACACTGGAGCCAGGGCCTTTTTGTTTTTTTTAGGAAGATTTCAGTAGAGCCTCCTTACAGCTCTGAGCTGGTAACCTTTAGCTGGCTATTGGGAGCTACAGAAATAGCCTGTGGGTGTAAGGAAGAGTTTGTTCAGCATCTCACCCTTTTAAACCTTTTTTTAGGAGGAAAGCCAGATGCCGCTTCCATATTCAACACTCAGTCTCCCCAAAGTGATCATATGATTCTTGTCCTCGAGTGAACGGTGTGTTTTTACTTCAGTAACACTGCTTGGCAGGCTACTGCATGCATTTGTTATTTTCTGCATAAGAAAGTGCTTTTCAGTCCAGACTTTTTTCTTTCTTTCCTTCTTCCTTCCTTCCTTTCTTTCTATCTTTCTTTCTTTCTTTCTTTCTTTATTTATTTATTTATTTATTTATTTTTGGATGGACACTTGTCTACTCACCTCTGTGAGGTTGAAAATAGTAACCAGGGCTCAGGTAATCTTTTCTCTTCATGACTGAAGAGTTTTTAAACTCTAAAGGAAGCTTTGATTTTTTGGTAGCCCCTTTTCAAAGCAGACCAAATCTGGAATTTTATTAAGACCATGCAGTAAGAAATCTTCCTTCCTGACCAGGCAGGCAAAGCACCCGGGTGGGGAGCAGTGATTACCGGCTGGGAGTTGTGGTTTCTGTGTCTATAAGCTGCCTGGTCTGGGCAGAGGTGGTTCAGCTTCGCAGGGTCCCACCTGGCCCGAGCAGCGGGGATGTCCCTGTGCCCTGACTGCAAGGAGGGCTTCACCCGTCAGGCGGAGGCAGCTGGGGCTGGTCTGGGTGCCTTGCCCAGTGCCTGCGTGGCCGTACGCACATCCGCGCCCACCCTCCTGGTGCCTGCGTGTGAAGCCCCACGGCCGAACACCCGGCTGCCGGCCGGACTCGCTCCCTCCTGGCGAGCAGCGTTCGGCCCCCCAGCACACGTGTGGAGCGAGGAGGAAGGGGCTGCTCGTTGTTTGGTAGGATGGGGCCAGGTATTTTCTGATCTTTTTCTGACTTTTTTTCCACCCCAGATTTTGAAGCACATGCTTTTGTTTTCCAGGCCCTTTTAAAATTCTTTTTTTTATTAAAGCTTATAGCTATGCTTGGAAGGAGACACAGGGAAATGGAGAAGGAGTCTCAGCAAAAGGAAATGGTGATCTGAGGCACCCCCTTATGTCCCCTTTGTTTAACAAAGACATTGTTAAAAAATTGTTCTGTTTTATTTAAAAGTTTAAATAATCATTAGAAGAGGGTCCAGAGTCTGGGGCTCAAGTCCTCACTCAGAGAGTGCGGCAACCACCCAGCTGGAGGTACTGCTCTCGCCTGCTCTAACGCACTCTTTCACCCCCTCCCAAATGCAATTCTGGATAGAAGTGGATAAAGACAGCTCTCCTCTTCCCTCYCTCCCTCTGCGACCCTAAAACTCCAGTGGCAAAGGCATTTGCTTACTCAGCAGCAGAGGAAGGATGATTAACCCTCATCTTTCTCAAGGAAGAATTTATCTGCCCATCTCCATTTGCCAGCACCTCTTGGGATTCAGCACAAACCCCCTCCCCCCTGTATTTCTAAAATGCCCAAATCAGGTTGCTTTCATGAATCCCATATTCATTTTTTAATTGGCTGAACAGATTCATTAAATCCTGGTCCTGTTCATGAACACTTTCAGATCAGCCAGAGAAACGGAGTTTTCAGTAAATAAATAAATCCCACTTAAAAAAAAAAAAAAAAAAAAAAAGACCAACAACAACAAAAAAAGGTGCAATTCCAGACCAGGCAGTGTCTCTCCCTCACATTCCAAAAAGCCTGGATTTCTTACAGCACCCGGCAGAGCTGAGCATGCCGTCTCCTTGTGCCGGCTGCCTTCCCAGGCCCCCAGGAGCAGCACTGTCTCTGCCAGCCCCACCAGCCCCAGGTTCGCCCRGGAGCCCAGGGAATAGCACAACATCGCTGAGGCCTCTGGGTAAGTTTCACTTTTCCCAGGAGCTGAAAGGTGCGCTGAACGTCTTGCTTTCCTTTCCCCAGGCTGTAATAATTGGTTGGCATTAGGCAATGGCGCTGTTAAATGCTCCTTCTCACTGTTGCCGGGATCACCATCCATTTTCTATTTTACCAGACTCTTGGGGTGGGATTCACTCAGCCAAACTTGGAGGGCTACCGTAGAGAGCTCTCTAYTTGGGCAACTTATTTAGGCTTCCTTTATATAGGCAGTGGAAAGAAACGGGCTGTTCTAGTGACCAGCCTGTCAAAGGGGACCGTCCTTCAAAGAAAGACTCAAGTAGGCTGTATCGATGGTGCACAGAAATACCTCTCTCTCTCCACTGAATAAAAAAGGAGCTTGTGAGTGACTTTTCCAGATGTAGATACCACCTTTGGAGATGCTTTAAACTTCAGAAAAAATAGATGAATGCTATTCTCAGAGACGGTGCATTTTATGATCCAGCACTCTGGGTGTCTACATGCCTTGAATAGCTCTGCGGTCTCTGCAGCACTGTCTGGACCCCGAGAYGCTTTCCCCTAAAGCGACTGTAGCACAGCAGTAGTTCACTATTCTCAGTGATGTTGTAAAAGGGCTTACTGATGTCAAGATACTCTTTAATGCGACTGAGAACCATTTCCACTGTTTTGCAGTTCTGTGAGGTTATGGCATCGCACAATGAATGAAGCTACTCTTTTCTTTTTTTTTTGGAAATGAATGCAAAGAGAAGGGAAAGAGAGAGACAAAGAGAGGGAGCAAGGTGAAGCTCAGACATCCCGTGTGTTTCCCGGAAGAGAAGGAAGTCCCTGACCCCCTGCCAGACCAGCGCCACAGAACAAGATGGTGCTCCAGAGAGGGTGGAATTGAGGTTTTTGACCTCGATCAATGCCTGTGAAACAACAAAACCAGTAACAAAACCAGAAGAAACACCCCCCAGACCGTACAACCACAAATTCCAGCCCATTGAACCACGTCGTTTCAACAGCAGAGACGTTCTGAGTGGCATTAAGCTGTGCTGTGTAGCAGCCTAGGCTCCCGATGTAGACTGCAGAGCACTTGAGAGATTTCAAGCACCCAAGCTGGCAGCTGGATTGGCCTAGGTTTGTAACACAGAGCCACTCTCAAGTGCTTGGCCAGGCTCTTGCCTACACGCTGAAGCAGCAAGCCCTGCAGTTGCGTGAGTAGCTTTAACAGGGCTAACTGGAGGCTGCCAAAAAGGGTGGCCTCCTCCTCTCCCCCATCTCTGACCCTGTCCCTTCTCCTTCACTGCTGAGCTACCTGAATTGTGTGTGTTCCTTGTACAGGGCAAGTTTCAGTCAGAGCAACAATCCCGGGATTCCTCCCACCACTCCAAGAGCTGGTGGAAGGGACGGGATAGGAGGCTGGGGAAGAGGGAGAAGGTGCAACTTACCCCGTAGCAGTAGAGTGTGGTCTTGGAATGGGCAAGTCAACAGTGTAACCACACCTTGTTTTAAAAGATGGCAGCAACAGTATTTTTTAAAGTAATATTTTAAAGTCTGAGCTTTCCCTTTTTTCCCTTGGCTCAGAGGATCCCCACCACATTTGGCTTGTATCTAGAGCTGCACCGATTCCTCTCATTTTTCTGCGTCTGCAACAGAAGAGAGAAGAGCAGTCCCTGCCCCGATGGCAACCTGCAGGCACCCCGTCCTTGGGGCACCCACATCTCACCTCTCCGGGGCTCACCTGCGAGTGCAGCACACCCTTCCTCCCAGCTGGGAGGCACCCCCTGAGAGGAGGTGATGCAGACTGTCAGGGGAAAGAGGTTTTTTCAGTCCTAGGTATGAACCAGCATGGTGTGATGGGAGGGAACTGAACTGCAGGAGTTTGCCCTGAGGCCTTGGGACCTCCGGAGGAGACCTTCTCTACCATGCTCTTCACTGAAGCAGAGGCCCATGACCCTTTTGCTACGACAGGAATCCTGCTCCTAAGGGAAACRGTCAGAGAAAAGGCTTTGATAGCCCCATGCTACAAACTTTCCCCATCAGAGGAATATTATGGCTGTACAAAAGCAGGCATCATAGGAAGAAAAATGTTGCAGAGCTATAAAATGGAATAGCCCACACAGATCTATCAATCAGCTAACATAATGCTAGAAACAACCCTTTGTGGCTACATTTCTTGTGAAATATAAAAAAGGCATCAGAAGAAATTATGTCTCAGATTTCAGCCTGGAAAGACAAGTGTCTTAACACCTCAGCAGAGCGCCTGCGCCCTCGCTAACGCCACATCACCCAGAACAACTGCCCATGCTCTCAGTTTACCCGGCTGTTTATTGCTTTGCCCTCCCATCACCTTGGTTTTCTCTCTGTATCTTAAGACACCGACGCTGATGTGGACACACGGGCAGGGCACAGGCTATGAAGGGGGAAGGGGCTGCGGCGGGGCTGTGGCAGCCAGGGCCAGGTGGGAGCTGAGCTGAACTAGTGAGGTCTTCCCCAGTCCCCCTTTCCTACACTGCGGCTTGGCTATAAAAATCTTATTTCAGCCTCAAACACCAGCCTCTGGACCTGCTCAGGGAAAGAGAGCCTGACACATCACCCCTACCGCATAAGCTCCAAACTTTGCTCTGTACCTAGGACTGCTATTTCATACGTCTGTCTATTCCTCCTACGTTACAGAAGGAGGAATAATCTTACAGCATAATCTGAATAATTTTACAGAATAACCTCACTGTGAGAAAAAGGAAGTGTTGGATCTTCAATATGTATGCAAGAGGTACAACTAAAGATTACTACATCCTTAACCTGCTCGTGACGATTTTGCTCTGTCCTGTTCAAATGAAAATAACAGACAGAAATGATGTCATCTTGACAAATGTTATTTTTAATTCATTGGAATTTATTCTATATCTGTTTCCTTCCAAGCAATTGTATATTGAAATATGTGCAGACAAGGTTGTCCTCCAGCAGTGGTCTCGTTTTTTGTTCTCCGTTTTTGCATAAACTCCATATAGATGGTAATATACACATATGTACACATATATACAGAGCAAGGTACTGGCAAAAAGCAAGCTCTTTATGAGGCTGAGTAATCATTAGCCATCTTTCACTAAAAATGGTAACGATCTGCAGGTGCTTCTATATTTACAAAGGGATTTAAAATTAAGAGATGGACATCTAGTGAATAGAGTATCTCCACAGCAGGATTTACACTATGCCTAGTTTTGAGGACTATGAGGGAGCTTTAATTCCCTGTAGCAAATCTGCATCAAGCCTGGGATAATATTGAGACAAGATCAAATAGTGAAGATTGCTTGTGAGAGCCCTTTTTCGTCCTTGTGTATATTCCACTATCTTTTTAATTTGGGGTGGTTTTTTTTGGTAATAAATTTGACACAAAGCTGCTGCAGCAAGCTACATGTAAGTATCTTTTTCCTATCAAGTGTGGTATCAAGATTTGTATTTAGAAAATCCTTACAATCACCAGAAGAACAGAGCTGAGATTTATTCTGAACGCAATATTCATAAAAAGAGCTGGCAAGCCTGACAGTCAAAGGCCAAATCCTGCCCCTGTCTACTTGGGTTGGTGCTTTTATCTTATAACTCCACTTAGGAAAATGGAGATATGATGGGCAGGCTCTTTATATGATGGATTTTAAGCCTAAAACTCAAGTAAAACCTTGGCTCTTGTATATTTAAGTCATATGTGAAAGTGGTCCATAAGCTCCTAAGYCTTTTAGATGTTTTTGACAGAGATACTCAAGAACGTTATAAGAACACATAAATTTTTATATAAACCTTGCTTCAAAAAAAGAAGCAAAAAATATGCTCATTATTTTGCTTAGCTTTTTATTCCATCATTATGGCACAAGATAGAACAACATCACTGAGTAAGTCTTCAACTTCATTAAAATTAGGACTAATATGTTTTATAAAATTCTTTTGATACGATACACTTTCCCTTATCAAGTGATAAAAAGAATTTTCTCTAGAATACTGAAGTACATTGCCACCTGCTGGCCATAAACAATTTTGCAATTTAAAAACACCAGAACGTGTATAAAACAGCAACATGTAACAACGCAACATACAGTTATTGAAGAAGTACTATTCACTCAGACTTTGGCACAGGATGTGTAGAAATGCAGCTGTGAACTACTCCCAACGGCACGTTCATTCCTGAAACTCTCTGTGACTCCCTTTTGTGTCTCTGTCTGTCTGCATTTTTCTTTTTGCTTCATTTTCCTTTTTGCTTTGTCTAACTTTCTTAATGCTGAAGCTTTGTTATTTCAAAGGAAAAGCCATATTCTTTCTCAGTTGTTACACACCTCAATTTATTTGGTTTGGTTTTCTAAAATTTGGATTCCAGTTTATTGTTTTAGAACAATACATAAAATCATACATTTATAAATATATATATTATATCCTGTATACATAACATTGGTTTTCCTCTAGAATGGGAGGGCAGACCTTTGCACTACGTCCTTAGTTGGTTTAGGCATGGCCTTGCTCTTAGTTGTTTCTCTGAGTTGCTTCCTACCAGAATCTAAAAAAATATTTTTATCTTGTATCAAATTTTAATTTTGTTTGCAAATATATTTCTAAGAAAAAAATATTTGGTATTTACCCCTCTAAGCTCACTACTACCCTTATAAAATATATGGCTTTTCATGTTCCACTCTATTTTAGTGTTTTTCAATAGGCAGTGAAAAGAAGGACAACTTCCCCCTTTAACATTTTTTTTTAATATAAGCACAGAAACCAGCTTGTGCACTTTCTATAGAATTCCAATGCATATCATGGTAATGTAAGTGCAGTGATTTTAAAAAAAGCAGTCATGATTGATTGACATCTGTATATGAAAACATAATACATGATTATCATACAATACCCATTACAGAATATACAATCATCAAAACTGCAGATATATAAATACATTTTTAGCAACATCAAAGCAACAGTCTTATCTTATACACAGCGTATGCATACAGAGTTATTACACTAAAATTTTCATCTTGTTTTTTCCTCAAAAGCTTGCTGAAAAACAGGAACATACTGTATTTGTAAATGGACTGCTTGACAGTGCTGTTAAGAAATTAAAGTGAACAAAGTTTAAAAAAAGTATATGCAATTCAGTTGGTATAAAACAAACAAGCCCTCCCCATTTTCCAATGTCACAGTTGTTTTCCTATGAGAGGGAGGCATAGGCATGAGTGGCAGTTCTGCAGAGTCYGATCATACAAGGGTTTCCGGGAGGGCGTCGGGGTTATCGGCTGATAAAAGCTCCCAAATTTGCCACCTCTCCCTTTGCCAATCGTGCCAGTCCGCCTCTGAAACATTTTTACTGTTCTGACTGTGAGGTGCTGTGGAATAGATGTGACCCGCTGGGGTGTGCGGGGCCGGCCGCTCCTGCCTGGAGGTGGCCTGGTCAGGGGCTTTGGCTGGCGGTCCTCCAGCTGCTCTGGTCCCTGAACCTTTGTCTTGGCGTTGAAGTCTCCACAAAGAGTGCAACGTTGAAGAAACGCTCGATCGCTGTGAGAACGCAGAGCTTGTTTTTGCTGGGCCTGGGTAGGGGGGTGGTGGCCTCTCTTTTCTGTAGGAGGGCTTGGCTGTGCTTTGTGAACAACCCGCGTTCGAGYCATGCTCACTGAGGTCCTCCACACTGCTTAAAGTCAAGTGCCGCTCCGACTTTGAGTGTGACAGGTCTGAACTCCTACTGCTGACTTCAATTTGTGTGTTACTGCACACCCGAGACACCGTGGGATGGAGCTGACACTCAGGAATGGCAGCAGTTGTCTGGCTCCTTCGCATGACCTGCCTGCCGCTGTCCAATTCGGAGAGGCCGCCCTGCCACCGAGGAGAATACATGGCGAGGTTCCCCTGGGAAAGAGAGCACTGTCCGGGTCGCAGCAAGCTGCTTTCATAAATGTTCCCATAAGAACCTGGGGGCCAGAGTCAGAAAGACAACATCAGTCTGTGTAATCGTTTACGTGGCATTTAACAAGTTATTGCTTTTCCCCTGCATCACTCTGTAGAAGAGGGATGGGGACTTTTATCATCAGGCTATGCAACTGAAGGTGGAACAGCCTCACCCCCAGCTGAACCTGGGGACGCAGAGCAGCAGCCCCACATCTATCTGAACCAGGTCTAATACATTACCCCRTGACTCTAATACTTTGCTCCAACATAAAGCCTTGCAGCACTTAACAGCTTTCAAATGCTTGAAAAGCAGGGGGGTGTTTTAGTCTCGCAGTTCCTCTGTGAGATGGGTGCAGATGGGAGAAAAGAAAAGGCAGGACACGTCAGGGACTTGCCGGGACCACGCCGGCCAGTGGCAGGGTCAGCATCCAGGGTTGCCAACCTCACAGCCTGTGCTTGTGCCACCGCGGCAGCCCCTCTCAAATCCCCACCGGGCGTCCACCTTCCAATGACTTTTAGAAGAATGTAAAACTATTTTTTGAAGTAATTTTGAAACGACTTTTTAAATTATCTTGTGACGGTTTGAAATGTCGCTGCATTTGTATAACCACTGCRCTTCTCTGTATTTTATTGAACAGTCACCTTTAAAAGTCCAACTGTGAATTCTCCTACTGGTTTCACTGCAATTTCTCAAAACGAAGGAATTGTTTATGTCTTTGCTAGATTTAGGCTTAAACTTGAGAAATAACTGACCTGTCATCGCTGGATCTTTGCAGCCACTTTTCAGTGTTGAATGCCAGGTGCCCCAGATATCAAAATGATCTTCGGAAACATCTAAATAGCAGTAAGAGCAGGAAGAAGATGATGAATCGATCACCTTAAAGCCATTATTTAGAAACATACAAATGGAATGGTAAAACCTTACGTGAGGTATCAGAGTTGTTAACATACACTAGCATCTGACCTACCGTGCACCTAACACAAACATCTTAAATGTATTTGTTCACAGTTATTTGCTGTTTCAGGCTCAGATCCTGTAAGGGATTCAGTAAGCTCTGTATGGGCAGGATGCCTGACTTTGCTGAGAGTGTGGAATTTCCCTTGAGTCCTCTGCCTTGCTGAAGTCAGTTGGAGAATTTGCACAAGAACAGGAGGATTTGGTTAACAGAAGATAGTTCATGTGCTTTTTATGGGAAAGAATGGCAAAGCTCCCTTGGGCAGCCGCAGCCCCAGGGGTCACTGTAAGGCATGCTCTATCAGCCTGCATCATCCCTTGGGTCTTACACGGAAGTGCTGTCACAGAATAGAGATTTAATGAAATGCGCGCATCAGGCATTGTGCTGGATTATGACTGTTTCATGCTTTCTTCTGATTCCAYCTGGCAGTAAAGGAATTTCCTAATTTGTCATGGTCCAGTATCGTTGTGATGCATATTAAAGTCCAAAATATGGTTAATATGATAAAACTTAATGTAATTTCCTGTTCATAACTTACTAGAAATCCGACCAAATTTTGAAACCTATTCAGAGATTTAGATGCTGAATACGGAAGATAAATGCCCATTGGCATTTATAAAGCATGTAACTGAGAGAATAGTCTAAATCCCATTAATTCCAAAGGGAATTAAGTGCCTAACCAGTACCTCTGAAGTGAAATGGTTTTAAAAATACCACCAAACAGTTATCTGCATCCCTAAGCATTGAAAGTTCTTAAAGTTTGGCTCACTAAATATGCATTCCATGAATGTAATTTTTTTTTTTAATATTTTTAAATGAAAAGCATCTTGAAGCGCTGGTGAGCTATCAGTTTAAACCACAGTTCTTTACAGAAGWAATCATTCAGGTGTGCACTCCCTAGATAGCTATGGAAATTATGGATCCCTGCCACTAGTGTTGCTAGGTGTGTAATTGGTAGCAGATGTAAAGCTGTGCAGCTCAGCTGTGTTCTCCAGTGAGAGGGTGTTGAGGTCATTCTTTTCAATGGGAGAAAATTTGTAGCTTGATGTCTTAAAGTCTCAAATTTTTCCAAAGTCCAGACCATAATCTTGCAGGTATTACAGTCCTACGGAGCAGAACTAGAAATCAGTCTTTGCCATGCTGTCACAGACAGGCATACATAGGACATAGATAGTTCTAAATAGCTAAATAATAGCTCCAAGTTTTGAGAAATGCTATACCAAGAGCATCCCTGACAGCTGGCTGAGCTAACGAGCACAGACTGAGCACAGACCCTTCAGGCTCAACACAAAAAAAGGAGTTGGTCAGTCTTTTCTTGCAAGGTTATTTACACTATTGCTCTTCAAATCCTGGTAGCTGATAATACAAAAATGACACTTTTCAATTACTTCAGAAACCCCAATCAGTCACTGAGGAGGAGGAACACGAGCAGGATGTACTCTACCTTTTCCAGCCTGTGATGCAGAAGAATTCTCCTTTGTCTTAGGCTGCAAATGTCCAACCAGCATGTACTGTTCAGGTACCTTGTACAGCTTATCTGGGCTGCGGGCAACTTCTTCTTGCATTGCCATCAGTGAGCGCTCAGACAGTACCGGGGAGTTGTTGTCGTAAGGGGAGACATCTCCGCTTGAAGCTTTGTTGGAGTCTGTGGAAGAATGTCTTCCTCCTGTGGAGTAGGAACCTTCTGACCGCAGCATCTCAGGGCTCCTGAGAAATTTTGATAAACAAACTACAGTTACTGGAAAATGCTTGATGTTCACAKCTACAGGTGCAGTTTGACACCATACAAATAAAATCAAATACAGGAGTATGATCACAGCTGCTGAAATGAAAACACTTCAGAAGCAGTACGGAGGTGAATTTTCCATGAGTAAAACTTTTGCCATGAAGTGGCCAGCAGAGGCCACTAAAAATCAAAAGATGTTGCTGTCAAGAAAGAAAGAAACAAAAATGACACAACCGTACAATTCACCACAGGAAATTAAATAGTGAATCAATTCTTTATGTTACCTTGGCAATTCAGCTTGTTGCAACAGTATATCTGAGGGCATGATAGGGAAGATTAGTTTGATGCTAAGCAGTATGCTAAAATCACTTCTTCCATTCTGAAGTACTACACAGAGAAATCAAAACCTTAGCTCGCCTCTCAAGCTTTGAGAAGGATCCTCTTCTAGAGACTTCAGAAGGTAATTATCCTACAGAGGACAAGCAGATGTTTCTACTTCCCATCAGAAGATGGGGGCAGCAAACAACTGGCTCTGCTGATAACCTACAACCTCTTTTACCCTTTCACCTTTACAYCACCAACAGCATGGCCTGCATTTAATTTTGACAAAAAAAGGGAAACAAAACCCCCACCARAGTACAGCCAAGGCTCGGAGAGACAACTCTCATTTTTGAAATGTGTTGGGAACATTGAGGGAGATTTCTTGAACTGTTACAGTTTACTACGCAGATAGAAGGCAGTCCATGAGTCACTGAACCTCCCAAAGAATATGTAGAAATACTCTGTAAACAAACGTAACTTTTTTCCTATCCGTCCTCCCTAATTTGTATTTCTATTACTCATTTTTCATTTCTCTGCACTTTGATCTTTGTTTCTTAGATGCTTATCTTTTGCTTCTCTTGAGTCAAACACTTTTCTTAGCGGCCTCATGTTGATATCTGCTCTAGCTGAATGTGATACAATAGAGGCTTATTCTTGTAAATGTGTACTGAAAATGGTCAGCTCTCCTCAGAGTCAAATCCAAAGAGAGCTTGAACTGAGTGAGCAGCCAAAGCACATTGCTTGTTACAGAACAATAACCCTCTTTCCAGACAAATGAAATAAAACTGAAGAAAGAAAATAAAGAAACCACACAGTGGTAAGACAGGCTAGCCACAGCACACTAAATATTAGTAGAGAAGTAATGACAAAACTTAACACCACTTCCAAGCTGTTTTTTTTCCTGGCTGATTTACATATTGCATGTCCTGAAACAAAATATACACATTCAACACCATGATTATTATGTTATTCAGTATTCCATTTTTTTTCCCCAGTATAAAAGCAACCATAAAGTGTTGGAAATCAATTAACTAAGTTTACTCCTTGGTAACTCCCAGCAAGAAATCCATCACTGAACTGATCCTGAACCTTAACTGGGGCCAACTCAAAAAAACAGAGTTGCCATTTGGCAAAGTAGCGCTGTCCCAGGCTTCCCAGTGTGGTTGGTATGGTAATGTTGGAGAGTCATTAAAAAAAAAAAAAATAGTAAATCATGCCTCAATTCCCATCTCAGCTTCTCATCTGAAGATCAGTCCAACGTAAATTAATCTATAAACAGCCACACACTGAAGAATTATTGTCTTTTAAGTATGTACAATTTTATCACAAATCTTTTTTCTCTTTTTTGTCCCTTACTCCTTTCTTTCTGCCCTCCTAAATTCTAAAAAAGCTTGTTCCGTGAGTGTGAGTTAAGACAAGATTTAAGCAATGTCTTGGGAATTTCAGAAGAACCAGAAAGACCTGAGAGAAAAGGGGAGAAATATTGGTATCTGTAGGTTTCCTATGACTAAATGTCTGTCTTTTCAGCTTTCTAGACTGAACGTCATCTACACCTCACCCTGCTAGCACCCAGACATACATAGCACTAACGGTGACACCAATAAGGCTTATCGCATGTAAATCTTGGCAGGATCAAAACCTAACTATGTTGCACAGGGCAAAGAGAGGGGTATACCACCACTCAGCCATGGCAAGGTAACACAAGGAATAGGGGAAAGGGAAATGGAAATGAGAGAATGTGGGAACATAAACTTGAGCTTTGTGAAACACTGATTTCATGTCTTACCTTCAATGATCTGTTATAGTCTATATCTTCTCAAGACAGAGCTCCTGATAAAAATTTACTTGAATGGAAACTGTCAAGTGTTTGGAAAGATCCAAATGTTCAAGTTTCTAAACTCATTTACAGTTTCTGCTAGTAAGCCCATGCAATGTACATATATAATATCACTTTCAAATTTGTTTAGAAAAAAGAGTTTTAAAAATCAAAGAAAAAGCCCGTGGACTCTGCCAATCTTACTACAAGGAACCATCAAAATGGGTTGAATACTTTTAAGCTGGAAATTGATCTCATACATTTGCAGCTTTACCACGCTCTTCACGAACAAAATAAAACACAACTTGCAAAAAACTTTGGCTCACATCTTTCCAAATAAAGAATGAATTCTCACATATTCCTTAAAACAAAACTTTTGCATCTGTTTGCTTTATGGTTTGAGTTCAGTAGCAAACGGATGTTTACTAAAATTCAAAATCCATCTTCCCCTGGATAGCTGTGAGATTCTCTACTCACACACTGGGGAAAAACTAAATTGGGAGGCAAGTGTAAATACTGTGCAAGATACCCACTCGCCTATATGCAGTCTATGAATAATGGCAGATTATGGTCTCCACAAAGAATAATAGAAGATTATGTGCTATCAAATGTAAGAAATGGGAAGGCAAGTCAAGTATTTTCTAGTGGTTATGAACGATGTTAAGAAAAAGATTTTAAAAGTGGTTACACACAAACTGAAAGATTTGAAAGCTGCAGAAGGAACCTGTGCCACATGTGTACAAAAATACTATTTCAGATTCCAAAATAAAAATCAACTACGCCATGAAGGAGTCTTGGGCTTTTCTTTTTAACTGGCATCCTTCTGAATTGATGTTRTCCACCAAAGTCTACTTGCATGGGTGAACTGGAAGAACGTTGATAATAATAATTACTTCTACTGAGGATAGTCCTACTTTTCTACTGGCATCAAGGTCATCAAAACAGGAAATCCCTTTCTGTTTTTGGCAGAAATCCTTTTCTGTTACACCTTAAAGCTTCTGAGTGGGAAAACAATTATGTCTTGTAAGAGGCAAATCATACGGAGTGTGATGGCTTGGCAGCATGCAGCAGTAATTTCCACACATATTTGAGCAACACAGGTGCCACCAACAAAACAGATTATTACGGAATTATGGTTGCTACTGTAACAGAGGACTCAATGATTCAGGGAGCCTCTGCAGCTTTGAAAACTGCATTTACACATACTGTATGGCCTRTTGTATGGCTTCATCTTTGTGCCACAGGTTAGGGTGGATTAAAACCCATCATCGCCATCCAAAAACATTATCAAATTCTGTAACTTTGAAACTCATTTACTCTAAAAGGACTACTAACCATGATAAGCAATAATCATAAGAAACAGAATTTATTTTTGTGTTAGTTTAAAGATGCTTCATCTTACAGCTGGAAACCCCAAATTCCATTGTCATCAAACCAACATACAAAAAAGTTGGGAAGTCATCCACAAAAGCACACTTCATAATTGCTGCCAATGGTAATTAATGCTTTACCATGAACAACTTCCATAAACTCCCTGACACACCATTCACGATGCTCAGCTCTTAAGAGAACCGAAAGATGAGGAACATCTGATTTGTCCTCCTCTGGGGAGGAAAAGAGATTGTGTTTTCTCTGTTAGATCAGAGCCAAGAAAGCATTTGTAATGACATCAAAAGCAGAGATGTGAGGGCAATTGCAGAAGCAGGACCATCAGAGCAATTAATGACATTAAAGCCTTGAACTTGATTCCATACCCTATGCTATGCAGCCAACTAGCTTTTCTGATGAAGATCGTCTCAAGAATATGTAAAGTTTTCTGTTCCATGGATCCAAATTTGGATCTTAAGTACTTGACCAGGAAACTTCCAAGAGTAGTAAACATGTATTTTGGAGGCTCATTTTTATCAAATCAAGACAAACATCTCCTTGTTGTCTGCTGCCTCACATTTCTTACAGGAAAAATAACCAACAAATATGTAGCCTCAAAACTGAGATTATGTTCTGAAATAGATTAATCTCTTAAGAGCATCACACTCCTAGCAATAACACTAAGCAACATTCCCTATAATTGCCTGGAATAGCTTAACCAAGAAGTTGCAATCACAGTGAAAACATAWCTCGTTAACATTGAGAATAAATCACTTACATGATAGCAGAGTAGAAGAAAAATGACAGATAGTAAGTTTTTCCTATCTCAGTGATTACTTCATCTGCCCATTACTGAAAATACAATAAATTGGTACTAGTGTAGCTATACGTTCTATTTGGTTTCGTAACCTTTTCTTACAAAACCTTTTTTGTCAGTTGTGACCAGCTTTGTACAAAAGATCCATTTTCTCCTGTAGGTGTGCATGCTGGCTGAAAAGTGAGGAAGCTCAAGGAAAAGTCAATTAACTTAAAGGAAACAGGATCTAACAATAGTCTGTTACACCCACAATGATTTGCGACAAATTTATGCTCAATTGATATGTATAGCTGCGTGTGAGATACAATTTTATGTCTTTATATTATATAGATGGCAAAATCCAGCATGAAGGTTTTTATTGGCTTGASTTAGAAATAATACGATCATTCCAAACTGAGGGCTTAAAGAAAGAAGTCTCTACAGACTTTACCACATGTCATGTGATTTGCAGCATCTCTCCTAACTGTGGTCTTRGCTCATGGCAGATGTGAAACAAGTGTAAAAGACAGCTAATGTACCTCTAATTATCCTGCATTTATTGTGATCTAAAAATACTCATGGTTAATTGTCAGTCAGACATAAACTAACTGAAATTATTTCATGTCTGTGGTACACTAAGAAAACACAGAGAGACAATTACCACAAATCAGATGATCTGTGATAATTTGCTACTGCATGTTATGTGTTCATGTGGTTAAGTCAACAAACGAATAAAATCCTTTACAACACATGATACATTCTGCACGTATTTTTGTTTTTAATTTTTATAATTAAAGAAAGCTTTTTCCTCCATGTGTTAATTATACTATTTCTTTTATATCTCTTCCTTTAAAGCCAGGCACACTATTACATTACCTCCAACTATACAATGTTCAGAGGGAGAGAAGAAAAATCATAGCTAACTGACTGTACAAATTCAATTTTAATTATATTCTGAATGCACTAGGCACTTTCCACACACATAAGAAGACAAAGTCCAATCTGKCCCAGAGAGTTTAGAGTCTAGGAAACCTCTTAAAAACTACTTAAAGCAAGCTTGTCGAATTTTGTGATTTTTGGGTCTGATATATTGGGATTCACTAGAATAAAGGCAATGACTGTGTGTCCCACGAGAAAGCCAGAATCCAGTTAATCCGAATGTACAAACTCATAGTGTTAAGGCACACGGGTGTAGGCATATATACACCATACACAAAGTTGGAATATGTTATGTATCATAACTGCAATAGTGACCGGTGTGATTTTTTTTCTCTTTGGATCTTTCACAAAGTATATAATTAAATAATATCCAAAGAGTCTCCATAAACCTGGTGTTGCGGCAGTTTACAATGTCCTATGTGTATACAATAGGAAAAGAACAACAAACTGGTCAAACGGCTAGCAGTGATTGCGTTAAGGCACTCTAGGGTGTGTTTCAAGGATAGTGTAATACACGCCTCCTGTTACTGAAGACTGCAACAAACCCAAGACATGAACCAGCAGATCACTAGAATACATCCTGTCAGATAATAGTGCACTGAATATTTTTATGTACATGTCATTCTGTTCTCTGCAGCAGAACACAATCTTTCCTCTGAATCAGGAAACAAGATTTGTCTTTAGAAAACACTGTACAAGAGTCACAATTTCTTTGGCAGAGTCTGTGTAATGGGGAGGATATTTCTACTCCACTGTAGACAGTGCAGAAGAGCTGTGGAAAACTAGAACCTTTTGAACACTTCCAGTGGGAGATAGAAATTCCCAGCAGAAACAGGGATGATGAAAAAACAGATTACTCACGATGACTGGGAAGCTTTCCTCCTCAACAAATAGTCCACAACATCTGGGTCAGTCTCTAATAGGCTAATAAGCACTTCATTCTGTAGGTCAGGGGAAACCTGAAGACAACAAAAAAATACTTAGTTGGAGATTAATATCCTTTCAATACATTAATTTTGGTACTATGCTTAATCTAAAAGACCAAGTACAAACACATTTGCGGAGAGTATATAAAATAAAGATTCAGCAGCTTCCACTTAAAAGAGAAATTTCATGTAACAACAGGTGAAGTAGGACTAAAGATCACTTTGTACAATGTCAAATGCTGATTACTGTTGAATAACCCATTGGTGGTATTATATCTGATAACAACAGTGGGATTACTCATGTATCGCAATCTCAAAAGCTCCAGTCCTCACCTTACATCCCCATTCAAAAATTTGGGGACATTTACAAATTTCCATTCCAAGCGACTGTACTTCTCTCCTTTTAGAAACAATGTGAAATATAATTACACAGGAAGGAGAATGTTTCTTCATATATTCTGTGGCATTTGACTTATTTATGTCCTTCTCATATGGAAATTTCRTGGTAACTGTTATATCTATGAAGTTCTTCAATTGCTTCATTTAGTGAGAACTGCCAAAGGTCAACATTTTTCTAAATGAAGCCTTATAAACCTTTAATGTTCAGGTATCCATATGGCCAAATCCTGGGATCTAGAAGCATTTCAATTCCTACTTATGCTCAATCAGAACTTGAGTAATTACAGAGTTCATCTGTCCATAACTCAGGTTTACAAGTGGGTCCTGTTGGATCTCCAGCCACTCTGGACTTCGGGTAGTAGCAACAGGCTCAGCCAGAATTTGTGTCATCTTCTTTGGAGCTTGGCCTGATTTACTAACTCCCTCTAGTGCACTTTATATGGAGATGAACCTTCAAAATACTTGATAGCTTCAGCTGCTGCAGGATATAGCAACATCTCCTGGGCAGGTAGCAGGACTGGCACTCCAAAACCTGTCCAAGTAAACTTTGTGCTTCCAACTGCATTTTACATGAGTCTTATCAATCCTTAAGTGAGTTTCTCCACATCACAGTGGAACATTCAACTCAACCTTCAAAGCACTGAAACAGATGAAACCATCTGAGAAACTTGAACTAACAGCCCAGCTTCACTCATGACAGATGGACTTGGAGGCAAGACAATCTCAGCAAGGGGTCATCAACTGTGCAATACGCTTCTGGATGCAATTTGTCTGAATCTCTTGACCTTCAGGTCACACTGCATGGGCCATTTGTTCTCCCTGACATTTCCTGGGAAATAGGAATAGAATTACTAATAGATTCCTCAGGGGAGTACCTCAGTTTGGGAGGTATTTAGGGAGTCAAGTTACAGAAAACGCATATTTCTTTAAAAAAGGAAATAATTTGAAAATAAGTGAAGATATGCATCATTTAATTCAAATTGATCCAAAATCTCTATGAAAAACTTGTGTGACCACGTATTCCTTTTTTAAAAATTGTATTTAGCCTGTAAGCTGGAAAAATACCTTACTGATGGTCATTGATGTACCAGTCTTTAAATAAATTATCTTCTCTTTATAGGAATACATTTTTGGAAACCTGGTATGCTGTAACTTCTCCGTTTAGACAGCCTTTCTATACAGTAGAATAAACTCCATATAAAGTTTGAGAGTAAACCAGAATCCATGTCTTTCTGTGTGTAAGTTACTATTCAGCTTTGTATCAAGTTGATAAACTTGTAAGAATCTACTGAGAGGACTCTGTCAGAAAAATAAAAATATATAGTTTCCATTATTAAAAAAAAAWAATCAGTCTTTCATTCAATAAAAATGAATCTGAAAAAGTTCCAAGAGGAAGTTCAGTTCCAACTGAAAGCATCTGTGAAACTCAAACTTAACAGTTCTGTTGAGTTATAGGACTTTTATCTGAGTGAATGAGGGCATATTAATCTATAATCCTTCAGCTGGATTTGTACTGATGGTATCCTTGCTAGCTATCTACTGGGTTTTGGGTTTCCTCCTGTGCAGCAATTTACTTTAGTTTAGTTAACTAACTTGCAAGTTTAGAAATTATATGCATGTAATTATAAACTCACACTTAYGGAGAACTACTATATTGGTATCTCAGGAAGATGTTACAGAGCTGCRATAGCTATTATTGAATTAATTGTTTAACTGGCTGTTGTGGCTGAGTAGATGGATGAGAACTTGAAATTCAGGGACAGAAGGAAAGCCAAGGCACTGCTGAAATAACAGCTGTTGCAGATGTTGAGCACATACTGGTATGCATCAGAGGGCTCTGGGGTTGTCAGGACTCCAGTAGAGTAGGAGATGTTCTGAGATTTTGGGGCYGGGTGCTACGTAAGAGTCACAGCTATTGAGACACAGAAGGCTGGAGGGACCCTTGAAGTATCTCCTTTGTGCTGTCCCTTGCTACTGATGTGGCACGGAGAGGCAGCGTGTGACTGTCTCTGCAGTGGGGAGGCCACAGTAGTCTCTAACTGTAAAAATAAGAAATTTCAGACACTATGTAGTGTTTCKTTGCAGCAGGGCTGGATTTGGGCGCTGGGAAATGAAAATACATGACCAAGCTGCTCTTCTCCATCCTCCATACCAACTCAAAGCCAATAAGGCAAAGTGTGATCAAGTTGTGCCTCCCCACATTCAGCTGCTGGRCATAGTTCAGAGACTGGCAAAGAACAGTCCTTTGTACATTCCTGTAAAACATTTTAATACATCCCTAAGGCTCACTGAAATGGATAAGAATTGGATATGAAATGCCTTAACATCCTTAACGTCAATGAAGCAAGGTCAGAATCCATCCTCTATACGAAATCCATATGTTTGCGTATTACTGATGTCAATGATAATTGCTTAACAAAAACAGTCCCCAGTATCCTGGGTTGTTCTGACAAACAGAACCTTCCTGACAACCAATACGTCAGAATCATTCTGATATTGTGGTCTGGGTGCCACAACACATCCTGGTTTCCTAGGTTTTATTTCACAAATGTTGYTCCAGTTTCAATGCTGAAGCCAATCAGAGTTTTATAGCCTCCCCATATACAAAAGTAACAGAAAAAAAAATAAACCAAACACAAAACCACCTTAGCAGCAATACACTGTATGTCATAGCTGTAGCTGAATGCTCGAGTCCAGATGTTTTTCTTTTTGTAAGTAGCATAAATGTCAAGTATAAACAGCAGTTCTGGTTTGGCCCCACTCCTATGGGTTTGGAAAACGAATTGCTGCTGCCTATTTCAAATGATCAGTTTTATTACAATTACATGTACAAGTCTTTTCCTTTCAATGCATCTATTACCAAATAGATGGTAGAAGCTTTATAAAACACTAACTGAGCAATTTGACACAATCCTACAGATCAAATATCATGTGTGAGTCTACACATTACTCCAGAAAACAGGCAGAACTTGCCATGTTGTTTGTTAAACTATAGCAATGGGAAAAGTGAAAGCACTCAGAGATGCTCAGCTGTTAGACATTTCTATAAATTGCACATCAATGTATTTCAGCTTTCAGGAGAGCATCTGAGATAGGTTTGTCTTTCTCTCACATGCAGCTAGCCTCTCATTTTGAGATCTGATTCTAATCTCCCTCCACAATCTGAAAAGCTACTCTGGAAAACAAAAGAAAACTACTTTTTTTTCCCCACATTTCATTTAACCTTCAGATGAAAATACAAGCACTGAAGRGATTAAAGGAATAAATCCGTCACAATTAAAAAAGACCATATGTAGGTTAGTCTAACCCTAAGCCCCACCCTGTCCACATTGAAAGTCGGAATGTGTGCCTAATGTAATGAGATGTGGCTGTGCTGTAAAATGTTCTTAAAGAGAAACAACAATAAGAAAACTTCAAGTATTGCAAGTATTCTTATTCAAGTATTATTTTAAACTTGCTAGTGCCATTTACACTCTGGGCCAGCAGACCTTCGCACAAGAGTGC
The DNA here is from genome assembly GCA_030449065.1 of Oceanodroma leucorhoa. Taxonomy (NCBI): domain Eukaryota; kingdom Metazoa; phylum Chordata; class Aves; order Procellariiformes; genus Oceanodroma; species Oceanodroma leucorhoa. Next base: position 8,194,871 of record JASVER010000032.1, on the reverse strand, counting down.
TGTTCTGTCACTTTCTTTTCCTGCTGTGGAAGGAAAAATAGCACCTAAAGTTTCCCCAAACTGTGAAAAAAAAAAAAAAAAAAAAAAAAAGATTGCTGAGTATCTCACTGGAACAAGAACAAAAATAAAGCAAAGGATGTAAGGAAAGGCAATACAGTGTGAGGGAAAAAACGAGAAAACCACAAAGAAGTTCATCTGAGGCTAAGACTGATAGGCAGGGCTCGTGACTGCTTTCTCATGCTCTTCTCCCTGTTGAAATCTGGTAGACACCTTCCCCTTACAAGTACTATGTGGCCATTAGTCCCACATGCCCACAGTCCAGGCTTGTCCGTCTTCTCCCATCAAGGTATCCAGCATGCAGCTTTGCTGGACCACTAAAGGAGGTTTCCAGAGTGTTCCTCCTCTTGCTTTGGGAACCGATCTCCTCATCAGTGTAACATACAGTGCTGCTTARTTTCAAGACACAACAACCAAAGCTATTTTCACCTTTTCAAGACTACTGGTTTTGTTAAGACATGTATGCCTACTAAAATGAAGACAGGATAGAGCTCACCACTAGGTCTGACTGGCCTCTGCTATCCCAGAGCAGGGCTCTCTCAGGCACAAGTCATACTGAGCTGACCTATAATTTTGTAGACAAAAAGAGGAAAAGGTAAAGCCGCAGAATAACTGTCCAGGTAACTGCTAGGCACAAGGATTTAACTAAGCTGCGTCTTAAGTAAACAACATGTCCAAGTCCAAGGTCATCATTCCTTTTATGAAGAACTTCCTYGCTTCAGCAAGAGAACAGAAAGGAACTCGGGAACTACACAGATCTATGCTTTACTCCTCTTATCCACTGACAAATGAGGAAGATTTGTCCATCCAACCAGCAAGAAAGTCTCTGGTAGCGGAAGCTGTTCCTTAAATTAACCAAGGATCTCTTACTCCCTGCAGAAAAATTGGCTCCCTGACTTCCAAAACTGAGAGGTGAAAGGTCATTTTCAGTCTTGTCTTCAAAACGAATGAGCAAYGCCGGTGCATTATTTAGTATACAACTGAATAGCCAACCCCATCATTTCCACAGACAGAAATCTTCTAAGGAAGATATGCTTATCTACATAGAAACCATTCCAGGCAAGATATAAGTACACATTTTTAATACTATTGCTTACTGCAAAGCATTCTCCTTGATGAAGAGTACTTTTTCTATCAATAATAATTGACCCTAATTTTAATGCAGTTTCCACAGTTTATTTCACCCTAGTCTACTTTAATACCAACCAGGTATTTCCTCGTTTGACTTAAAAATGCATAGAAGTAACGTGAAGAAACATCCACCTACCATGAAAAGGGTTTCATAGTTTTCAATCATCTTTTGTACGACAGCTATGATAGCAGTACTCTCTTCAGCTCGAGCCGAGCTCTGGACTGAGAATTCTTTGTCTGTAGATTTCTGCTTGTGCAACAAGTTAGGGCCAAAGATGGTAGCCAGGTTRAGTGATGTCATTTTGTTCCCAGTAATCTAGAAAACAGAATATAAATTAGGTGGGGTCTCCCAGAGTCTAATGTATAAAGATATGTATATACACACATCTACATACACACCCCTTCTCTCTCTCTCTTCCCCCCCCCCCCCCGCCCCGATTTGGCAGATGGTTCATTCATCAAAACCGAGTGCTAGTCAAATAAAAAATGAACGATTTTTAGAAATGTTGAAACACCTTGTTTGGACATCTCTGCAACAAGCACTGTGGATTTTCTGGATATATTTTCAAATGGATTGGAAGAGTAGAAGGTAGAAGCGCTGCCTGCCCTTAATTCCCTGGAAGCTCAGCAGTGGCATACTCCTGAACTCAGGGAAACCTCCCTTCTACTTCACCACCTCAGCATATCAATGTCTCTTAGGACCAAATACTGAAAACTGTTAGCTTTCTCAAGTAGCACTCATGATTTGAAACAGATACAGTGAGGAAAAACACACTTTTGCATGTTTAAACAGTTTAGATAATTAAGGAGCATGCTCATTATTTTTATTAGTATTTTCCTGTCTTTTTACTTGTTTCCTAGAATATGCCAAATGTTTACTTGTTGAGTGGATTGTTTTGTTTTGTTGKTTTTTTATTTTTTTCCTACTTTTATAACTCTGTGCTCAAAAAAGCAATAGTAACCTGATCTTGGAAGAAGTAGGAGGCTAGGAATACATACTAGACTAGACAGAAATTATCTGAAAAATATGTCATATAGGTTATTAAATCAAAATTTTCATTGTATTTGTGATTAGACTACTTTTTTCCCCTTCTATTCTTTTAACAGAGCAAAAAGCAGGGGTCCTGTGCTTCCTCTCTGTGTCTCCACTTGGTTGCTATTCTGGGAATGCAGAAGAACATGCCAGCAGTTTGACTATATAAGACTGTAAGTGAATTTCAGCTGTTGACCCAGTATTTCTTGCAGGCTTTTTTTAAAGAACAGAAAAATATCATGAGAGTTATTTTTCATTTGTTTCAGTTACATTGGAACTAATTAATTAAAATAAGGACAGGAAGAGGCACCAAAAAGAGGCAGTAAAAATAGCATTTCATGAAATGAGTGGTACAAAACAAATCTTTTCAAAGTAGTATTTCAATTTTTTTTTGTAGCTGGCCATTTACTGGATACTCCAGTAAAACTTRCAATTGTGCACGAACTGCAGCTGGTTTATTTTTTTACAGAGCTCAACTAGACAGCATAGAGATGAGAGTAAAAAGAGCTTTTCGTTTTATCAGTGGGACCACTGTGTAATCTTGGAAAGACATCTGCACTAAGTAGGTGCATGGGCAGTCATAACAAACATGTTGGCTCTTTAGAGACTCATCCCAGCATGACTGTGAGTACAGCACACTCCCTTATTTGTGCACCACCATGCACCCAGCTGTTTTTCGGGTGACCTGCTTTTTAAACACTGTCAGAGAACTGAGTCACCAAGGATGTAGAGGCACGCAGTGCCTCGAGTGTGCCGGGGGCAGCCTCTGGCTGTGCCTGGATCTGCATGTGCAGGCTCTTTTTACAAACAGTGAGTCTTTTCTTAAGGGCAGCCTCGGGGCATCCCTTAAAAAATGTTGTAAATATATCCACTGAAATTAACTAAATAAGTAATTTTAACGAAGTTAGTCATCCATCTTCATCTTTGTGAGGGAAGGGCTTTTGAAAGAAATCGTGAAGAGGGCCTGTGTGCCAAAGCTTAGCTGTTTTCCTTCCAGTGATAGCAAACATAAAATATTTTCTSTTGCCCTGTATGCCTTTATTCACTTAATTATTCATGAATAGCTTAAATAATTGTGTGCAGAATACTGTATTAGCTATAAAAGGTATCCAATTGCACATAATATTCCTGATCCTTACAATACTGCCAGGATAGCTTACATAAATTTGCCTTGCCAAAATACCTGTAGCAGAGCTGATGTACTGTTAAGGGGAATGAAAATGCCTTTAATACAACTGTTGGGCCAAACCAGCTCTCTGCAGCAGCATCCTCTAGCCCTGCAATAAGATCCTCCTAGGTACATTCCTGAACCAATAGAGAACTCTYTGCAGGACCACGGGGACCACGACCTTAGCTGGCTTATACATGTTTTTAAGCACAGTAAAACTGTTACAAGCTACTCTTTTAAAATGCTTTCCATCATAGTGGTGTAGTTTTTTTATCAACTCCTTGCTGAGGACAAAAATAATAGCATTTAAAGTGGATTTAAAAGTGAAATAGGCCTGGAAGTTAGGACTTGAGGCAGAAATACTGCAAAACTCAGTCTCAAACTGCCAATTGTTAAAACCAGCCAACTGCAAAAGGTGTCCAAATTTGACAGAAGTCAGCAGGGTTTTTCATCTGGAAGACAAAATTCTCTAGGAGTTTCAAAAGAGTCTCAGAAGTAACCTCAGAAGTAGTCTCTGCTGCAGGTCAGAGGACAGAGAAGTTCCTCCCACAGATAAACTGGTACAATTTTGTCAAGCAGTGAGAGACTGTATCCATTCCATTCAAGCTTAAGAGTTGCCACCTTTTGCAGAGCAGCCCACTAGTTCAAGCATTTTCCTGATAGAAAATGGGAAGCCTGGATTTTCAGGTCTTCTCTAGTGTGAACGGCACAGAAGCACACGTGTGAATGCTCAGAAGTACAGCTCAGCCACATGGCTACGGGTGTTCTTGTCTCTGTGGGGTGGGCGCACTCCAACCTCTCCACTGAAATTGGTCCAGGATGCAACAGTAAGGAGGCCAGAAGGAAAACAGGCAAAGATGGACCCTGACTCCAACTAGTGATTGGGTCTGTCAGTTAAAAAGACACAGCTGGAGTTCCTGTCCTTTATTTTTTATTCTTCACTACCCAGTGCACACAAGGAAGCTAAGGGAACCAAGAACTGAACTGCTATGTCCAAAGGTCATATAAGAAAGCAACAACAGAGAATGAAAAGAGAATGAAAAAGCATACTCTTGAATGCCTGACACTTTTCTGAGTATTTTTTCCATATTATAGGATAAAACAAGATGGGGGGGGAAGGATGGATAACGTTAGACATTCAACAACAAGGTCGATTACACTGTGAATCTCCCAAAGGAAGTGGTAGATGCTTTACTGATTAAGTCATGTAAGAATTAAACTTTCACAGCCCTAAGAACATAGTAAACAACTAAATGGCAAATGCGCAGGCAAGAATACGAAATCTCTCCCATCTTTCAAGGGTACGCCACCATTGTGTTTGTTTCACAGCTTTAAAGATCTCTTCTCAGATCATGAATTAAGCGAAGTCAAAGGTCATAAGTGACCAGGACCTACCTCTTGGCCATCTTTGCCTGTGGTGTCTTCAGCGTGGCCAGCCACTGTGGAGAGGAACTGCAGCAGCCGGTGTAGGGTATCGCAGTTACAGGGAGGTAGAAGATAAATGAGAAGCTGTAAGGTGCTTAGCTGTTCATCTGGCTCTAATACTAAGAGGGGAGAAAATATATTCTAAGAAAATCACTCCAACTAACCTAAAAACAGAACAAATATACTGTTCCCAGCCCAAAGGAAGGCGTAAGAATAGCTTTGTTTAAGGATCATTTTCCTTATAACATCAAAAGAAAAAGAGAAAACTCTAAGGAAATATCAAAAGTGTAACAAATACTGTTATGGGATTTTTTCCTTGGTTGCTCAACTTTTTGCTCACAGGTTCATAGGATCTTTTCTCAGCCTGTAAAAGAGCAAAATCCGTGTTGCACACTCCATCACTGTCACTGTASACAAAAATTCTGGTTAATTTTCTACTTACTCCATTCACTTAGGTATAGCTACTGCTATATACAACAGGGCACCGTTGGGAAGCATTCCAGTCAGATTTATGGTTTAGGCATTTTAAATAGGTTTTCTTACAATTTCACATCTTGCGGCGGTACTGGGAGACTGGAAAAGCAACTAGAGATATAAAGGATGTTCTGGAACCACCATCACTTTAACCATCTAAAATGCAATGGTAGCCAGTGACAAAGGTGGGCTGGAGGCAGGATCTCAGACACGAGGGCTAGAGAGAATCTGAAGAACACATGCCAGGCAGCAGCATAAGCTTGAAGGATCCAACTTTACTTTTTCCTAAATCTGTGAGAGTTTGCACTCATGTCTTAGGCAACACATTTGGGAGTACTTAATACGATGGCTTTGAGGACCATTAACTATGATGAGACTTGAACATTTGAAGCTAGGTTTTTGAAGCCAGACTGGAATTTTATTCAGTGAACAGCTCTAAAAATTAAAAGCATTAAAGGTGCTAAGATACCAGGATTCAAATGGGAGTCTGTCACCTGCTACTGCTGAACCAATGACAGGGTCAGGATTTAAGAGGTAACATGAATCAGATCCTATATAGAAATGCAAAAATAGGTATCAGAGTGAAATCTTCATTGTTCTAGTTTTCTGGGCTATACTTACACAGTACGAAAACCAAGGAAAGACCTCAGCAAATTTGTACTATACAAATATTTGGAGCAAATCAAGGCTAGAGTATTAAATGCACAGAAAAAAAGAATACAGTTAGTAGAGATCAAAGAATTCAAACAGGTAAGCTTTTGAAAATCAGTAAATCAAGATGCTGTAGAGCTCACAGAGAGTGTTGATGAAAGGTGTATAAAGTTCTCTGGTGAGAAGCGGGTCAGGCATGTCACGCAGAAATTCCTTTAACAAAGCAGCAACGTCATGAATGCTGTGCTCTTCGTCTAATACAACATCTATGCCCCGGTCAAACTCTTCGCGTAACTGAAAAATATCATGAGACAAAACCACAGTCACTTACTGTCCCAATTAGTACATCCCAACACAGAAAATCTTTTAAGATGTAGATTCACTCATTTTCACTTTCTAGATTGGACATGACTAGTTTTTGGTAAGGTCAAAGATATAATTCATGTCTAATTGCTGCTTATTCTATAATACATAACTTAAGGTTTGTACCAGACTAATAAAATACAATTCTTTCTTTCTGGCTAATATATGGCACTCTTTTATGAAAAAAAGTGCCCAAGTAAATATAATTTTTGCAGAAATGTAAGATTAATATCAAAGGCAGAAACCAGGGAGAATAAGGAAAACTGCAAGAAAGAATTTCTTATACCACCTTACTGTGTTATCCCTAGATTTTAGGACTAGAAAGACTAAAATTGCATTTCATAACATTTACGTTTTTGTACAAAAACGTTAATAATAAGACAATGTTAATATCCACCAAACTCACATTTCTCTTGTGATTTAAGACTGTATTTAAGCATAAGCAGTAAGCAGCCAGGTTCACTAAGACTTCATGGCATTTGTCCACACACATCTTGTTCTGCCTTACTAATTCAGTTATATTCACTAAGTGATCATCATTAGGGAGTTAACAAACAGCAAACTAATATCATTACGAGTTATCGCTTTTTTTTCCCAGCTACAGTCCTCAGATAAATTCTGTATAATTCAAAGGCATCACACTTCCCAAAGGCAGAAGAAATCCCTCTCCCACATCCAATATGCCTTACAAAAAGATAAAAGCCTGCCTTTCTGGAGAGACTTCCCAGCACCAAGAGCAGAATACTTTCTTCAGGCTGAGAGCTCCACCTTTTACTCTCTTTTCATTTTGAAAATAGTCAAGATGTTTTAAAACTATTTCCTAGGAAAATTTCATATCTTTGTTAATATTATAAGGTATCATGATCTCACATATATCTTCTCAGAGAGTAATTATATCTAAATCTTACTAAACAAGAGGACATTTGAGCTTTCTTTACCAGGATTATTACAGACATATCAAAAAGAAGAAAAAAGGTAAGTCACAAGCAAACTCTGTGACTGTGATAATCTGTGGCAAATCTTGATCACAGGCAAATCTATCTTGAGTGTGTATAGTGTGGAGGAATGTAGAAAATCCCATATTTTCAGCTGAAATTGCGCTTTCATAACGGGTGTGAAAGGTATTCTACAAAAACTACAGCCTCCTTTCTAATTCATTAAGACTACGTCCAATGTTGTTAAGTCATTACTAATAATGAATAATTATGCTACGAAGACCAGAATTTTTTCTTTACCTAGTATTATGCTTCCCCCTGCTGATTTGTGGTCAAAGATTTTCCAGTGACAACTTGGGGATTTCATTCCCAGCTCAATTCTACTCTTCAGACTGGTGGCAAATGCGGAATGTCCCTGTGGAGCACCATAAATTACCTCTATCCAGAAGATTSCTTCTGCACTTACTGCCCAAAAGCAGCTGAGGTAACAGATTAGCACTGCATCAGGAATTTGGACTTCCCAAATAGCTGTCTAAATCATAATTGCTGTTACAGTCTTGAATATGGCACTTCTGATCTGATATCCTGGGAGGCCTACAGAGATGTCCTAATTAGCACAATATCAGATAATCATTGGTGAAACATGGCCACATTTCAGGCCCAGGTATCATGGCTGTTAAAAACTGTATATTTCTAAGTTTAAACTTCAGGTCTCTCAGACTTCATTCACAGGGAATACTTTCAGACTTTTGGAAAATACATGTGGTGAACTACAGCATCCACCAGAGCTTAGGACGTGAGAGCTGAGGACATCCGTGCTGGGAGAGGGGAATGGGAAAGCAGAGCTCCAGCCACGTTGTTCTTCAACCTCAGGGTCTGGTGGTAGCTTCACCTGCAGAGCTGCCGCCAAGTCCCCAGGCCTAGCTCAGAGGGCTGCCCACCCTAAGCATGGCAACGATGCTCTATGCAAGCATCTGTATAGTTTYCGGGCACAAGCTGGTACCTGGCCTCCCGATGTACCAGACCTACCATCCTGAGTCAACAAGAATCTTTGTCCTACACCCCACTGAATGTGAAGGAGGCAGTTTGTAATAGACGCACTCGTTCTAGATTTTCTCTTCCTGCTCACCAACCAAAAACCCCGCTGGCACATGCATTTGCTTACTTAGGTATTTATTGCAACAAGCTACAGTTGAAATAGGACATTTTCTAACTGGAGGAGGAAAGGAAACAAAACTATGCCTACTTTCTACACAAGAAAAACTAATGAACAGCTGCAAAAGCACACCAAAATCTGAGCACTGGGTTTGGCTTTCCATGGTTCAGAAAATGAGTGGAATTTTAATTGAAGCCAGACTTTCCCATGTGTTCATGTTGACAGCATTTATTATTGAAACTGCAAGGGCCAAGCTGATGCTTCCATGTTGTTTAATGAAATATATTAGTTCACCTAATTCAATAAATTAGTCCATGTAATAGAATACATAAATACCCAAACCTCTTGATTTCCTCTGCTTTTGAAAACACAGTAAAAGAAAAACTGGTGAAAGTCATTGATGTTTGAAGGCTTAGTTTAAAAGTAAATGATACAAGCCCTCTGCTTCTTCCCCAGAGGTATGATGCAATTGTACTCACCCCTGAATGATAATACGTGTTTCCACATTGAAGCTTGTAATGCAAATGACAGGCAACTTACTTTTCAATACTTTATCTAGCTCAGTGTTGATCTAACAACTGCCTCTGCAGACCATGAATGTTTTTATCTTTGTGTTACACCAGTCACTCAGCAATAGAAACTGCTATAGAATAAGCTACAAATCAGTAGGCTATACTGTCCTACCGGCCAGAACCAAGTCAGTTTAGCTATTCAAGGTAACTTTCCAGATCGCCAAACATTATACTGTGTAGTTTTTGCAAAAAGAACTATTATTTCTGGGATCAGATGCAGTCAAGCTTTCTTTTGCTTTTTTCCATTTGATCTTTTTGATCTTATACTTCCTGGCAGGGGTATTTTCCTGTAACTTTTCATCCCCTCCCTAAGCATCATGCAACCATTAAGCACTACTCTCTACTGCTCTAATTCAACGTGTATTCCCGACTTCTGGGAATAACAATGCAACATCTAGGGCCGAGGAAACACCCACTTCAGACTTTGTCTCTGGAACCTAACTGTACACTATCTTTGCTTTTTCAACATTTGGCTGAGACTAGGACTTGGATGGGTCTGCTCTGACCTGCAAGTTTAACAGGGGTAACAGAAAGGTGATATTTGGGAGCAGCAATTTGAGGGTCAAAGAGATTGTTCTGTACTTGCATATTTTCTCATACTGTGAGTTTTCCAAAAAAGATTTACACAGTTTGGGTTTACTTTGGGAGCTTCAGCTGTTTCTGAGATGAAACTAGAAGCCAAGATTTTTTTTTCCCTACAGTGTAACCTTTGGAAAATTTCATCACTGTAGTCTATTTGGATCTCCAATCCTGTGCTACTTCTGCAGAGCAAAACATACAGAGACTGTTAACCTGCTGAGAACCTGACAAGGATTTCACCAGATGTAAAAGATGACTGGAAATGGCCTGTTATGAGCCATCAAAAAAACAATAAAGTCACTGACCCAGAAAGCCTGGATTTCACTAGGTGATGGATGGGGAGGAAATCACTTAACAGAAAGGAATCAAGTTTGTTTGTACCACAGCTGATGAGGGAAAAGTGTATCCATATCCACTCACCTGTCTCACTCTCTTTTTTGAGCTTCCAACTCTGAATATTCCTACTGTCTGGAGACCTGCAAGTGTAGCACATCAGACAACTGTTTTATGGTTTAACTTTCTGCTGAAAATTGCATTGAACCAAAACAATCTGGGCTATATGTGTACTTAAAAGAATAAAAAAACTGCAACGTATTTCTCTACAAATTTGTACTTACCACGCTGAGGCAAAACTCAGTTGTCTTGGATTAAGAAGCCATCCGCTGTAGTTTTTAAGGACCTCACATCACCTAACCTGCAAAACGGCATCTCTGTGACATTTCTTCTGATGCCATTTTGGTAGTGCCACTGCTACTCTGTGAGGGACAGAGGTATGCAGAGTGTGAGGCACTGCTCAGCATTTGGAGGTGGCACTTCCAGGACTGACATCAAAGGAAACAGGCAATAAAATAACTAAATACTTGGGTACTGAGCTGTGTCTTTGGGTACAGGAAGCAGGTGGTGTTTGGGGTTACCTGCTGGCTCTATAGTGCCTGTCAAGACAAAGCTGAGAGTTTCCTTCAAAGGGACATAAGTAGGGCACTCAGGCAGGTTATGAGAGGGAAGAACTCCACCTGGGAGTTGTGTGCAGTTTATAGGGTAGGAGCAGCTATTATATAGAGGGAAAGCTATAAAGAAGTACTGTTGTACTTCAGGCAAAGTGCAGAAGGTGCTCCTCTTGTGTCATTTAGACTTAAAGTGATTTGGAAATRGGTGTTGCCTGCTATTCCATAAGACATCCATTCAAACCTTCTTCTAGCCCTGTAGATACTACCAGAATATCAAACAAATGATAATGTGGTTGTTGAATGGACATACTTTGCCGAGTAACAGAAACTGAAAAATTTCAGAGTAAATCTCACCTTAGAGGTGACATGGTCTTTAGCAATGAGAATGTGAGTAGAAATCTTAAAGACTTAAGCAGCTGTGTACATAATATTATTTTACACAGTTAGACATTTTTTGCAAAAGGGACGAAATTATCTATAAGTTTTGAAAAGTTTATGGTCTAACAAAAGGCTACTCTGCAGCATTTGTTTTCTCTACTGACATACAGGAGATGTAAAATAACCTTGCAAAACAAATGCCTTTTGACAGCCATGAGGCTACAGTTGCTTGCTAGGGATGTGTAGCTTCGCAGTGGTGTTTGGAGTTGCAGATTTTCATCAGAGAAATTCAGATAGGATTCTGCCTTTTAGTTTTTAGTCTCAACATGACACCTCTCTTCAAATATTCTTCTATCTTTGGTTAACAGAAAATTACATTGATGGAATAGCAATTAGTAAACCCAGGAACACYGGAAAAGAATCATCTGAGATGGAGATACTCATATTGGGCAAAAACTGGAGGCTGGTTACCAGTTCCTGCACAAACATACAGTATTCGTTTTACACTGCAGGTCTGCAGGAAGTCAAGCCTTTACAACTCTGGGACATGATCCCAGGGAAAACAAGGAAGGTGAACAAGGCCAGGGGCTTTTATGGCTAAAAACATAACAATTTTTTGTTATATAATGTTCAGAATGATCATTTAAAGTATTYGTGAGAAACCCCTAGGTGATTTGCTGCTGAAAACTTGGCCTAAAGGACTTACGCATACAGGCAAGTATTTTCAGAATCAGAAACTTGGTCCATTACATAGCCTGGAATGATGTTGCTACAGGATTGTTACTAGAACAGAAAGTCCTCTGTTATCCCTAAAGCCAATGAGCAAACAGTAGTGTCAGTCTTCTGCAATCTTTAAATTTCTCAAAGTCAACCAATCCTGATGCCTGTTTTGTGGATAGTGGATTAAATTGAAAATTGAAGAACATCAATATTTGCCCCCAATTATCTCAGATTATTGTGTTGTGGGGAACTACAATGCACTCTTAGAAAATGCACAAAAAGAAATCATAGATTTTCTTTAAAAGGAAACTTTAATGTAAAGCAAATATTTTAGTAAAGAATGTTGTATAGAAAAGAATCTGTTATGACAGTGGGTTAAGTGGATTAAAAAAATTTATCACAGATGTTCAAGTGACATAAAATCACAGTATCCAAAGGATACTCAGCTGGATGGCTTTTTTGGCTGACTCAGACACTTCTATGTTCTCCAAACTCAGCTACCCTTGCGTAAAGGGACAGAAATCATTCATCTCACACTTAATCATCCCCACACTTATTTGTCAGCCATGGTATCTAATCTCCGTAAAAGGCTAACAATGACTCTTTTTTGCAGTTTTCTTTTATGTATTTGTAAGCTACATGGTTTTCAATTATGTACTGTAAAGCTTAGCATTGTTGTTTAAACTGCAGTCCCTCATCTGCAAAAGCCTTTCATTCAGAGTCACTAAATGATTTCTTTCTGGTCAAATTAGGCAACAAATGCATAATTTGGTGTTGCAGTCACCATTACTTAATGGTTTGTTTAGTATCTGGCCACGTGGAAACTCTGTCTTGCTGTGGCCAAGTTATTTCAATTCTCATTAAAAATCTTTACAAGACTAAGATACATTGGGAGAGGTGTTGAACAGATACCTTGATTAACTATTGTTTCTGCATTACATAAAGCTGGTGGGAGGTTTGTGTCTGGACGATCATGAAGTCATGAGAGGGATATTGGCAGGAGTTTATAATTCCCTTCGGAGAGAGCAGGCCTGAGCCTGAGCCTGGTCAGGAGGACTCAAGCCAGGGACAAACTGAGTAGGCAGCTTGCAAGCCTTGTAGTGAACAGGAAAAAGCTTCTTGGAGCTTAATATAATTTAGCATGGGATTTTTTTCTTTCTCTGAGCCTCTTTCTTCAAATGCTGTTTCTAGTCAAGTCTTGCACTGTATTATAAACAGTTAATTTAGCTCTTACACCTTAAGATCCACTGGTTGCGAAGAATGACTCCAGGCTGACTGGCACATTTCAGACTTTCATTCTCAAGGTATGGGTAAACCCGTAGGATGGGAAGAGCTGTTCCTGCAGAGCTGAGCACTCCAGTATGAGATGAATGACCTCCAAGAAATATCTCTTCCCCCGTGCTGTATGGGCCAGTTTGCAAGCTCGTAGCATAGATCCTTAGTTTGGGAAGATATCATCTAAGTAATTACTTGTGAGCCAGTATCTTTAGCAAGAGGCAAAATAGGAGGGAAAGAGTCTGACTTTCAAAGATGTCCTTGCAATTGGAAGTATATGCTTGCTTCTCAAAATATATTTATATTACAGTAAAAATACATCTGCCACTCCTGGGAAAAAGAAATATTCTTACCATGCTTTTCCAAGTGCTGGCAGCAACTATCTACAAGCCGGGGAACCTGCCTGTAAATAGGGTTCAGGCTTAGTTTTTTATCTCTTGCCTTTTCTTTCTTGCTCTGGGCTTCTGCTGGCAAAGAGAGCTGGAGAGCCTCTAACAATCGTGACTGATTGTCATCAAGATCTGTAATAGAGTCCACAGACATCGCGCCCTGTAAAATATAAACACATGAACAATCAGCACGGCTGGAGAAATCTAAACGCCACAGGACCTTATCTAACAAAGACTTTTGCCTATCTGCATTTTAAACAAACTAATATAAAAATACAATTTGCTACATGATTTTTGTAAATTAATGAAGTTATAATACCAGTGTAATGGATGGGGAAAAACACAATGTTGCCAATGCTGTTATTACCATACTATAAGGAATACAAATTAGGTATTGAAAAAACTAAATGCTTTCCACTCACTCGGCACACCTTTTTATTGTTGTAAGCCTGCACACACTGCAGGACAAGGATGAATCATGGTCTGTGTGTGCACCTCAGCAGTACAATATTTATGTGCATGGAGATATATACACACTTTTAAACCTGATTCCCTACTTCTTCTGCAGCTTGGGCCATTGTATCAGTGAAAAAGATGCAAATAGCTTTACAACCATACACCACATACAGTTAACAAATAAGAAATACATACAACTGCAGAGATTGAAATAATCCCATGTTACCACAGAAGAAAGACACACCAGAGAAGTAGAGGGGTAATATTTTTTAGAGAATTTTACTTCATGTATCTTTATATTTTAAAATCATTAAAATTCCAATGAAAGCTTTGAAAACTATGTTTGGATTACAGCAAGGCACAGAAGTTCAAGCAGTCTGCAAAGGATAAAGCAGCACAAGCAGCAGGAGGTTTATGGCATGTTTCAATGTTCACACTTGAAAAATAAGATTATTTTTTTTCAAACCACAAGATTACTGTCACTTCAAAACGATCATTTCCCTCAACTGTTATTAAAACTTATCAAGCAAAAACATTTTAGGGGACATCTAGGCTTATAAATAATAATAAAACAAAAAGAAAAATTTTAGTTTTAATTCTCATTAAAAATATCTATTGTCAATTATTTTCTTGCTTTCTGAAACAAAGGATACATTTTACTACAACATAAAATGTACTGTACAGGGATCCAGCATGTAATCCTAAGAAATAATGAAGAAAATGTAAATTCCCATTCAAAACTTCGCTGACAACTCTAATTTCTTAAAAGCACACTGTTGTGCTGACAGGTATTTCATAGACTGCTGGTGAGATCTCTATGTCTGTTAAATGAGAACTGTACAACTGATAGGGAATTTCAAGCTCTAGAAGTATTTTCTTCCATCAGCCTAGACAACTGAACTTTACAAAGATTTCTGACTCATAGGCAACTCATACAAAGTCCATTGAGATTCTAAATGAATTTTAAAATTGTTAGTTCATAATATCTTTTAAAAAAAAGCATCTAACTTATCAGGTATAGTTCTGTTTCTTATAACTCAGGGAAGGCTTATAAATAAAACACAGTGAAGTTTTTAGATTTTTTGGACTCACATCTCTAAACAATTACTAGACCCTTTAGAATGCAACTTTGACCTTGATTTCTGATGTCTCTCAGGAGTACATTTGCTTGATTTCTTTTATCATTTCCTGCCAAAAGCAAACACACTCCCTCCCCCCCCCCAAAAAAAAAAGAACAAACCCACAACAAACAAACAAGAGTATCTGGCTATGATCCATGTGTGTAAAATCCCAACTGAACAATTTTTCTATTTTGTTTTTAAGAGTTTGGGGTTTCAGACATCAAAATTAGTCGACTGACACTGAAAATCCTAACACCATCCTCACCGCTGCAGCTCCCAGGCAGTTCCTGTATGGCAGGTGCCCTCCTTTATACCCTGCCTTCACTGGTCCTTCCTTGTCTGCAAAGCATCCTCACCTCATGAATCATTATTATCACAGAGTCACTTAAGTCGGATTCAGGTCCCTAAAATAGATGTAAATACAGTCAGTTCGCCATTATCCTTGGGCATTTTATCAAAGTTGTGGATTAACTGGGGCACTGAGCTGGCTTTAGGAAGAGAGTGACCTTGAGTTCAGTGGCTGAAGTACAGCACTGCTTGGCAATACCAAGCCCAGGCGAGCTCTGATTTTAAATTTCAAAGTGCACAGGAAAACACTACCAACATACTCCATGGATCCAGCTCAAACTCAGCCAGACCTATTAGTTTGGGCTCAGCCAGACCTATAAGACTGCTCAGGAACGATGCAGGAGAACATGCACATTGCTGCCCACTACTCCAGGACTATTAACACAGACACAGTGCTACTTGGACTGCAATGCCCAGCAACCAAACAAAAATCAAGTTCCATCTACTAGGCATTACCTTTGCACATAATGGATACCAGTCCCTGCTCCACCATGACAAGCTCAAAATCTAAATAAACAGGGCAAGTCTTAAGCTACGCACACAGCAACATGCAGGAAAGTGGAGATTAAAGAGGCCATGGAAAGAGCAAAAATAAAATGAAGGCCAGAGGGACAGGTGTGGAATGAAGGTCAGATGAAGCTTTTCTTTACTTTTTAAGGGTTATAGAAGGCTTTTCTCTTTTGAAAAGAAGAGCAATATTACAGAGTATGCATGGGATCAAGTACTATCCATGGCAGATCCATTTTCATTCCATACATTATGCTATATTTGAGTAGTAAAGCAGTATGACTGAGCTCTTGATACTTTAATAAATTTTGGCTGCATAATATATATAAAATAATATATTAACAGAGAGTCAGAATATTCTCTATAATAAGCACACAGAAAGTGCCTTGCTGGATGACCAGGGTCTCAACTTCCAACTGCTGGGCAAAAATCCTACACAGAAAATGCAGCAACAGTGATTTCTGTCTAGCTCTTGGAGGAGAGAGAACCACAGCACTCATACCATGAGCTCTGCAGCCAGCATCACCTTACATCCCTTCTTGAAAGCCTCAGCTAAGCATTTGAAGACTGACTGGAATACACAGAAGTAAGGGACACAGTTGCAAAGAAGTGAATGGTACAGTGATAAACAATCCCTCCAATTTAAGTTTAAGAGGACCGCAGGTGTCTGTGCAGCATTTGTGTGAGAAACTGGTCGTATCAGTTGCATGTACTGATGAATCATTTTTAATTTTTTTTTAAAGCATTTGCTTTGTTATAGCTGAAAATAAACAGTGCAAGACTGCCCAAGAGATAAAAGGTAAGTGCAGGCTTCCTTACCATCCCCTAAAAAAACATCAGGCGAGTAGAGTAAGTACACTGATAAGCAAGAAGTATAAAGGCCAAAGACAGACAAGATATGGGACATGAGTTGATATTTTAGTTAATATCAAGTTAAATAACTGACAATTCATGAAGTACATTACTGAATAACTGAGGTTCATTCCCCAAGAGAAAATGCTACCTCCACGTCACACTGCCCACCTTAGTCTACTCTTACTTCTCTGTAGGTGAGTCATGTGCTACTGCATCCTCATGACTATGGACTAAAGGCTCAAATTCAACACCCTGAAAGCTGCAATGCTGGTATTAACAAAAAAACAAACCAAACAAGCAAAACCCCCACAGGCTTCTAGGAACTTGGTTCTGATGGAGCTCTATCCCTCAGATGTAACAAAGGATCTAGGTTCCTTCTGCTTGCTGGCTGGTCAAATGCATGTCTGAGATCTTCTCACACTTTGTGAAAACAACAGCAGATGACCCATATCTGGACACATGAATTATCTTTCCCTCATATGAAAACAGGTTCTGAAGCCAATGCGTGTATATGATGAATTTCTATTTCTTGTCACCACCTATGCCAAATTCTGAAAGAAGTTGGTGGGTTTCCCTTCACACTATTCAAGTGTACTTTGCACTTTTGTGTGAACACAACTGCCTGTTCATATGGTCTGGACAGGCCAATAGATGTGCTTTATGCATATGCAGAATGCAAACATCTTCAAATATCATGCCCTCAGCTATTTGCAGACAGAATGTAGACACTTCAAGTATAAGCTTCAGCTGACAGCTAGAAGGAAAGAAGGCAGGTCATGGGACTCTTCAATCTTCTCTTAATTTGCAATTTACTCCAGTTCTACCCCTCTTAACAGCGTGGCTTGAAGAGCCCTACATAGCATTCCCCTGAAGCAGATTTCATTCTAGGGATAAGAAGGTGAGGATCCTAAGAAAATATTTTATTTTCCTGTTCTTGTACCCCAAATTCCTTCTCAGATTACTTAAGAGGAGTTTTTATTGAAAGTATTTTATTATGCATTTTTTCTCCCTCCATTGCAAACGAAGTTAAAAAGCAGTAATTTTAGAACCTCTATCCCATGGTAACAACAACAAAAAAAATTCTAATACTGTTACTAGCTGCAGTACTGGAAAACTGGAAAGCTCAGAGCATAAAATTTACTTACAAAGAACAGAACCCTGGAAATAAGTGGTCTAACAAGGTACCTACAGGCAGGATCAAAATTCAACCCAAACCACTGCATTGGGTTCTGCTCCCAAAGGCATTTTCATAACCTATATGCAGAAATTTCCTTCGAAGAGCCTGGTACAAATTTACTTTGACAACTTCTTTCTTATCACTGAGGATATGATCAGAATTAGGCCATAGGGATTTTTATTAATATTAGGATAGGTTTTAACAGATTTATTTCCAGGTTTGTGGCATTAATTTAACATAAGCATACATATATACCAATCACATAGGTTTAGTCTTCCTCAGCTGAAAAAATGAGGTTGAAGACGGATGGAATTTGTTAAATCTAAAAGACCTAAACAGAAAGAGATAGATAAAGGAAGTAAACAGGAAGACATCTAAATAATCTCTCTGGCACTTTGGGACCTGTAAGACTTGCACAGTCCATATGACCTTTTCCCACCAGTGCCAGAGAAAGAAGATTTCCACTACAGTTAGAATTTTCTGGTATTGACTAAGCCAATTTCCACCTAAAAAAAAAAAAAAACCCTGTTTGAACATGACGGAAGAAATATTCCACAATCCACAGACACAACAGGTTTTTTTCTGCTCCAGCTAGACCCTCTGGAGCTACTGGCATGCACCACGTTGTGATGGGTTTACTTACACGCCTCCTTGCTCGTGGCGCTGGCTCGGGTGTGTTAGGAGAAGTGGATTCGTTCGGTGTTTCTGAGGTTGAGCTAAGAGATGAGTTACTGCTTGAAAGTTCTTTGTTCTGCCTTTTAGTTCCAAACGGCAAGAGAAAGGCCACAAAATCTGAAACATCTTTTTGCTCTTCTCTCTGAGAGTCTTGCTTGAGCTTGTAGGCCCGGTCATTAGCAATCACTTGGGACAATGGCATTCCAAAAGCCTGGGGAATAAATTCTGCAACAACAACAACAAAAATTAATATTTACTGAACATCTGATATTTATTTAGTACAGAAAGAATTAAGTATTAAGCTGTTAAAAAGAAAAACAATCTGAAGTCCTTTTAAATATATAATAATTCCAATGAGGTACTGGACTGCATAATAATAACAACAACATTGAAACAATAAAATAATAGTGGAGATGTGCCAGGTAATTGTAGCTCATGGTATCTGAATCCTGTTTCCAGTTGGATCATGCAAGATATACCACACAGAATCTTGGAAAATCAACTGGGAACAGATCTAATTAAGATCTTAACTTCCACTGAAAGCAACTGGAAGTCAGACACCTTTGGCTACACCTAGATGGTGCAGAGGGCCATCAGAGGCTCCAGTAACCTAATCCTGAGACTGGGGAGCCTAGTTGGACCTTGCCACAGTTCCCTCATGTTTCAGACCCCTTCAGCAGGTTTCTTTCTCACAAATGCTGCAGGGCACCAGAGTCAAGGGGTACAGGCACATGCAGGGGTCTCATTACAGGTCAGGAGGGTACGCACCTACCTGTACAGGGAGCTTGTAAGTGCATCCACTATTCAGACGAAGCCTTCAAGGATATGGTTTTAATTATATACAAGAACTATACTGCTTTAACATGCTGGTAAGATTAAACCAGTTTAAGAGTGGTATATCAGTATAAAGGTCCTTTGTAACAGTACAAAAATATATATGGACATATAGAAATACAGGAGAATACAGGTTTCTCTCCATTAACAAAAAGAACATAATCCCATCCCACATCAATATAACTGTAATGTACAAAACCAGCATATACTTCAGGTATCAAAGTGAAACAGAATCATGGAGTAGTTTGAATTGGAAGGGACCTTTAAAGGTCATCTAGTCCAACCCCCCTGCCATGGGGGGTAATGCTCAAATGTTTCACAAAACAGAAAAATGCTCTACATTCAGCCAACAACTAACATTGAAATTCTCGCCATTAAGTTTCAAATCTAGACTATCCGAGATTAGGAGAACCAAAACCATTGGGCCAGACTGCCAACGAAAACTGTTTGGTGCTCAAATGGAATGAAAAAATAGCTATTGACTCTATTCATCCTGGTGAAAATGGGTGCAACTTCCACTAGGTTCCAGCTTCAGACCTGCCTGTATCAGGAATAAATAAAGCACCAGAGATTAAAAGCAACATCTTTTTTTTTAAGTATGAAAAAAGGAACAACAACAAAAGAAAAAGCAAACAAAAATATCCTTATATACTCATCCTCTCTTTTGCCACAATCGTTTAAATGATTAAAGGCCAAAGTTCCTCCTGGGACTTAAAGTCTGACTATATCTTTGATGACACTTTCAAATTTTATCTAGGCTTGCATTATCATTAAGATTAAAGTAAGGCATTGAAAAGAAGGGTATGTTTTATGAATCTTGAATGAGGACACTATTAGCCTATCATACTAAAGAGACAAGGGCCCGTTGCTCTGATTTGGTGAGAAACGTTACTGCTCTTTAGACGTATGAAATGTTAAGACATGAACTAACTTTGGTGGCCAGACGAAACTAAATCAGGAAGCAGAGCCTCACATATCAAGCAAGTCTGGAGGTGACCTGTGAGTAGAATGACATCTAAAACCGTCTGCATTTAATTTAGGACAAGAACGAACATCATCACATGGGTATCAAGTAATGCAGGGATTGCCAGTTCCAGGAGCCCAGAGTTAGACTCCTGTACCCAGCAGAGTGTGCCTATAGAATGATGAGAATATTAGTGTTAAAGTTTTTTACTGTTCTGAATTATCTTCCCAAYGAACATTTAAGACCACAAACTTGAAACACACATATGCAACGTCTCCCCTTCTGGCTGTTTAACCAGGTACTTTGTTATACCTCCAGCATCTCTATCTGTCCTTCCACAACATTTCCTGAGAAAAGCCACTGAGACAAATGAAATCCTGAACACGAAATATTTCTCTGGTTTTGGCTCACAGACACTTGTGCTTCAAGCTGGGATGGGACAGCAGTATGTAGCCCAGTGATGCCCAACAGCATCACAAATGCTGATGCCATTGATCCTACAGCACTCGGATCAACTGGGACAAGATCAGCAGGAGACGAGATCTCAGCACTGCTTCATTAAAGGAATTTCATTAAAATGACCCTCTCCCTGACTTCATTATGTAAAGGCTGGTATTTTGAGGTAGGTGTTGCTCCTCCTTGAAAATCCTCAGGTGTGGGATGCTAGGTTTTTAATTGCTCTTGCTCAACGTGCCTGTGTAGCAGTGAAAGGACACTGAACCTCTGCTGCTTTGCTGTAGGGCTCCTTCTCAGAGGACATGAACCACTTGCCCGATTTCTCAATGTCTGGCAGAGATGGGGAACTGGATGAAAACCAACTGGCTGATTTTCAGACTAAATACAGATGGAAGTGATGCTGGCTGGCAGTAGTAATTACGTTAAAGAATTGGCAAAACCAGTAACTTTTTGCTCGTTTGTTGAAATTAAGAGAATTGGTTGCACCCTCCGCAGATTGGCTACAGCCTCAAGTTCCCACCAAAACTAGTGTGCGTGYGTGTGTGCGTGCGTGTGTGCCGTGGGGGGTGGTGAGCATGTTTTGCCCACCACTCTTCAGAAGTATTCAATCCCAATGATTTTCCTGTTGGACAGGTAATGTCATTAGAGTGAATGCTAGCCTTTTTGACGTTTCAGATTCATTAAAAAAAAGAAGAGTTTTAGTCATGCAAAGTATTTAGCAACCCATTGATGGGGGAGAAAGGGCACTGACTCAGATGTAAGATGTGTAGGCTTTAGGCTCTGGTCTCACAATCAAGCTAAAAGCTCCAGCTGCCTCTTTCCTGCTGCAGGCTGGGGATCCCTACTGTTGGAGATGTTTAATTTGTATGAAGAAACATTGCTTAGAGCAGGGGCTCCAACTTTGATCTGTTGTACATATATTAAGTGAGTGCCAAAGCTACTAAGTTAGTTACTCTCTGTAAAACCAACAAAAATTTGACCACTTATTCAATCATCAGAGTGGGCAGCTTAAAAAGAAATTTTGCAAAAAGCACCATGTAAAAATGTGAAACAACCTGGCAGACTGGGCAATCAGTGTGGAAACGCAGACTCATATCCTTAGCCCGAACAGCAGCATACAAGGACTTAACTTTTGATCCATTCTGGTTTTTAGTGTTTACTGGCACAGGAGAAAATTTGCTATTTTGGAGAAGTGCACAATTTCTTTTACCAGAAAGTCCATCTTGCAGCTGAGGAAAGTTTCTTAACAAAATTTTGATCGAAACTGGTATGTTCCCAAGAAATCTTTCTGTGATGGCAAATCAGCATTTTCTAATAAAAAGCAGCATGTCACAGGAAAAACTCCCAGACAGATCAAATAAGAGTTTCGGTGACCAGAAATCCTTTTCTTTGCTAATCAAATGATGATATCCAGGATGTTGACCCATACAGTTAGCTTACTTGGCCTCATGCCACCCTGTCSAAGTATAGTTTCAAAGACTTCTCTGAAGTTTCACAATTTTCTGGTGAAAATTGTGGTTTCCATCCCACAAACCATAGCAGTCTATTAAGAACCAGTGAGGTCCATACTCTAGACCCTAATGAAGCTTTCAATGTCAATAAAGTGAACAGCATACAATACTGCAACTCTGGATCGTCTCCTTAGCACTTTGGGGTTTTTTTCGTAAGTATAGATTAAGTGCTGGTTYTGAGCTGCTAAAACCTTGTGAGCAAGATCTAATGAGGTGCTTGTACTACCTCTATTTAAATGATAGGAACAGAGTGGGAGACAGCTCAGAGAATAATACCCTTTAAAAGGGATATTTAAATGGACTTAAAGGGGTCTTTAAGTCAACCTCCCCA
This sequence comes from Oceanodroma leucorhoa, assembly GCA_030449065.1. NCBI lineage: Eukaryota > Metazoa > Chordata > Aves > Procellariiformes > Oceanodroma > Oceanodroma leucorhoa. The sequence goes on along the minus strand of JASVER010000032.1, from coordinate 8,172,383 downwards.
GCTAGCCAGACTAGTTAACTCTGTTTTGCTAACTGAAATTATTTACTTTGGATCCATAGAGGGAGTGACGGAAGCAAGAAAATAGGGAAAATGGAAACCTCGATCCATAATGGGAACGGCAAAACTCCCTCCATCTCAAGGTTTGTCAAAACCCCGCACTGACTCCAGAAGACTTGCGATAAGGCAACGTCCTCACAGCATCAGCTCTGTGGCTGAAACTCCCTTCTCCAACTAGTCAGAGCTCACTGACCTTCAAGGAATGATGTAAGGCCTTTGCAATTACTTAGGCTTTTTCTGTGGGTAGGTCTTTGTTTTTTAAAAAAAATTGAGAGGTTCTTCAGTCCTTTAGTTGACTTTAGTACAAAATATGACAGTGTTGCTTAAAAAAACCTTTTGTATGCCTAGAGAGCATGAGAAACATTTTCGAAGTTTTTAAAAAAGCACAGTGGGGTGCTGGAAAGGCTTGAGAAAAACGTGTTTCTGATAAACTATAATAAAAAAGAAACTTCATCTATTCAGCTCTCTCCTTAGGCTGTGCCAAGGCATTCTAACATCATGATAGGTTGAAGAACAAATGCAAACGTTAAGAAATACCTCTAAATTTACTGAGCGTGGCTGGGAAGTAAACATGGAAGACGTTTTCAAGAATTTTGAACTAAAGAGAAATCAAACATCTACTGCTGGATCTGCATATGCCACAGAGTTACTGGGAAGGCCTTTTCTCAGAAATTCCAGCATATACAGCAGCTCTGCTAAGGCCCCACAGATGAACTTGTCAAGTATTTAGATTCCACACAGGAACACCAGCAAAAGGGATGACTCTCAGTTGCTCAACAAATCACGTAACAAGTGATTATTATTTCTGAGCAGGTCTCTCAGTTCACCTGTAGGGTTTACTGGAATCAAGGCAAAATGGAGCTGGTTTACTGATAAAATCTTCTAGGAGAAATCCCTTCTGGAAGGTATCTCTCTCAGGAATGCCTGTGTGTATTTTCGAAGTAGGCATGCTTACGCTGACCCCTGTATCACTGGCAAGAGACTGACAAAAGGCTCCAATTCTGCTGTCGTCAAAATTAGCAGTGAATTTGCAAGGGAACAGTACCCAGCCGCCAGCATGCAGAGCATCCTGAGAATTTCTTATTCCAAGCAGCACTGACATTTTACTGCTCCTCCAGCCTGAGTACTGTTTGTTAGCAGCTAAAACAAATGTTTGGAGACATATGTAAACAGCACGATTGAGAGTCATGATGGCCATTAATAACAAGGAGGCTGGGTAGAGAAAAGCAAAGACACTGAATGATGGAAGCTGAAAATATTGCTTAAATATCTGGGGGGAGTGCTGCTCTCCTGTTTCGTCTGTTTACATCCAGCAAGTTTTGCTGTATCCTGCTCTAGTGAGTCACTCGGACATGTAAAAAGAACTGAAAAAACACTTGTTTTAGAATTTTTCCCCTTTTAATGAGATGATGACAGATGTACCTGTCAAAAAGGACAAAATAAAGATACGAATCTAATTTAAAGTGCATTCAATTCTACTTTAGTGTCTTTGCTGGCCTTGAGATGTGTAACAGTTTGCTGAAACTCTCACTTAACAGATAGACAGGTTGATCAACTGATCCATCTAAATAAAACATGATGTTAGGAGAGTAAAAACTCCACAGATTGGACCAAGTTCTAAAATACAAGTGATTAAATCTCCAAACAGTCCTAGAAGAAATAAGTACCAAATCCTTTTGGTTATGCTTTTTAAACACAGACACCTGGTGGGGTAGGTGAGGGAGAACAGTCTTGGGCACAAATCCAAGAGAGGTGGTACCTCCCCAGAGAGAACAACTCCAGAAGTCTAGGGCAGTTCAGGCATGTCAGTGCCAAAGGAGAGGGTTTGTCAGGCAAGACCAAGGACACAAGTCCTCCCTGCTCTTTCTCAGGAACTGCCCACACACAAAGACACAATGCTGACCGCACGCACTACAAGCTGCGCAAGGCTCACGCCTCGTGTGCCCTGAAGCAGGGTCTCCATCGTGCATCCCTGGTGATCAGCATGGTGACCTTTTTTTCCACCTCTGTGGCTTCCTGTGCCCCACACATCTTGGTGATCTTTGGCTGCCACCCACACACAGGATCACACGGTGCTGCATGATCGTCAGGATTAATATTCAGGAGCCTATCTATCCAAAAAAAGACTTTTCAGGTGGCACGTACTCCAGGCAAGACCTAACAACATGGCCCCCTCGACTGTTACTTGCCCTGGTACGTGAGGTCTCCCAGGCTGAGATATAGGAAACTCAAAATGTTTGGAATTAATTATGTACTCTTCAAACTGCAACTGTGCTTACAAAAGTGATGCTTGAAGGGATGGAAATGCTGTTTGCGTTAAGGCAGATGCAACTCATCTGTATAAACTGTTCTGGAAATCAGCTTCCCTGCTTCCCCTCTGACATCCTGTGGCCTGGTCTTGCCATTTCCTTCTCACAACAGTGCAGCTGGACTAGTTAGCGAAAAAAAACCACACAAAAAACCCAAAAAGAATCAGAAGGAAGGCATTCCTCTCGGGCATGAAGACTAGGGACCTGCCCAGGTGGATAAGTAAGTGCCCCCGGCCTTTTCTGTGAGCACACCCATGTCCACAGGGTGGAGTGTTTGTTTTGGACCGGTTGCCCAGTAATGGGAGATATATACTCTCTTTATAAAATAATTGGTAGAAATGCTTGTTAAAAAACCACCGTGGAACAGACCAGGATAATGCTTCCAGCTCGCTGTGACACACACGCCGAGGGAGGTTAACTCTGACTTTGGGTGACACAGAGAGCACTGTTCAGGGAAGGTGGTGGGGCTCGGCCGCGATGTGAGCACGGTGGGCTCATCCTTACAGAGACCAGCAGCACGAGGCCTTACATTTTTCTTTCCAGAGCCAGCTCGTCACCTGAAAGCTGGCGACGCTGTCCCTCCTAACTCCTGAGGCCCAAAGGAGATGCTGGTGCTGCTGCTTCCCAGGAAACCAGCTGCCTTTCACCAACTGTGCCAGGCTAACGGCCTGCACGGCACAACCCAGCACCCTCCTGGCTGCTCTCACCTTCGCCGTCACGGATTAAGAGTCTGCTCAGCGAGTATCTGTGGGGCAGATGATCTTTAATAACTCAGTAGGGCAGAGAAGAGCACACCAGAAACAACTGTGGACAGAAACCCTGAGAAGAAGGGCGCCATATGCTGCTATCCGGGCTATTTTTGCCTAACGTTTGCTGTTGGCAACAAATAAGAGCCAACATGGCTTTCTTTTCACTCTGCTGACACAACCTGGTTGGGAACCTGACTCCTTCCAATTTCCTGGCCCTCTGTACCCTTACTGACCAACCCGACGCCCCTGTCAATACAGATGTCCTGAAGGAAGGAGAGAAATAGATTCTGCTGTTTAAGTAGTGCTGGAGTATTTTCCCCTCAGGGGGTGCTCCTATAGTATTTTATACATGGAGAGAGCACATAAGAGATCTCTATAAATGAGAATAAGGCAGTGGAAGATGGGAGAAAGAGGATAAAAGTGGAGGGGTACATGTTTGAAATGCCTGAAGTTAAAAGAACATAAAAAAAAAAAAAAGGAATTAAAATTAAGAGAATCAGCATAGTGATTTTTAAAAATGCTTGGGTATAGTTAACCAGAAGATATGAGCAGTGCTGAAAAACAGGAAGGAGATAAATATATACAAGGATGAATAAGTACAAAGTGCTGACCTTTGCTGCGGGCAACTACTGAGTCCTAAACAGTAAAGTGCACTCAGAAAACCCATCTGAATGAAAACAGAAAGTATATCCCGAAAGTTACTAACAGAATAGAGTATCATTACTAACAGAATGCTATCTTGGAAGGTTGAAGCACAAAAAAAAATATCTCTGAACAGAAATGTAATAGCAGAAAATAATATTATCTGTAAGTGCTCAACCAGTATGGTTGTGTAATTATCAGAAACAGAGGTCAGCTCAATTAAACAAGGCTATGAGGAAATCACAAAAGAGTACAAAGCAATGTAGGAAAAAATATTGTTTGAAAAATCTTTGGCAGCAGAGAATTTAAAGGAATAAATAACAACTCTGGGATAAGCATTCGTATGCATCACCAAAGGAATCTATCACACCTCAAGGCACGGCACCAAAGAGGCATTTGAGGAGTGGTGGAAGTGCAATTGCAAAGATCCACCACGTTTGGGTGATACAACAAAATTAGGTCTTCAGTTAATTATCAAAATCAATTATTATTGCTAAAATCTGCTACTGCAATGAAAAATGTGAGAATAAGAAGATAAAATGTATTTAAACTTTCAAAAGAGCTTCTAAATAGAAACTTTCAAAGGAGACTACTGAAGCCGTGCTACCCATAGTGGGAAAGATAAAAGCTCTCAGTGGTTCAAAAATTCCTGAGAGAGAGAACATTGGGGGAGTGGGGGGGAAGCAGTAAGTGGTTAGCCATTTCTGATGCAGAAGAGTACCCCACAGACTGCTACGAAGATCAGTATCTGGCAAATGCACTGAAAAGTGAGGAAGGTTTTGCACAGAACTATGTTACTTTGCACTTTTAACTGCATGGAGAACTATGGGAAAAAAGTCAAGGAAACTAAGCAAAATAATGACTGATTAATTACACTGCTGCCAAATGTAATGCATTGACAGGAACAGTACAAGATAGATTTTTCCCCAAAGGTGGCTATAAAATCATTAACCTTCTTCCTCAAAGACTCATTCTGCATGTGGACGCAGTCCGACATCAAGTAATTCTCATAACAAATGAAAGATTTGTTACTCACAACCCAACACGGGAGGCAACTGGATTTATCCAAACAAATGTGTCAGGGGACTTTCAGTTTTAGAAGGATTAGTGCAAATATTTTTCGTAGCCATGTTTAAACCAAAAAACAATAATCACATATATGAAGTCACCAACCAAACAAAAATTAAAAGGAAAGCATTTTCTTCCTGACAAATATTTAAAGTAACTTTGAAGTGGGAACGTTCATTTTTTCAATGGAATTTCAAAGTTCCATCCTTCTACCAAACTAGATTACAAGCAGTAACTTCAGAGTAACCAAATCACTTCTCTTGTTATAAATTTGTGTGTTTGTGTGTGTGTCTATGAAACTGAGTTTTATTACCACTTTTCCAGAACTTCTTTTCCAGGAGAGCACACAAAATTAGATGCAGAAAACTGCAATTTCAGAGATGCTTTTCGGATCTCAATGTCTAGACTTGGCTCAAATGGCTGCAAATTACAGGTCAAGTCCAGTGGATTAGGACCCAGCCCATAAAGCTGATTAGTGTCCAAACAAAAGAGTCCAACCATTGAGATGTAAGAGTAAATTCATGTCACATGGAGTCTATTAAAACCCAACTGATCAGTAGCACTGAAGCATTTATATATTTTAAACAACGGCTATTTTCCTAGGGCTAAGCAAAGAAAAGCAAACCAACTGACTTGCTTGGGCAGGGCTGGGTTCACATGCTTTGCAAATTGAAAGAGGAGAGTGTAAATGCAGGTAAACAACTGGACCATGTTATCCAGACCGCACTCTGCACTGGATGGTAAAAATGGGGAGAAAGAACAAGGAAGAAAAGATGCAGTCCTTTAATGCCTCCTTTTCTCCCAGGAAATAAGCCTTCAGTTGAAGAGATCAGGGTTATACTAATGACAAATAGAAAAGATAAGACATATTTTTCAACTTGGAAATAAATACCTAGGCAGTACATCAGCTCGGTAACATTCTCCTACTCCAGAAAGTATACATTTAAGACTAAAGAAATCTCATATGCAAAACTAAGACCCAATCAGTAAACATCTACTCATTTTATTTTACCTTTGTCTCTGTTCTTCTCCTTTCCTAGTGAGTCCAGTTTCTTTCTTAATGATTTCTTCCTCTTTTGTCCATCTGTAAGAGGAAAAAAGAAAAAAAAAAAGGAAGTGAAGTGAAAGAATGCTGAACAAACTGCTGCACAAGCTGTGGGAACATAGAGTCAGATGGCCACGGCACTTGGAGTCAGGAAGGGTGAGGGGTACATTTCATAAAGGCTAGGGACTGTCACAGCCCTTCAGCCCTAAGGAATGCTGCTTTGTTCACCCAAATGCAGAGATTGGCGCAAAATGTATCCCACTGCATGCTGCTGGGCACATCTACACATGCGTGGTCATGCAGTCCATATGGCAGAATGGAAAGCTAGTTTTGAAGACTTAATAATGGAGATTTGTTGCTGGATGCTCTTGATAGCAAGGTACCATGAACCTAAAGGTACTGGTTAGCTCTCATCCATGGTCACAAGATTGTGATTCAGGTGTAGAGCTGAAAGTAACATCTGCAGAGGGAGGATGACTAACCTCCGGGATAAATTCTGCATACCAGTCATACCAGTTGGGTGATGGCTGACCACCTTCACATGACCCATCTGATCTGAACTCATACTGAGAGCTTGCAGTTTGGTACAGCATGTCCAGATTGGTTCAGGTGGATTAGAGTCTCAGAGAAATTATTGTTCTGACACCCTACATATCATCCAAGTTTTCACTAAGGTATTAAGGACCAAAGATTTTAAGCAACAGTGTAGGCAGGTTCATTCTTGAAACAATTATGTCAAAAGGTTGGCTATCATAATCTCCTTCAGCAGCATCTTTTAGAATGAAAAGTCAACAAAAATGCATTTTATTTATTAGGTCTCAACAAATACCATGGATTAAGACATGGGCCTGCTTTAACTTGTACCTTTTGAAATTTTAAGTTCCAAAGCAATATAAAGGGTCTAACATAGGGACTAATACTAATGCTAACATAGGCACCACTCTAGCTAAAGGTCAATGAACACATACCTTTGCCTTACTGGTTTTGTAATATGGCAAAAACTCAAAAAATGAACACACCATATCTGTGTTTCAGTTTTATGGTAAGAAGGTCACCAAATAATTTGCCTCAACACATTTTTCTAGTTATGTAAGCCAATGTCTTAAGTGGTCTTTGACAGTAATGAACATACCACAGAGGAGTGCAGTGGATCTCCATGGATGAACTCTCATCTTTGCAATTAGAGGCCACAAGAGAACACAAGCCGTTCCCCCACAGTTTTCCTTCCACTCCTGTTGCAAACCACACCCAGAACATTTCTCAACAGACAACTGGACAAATTCTGACTTTTTCATAGCCAGTTAATATCCTTTTACTTTAAGATTAACATTTCTTTTTACCTAATGTAACAGTGGTTTGATCAACTCCACTTGCACTCGGCATTTATTTAGAGCATATTTGCTCCCAGCACTCACTTGACTATGATACACTCAGTTCCTGCCTCTTCAGGTAGATTGTCATTTGTTGTTTATGTTAATTCCCCTTTTTCCGCATCTGCTCCCATGAGAATTAATCTCTCTGAAATAAGGCTGACTAGAATGGATAAGGTATTCCGGACAAGAGTTCAGCAATATAATGGTGTTAATTCATTGCCTGATATGGTCTATGATTAGATTTTCCTTTTTCGTAGCCACATGACAAGTTCGTAACTCAAATTCATACTTTGATTGATTAATATGCCCAGTCTTTTCACACCTTCTGATGTTTCCAGTTGATAAGACCAATTTTATTACAGAAATTCTTCTTTCACCTCTTGGCAATATGAATAGTCAGTAGCCTGCTTACATACACCTGACAGTACTGCTTGTTTATAAATAGAGTTCCCTACTACCATTGTGTTCTGGTTTTATATATATAAAATCATTTTCAAAGTATTTTTCATGTTATAAATTCAAATTACTGCTTCACAGTTGCCTTTTGATAAATGACTTACATTTCTTCGGAGTCTTAGAGCCTCTATTCTCCAAAGACCCATTTATTGATATTCTGACATTCCACTGAAGTCTACTGAGACGTAAAAATGAGAACAAAAGTTGAAATTGGATGTAAAATATAGTGTTTTGCTATTATAATTACACAAAGGCAACTTCTGGTTGGTTTCAGTGCTGCATAGTCAAGTATAACAGAAATACAGGAAAAAGGAATGCTATTTAACATGGACCACAGGAAAAAATGGCACTCATATTCCCCATGGAAAACAGGTTAACGCCTTCTAGAGCCAAACTATCAATGCTTTCTCATGAAACTTGTTCTTAATGGGTGATTCTTTCAACTCCAACAGTGAAGTAATTCCTCAGTAAATGACAGGCTGAGACGATATTTCTGCATTTGTGCCTGCAAACCTTGAATTTTGGATACAAGTGATGCTCAGGCCCAGAGGAATGTAAGAAGCAGGAAGCAGTTCTGGAGATGGACAAACCAGAAAATACAGAAAAGAGTCCACTCTCTTCACTCCCGAGCAAAGAAAGAGATCACACAGCAATAGAGGAGAGACACACCTTGAGCAAATGGGTGCAGTTCCACTGACGGCAGTGGAGCTATGACCATTTACATTTACAGTTCACCATGCCATGGCAGGAGAAAAGGAGTTGCATAAGAAAATAATAGAGAGGAATCTCAATTAAAAGCTAAAGCTTAGGAGATCTGCCAGGAGGTCGTTCCGGTTCTCCTCCTCCTCCAGAAAAAAACATGATTAATTACAATCTATTTTCTGTAAAAATAAATAAGTTTTGAAATGATTGTTGATTTAGGTTACATCAGGCATAAGCATGGCTAAAATACTTTTAACGTGCTTAAGGACTTGTGCAACTCTAGCAGTTTTACATCTTAAATGAACCCAAGTCATAATAATAATGCTTAGTACCTGTTATCTGCAGTGTGTTTTAGAATATAATTAACATCCGAAGCTTTCTTGGGAAACAGGCAAAGTATTATTACCCATGCATAATACCTACGGTACATTTTAAAATTAATTAGCAAATATTTATGCAAAATAATATTATATCAGCCCAAAGTGCTATTAAATATGGCCTGCTATTCTCATTTGTGCTTTGGAAATGTTTAAAACACAAAGTGATAAATGCTGTTGGACTTTTATCCAGCCTTTTGTGTATATAATTATCACTTAATGTCTTCTTTCTATAGATCAACAATGTACTGCTCCTCCAACAGATTCCACTCAAGAATATTAGCAAGACAAGAGAAGTACTCAAAAGACAACTGTCAAAATGAAGGAAGCTGCATTTTTTTTCCTTATTAACCCATTCTGTTTTTTCTGAAGAACATCTGCCCAGGCAGCTGTGCAGATCAATTATTTCAGAAATGAACTTTGTTCAGTGCTCACTGATTTATATGTTCGCTGCATTTTTTACTGCAATGCATACATCACTCTCTGGGCATCTATATATAAAGACCAGCACCTGAGCTTTCTAAGTAATTTTAATGACACTGACTACTATACTATTAGATTTCAGATGATGGGAAGTACCCTGGCAATAAGCTTGAAGTGAACCTGTAACAAAAATATGATTCTTCAGCGCCTTCTTTCCTTATACATGGGCTTGTGGATTACCTGTACGAATGGATGTTCCTTTTATGTTACTTACATGCAAGGACACTCTTTTTTGTTAATCAAAAACATAATTTATAAATTCGTACAGAGACTTTAAAGTAATTTAACTCAGTGGGTTTTTGACAAAAGATACCTTCTGTTGCTTATGGGGTTACTGAGTAAAGAGAACTCCCCTCCCCATCTATTGGCAACTTCCTTTGCTTATGAGAATTGTGTTTCTTGTCCATTTAGGGAAGAAAATTTGTCACGTTCTACAATCAAGGGTTATTTTCACACAGTATAAAGAGAGGAGTTATGTTGAGAGATTAATATCATACCCGTAGCTCATTTATCAAAACAGAAACGGGTGAAAAAGTTGGTATTGTGATATTTCTAAAATATTTTTTCATAGTAGTTACATTCATAGCCGTTTTCCCTTAATAGGCATTAGTAATTGGATCTAATGGCATTTAAAGAAAAAAAATTAAAGTAGAACGTATTTTCTAAAAGTGCAATCCACTCCATCTTGAAAATTACTACCAACGGCACCACAAAGCACCGAGTTTGACCTCTCTTGCGGACTTCTCAGTTCACTTCACTCACTGAGAGCGACTCATTTCCCAAGTGCCAGCCTCCCGCACTCAGCCTGTGAGCCGAACGTCAAGTTACAGTCTCTCTTGCCTGTGCGGTACTGCAGTAGAGACTCTGCAATCAGAAAAAACTGCTAAATTCTGTTGATAGAGCACAATAAAGATGAGACTGCGCTTCATTCATTGACAGTTGCACTGTGTTTGTGGTTGCAGTCACTTCTTCGGGTCACTATACAAAGCAAACTTGCTTCTGAACACACACTTAGAGCTGCTTTGCTGAAGAAGAGGGTGCTGGTTTTACTTAGCTGTTTCTGTGACTATAAATGTCCATCTTGAAATATTTATTTAGATTAACTTGTTGTTGAAATGCCCTGTCCCCATGCGGTAACTTCCAAAGCACTGCCAGCTGCAGCACAGATGGAGGGCAACAGTTTCAGTAAGAGAGAACCAGGAGCTACAGATTTTGGTGCATAAGGCAATATGAAAAGGGAAGGGCTGAGCCCACACGTATTTCCCATTGCTCTCTTTCTCCCTTTAACCTGTGCTTGGCAGTATACGCACATGGAGATCTTCCTCAGAGATGCAGATTACTGCTTCAGAAGCCTTGGACTATCTCTGTTTGTCACACTGCTTCTCTTTATGGCCTACGTTGCTCTCTTTATCTCACTTTGACTTAAAACAGCACTCCTTTGTGCTTGTCAGCCTGCAGCTGATGGGAGAAGAAGCTATATTCTTTCACGCGCATCCCGCAGCTGCAGCCCTGACCTTCCCGGTGGCAGCTGGCTCACACGTGCTCACCTCAGCCCACGGGGCCGGGTTCAAGCTGCCCTCCACAGGCACCACAAACACGCCCGGAGGCAGCTTCCCTCTTACGTGCTGCTTTCTCTGATGCAGCAAACAAGCTTCAGCATTTCCCTCTCCGGCAAGTTCCCGCTGAATGCGTTTATGGCAGAAGAAACGGTGTGAAAAGGGCAGAGGTGAAGTCGAAGCCTGTTCCTCAGGAGGGGGGCTGCGGCTCCCCCCGGGCTGCGCACAGGCGGGCCCAGGGGGGGAGCGCAGCAGCCCTCTGTGCGGGAGTRCTGCCCTGACCCAAACCCTTCTCAGGGCAACGGTGAGAAACTGGGTGAGGCRTGGGGAAAGCCGACTGCGTAGGAAAGGATGTTCTCAGCACTACACAGTATATACAATACCAACACTTGAGAAAACCCACAACCATCAGACGAAAGTGTGCTTTTTATTCTCTTCCTCCTCATCCCATCAGACTCTCTGGTAACCTGTGGTTTGTGCATCTTCTTCGGATATAGGTTTCAATCCCTTTGGGCTAAGGCATTACTGATTGTTAAAATGAAACACGGAGGAATTATAAAGTCCAAATGTGCTGGTTTAAGYGATGCAGCTGCTGGAATTTTAAATCCTACATTATACACAATCTCTTTACAGTGGAACAGTAAGAATTCGGTCATACTGATATATGAATTAAATTATTTATCTAGGAAGTATTCATAAGTTGCTGTGGAACCTGCCTACAAGGCAAAACTGCTGGAAACCTCACCTGCTTCAAAAGAAAGCTGCATCCCTACAGGGACTTGAGTTTTATTAATCAAATAACACTTTACAATCACCTTTTGTGATTCTGATACAAATTTAAAAAAAAAAAAAAAAAACAACAACAAAAACCACCAACCCTCCATAATTTGCTTGCCAGGTATTAATAGATTTTTGATGCTGCAACATCCATTATGAAGGCAAAGGTGATATACCAATTTACACCATCTGAGCATATTATCAGTGGACTGTCCTGTCTTTTAGGAAAACACATCTCAAAAGTGTAGTTCCAAACTAGAAGCAAATCTGTTAGAGTGAAAAATGCACCATTTCTATTGAACCCTATTCTCAAGGTCTATTTCTATCAGAAAGAGTCATGTCCCAACTCGCTGAACAAAAAAAGTTACGTGTTGGAAAACGGCAGGATACAGGTATAGACTGTAATGAGAGAGGTACAAACCCTTCTTCACAAAAAAAGCTTACTTTGGGCAATGCTCTGATTCAGATAGCAAATACTACTCAATTCCTGTGGATAGAGGAATCATAAGAAAACACGACATTTCAGCTCCACTTGCCTACACCTTCCCTAGTGTATATAAGGTTTTAAATCGTCTCCAAGTATGTATGTTGGAATAAAATAACTACTTTGGTATTTTCAAATGTGTTCTTCTGTGATTCTCTGTCATGAGGGACTTGGGTTAACTGGTGGGCAAATGCAAGTGCAACATACTCTACAGGTGAGAGCCAAACCTCAGTACATAGGGGATATGGGATTTGGGCTCTGGAGCAAGGTCAGGGCTGCAGAAGCCACAACCGTCAGGAGGGGGCTGTCAGCACAGCCCACTCCTGCGAGGGGAAGAGCCGGGAGGGAGCCGCTTTCAGTCCTGCCCCAGGCCATCGCGCTCCAGCTGTGCAGGAAGCTGCAGGCCTGACAGATGAGCGTGAGCGGAGCTGCACCAAAAGCAACCCTTAAGAGAATACAAAGAGGATGCCTGCCTTCAGTCTGTGCGTACCGTGTATAAATATCCTTAAAAGATCAGAATTTTTAATTATTTCAGATTTTTTCAAATCACCACACCAAAACCAAGAATAAAGTCCCTATCTTCCCTTTTGATTTTTTTTTTAATGTATTCTTTAATCCTTTTGCATTTGGCCTCTTGACTAGAGATAATTGTGTTTGAAAAGTTGAAAAAAAATTTTCAGCTATTTTGGCATTACTGGAGGGAAAAAAATATAGTTTCACATCATTCAAATACTTTTTTACTTACCAATACATTTAAAATGGCTGTATTACATGAACTCTGAGGAACAAGATATCCAGTGAGAGGAAATGAAAAATCAGTACACTAAGCTATAATTGTTTTGGAGCTTATTGGTATTTGCTAAACCTTTAGCTGGACCTAAGGAAACCAACTCATTTTGACGTGAAAATAAACAGTTGCTCAAACTTTTTTTTATGCTAGGATGAGGGATACTGCTGCTGCTGCCATATAGAAATGGAAATAACTTACCCAAACAAGTATGCAAAGCTACCTGGCAGCCTTTAGAGGATTACAAAGGAAGGGCTAAATGCCCTTGTATGCCCTTCTATGGCTGTCACTGGAGAGTAGCAAAAAGCAGGCGCGTCCCTGGAAGGGGAGAACAGATAAAGATGCAGGATGCCCAGTCTGACTTCCCTGAGTATAGACAATCAGATTCTCAACTAATACAAAGCTCTGCTTGCTTCAGTGCCTACATTAGCTCAGGATTTGCTGTGTCATGGTAAGTCCCAAATCACAGTACTCTAATAAAATAAAATTAGAAAAATGAAAACAAAAAAACCCAGAGAGAGTGGGCCAAAGTGTAACTTCCTACACACTTTTCTCCAGGAAGGTCTTTTGATGGCGCTCATGCCTTGTGTCAATATTGGAAGTAAAAAATGACTCCAGGTATACTGAAATTAGAGGGAACCACTCCTTCTATACTTCAGGGCAGTACTTGCTACACTGAGACTGATGACAGGATTCACGAAACAGTCATGTGAAGCAGCAGGTGCAAGACAAAATATAGACACTGTATTTTTTCACATTGTAGCAGTATCTGTAGTGTGGAAGGAGTTTCCCTAAACTSGAAAGGTCGGTAAGTTCCTAACTTAAACAGATCGTGGTACATCAGGGACTTCTCTCTACACGGAAGGCACTCGGAAACCATGATGATGGGCAGAGGTTTAAAAGCTTTGAGAAAGACTGAACAGCATCCCCTGCTTGGAGTGCTTTCATAACTGATAGTAAAACAGGTCAAACACTGTCTACACTGCTACATCAAAACAACTACAGTAAAAGAAAATATTTGAGCTGTACTGAAAAGAAAAAATCAAAACACCAAACCGCAAACAAACAACAAACAGAAGCCTTGATGCTGTAGTTTGAGACAGGAAAAATACAAGTAACAGCTCTAAAACTGCCTTCAGTCCACTGGGGGCAGGGCAAAATTGACTGTCTCCTGGCATCGGTTACCTAAATAAAAAGTCATTTTATAACATGGAAGGAGAGTAGTTTGATGCCACTCCTAATCAAAGTGACTCTTGATTTCATAAGAAGGAGAATTACCTTWAATCCCCACAGTACAGGGTGGGCTAGGGGCAGACCAGACATTAAATTGCCGGCATTTAGATGGCATTGAACTTTTTGTGCATTGATAAACTGGCTTGCACACCTGTACTGGCAGGTGAAGCAGCAACCAAGTTTCTTTACATCTCCCTTAGAGCTTTCCCTCAGGTTGCTCTTGGCATGAGCATGGGTTGAGCTCTTCAAGGAAGAGGAAATTCCCCAACTCTCTTGAATTCAGGGGACCTGTCAGTGGTCACAGAGGTGGTTCAGGGCATCCAGGTCCCCATTGTCTTCTGACGATCGCTTTGTTGCTATRAACCTTTCATACAAGTCTTTCCTCGGACTCTCACCTCAAAGGAGGAGCTGTGCAAGAAAATAAAACAGCCTTCATAACTTGCTCCCTCCAGGACTAATTAAACTAGTCCACAATATTCCTGCTCAGAGCCTTGATGAAGAAATGAAGTGAGAGAGGAGCCTTTAGTGCAAAGGAAGTGAAACCACAAYGCAGAAGGTCTCTCACTGGATAGGTTGGTGGCCCCAATAACTGAGATGCTATCCCTTTGAAAAATGACCAACAGATTTTCTTTCTAATAATGTTTCATTGTAGTAATTACCTGTCATCAATCATCTAGCTTACATACTTTTTTATTAATAAACAGGAACAGGTGTTGAAAATGTAAACCACACAGATAAAAGGCATGATGAGCTCTGCAGAGAACTCTTGGGTCGACTTCCTGCACAGAAATAGAGTCACATAGACATTTGTCTAATCTATTCTTAAAAACCTTCAGCAGCAGATTAGGTCTCCATTAAATCTCGAGCTAGCCTTTTCAGTGTAAATTGAAAATACAAAGATACATATAGTACTGCAGCTCTTGATAAAATAAATCTATCTGTAGCCACCTTATCTTTCCTAATCAGTATTTAGAGACATATCTTACACTTCTGGCACCAACGACAATTCCTCCACTGAAACCATGCCTTTGAAAAAACTTTAGAAACTAACTCTTCTACCTAAGGCCAGAAGAAATCCACATCAGTAATACTTCTCTAATGCACTTTTGAAAGCAGCAATACACATAACAGAAATAAATCTGATTTTCAGCTGAAACTTTAAAAGATGTATACCAGCAGAATGCACATGTTAAAGCAAAGCTCTGCCAAAGGCAAGTAGAACATGGAAATTAGTAGGCTGCAATGTCAGTATTTTTAATAAAGGTTCAAAAGCTTGGGATACATTTATTGCTATTTGGTTTTTGGCTTTGAATTGTAATAAAGCACAAAATCTTAAGTCACTATAGAATCACCACACACTTATGTGGATTATTTGCAAAGCACAGGACAGCCTAGTTGAGTGTTCAAAAACAAAGGGCCGGTACTACAAGTACTAAAGACAGATTTGGCAGAACACAATCGAGAATACAGCTGTTAAACTAGTGTTCTCACTATTTAGATTTAGAAAACAAACAAAAAGAATCAAATACCTTATTTTGCAAAACACAGTGTTTTAGAGCCTCTGCATGTGCATTTTGCTTCCTAACACTGGTTCGCTCAGGCTGTGTGTCTAAACTTTTCAGTATAGCCAATGGTCATGAGTAACATTTTAAAATGTAAGCTGAGATTTCCATGTGGCACACTAATACAGACAAAATACTGAATGTATTAATATGTACTTATAGTCAGTAGCTATTTCAAGTGTACTATTAAGGAAATTACATTAGATAGGAATTTTTTTATGTTTCAGAAGTAATTTCTAAGCTCAGTGGGACTTCACATCAAATGTATGCATGCAGCAGACTCTGGATCTGGATTTATAAGAGCAGTACCCTAAACCCACAACAGTCAGCATCTAAATAAGCAACTGCCGTAATAATGAAGACCTCTGGTCACAATTCCATCTCCAGTAACTATGTGTCRTGACATTTGTATATGGAGATGTGGATCGCAATATTTCCCTATTTATCTTTGGAGTTTCAGCAAGATCTCTTCCCTTCATTGTGATACCCACTGAAAGATTCCTGCCTTTCAGCACTTCTGCCCAATGAGCTCCGCAGCAAAGCGTTCCTTCAACTTTGTCTTCCTCCTGTCCCCATTCTCTTCCTCCACCTTCACAAAATACACCTACACAACAGGTAGATTCTCAGAAGTTACACAAATCTTTCTTTTAAAGCTGCTGCGTTATACACTAATTTTTCCATGTTCACATTAACGGTGCCATTGATTTCACCAAGAAGCCTAGAATTTTCTACTTCTGTCCTGTATTCATATAGCACTGAAGAAAATGCATGCTGCTTTTCAATCAAAGCTCCTAGCTATTTACCAAAATACAAACTAATTATTAAAAGGACAAACTTTTTTTGTTTGTAGTGAGTTTTGTAGTGAGTAAAAAAGTTTGCTTTTAAAACTACTAGCTTGTCTCTAACTGACGGAATAGATATGCTGAATAAAGCTTTCCAGATGTAAACAGACATGTAAAACCTGCTATGGGATACAAGAAAATCTTGGAAATCAATTTGCTGAGCATCACATAGAGTCTTTTATAAAAAAATTGCCTCATAGCAAAATTTAAAAAAGGAACAGATCACTAAAAACTTTCTTAAGTTTTGAAGATGATAAATTATTTCCCCTGTTCTACCGTTAGAAAAATTACGCTCTTGCAAGCTTCATATATTTCCATTTTGTTCTTGTCTCAAGGGTGGCAAAAAGTCAAATTTGAAAAAAAAAAAAAAAATAAGAAATTTCGACAAATTTCCTTATTTGGAGGAAAAAAAAATTTTTTTTTGGCTTGCTTATCTCCCTGCCTGGAAAAGCTCCTGTCACCTTCACTTTGACAAACTCCTGCGAGGCAGAGTGCAAGGCTGCGTGCTCTTACAACCTCTACCTTGGAACAGCTGGGACTTCTCCTAGCTTAAAACATTACGCCAATTTTATTTTCTTTTTTCCAGACTGAGAGATATTGTTTTTATTTTCCCAGGCCGAAAAAAAATCCTCAGAAAAACCCATGTTTCCGTGGAAAATTTGAATGTGGGAAGCGGAAGCTTCCATCTAAAAATCAGCAGGATATACAGTTTTCATCTATGACCACGTCTGATACTGCAAACCCGATACAGTATATCTAAGATTTCCTAATGTAGCATAAAGGAGCAGAATTTAGCTCACAGTCTTGCTTGTCTTTAATATAATCTTCATGAACACTGCGACATTGAAAGAAAATCCATGGACTCACAGGATCATGTTAAAGACAGTATTTATATGAGAAGAATTGGCAGAGGCTGGCATTAAGAGGGGTGGTATCACTTAAAAGATAGACTGATGCCAAATCAAAAGCATCCAGTCTGTAATCCCATAGCTCCACAAACTGTATAGGCTACAGTTTACTTAGACGCTTTCCGCTGTTACAACAGCCTGTAAAGTATATAACATGGTCAGTGATTAAAAACAATGAGCAGTTTGGAGCCCTCACAAAAATGCAAGTCCAGATAAAAATCATAGTCACTCTCAGTGTTAAGGAAAATGGATAATGAAATACAATGACAAGTAATGTAAGCAAAAAACAGATCCAAAAAACTGCTCCCTGCCAAAATAAACAAGCAGAGAACGCGTAACTCTGAATTCCCGTTCTTATTCAGAGCTTAAGTGGAACATATTGGGGGCAAAGTGCACCAATGAACAATAAAAATTCAGAAAGCCCAACCATGTACGTTTTCTTCCCTTCCAGAGATGGGGTTGTCTCAGCGCTCAGTCTGTAATCACAACTTATCCAGCCCTGCTCCTTCAAATTCACCTCACTAAAGCAAGTCGCACAGGAGACTATTGCTCACTTCACGGGAGCAGATGCACAGCATCACACACCCAGTGGAACTGGCTACAAAACTTGCATGCAAAAATGTACAACAGCACATGTTCAAGCAGCATAAGCAGTATCTTCCCTTAAATGACGGGGACTGCATTTAGGTTTCTAAACCCAACCTTAGATCATATTCATTACAACTAATTGAATGAACTGAGACTAGATTTGGCAGTAAAATTAAGGATTACCTTCTTGCTCTCCAAATGTCCCAGTAAATCTAAAAAAATCAATTCCCTCAGAAAGTGTAACACTTGCTGTAATTACTGAAACTACCGTGTATGACCTAGTTCCTGTTAACAATAAGAAATTGTGTGGATATACATTCTTGTCATAGGTGGCATCAACACAGTAAACAGTCGTCTTAGTAAAGGCAGTTAATCTCTTTTATTACATTTGGTACATTTGCTAAAATAGCTGGGTAACATGTTTATTGCCAGTTCTGGAAAGTGAAGACAAATTCTGTGGCTCGCCTTTGGGTTTTCACTCCAAAATATTTGAGAAACATTAAAATAAACCCAAAGGTACAAAGTAAACGTATGCAATGCTTGTACCAAAGCTTAAATATACTTTGGTGTGTGGTGCATGTTAAAACCAAAACACTACATCACCATAACGTTAAGGTTGTGACCCAAGCCAACAAAAGCAAGATAATTCATCAGAGATGGACGCTCTGGCCTTAGCCCAACCTACTGCATGTACTGCAATCTGTCACATCTGATTTGTTAACAGTCCTGGGCCAACTCATGTTCAATCTTAGATACATCAATCTTGTATTTTGAAGATGCGATTGGAACAAAGATATTTCACCAYGTCAATTTGAAGATACGGGAGTGAACTCTTGTGCTAATAGTCTTCCTACAAAAAATGAAGTTTGATAGCATCCCTGCAATACTCTACTGAAACATGGGTTAATACTGGGATTCATTATTATTAATTATAAGAGAAGAATGACATATGAAAAATAAGAAGATACTTCTAGGGTTCTTGCCTAGTAGAACTTCCAAACTGAGTGAGCCCAGGCCTCTGAAATCTGACCTAGTGCACACACAAACAAAAGCTCCCACGTCAACTTTCTCATAAGTCTGGAATTCTGGCCTGAAATAAGTTAGGAGGTGTGAGAGACTGAAAGAGTTAATGTGAAGTTGATGCCTCAAACATTGCTGTAAATGGGTCCTGCATAGCAGTGATAAGGTGCAAATGAGGAGCCGGATAACACAGGACAGGCAGGGCATGCCGGAGGGTGCGCAGCTCCCTGTTCTACCCAAGCCGGACATCTCACCATTATACAGCAAAAGCTCATACAGAGTTTATCTGAGGAAGGGGCTCACGACCACCTGAAGACCACCGAGAGACCCCTCGCGACCACCCCTCACCACAATGGCGCCTACGTGATAAATTCTAGAAACTCCGTGGCTGATGCAACCGAGGGGTAGGGSACAACTATRAAAGGACMCCAGCCCAAGGAGCCGACGCACACTCGCCACCGGAGGATTGCTGCACCCGTTATCGTCGTCATCGCGGGATCCAAGGCTGGTGATACCTCTCTCTCTCTCTCTCTCTTTCTCTCTTTTCCTTTCTTTCCTTTTTCTTCTTCTAAATGCTTTAATAGAGCCCACATTGCCTACCGCTATGCTTTCTAAGTTCGGGTTGTTTATTGTAATGCTTTCCGATAAAAACACTTAACCGACCGTTTGGTGTCGTTTCACCTTAATTTAGCCTGAGGGAATTTTGAAACCTTTATGACCCCCTGGTCCGATCAGGCCAGGTCGTGACAGGAGGTTAGAACCAAAAATGTTTAATAAGGAAAACAATGAAATTCTGTGGAGGTCTGTGCAAAACCTAGACAATATATTCCCCTTGCTGACTCAAATTCTACTCCATCCACATTAAATTAATATTTCCAAAATTTAATAGGAGAATTCAGCATAAATTTTCATTTCTTTCCCCTTTTTTGGAGAATAAAAGAGAACAACTTTTTCTAAGTAGTCTTCCTCGACCTCAATGTCTCATAATTGACTGGTCCTACAACCTCCTTCATCACAAGAACCCTTTCTGATTCCTGGCCCTTCTGAGTCCTTTCAGTATCTTCACCTTTCCCATCTTCAAGAGTCACTTTGAATGTGTCATCCACACTTAAAGATGAACATTAGGATATCAACAGGCCTCATCAATTCCGCAAGCTTAAGCTGATAGATCTGCTAAATTAAGATTAAACACAGGTATAAAATGATCCACTCTTTAAGCCCATATTCTTATTATGGGATTCAGGGGACATTTCAATCCACAGATCAGTGGGGCAGGCGTCTCCTAAAAGCAGAAGATCTTTTGATTTGTTGAACCCTTCTGTAACTGAGGGGCAATGATCGTATCAGCCAGGCTTCATCCTGCTGGTCACCACTTCCCCGTATTGAAAAGCCTCAGTGGTTAACCCATCCACACATGTCCTGGGTCTTGCTCACTGTTCCCTTGCCCCCAACTTGTGCCGAGACTAAGTTCTGGTGGCCAAAACCACTGCACAGTTGTCTACATCAAAACAAGAGTCTTCATTCATAGCTGGAGCTATAACGTATGAGTGCAATAAACACACAGGTCCTAGTTGTAACTACTGCGATGACCTCCTTTCAGCAGAAAAATAAACGTGCCCCTCTATTTTTCATTATCAGCCCATGAAAAGTACTTCTTTCCAGCAGGTAATTTCAAACATGCAGCTGCAATATTCAGCTGCAATTGTGAAACAGTAGTCTCCAGGTTGATATATATGAAAAAGCTTCACAACTTTTGTTTGATGCCTTAATGAATACTCATAGGCTGCCCCAAGCTTGTCAAAACAAATCAAAACAAAGCTAACACACAAGCAGATATGCGCTCTGTGTGCCTGTTCTCTTTCTTTGGTGTCTGAAGTCAGTTTTGAGTCCGAGTTGTACTGTGTGGGCAATGGCAATGCACACGCCTTTTCAACAGCTTGCTAATTTAGCCTGGTAACTCTCAGAAGCACCATTGTCGTCTGACAACAAGGTGGGGAGAGAAAGGGAGCAGTTTGCTCTGTGTGCTCTCACTGTGTGAGAAAAACTGGTACCTACTGGTATGATTACCTGCCTACTGCTTTCTTCTTCCTACAGAAGCTGAGAATGTGAGGCAGGCAACGTGGGAGGCAGCATATGAATCAATAACAAATTATCATCTACCCCCAAAGAGCAAAATAAATAATCACAAGTGGCAACATGTAGCATGCTTTTATAATACAAATATAAAGTCTCTGAATAGGTTACAGCAATTTTGTGTAAAAGAAGAAAATCTTCTTATCTACTTCTTCCCCATCATCTATTAAGATCCCTTTCTTCCCCACTGGACCAATGTCTTCACCCCCTCTTCCCAAGGGGTTCCTACCGAAGCCCTGCCCCAGTCCTAGCAGCCAGTGTTGGGCAAGAATAAGTGGAATGTTTTCTTCTAAAAGCGATCTTGGGCAGTGCTGTGGTAGCAAGGACTATTGGTKAAGCCTCTGCTTTATAAAAGTAAAAGCAGTATTAAACAGACATGAGTAGCACTGCAGCTGTTTTCTGGTGCTTGTCCAGAAATCCCCCCAGGTTTGTCTATAACTTTTCGAAGAAATTCAATGGAAAAATATCATATATACTTTTAAGTAGTCAACAGCACTTACTAAATTGTTTTCCCAGACCCAACTTCAGGCATCAGTTCTTCTCCTTTATCAAGAAGCCCATCTGTATTTGGCTATGGAAGAGGCAAGAGGAAGGAGGATGGAAACTCCCTGAGGGAAATTCCTAGCCCACAAGACTTCTACGTGCTCATAACTCTTTAAGTCCTCTGCTAGCCACAACCCTAGTTTTCTATTTTGCTGCACAGACACACACATGAAATGCTTCTTTTGCATCCCAGGCCAATGCAGGCAGTTGGATTGTTATTGCAGTAATAATGCAATTTACCTAATTATACCAAGATGCTTACTGTGCAGCAATGTTGCCTGTGTGGCTACAGCATAGGACAGTATTACCAGTGAGAAATATAACTGAGCAACTTCTGGAACTGTAAGAGATTTATTCATGTGAAAATATCAGTCGTTTTCCATTATTCTTTGTTGACACTATGAAGAAAACACATCCTACTTGTGCTGTCACAAAGGACAAAGCGATGACAAATAAGAAAATACATAAACCACAAAACATTGTTGATATACGGGGATTTGAATGTGGCCATTTCTACACACAGATGTAGATCAGAAATCAAAAACTTGCTATCCAGAAGATCAGAAGCAAAGATGCCATTTCTATCTGAGTTACTAGAGATATTGTCCAAATTCCTGCTTGTCATTGTTCAGGTAAACAAATGCATGAGAAAACATATATTGCTCCTATGCTTCTGCACTACTGAGATCAACAAAAGTTCCTCAGGAGTGTGGTAGCTATCATGAACATCAACACCAGGAGAGATCAAAACTCAGATGAAAAGTCAGGACTTCATCCAACCTATAGGAATAACAAAGATAGCTGGACTCAGCAGACAGTGGTTATTACATGATTTTAAAGACAGCAGAGAGGCCTCTTTCACAGAGGTGAGGAGGGGCTGGCTCTGTGGCACATGGCAGCCCCAGGACACGCAGCACTGTGGGGAACTGGGCCCAGAAGATGCACAGATCCTAACCATTCTTCCTGCATCCACATCCCTACACTGTCCTTCCCTTTCAAAACATGAGTTTCCAGAGAAGAAATGAGGAATTAGTATATGAGAAATCCAGGCCAACAGTTCAATCTGTACAACTGGCTAGGTCAAAGAAAAAAGAAGCAGACAGAATTACAAACTTCTAAATATCTGCTGAGTATCCAGTTTGGCCCTTATTTTCACTGAGATGCACCGCCATTTAGCATGAGCCACTGCTTACAAGCCTTTGGTCAGCTTACAGTCTGATGAGCTTAATCACAGGCTAACTCACCTCTAAGCCAGTTTCAAATAATACTTTTGAGGACTTTCATGGGATGCTCAAGCTTTCTATAACGATTCAGCTACAGCATGTCTACTTCTCTGAACACTGGTAGTACCTACATATTTTTCCCGCTTCTCGATAGGTATTTCCCCAATTTTCACAACAACAAGAAGGGAGTGCCTATAGATGCCTCAGAATATAGGCCACGCAGACTCAACAGTTTGCAGATAGCATTTATTTTCTAGTGATCCTCTCATCTTCTCTTTTCCTTTTTCTGCACTTGTATTTATACAAGCTTCATTACTTCCTAATTATCCATGTATCTCCCCCTTACTTATCTTCTTAATGAGCAACCACAAAAAGCCGCTCAGCCATTTATGTTTGCATGCCCTGCTGATAAATGCACACCTATCTAAGCAATACTCACAATAAGCACTGAGCAGTTCTTTTTTTCCTCATTTACCCTTTCCCTCCACAACTCCTCCAGCCCCATACCAAAGCTGGGAAGACAGCAGTGCATCCTGCTGGGGGCTGGTCAGAACATGAGCAGTCACAGYCTCTTCTTGAATAAAGAGAGGTGAAAACTCTGTGACCCCCGACTCCCAAATCCTATTCAAGTCCCTACCGATAGGTTCACATCGTACCTTAAAACCCAGCCAGATGCTTGAGGAGTTGAATTAGGGCTGGAGCCCTAATTCCTTGTTTGCTCTAACTGATCAAGCCCTGCAGTGCCTACCAGTGCTCCCAAACACAGGCCCAGTAAAGTGGGACAGGACTGTGAAAGAAAGGAGAGTTATAACCATGAGGTATTTAGGAAACTGTTCCAAACAAGACTCATTCAACACCTTTTCTGCTCAAGAGCTACCTGGAGCCTACGACCAAAGGGGAAGAAAAGGAGCTCCTCTCCTGCTTTGATCCTGGTTTTACTTTGAAAAACCTACCTGACTTGAGTTACGAATTTTTTTGTGAAGACATGGTGTAAAAGGTTCATTTTTTCTCACTACTTGCATACAAAGACATACACAATTGGAAAGTCACCAAGATGTATACACATCTACAGTGAATTTCATCACAGTTTTTTTTTTCTCCCATTATAAAGAGAAGACTGACTTCCTTGAAATTGAGAAAAACACAGTATATTCTAAACAGCAGCTGTAAAGAAGTTTCACCAGAATCGTACTGTTGTGCCATTCAGAACATCAGGCAACAAATTAAAAATCTTTCACAGAGTAATTGCACTGGTAGAGAAACTGTGTAATGCTCCGCTCGGAAATGATAGCCTCTTGCAACTTAACACATTAACCTAGAGACAGTATACACGATTCTTGCTATAGTTACTGGTAGCAGATGAGGGAGTGACATGAGAGCTGAGAAAGATGTTGATTATAGGATCTGAAAGATAGATATGAGGCAGAAAAACAAGAGAACAAGAAAGAAACCTGAAGCACCTCTGTCATACATATAAAAATAATAACTCTTGATCAATTTGAATTCATTTAATTGCCTGCTGCAATTGTAGCATATTTTAAATGATGTGCTGGTTACATAAATTCCTGTGGGAGGTGGTCGCCTCTCTGTGACCACAGGATATTTAACTAAGAGATGTCAGTAATGTGCTTCATTGATGGTAATGGCTGCAGTACAGCAGAGGAGAGGGATTACATATGAGGTATTACATTCTATGCATTCCTCTACAAGCCTGGGAATAGCCAGATGTGCCCTAAAAGTGCTAACTAACTGCACTTGCTGTGACAAAGGGGGCTTCTGACCATGGGAGGATGGAAACGTTATGAAGAAGCGACCAATAGCGGCATGACTGTGATTGTGAAGATACGGCAGACGCTTCTGTACTCTGACTTAACTTCCAGGCAAGCATGTTTGGCACAAACACTTATTACCCAAGAACAATGAATTTTTACTTTCCACAATACCTGTGCGGTAAATGTAATTACTCAAATGCCCGCAGGAAGCAAATGCCCAGCAGGCACAAGCAGGTTCTAATGTCAGTCATTCGCAAGTTTTGAAGAACACTGAAGAACTACAAGGAATCCCAACTTTTAAAACTGCTTTCTGTATTTTCTAATACATAGATTATCCCACTAACCTCTGCTCCTGAGTATTTTCATGCATCATTCTCTGAAATAGAAGCTGTAGAGCACATTTTTCTGTGCCTCGATCTCTCCAGACCACCTAGAGAGCTCCCCCAGCTCTACACATAACTTTTTTTTAAAGAGAAAAAGTTTAACAGCCTTCAGTCTGTTTTTAATTTGAGGCACAAATGGTTGTGATGTAAATTCTGTTATTTGTATTCCTGCATGCCCAGAGTGCCCAAGCCCGTTTCACACTGCTATTCACACTGCTAAAAATTGAAATTCTCCATTTACACAGTCCTGTGATATTAGCAAATCAATTGGATGGCTACCTGCGCCCTCTTACCATATGTTTTCATTCCATGCCATTCAAGAGTGATGGGAACATGAGGTCGACTTCAGAAGAGTCTCTGCAAAGGGCCTAAACTGTAGTAATTCAAGAATATAGTAGATTCTTATTCTCCTACCAAAGTGCCAGCACAGGAAGTAGCATTATGGAGTGACAGAATGATTATTATTTACATATATTGCGGTACGCCAAAATTGGTGCCAGATTTAGAAACAGGATGGACAGTTAAATACTAGATGCACCTCAATTCTAGCTACTACCTTCACTTCCTTCAACACATGGTACTACAACATTTTAAAACTCAATTGCACCGGCTATTCATTCACCCTGCATACCTTAGAACACAGAAAAATTCATGATCTAGTCATTCAGAGCAAGTATGCAGATGTGAAATAATATGTCTCTTATCAATAATCTCACTGGTAAATCTAATCTGAATAGCAGAACTGAATAGCTAATTTATTTCTCCGCTAAACTGAAGCAAAAGATACGTGAAATGATAGGGCCAGCCATAGAGATGAAATTTGAACCTGGGTTCCTAAGTTTGTGAAGTGACATTTATTTTAAGATGCTTCATCAGAGCTTGCATTATTCTTGTTTAGTTTTTATGCATGAAATCATATTTTTCAGACTCAATATAACTAAAATTAATTACGCATTATATATTTAGTCACGAATATATGTGCTGTGAAAATAAAAACTGTTTCTGTGTGTGATCTGAACCTGAAAGATTCAACAGTTCCTAGTCTGCAAGCCCTGGCAGCACTGTGCCAAGTTGCCTGTAACTCCAAGGCACCTTGCAGAAGAAGGGTGGGTTGACAGGGAAGAGACCCTGGCTTTTCCAGATGGTTGGCCTTTCATGGCAGTCCCAGCAGGAAACAGCAAGGACAACACAAAAACAGTATTCACCCTCCGAAGCTCAAGGTTTCTGAATATGAATATGTATACTCTATTGTCTTGGATGGTATTACCTCCATATAAGTATATTCATCTCCCACTGGAACTGCCAGTGGCAGTTCAGACTGCCAGAAAACATTGCAGTGCCTTTAGTGATCCAGKTCCTCATATGAATGTCCTGTAAAATTCTTTTCATATCGATGGAGCATTTTTTGAGGGACCAGGGGAGCTGTGGTGGGGCTTGAAGAAGTTGATCGTATCCATCTCACTACAAGCTGATGCCCTGCTGTAATTGGTAAGTTGAACTTTGCTGGTTTTAGCAGGAGTTTTCTGCAGATCCTAAAAAGTTGGTGAATAGCCAAGGTGATGTCTTTCACATTTGTTCTTCTCCACACCATTATTTTCATTGACTAGACAACTTTTTTCTGCTTAACTCTGATTCATTCAAAAACTGGTCCTGTGGCATCACTGTGTATGTGCTGCCACACAGTACCTCTGCTCATAGCCAAAGGTGAGAATTCAGTGGTCCTTTGTTATTCCTTAAATAAGTATACAACAACTGGAAAGAAACATCAGGAAAGCCAGATTTGCAGATGACTGTATCATAGCACAGCAGCTGTCTTTGCTAAACTTGATCTCCAGCCTACAGGAAACAATGGAAACTTCCTCATTAGATTTAGTGAGGTTTAGATCTCTTCCACAGAAACCTAAGTACAGGTCTACTACATGCACATATCCTGCATCAGGATTCTGATAGCTGAGCTTCTCCTTTCCAATTAATCTCCTGTTCCTTAGGAGTTCAATGTTTTACACTGAAAATTAACTTGTTTTCTAGGAAATAATCACCACTGTCTTTAGGAAAACTTGGGTAGGATTCATCTTATTTGATGCAGATGTCTTCACTGTCTGTCTGACTAGTGATGCTTGGCTTCCTCCAGAGCCAATACAATACAGAGTGAAAAAGCCACTTCTATGGTATGATCTATCTGACCTACATAGATGTATACTTTTGGATGTCAGGAAGTGTAAGAAAAGCCTTTTTCTCCCAACTGAGTAACAAGAAATCCTAGCAACAATAGGTCTGATTTAGATTATCTACCCTGTTGACATCTGTCCTTGATCAGATGATCCCACCCCAGGTGGCCTSAGTTGGACATAGCAGACAAACATTGCTAGTCATTTTTACATAGTTACTATTTCATTTTTGCTTAAACACAGAAGACAATGTCTGTGGAATAAACAACATAGTGTTTTCTCCCTTTTATTGCTGTGATATGAAGTCAGTGGCTTAGCAATCCAAACAGAGACGTTTTATCAAGCCCTTACCTTTGGGGATAGTAATCTGACAGCCCAGGTCACAGTCCTGCTGCAACTGATAAAAAGCCACTTCCTGCAGCCGAGCACGCTCCAGCTCCGAGAGGCTTTGAACGGGAACTGACTTCAGCCGAACACTGCGCCCTGACATGCTGTTCCAAGTGAAATCACCCTGCAGGAAATCAAATGGAAAAATATGAAGCATCATATGGTATGCACAGTTTAATAAACAGAACAATCTCTTTTACTGCTAGGAAAAACAACACAGGTCTCCTTTTCTAAAAGGCCATTTTCTTGGACATCTCTAGCCTTTCAAATATCTTTGTTTTGCTAAGAGCAGCATTCCTTAAAAGGAGTACAGACATGCAAAACAAAAAGTCAATTCTGTCTGAAACCATTTAACCAAGTATTGTTGCAAAAACATTAGGATTCCAGTAACCAAAAGCACAAAGCAGGAAAAAAAGGCCCTTGTCTGCTTCTCCCAGTTTGCTTTCTTTGTACAGTACTCGGTGGTCACTTCATTCCTTTCCCCGCACAGTCAGTCAGACATGCAGACCTCCACAGGTCCGTGGACGACACGCATCTTATCTCCCTCAACTTGCTAATCCCACTCCACCAGGCTGTTCAGAGAGTACACAGGCAGAGCCTCTTCTCTTTTCTCACACATCCCATCCCCTCCTTATGACGATATTGTGTTTAGACCAAGACTGACTAAAGGACAAGCTGTTTCATGTTTTTGAAAAGCCACAACAACAACGTATGTGTTAAAATTTATACAGGAAAACAACATCAGATATTCTACATCTCTGTAAGGTACCAATTATGCTTGGAAAGCAAATCAAAAGCTTTAGCTGTTCTATCTCCCACCTGTGATAACATACACAAAAAGCTATTCTCTTAGCTGGTATTTAGCTTGGGCAAGAGAAGTAATCAACAGTCAAAGAGAAGTGCAAGCACACAGACAAGCTTAAAGGCTGACAACTTCAGGCAATAATTTCAGAATTCATCAAAGCATCATCAAAGAGCACATATTAGCACTACAGGGAAAGAAAGAAGAATTTGTTTTTCATTCTAACCGTGTTAAAAAATAAACATCAAACTTGTCAGTAGGTATAACCCGATGCAGCTGTAGATAATGGAAAAACTCTGATGTACATCAGCTGAGCTGTAAAGACAAATCCACTGACCTGCTCTTCATCACAACATGGCAGACTTACAATTAGCGAACYTCACTCTCATTTTAAGTTATCATTTTCAGTTTAAATTTCAACATCTGTACCTTCACTGCCTGCTCATCTTTTCACCGCTCACTTACAATTCATCTGTTCTGCACACACATCTGCAGTCAAAGGATGCCCATTGATTTTAAAAGACACTGGCTGAAGCTCCTTATCATGAAAATTAGTAAAATTTGACTTTACTTAGCAGCTATGCATCCCGTTGTATGCAAACACCTTTGTGCACATTTCCATATATTTTGCCTATATGTGTGTATGCATATATATATGTGCATACATACAACCTGTATATACATTGGTGTATAGAAACACATACACATACCTATATATGCATCCCTATGACCACRTGTATGTATTCACACACATGTATGAGACAAAAATAATTCACAAATATGCAGCACCATCTGGCAATATAGATCAAAGGAATTACACATTAAACACCATTTCTTACGATGCATGAAGTATGTTTGAGTTCATCAAGGAAGCTTTTTTCATATTATTTTTTGTAAGTCATTAGGCAACCATAATAGCTGCTACCTCAATGTGAACTACTGCACACCTGTACACTCAATGTATGTACTATGCTCAATATCTTTATGATATTTATATATACATGGGCCACATATGCAAACTCCTGCGCTAGCCCAGTATTTGAGTACTGGAATTTGTTCCTTCATTTTTTGCCTCTTCCTCTCTTCTTGCTCTTCTACTGCCTTACTGTTGATTAGCTAGATTTAGTAATCTCAAACTAAAGGTTTGCACAGTGACACAAGACGAGCTGATTAGCTTAACTCAAGCAAAACCAAAGCAGCAAGAGTCACATAAACCTGATCTGCAAAACTGCAAGTAAACATTTACATTTTTTAAAAAGCTGTTGTCATTTATAGATAAAAGTGATCGAGAACAGAATCCACAACCAGACAATGTATATGAACAAACTAATTCCTTTCCAACCCTGATATGCCTCAACCCCTCATGAACATATAATGTACAAAATGTTCTACAGTCAAAATGGTACAGAGGAAGAAATATAGGTCTTTATGATAGAGTTTGGGGGTATTTTATCTTAACTATTTCTCCAAGATGAGCATTTTCATAAACAAAAATATCACTGATATGTCCACCATAAAAAATTTCAAACCGAGATATTTAATTTTGAAACAGGAATGGGAAGCAAAAAGGATACCCATTAGAAAATGTTGAGGTAACAGAATATTTATACTGTTTAGGACATGTTCTGTTTCCCGTAGAGCACAAAAACCAAGGGGTGCATGGGGCTTTTACTAATTACCACAAATAAAGTAATTATTCCTTAATCTAATTTTGCATGGACACATGAATTATCGCTCTTTTTCGGACAAAAATTACCAAGGGCAAATCTAACTCTGGAGGTAACTCCACATCTTTTGCGTTGTCTGTGAGTTAGCTCTGTAACTGCACGCAGTGAGCTATAGCACTGCAATGCCCAGCTCAAACATTAGCCCTGCCAAACCAGTTGAACTCGGAGTGACAGGGCTTGCTAGCTCTGGTACAGCCCTGCACTAATATTCTGCTCTGGGGACCCCAGTAAGCCTCTTTTTGCACAGAACTGTGCTGCTTTATATGAGCAGAGCAGCCAACTCAGCACTGGCTCAGGAATCCTACTCAGGATAATTTCACCTTAATATGGGAGCACCCCACCTCATTTTTTTATAGGAGGTCAAGGGTTCAAAACCAAGGGAAAGAAGAAAGCACTCAAGAAGATTATGAGGGCTGTTCCTTCCAACCAGGTTTTTTATTCTGGCAGTCTGCAAGCTCCCAGTAKGGCCCTGGCACTCACGTGAGTTGGCCCTATCTGGCTAAAAACGTCGTGCAAGCTCTGCACCTTCCAATGCCACGACAGGTCACTGAGCGGCAGTAAAGAATGTGGAATCACTCTATCCAGTTGCTGTGCACTAAAGACGACGTTCTTCTTTTACACTCGATGGGTTTGATAAAATCTCTGCTGGGTCACATTAACATAGATAGGTTTTAACTATGCTAATGGAACACATGACTAATTAACTAAAATATTTTTGGAAAATCAYGTGTTAGGGCCAGTGGAGTCTCCTAATCTGCTAAAGAAGTGAGAGGCTCAAGAAATGTTTCCTTGAAAAAGTCTGTTTTATTTGGCAAATAAATATCACTCTCTTCTATGAGCCAAAACACAGTATTTGATAATTTCATCTATTCAAAGACTCCTATGCTTTGCACGACACAAGGTAAATTAAAAGCCTCATCTTCCTTCTAAAGCACTGTACAATTTTACATACAGCCTGTAAATTACTGCAAAATCAGCCAGGCTTGGGAGAGGTCCAGAAAAGCCAAGCTCCCCTAGAGAATGGGTGCTGGGGCAATTACATCAGTCACATCTGCCTAAAGCTATTCCCCACTCGATGGGGCAACCAAAGGAGGGAAAGGGCAGAACAGACATAAAGAATATTTTCTGTTTCTCTCTCCATATGAGAAGGAACATTTCATCAGCCTACTTCAACTTCAACATCAGCCTGACATAGCTCCTTGCAGAAGCTTAAGAGGAGCACAAGATCTTTAAGCACCAAGTCAGAGTGACTTGCTTTTTGAAGTTTGTGCCCTGCATATGTGTTCAGACACACATACACAGCTTCTTCTCTGTTGTTTAAATTGTAGGATTGTAGGACAGAATGTGAACTGCAAATGGCTCCTTCATCACCAAGAAGAAGAAAAAAAAAAAAAAAACAACCAAAAACAAACAGAGAAGAGTGCAAACAGAAACACTGCTCCAGGATAAAGTGATCAGCCTGATAGGACACAAACTGCTCACTGCAAGGGTGCTTTCATAACTGACTTTTACAAAACCTTAAACCAGACTAAAAGCCGCCTCTGGTTTCTTCTACCAACCAATCACTACTTTTCCCTCGCAAGTCTCCAGCTTCAGCTGCATTTTCTCTCTGGCCCTCCCACTAACATCTTTCCTCCACTCAACCAAGCAGTTCATTTATCAGGTAACTAAAATACCAGAGCAGATGACTCAGCAAAGGAGATGACTGATTAACTGCATCTTGTGCCTTTAAAGAATCTGTCCACTTTTCCCATATTTCTTGTCCACAATCATAAGCACATTTTTAATAAGATGCAGACTGCAGTTTTACTAATATTCTTTCAAGCTGTTTTTTTTAATGGGTTGGATGTTCAGTGGTTTCAAAATAAAAGTTAAGTGTACATCCTGACTTAAGTAACACTATGCGCTTAAATTACTCTTAAGCACGTGTAGGCTATTCTTGTGTACCTGACCTCTTTCTCCTGAGCCTCCAACACACAGTCTTTGAGATGTCTTTTAGTGAAGTCTCGTTCTTTTGTCCTTTGTACAATATAGAAAGAGGTTGACAACTACTGCAAGAAATCCTGAATGTGGATGCAAATCTATGGGCGATGATCGACCTCGTTGATCTCTGCGGAGTTTTAAGCCTTAGTGAGTAATGTGGATCGTGCACAGGGTGGGAAATAAGAACCCCCACACATAGCAATTTTAGATAACACAAATTTTAATGCAAGATAGAGAAAGCAATTTTTATCTTACCGCATTATTGTTATTGTTAATGACTTTAGTCTGTACTCATTTAGGTAAATCCCATTATCAGATTAGCTGTCTACTTTTCATTAGTCTTTTGCTCAAATCCATTTGAAACCACTAAGATCAAAACCAATTATGTCTACTTGTTTTTCTCCTACCCTAGCAACACTTAGCTATGTGCTTGTATTTAGATGGGTCTCCACTGTAAAAGAACTCAGTATTTTTGCACACAAAAAGATTATATTGCAAATAACGTGGCAAATATAGCAGTACGATGTCTTAATTCTGTTTGCTTAATTACTTCTTTAAGCTTCATGAAACTGCATATCATTGCCACTTTATAAACTTTTCACTTACCTTGGTGATTTATTTAAACTCTCTCTAAAATGATTTCCATACTCTTCAGGCATAAACTCTCACAATTTGACTGTTAGTACAGGTAATCCCTCTCTTCCTCACTTCCCTGGTATTGCTGTTAGTATGAACCACGAGTTCTGAAGTGAAAGCCAGTCACTCCAGTACAGCTATATACTCTATCATATAAAAATCAATGTACAGAATACTGTTCCTGGACAGGATAAGAATTAAGGAGAAGGGGGAAATAAACTATGTTAAATATCCATTTTAGCATTACACGCAGTTAAGGACCGCATGGCCAGTCCTTTACTAATGCCATCCTAGATTAATGAAGAGTTAGGAAACAACTGGATGGTGTGAGTGTGCTACGGCCTGACTCTCTCCGCCACCCTATTTCCAGATGCGCCTCCATAGCCACCGCAGCTCATGACAGGCAGCGCACTGGTTTCCAGCTGGCATTACAAACTACTGCAACCTCGGATGCTCCGGCATCTCCAAACACAGCAGGCGTCACACAGCTGCTCCCAAGGGACTGCCAGTATCACAAAAGACGGTGTCTTTCAGATTAATGAAATGGCATCTAAATACTAAATATGAAGAAGTACAAGACTCGCTGCATGACATCGAAGCATTCAGAGGAAGATATCTGAACATGGATGCACAAAGTATGGGGCCTCAACAATTAATCTTCATTAAGAAAGACTGACTTCATTAAGGTCGTTATCTAGGGTGACATCCTGTTCCCCTTGACGTAGTGGCAAAATTATTCATATAATGTCTCCACTAGGAAGAGAGTAAGTACGGTCCAGATGATCCTGTGTTACAGTTCGGAGCCTTGCACTAAAGTTGCCTTATCTCGTGCTATATTGTATTTACATGTATTAAATACTGTATGTACAGAAAAAGCTATTAGTTTTGTCAAAAAGATCACACTTTACAAAACAGTGGGGTTTAGATATCAAAACTATTTAATGGCAATTAATATAGCCATGGCATTGCCAAAGACAGACACTTCCTCACTCCTAGCTAGCATCCTGCCTCATTCCCAAGGCTGGAAATCCACGTACTCAGGATCGGTACTGCAAGACAACCCCTGTGGGCCGCTGGAAAGCTGGTATTCCCCACAGGGGAGGCAGAATTCACACCTACAGCAGAAATACTTCATCTAGCAAGATGGCATGAACCCATGCCCAGGTAAAGATACACATTGCAGACTATTAMAATGGTGATTTCCATTTATCAGGGAGGAAAAAAGAAAAAAAAAAAGCCCTTCTAACTTTGGTCTAAGGGTAAACAGGGAAYGGAAGAATGAGCATGCTTTCACAGCAGTATTAAAATTGCTAAAATAAAGGGAAAAATATTTCCTGTTCTTCTACAATCAACCTCTCCAAGTTTTCCAAATGCCTCAGGATACTAGTTCATGTTCAGAATACTTAAAAAGCATTCCCTTAAAAACAATTGATGTGTAATGGAGATGTATTTCATTCCTTTTCTGACATTCATAAACATGAATGATGTACAAAGGTATTGCCTAGCAAAATATTCATTCCTAACATACCCACTCTGTACTAAACTTTTTTATACATCCAGAAAACCAACCTCCAGAGTTAGAAAGCTTCATCAAAATGCATCAAAATACATGTTCAGATTTTCTGAATTTCTTACTTCAGCAGATATCAGTATTTTTGGAGGAATTTATCCAGAAGCACCACAATTAGAGCCAGAAGGGGCCGAGTACTTCTTTGGAGGTGCCAAAATGGAGATAGAACACCTTAAAAAGCCTAGTTGCAACTGTAAAATTACAATTGAAATTTTGTCAGTCTTCACGTAAACAGATTTTTGTGTATTTTTGTTAGTAAAAGATAATTAAGCCATACTACAATACTCTGAATTTTACTGCAGGTTGAAAGTACATGCACAGCTGTCACAATCATGACTGCATGCCAGAACAAGCTGAACTGCAGTAATTAAACCATCTGAGACCATAGCAATGGGCTACACTACAAAAGCCAGAGGTTTCATCAATCTCAACACAAGAGATCTGGGATAGTCTGGGTTGATTAAGAGGACAATTCTTACGCCTTTTCTTGGTTCATATACTGTCTATTTTGAGGGGTTGGTGCTACAAGTGTTAAAACAGTTTCCTGCTTCTTCATCAGGAATAATGTGAACTCTGCAAGCTAATTGCAGCTGACCCAAAGTCAAATACAATAGCTGCACCAGTATTATTTTTAGTGGCAAAGCTGCCTTAAAGAGACCCCACTTCAGCTTCTGTGACCAACACAAATGTGCTTCCAACAGCCCTCAACGTTCAGCTGCTCATGAAGCTGAACAAGGAACCACAACCCGTGATACACCAAAGAATGACATGTCCTCTCTGAGTTTTCCTGTGCCTAAAGTCATGGAAAATGTGGGCTCCATCCCGAGGAAAATCTTTGCTCGACACTGCAGGTTGCAGTATCCATTCATGCCACGAATGCCATCCATTCACATTATGCTCTTATTAAATGCAAAGATTTCCAATGAGATTTTGAACATGAAATAGTGCTCTTTCCCCTAAGCCTAATGAGATTAATGTTAAGCATATGAAAAAAGAAGGTCGAAACTATATGTGAAATGCATTTAAATAACCTGCATTAAACAAATATAATCATATGACCTATTTGTATCTTTACTGGTCCTGAAGTAGTACATAATGCCCCGGTGAACAATAAGGATCTCTGCTAGCACAGCACAGAAGTTAACCATTTCTGCATCCAATAATAAGTATTAACGTGACTGCAGCCAATGCTTTGAACAATTAGGAGTAGCATCTATTTCTATTATGTGCAGTATAAAAGAAAAAAAAGACACAACGTTTCAGAGGGAAGTAAATGATCTACTATTTGAAAGAGAGAATACACGTGAGAGAGCACACCGTCATTTCCAAGCATGCAAAAATCATATCAGCCCGAGTATTGTATTCAAGGCTAAAAAATATATACTTAAGTACTTTAGTACAAAGTACAAAATCCTCCTGGATTTTGAGATTTTAAGATACATGTAGATGACATTATCTGACTTGAGCATACCATCAGAATCTCATAATGAAGTAAAATAAAATAATTAATTCCATGACTTCAAGAACTGGGATTTGACTAATAGTAAAGCCTTTAATTCAATACAAACCCCTATTCTTGTTGTTTCAAGTAGTTCAAACCAGTATTTTCTATACACTGATATTAATTACAGAAAGGGTTTTGGGTCTAAGGAAAATGAGATCTGTTGTGCACGTGGAAAATAGCCATTCTGACTGCCTACATACCAGGTCTGGTTGGAAAACAATCCTAGGGTTTTTTTTCTTCTTTTGGAGGGGGTGTGGGGGTGGGTGTGATTTAGTTGATAGGAACAAAATGCAAGACATCTCCAAATATTTACATTTGGAAGTAGAATGAGAGCTCTCAGTTACTCAGCTAAGACACAGAGGACCCAGGAAGAGGTCTGTACTACCTGGCTTAGAGCAAGAGCTTGAACCAGGCTTTACCCCATCCCTGGCAAATGCCCTAACCAGGAGGCTACTGACTACTCTTAACATCTACCCCCACTACTATATTGAACCTTGGCAGAGATTGTCAGCCCTCTCCAGAATGACCTGCAAACTCATGGTGTGAATGGCTACTCTCAGAGCTGACTTGGACATCTCCCACAGTGACTACCCCCTCACTCCGTACTGTGACCGTGTGTGCTCCCTCATGCACATTCTCTCTTTCACAACCGGGCTGAAATAAAGGCATTGTAGGAGCCGTTTTCTTATTTAAGGAAGTTTTCTTTGAGTCATGAGTTTGTATCACCAGCCAGCAGTGTTCCAGGTGTTAGCGACACAGAGTACGCATGCCTCTAGGAGGCAGGGACAGGCACATTTCAAACATGCAGAAAGTAAGCAATTAGCTTTTAGGAGTTTTCATTTTATTTGCTACATAATCACTCTACACTTCCATTTTGGTTTTATCACTCTCACACTATGTTCACACGTGCAAACACTACCCTGTCCTACACACTGACGTCAGGCAACCTGGAAGAAGCCTGTATCGCTAAGCGAGTTGCAGTGCCCTGCTAATCTACTCCAGTTTATTGGGACCGTGTTTCTTGCTTTGTTTTGCCTTTTTTTTTTTTAAGATCTGGGATACCAAATTCTACCCACATTGGCAGGTGTTTTGATGACTCTGTTGCTCTCCTGAAGACCCTGAAAAGACAATTCTCTATGGAAAAGTTCAGAAAACACAGGAAGTCTCATAATTAGGGAAAATACTGTGAGTACAAAGAGGTGGCTTTGCATTCACTAGCATTATCGTTACTTTTCATCTATGTAATTACTTTTCCTCTGTTTTCTATGTAATGAAACAGTGCATGCTCTCTTCTTGCAATGCACAGCAGAGCATGAAACTTCAGTTTATTGAGCAGCACTGCTTCAGCATTTTTTATAAAAAATATCCTGTTTGCACACATGAATCTGCTGATTTGCCATTAAGTTAAATACCAAACAAGAGTTTAAATATTTTTTAAGAAACCACCTCAGTTACACTAGAACTATACAAACTGTTCTGAATGGATATGTAGCTGTAGGTCAGATTGATGGATCAGTGTACATACCTGGAAAGACCACTAAAGACCACCTTGATGCTCATCATTGTCTATTAACATGGAGGCTCGTTAAAAATGTGGCATTCCAAAGCAAGAAATGTAAAACGCATCCACACAAATAAAACCACTGTGCTGCAACACCAATTTTCAGAAGAAAGGTACATTTTGTAAACTGCCCCTCCAACCTGAGGCTCCCCAAGTTCAAACTGTGTGCCTGCCAGACAGTCTGCGACTTCTTTCTTTGTTTTTAAGCAGCACATTTACTTTGGACAGAGAAAGGGAAAAATAGCCCATAAAGTTCCCACTGTTATGAAAAACAGAAACAATTGCTAGAGTTACAAGCTCCTCACGGACCGAGCCAGAAGATGAACAGTTCTTGGTCTCTCCTTTCTTCTACACAGCTAACCCGAATTTAAAAAAGCAACAATAACACAGTCACGGCCATAAAACCTGATGCTTACAGAAACTTTTATTTGCCAAACTGAGCCTATGGAGCTGCAGCTGTCATGCCATCAGCTTTCAAAAACCCTTTACCCTCAGCATATTTTGCTCACAACTGCCTGGGTTTATACGCCCTTCATGCACAGAGCATACAGAAAAGGATACACGTGTCACCACAGACTTTAAAGCAAACCACCTGACAAAGC
The DNA here is from genome assembly GCA_030449065.1 of Oceanodroma leucorhoa. Taxonomy (NCBI): domain Eukaryota; kingdom Metazoa; phylum Chordata; class Aves; order Procellariiformes; genus Oceanodroma; species Oceanodroma leucorhoa. The sequence continues at coordinate 8,134,371 of JASVER010000032.1, read as the reverse complement.
CACTCAAATACAAATCAGCCTAATTATGCAGTTTGGTTTCAAAATGTTAATGCCACTTCTCATTCCATAGTTTCATTCCTCTCGGTACAACTATGAAAACAGGCAAGGTCATGAAACTGGTCTGAAAATAAACAGTATTTAAGGGCTCTCAGTTTGTTGATGGATCTCCAGAGCCTGGTAAGTGGTCAGTAGTGCCAGCTTTTTCCCCTGCTGAATCAAAGCTGTTCTTTTCTTCAAACTTAGCTAAGGCATGAAAAAATTAAACCCGATGTCACCGTGAGCACCACATTCAACACATGTTCTCCATCATGCTTATCTCTACCCCACTATGTGCGAGGTTATTCAGTTTCCTTACCCATTAACTAAGTTCTCTTGCGTCTTCAGCGTCCTTTAGTATTTGATCAAACCAGATTTGAATTAAGGACCTCGATCCAACTACACCGTTTCGTAAAATAAGGTAAGAATAACATCGTTGACCTGAAGCTGTGTACCGAGCGTCTGAGAGAGAGCCCAGCTGGAGCAGCTGCTACTCCCAGGACACCTTTTGCTGCCAGATGTTGTGAATCTTAGCGGGGAAAAATTGTTCTTTTCATTTCTTCGCTTCGAAGCAAGCCGAGAGCCCAAGTCCAGGAGAAAGCCCAGTCACACAGACAAGTTGTGACCGGGTTCCCTGCTTCTTACTCCAGAGGAGGTGTCCCGAGACAGTGCAAGGAGTGATGATGAAGGGGCAGGTCTCCCCTCAAAAATCCTCCTCCCCTGCAGCTGTGCAAGCTCAAAACCAACTGTAACTGCCCAAACCCTCCCTATCAGGAGTAGCCGAAAGAGTGTTGGACACAGCTGCCATGGCTCCTCGGAGCACAGCGAGGAGCACTCGGCGGTTTCTGCCTGACCTTCTCACACAGTTAGTTTGAAGCTTTTTAAAACACCTTTGAAAACTTTCTCCTCAAGCAGGCAGGCCAGTTATATTTATAAATGGTTTTGACAACAGCAACACAGAGACTGAGCTTTTTACACAGTTTGCTAGGGAAAAAAAATCCTTGATAAAAGGCGCTGCTTCGTAAATAATGTCTGTCATGTTCACAGTCCCCATACGCAATGCTGTCATCTATAGTGCGTGGGCAGGGAGCGTAGGAAATTTGTGAAAAACAAACAGTGAATCACCAATGATTTTGATGGCAGCTCTGCCCTGCGTGGCATTTCACCAAGTCATCATTCAGAGCGACAACTTTGTTTCTCGGCTGGCACGACTTAGGGCTTCATCAGATTGCTCACAGAACAGGAGAAACCACGAGCTAGAGTTCATGGCAACGGCAAGGGAGATTATGCAAATTATTTTTTTTTTTTTTTTCATATATCCACTCAGATGCCTCGTGCACCTCTAAATCGAGGTAGGCTGAACAGCCTCCCACCTGCCGGGGTACGAGAGCCTGCGCCCACAGCTCAGAAATGCACGCAGCCCTTCCTGGCTCGACGCCTTGGCCACCAGCGCCTGCCTGGTAGCAGCGAATGCAGACACCGGATGTCCCTAATTTTGGAGCCTTATCCAAAGCCCAGGGAAATCAATGCACAGGCCTCAGCATTTTCAGTGCCTCTTCGATCAGACATTAAATCCTCAAATCATGCAGCTCCTCACCTCCATTTCCAGTCTCTTTCCACGCCACTACCCAGGGCTGAGCGGTGCTAAGGACAGCCAGCGTGCTGCACACTAAGCATCGTACCATACAAGATTTCCAAGGAAAACAAACTGTCTTAGCTGCAAAGAGAGCTGAATAACCTTCTCAGAATAAGTACTGTCACTGATTGCGCTTACATCCCAACACAAACCCAGAGCACTGAAGTTAGATTTATCTCTCCCCGTCAAAATGCTGTAGCCAGAGATCAGTGTCCTGCTAGTCATCCTGTAATTATGCTGTACGTTTGTAGTTCTTGCAATCTTTCTTCAAAAATAAGTTTCTTCAAGCCCACATATCCCTTGTGTCATTATTCTTTGAGTTTCCTCTAATGAGCAAAACTCTGCTATTTACGTAACTGGAAATGGGGACGTGCTCCTTCATGAACCCACTCATTCGAACCATACAATGAAGGAACTGCCACTTCCAGGCTCTGCACAGCAGCCACCCTGCAAGCAAAGAATCTAAAAATCACCAACCTTTTTTGGTGGCCTGCAGAAAGATAAAATAAGAGTGGCTGTGAAGAATCCAACCAGCCTGTCCCCCTTGTATTTATGAGCTCCAGAGAAGGTTATGTTCCTTTACCTTAGATAAAAAATGTGGAACTGTATTGGAACTATTTATTGGAACTATAGGCTCCAATTCCTATTTATTGGAACTATAGGTTGACAGCAAGGGTTTCCTCCTCAGAAACTGAGAAGTCCAGCAATACTTGTTAAGTTCTGCTTTGAACCGAGGTTCTTCAGGTTCTTCAGTAGCTAACAGTGTTCTTTGCAAAAAAATCAGGGTCCTTTGGAGTACACTGTCTACAGCTAGATGATCTTATTTTTATACCATTTCTATTAGCTACCAGTATATCTGGGGAATTATTTTTCCCCATTTCAAAATACTTTTTTCTGTAATGCACAGCTTTATATTTGAAAATATGCTATTCAGAATGGAATCTTATAATACAAAATGTTGACAGTTTATGGAGAGGTTATATAAAATATACCCTATCAGCAACAAAATGGAAGAAAATTAACATCTTCTGTTGTCTACTTTGGAGTCATTTCTTCCCAGAACAGTCAAAAATATTAATCTTAAAATTTTAAACTTGTCCTAAACTCTCACTGAGAAACTGGTTAAGTGATGTTGATATTGTAACTTGGTCATTCACAGATAAGCAGTATGGGACTTTTAATTTGTTTCTTAATTATGCAAAATTCCAAGGACTTGACTCTCGCTCCAGAGAGGCGCAGGATGAGGAGAACCGAATTAGCAGGCAGCTGAGAATTCCTCTGGCTGATCTCTTGTTACACCAAAGACCAATGCTGGCCACAAAAGCCTCATGGGACTGTCAAAAATAGCTTCAGAAACAGAATTGACCTAAAATCTCATTTTTTTCAGTGGAAAAAGTCAGGGTTTTATCTTAAAAAATACTCACGAAAGATATGTTTTCTGTGGAAAAAAATGATGGCTCGGTCAAAACGTTCAAATAAATTTGCAGCTAAGAAAGACGTTTTCAGTCCAAAACGCTCTGGTGTGCCTCATGGGAGCTGCGATTCAAGCGCCTTGCGTGCTTGGCTACCTTTCCCCTCGTGAGCAGGGGTTGCTGTGACAGACTCCTTCCTTCACCTCCAGGGATGGCATTGCACCATCAAAGTCCCTTGCGGCTCACTGAAAAGAACCAGGGGTATGAAAAACCCCTGCAGAATAGCTTCCAGGAGACATGGCAGAGCTGTTTGGAATAAACACACATTCCATTTTTGTATTTTCACGAAAAATAATTGAAAAATGCTGACTACTTTAGCCTTTCCTGGATTCCTTTTGAACTACACTGGGGAGCCCCAGAAACAGACTGGGCATCCACAGTCACGCAAGGTTATACCCCATGGCAGGGGGGTTGGACCAGCTGATCTTTAAAGGTCCCTCCCAATCCAAACTATTCTATGATTCTATACGCATTAAGCTCGGGTGATACAGTTCACTCAAAAATAAAAATAAATAGGAGAAGTACAACAACCTCTATTAGATTTACGCTTGATGTGATCCTAAGACCTGTGAAAATATAGAAGCAGTAGCAATTTGCATATGCAAAAAAGGCACTTTAATTATATCTGAGCTGTCTGGTCCAGTAACCACAAACACTCCCCATCTGCTCCAGAGACTGTCTGCCTGTGCCTCACAAACTCTAAAAAGCAGAAAGCAAATAGAAACCCAATTAAATATATTTAACTTGGGTTTCTTATCTCATGATTTTAAGTGTTAGCTATTAGCAGAAACTGATGACTCCAAAAGAGATGACATAAGTACTCTGACAAGTTATGTTAGGCTCTAATAAAAGCCCATACAGTACGATAGATTAAGAGAGAACGTGCAGCATCATCCCTGTTTCTAGAGAAGGAAAACCTCGSAAGGAGTTGCAGAAACTTCGGTAAACTGATGGAGAGTTGAAAGGCAATCCTGGAGGAACCAAAGCTGGGTTTGCTCAGACATGCTGGTGCTGCTGCTGTAATCTCTGAATAGCGGGAGAAGAGTATGCTCTATTTTTTCTCAAAGACTTTTGAAAGCAGTCAAACATATTCTGAATCATTGCAATATCCTGAAAACCCCACTTCATAGTTTTGCTTTTATAAAAAGCCGTACAGCAGATTTTCCCTTTACTGAAGTGCTAAAATCCACGTGCAACGAGCAGCATTAGGTACAGCCCACATCTCACCAGCCGTTGAATCACAAGGGCAAACTCCCATCTTTGGGCATGTTTAGATTTCTCACCAGCAGAAAGCAGAGCATACACGGAACTATGGATTCAAATGATGTTTTGGAAAATGATGCACTAGATTTTAGAAGAGTATTTGGTGAGAAGAGGGTGCAGCAAGGACCTCGTCCAGCTCTTGGAGGGAGCAGGACGGCCAGGGAGAAGCTCGCGGCAGCTCCCCACGTGTGCAACCAATGCTCCAAGTCCTGTTTCTGAAACTTAACGAGTGCAGGCCCTGCTCCCACAGCATTTGAAAAGACATGTCTCCATCCACAGTCTCCAAATGAACGACATAAACAAACTCAGAGGCAGACTGAAAACCTATTTTTAGATGAATGAACAGCATGAATGCTTTCCAATGTCCTCTTCTTACCCCCCTCTTCTATTTCTTCTCTTCCTCTCCCTTCTCCCCACATTGCTTCTGTTGGTGACTGCCAAATGCTCTCTGCTCCTATTTAAAATTTTTAATGGCAATCTAGCAGATGTCTCTGATCCAATTATTTTAATCTGTGTTAAGTGGCCACAGTAGCTGTTCACCTCCTCTTCCTGACATTATTAATACCGTAATTAAAATATGCATTAGTCAGCTGAAAGAGCGACATAAACCTCTTTGAATTTTACTTTTCATTATTGATTGAGGAAAGTGCTTAGTGAAAAAGGAAGGAACCAAGAGTGTGGGTTTTAAGAGTCAGTATGAAGCTCTTGCTAAAAAAAGGCATGCAGACACAGGAAGTTAAAGAGCTTTCACTGCAATATCCTTGTAAAAATCAACAATTGCCGTACAAAGAGCTCCCCATCCCACAGACACGTAGCAGCACAGCATATTGCTTTTGAACTTTTATCAAACTCTACTAACATCGAAGTATCATAGCATTTCAGCTTACTGTCAAAGATCTCTGGTAATGTAGAGGTCTAGAGAGCAAACTCATTTTGAGGTTTACGGGATCTAAAGAGTTCTCACCTGCATTATGCCCTTTAATGACCTAAAGGAGATTATTTGATGCAGCTCATTAATAATCACGGAGTTTATTCAAGGGAAACTCAAGCCATAAGTCTGTATTTTGAAATGAGAGGGATTATACACCTAAGTATCATTGCAATGTGCTTCTAAGGGGCTGYGGATGAGTTTTAGTTGATCGCCTTAGACGTACTCTTTGTTCTTCGAATCCTCAGGGATCTCCTACGAGAGCTGCTGGACTGTGGGGGGGCCTACCATGTGCCAACCTCCTTTGGAAGTTACACTCACATGCTTTAATATAATTACACATACGTTCTCACATAAGGGTCCAGCTCTTCAGAAAAGTCACCCCAGCAAAGCAGCAGGACTTTGTAAGCTTAGCTGCAGTACAACAATTTCCATTAGCTGAAGTTGTGGCTATTTGTTCAGAACCAGAGGAGGACAGAAAAAAACTTGATATAAATAAAGCTCTTTAAGAGCCTTTACTCAGGTCTGAAGAATTCAACAGCTGCATCCCATTCAAAAAATGGAACAGGATAAATATCCGCAGCTAGAAGAACAACTTTCCAGGGTTTCCGAGTTGAAAACCGGGTACATTTCTGAAAGAAGACATTGATTTTAAAGGCATTTGTAACACTCTCACATTTCACAGTATTTTTACAAGTTAACTTTGTGATACTTGGTATCTGCTTTAAAGCTTTATTTCCAGGAGGTATGTGAAAGTATAAGCAGATCTCAGTGTATGTATTTATGTAAAGAATACATAAGGAATACGTAAAGCTCCAGCCATTGCAGAGAGAAGCCTGGAAGTGTGCTCTCTGCACTTTTGAAATGTGAGAACCTGAGAAAAGTAACTCAAACGCGCTTTTTAATTCCATCTGATGATTTTAAAGCCATTTTCATCACTCTGCTTTTCTTGGGACCCAAGTGGTTCTTCCTTTGAAGCATGCAGTTAGAATTCCTGGCGTTCGGAAAACTGTGGGCAGCTCCCCAAGCTGCTCCTTCCCCAGGGGTAACGGGGCTGTGGCAGGATGGAGCCAGCACATTTCTGCTGGTGGCAGATATCTAGGGTAACACCACCCTGAGTGCTCTCACCTCTGTCTGAACTTCTGTGTTTGAGTCCCTCGTTATCCACACAATGCAAACTGAAATTTGCCTTAGTAGTATTTTCTCCTAATACAGCTCTGGGTCATACAGAAGCATTCAGGATCTTACAGGACTGACACAATCAATGAAATACATGACCCTGGCTGAATAAGTTATATACAAGAGATGTTTCGGTAAAGATGGATACAAATACCCAATAATGCTTGCAGACGGAAACTGAGGGAATAATAAAGAATGAAGCATCTGTTAAATGTATAACTTTGTTTATTATTAGAAGGCTACTTCCCTTAAACTTCTCTGTTCAAACCTTCCACTGAATAAACATTAAACATGCTTTTCCTCTATGACTTCTCACACAGTAAAGAATTAATGAAAGAATATGTTACTGCTGTTACTACTTTTATTACTATTACCCATACGTCATTCACTACAGAATGAATTAGCTTATCCTTGAGGAATCCCTTAGACTTTGTGAAGTTTTACCCTTTCCGTTTGACAGAGTAATTAAAGCCAATAATGGCAAAAGTGCCAAGTAATTATGGATGTTTCAAATGCTGACAGATGAGCTATGGGGTAGACCAGACCTACAGCGGGACTGCTTTCAAAATACAGGCATCTCTATCTAACTAGACACGCTAAGTACCACTTCCAACCAGTGGTGAGAAACAGGAACTTCTGGGGAAGCAATTCATTTCATTTGGTTTACAGAGATAAGAATAAAACTCCAGAAATGCCTTTTTCCCCACTTTCTCCCATCCAGGGAGGGAGCGTACGGTGGCCAGCTCAGAGGTGTATGTCTACACTGTGGCTAAATTGCAGATGTGTAGTGAGATGAGATTAATTCCACCCTTAAATACCATTTTGCCTGGCTGCTGAGGACCAATAGTTTCCTCCGAGCTCCGACCTTTGCTAGCAAGGCAGCAGGAACATGGTGAATACACTTATCAGCAGCCATCTCCACAGCTGCTTGATAGAACACGGGGTTCTGTGGCAAATTTACCAACAAATTTCTCAAGGCCGAGCATTCGTTCACCTGTAGCCCCTCCCGTGGTCCCCTCTGACCAAGCACAGTTGGATCACCACCATCATCACTGCACAAACCCATCCTTACAGAATCCAGACCGTGCCCCAGATGAAGCCGCAGCCCTTGCAACGTTCAGAAAATAGCTCAAGGTCATTCTTCATTTTATTAATTTCATGCCCAGCAGTGAAAATGTCAGCTGCAGAGGAACCTGCCTTTGCTTAGTTCATTGCCTGCTGTAATTCCCTGAAGTCCAATTGCCATTTATAGCGATGGGGCTGGGTGGAGCRTCCCTGGGAAGAAGGAGATCACAGGCTGCATTCTTCAGCTGCTGCAAGAGTCTTTTCCCCTAGGAATTGGGCCCATGCTGTGCTATTACGAAACAAACAACAATCGGTCGCAATTTTAATTATACTACTACTGGTTTTCAACTAATTTGGTGCCAACCTCCGCAAGGACAGTTTCCAGCACTATAAAAATTTACCCTGAAAATCGTCCCAATGAGTTCTGTTACTAAGGTCGTGAACTCCCACAAAAATGAATGGCAGWTTTGCAGTAACCTTACTGCAAGTAGGATCATGTTTCTTCCCCACCCCCCTGCAGTACAGAGCATAAAATGCCAGATGAAGCAATAATATACTCATCATAAACACTGATGTGTTGGAGTTGCAATGCATCATGGTATTATGTAACTAACAGTGAGTATTAGAAACCAATATAAATTAATAATAGCTTAAACTTCCCTGCCTCTTACTATCTTCTCTCAAAAAAAACATCCGTAACCCAAAACAGGAAAACAGCCAGAGCTCTTTCAAGTCCATTAGGGACTTGGTTATTGCCAGTCTGTCCTATACAGAAGGCATTCAGGCTACAGCAGACTACACAGAGAAGCATGCAATAGAGAAATGCAAAGAGCATCCATAGATTGCAATGATATAGTTAACACTGTCCTCCTCCCACATCTTTTCCAAAATGTTAAAACTGCCTTCTATCTGAAAGCAAACCAGAAGACAATAGTACAAATACTGTCCACAGTTTACACTTCCAAGAGTACTCTGTTGAAAAGCAAATAAACTCCTAAGTTGCTCTTTCTAAAACAAGCTCATTTTTTTCTACTAGTTAATAATTGCAGAAGTATTTTCTCAAGTCTATTGATGGTGAGAAAGAGAAGTACAGTTAGAATATTATTTTCTCATAGAGAACTGAAATAACACTTTTTCCAGATTTCCACAGAGATGTTCAGTGGAAAAATGCCCAGTATCCTGAAACTCTTCTCTCTGGAAATTAATTTCACTCTTTCCTTCCCATATAGTCTTTTATGCATGTGCAGAAAAGTACACAATAAAACAATATGCAGTCTTTAAAAGCACATTGAAACATTCATTTATGACATCTGAAACGTCTATCTGTGAGGACCAAGTTTATTATCCAGTATTCCAAGCAAATAAAGGTTTTCTACCAACCTAGAAAGTCTTAAGAGGTTTTTTATATTGTTTCCTAGCATTGCTCCCAGTGAGAATCAACAAGTTCTACTTGGATTAGTTGTTTTATTCAAACAGTTGTATAACTAAGAGAGGAGTAAACTCCTGTACCCAAGCCTTAAGCTCTAAGGTAAAAGACTAAGATGCCAACTATTAGAGCGTGACCGCATGTCTCGGGTTCTCATTTATTTTCAATTCTTCTGGTAGTTACAGAAGTAATTCTAAGAGCCATCCATCATGTCTCCTGTTAAAGATGTCTTTACAAAATGTGCGTACTTGTTTTTTCACTGTACCATGGGTAAGAGGATAAGAAGCACTTCAGACTGTGCAAGACAAACAGTTTTTAAAACTTTAGATTACCCAGATAAAAACTTTCTCAGAAACCTAGGACAGAGAGAGGGCAGGAAGGAGCAGAATGAAGGGGAAAGGAGAGGGAAGAGGCACTGACCCAGTTCATTTATCTCACTGGAGAAGAGAGCCAGGATATGTTCCAGACCTGCTAATCATTTCAACCGTACCACCTCACACGACTGATTTAACGCTTTGCGTTTTGCAGTAGGAACTAATATGTGACAAATGTTACTGAACTTTTAGCAATGAGCTAACCATCCACCCCACCATATTGTCACTGTCCCTTTAGAAGGCTGTCCCTGGAAGAGACAAACAGGTCCTCTCCAGAGGGCAAGCTGACAGAGGGTGGGCCTGCARCCACAGCCTTCAGCTCAACCCAGTGACCTTCCCCTTAAAGGCGCTCATCTCCATCCTTGGGACTCAGGAGTGAGCTGAGGGAAAGCCGTGAAGGCACGCAGTCAACCTCAGTTGTCACCAGTTTTAGGCTTCTAACCGTGTTTTACCTATTTTTCTTCAATGTTTTTCTCTAGTCCTACTGCTTTATGGTCACTACTCCCCCTTCTGCCCTTCAGCCCTGCAGGACTTGCACAAAAGGAAAACCACTGCTGTACAAAGGCAAATGAGAAACTAAACACCTATTAACATCACAAAAGAATACAACAATAAATCAGAGGGATGAGGAGGGAAAAGGACTGTCATTTATCTTCTGCTTAATGCCTCTTCTGTATTACAGCAYATACGGTATTTCAAATGCAGTATGATTTTAAAGATGATTCCCCCTCGTAAACTGCGTGTTCCCTTTTAACCCATGAGTCGTCTAAGCTGTGGTGAATTACTTGAGGCTACTCTAGAAAATGGCTGTCCAAGCTGTATCCCACTGGCCAGGCTGCACCCCAAGGGATGACTCAGTCCTGCTCCCAAACACATCTGTCATCAAATGGCACAGCCTCTCAGCATTCTGCTGTATAATGTAGCCCTGGGTTGGCTATATGGACCTGTTCTAGACAACATCGTGGACTGCCTTTGCAACTCCCCCCCCCCCCCAAATATTTTTTTTCTTTGCCCWTACTAACACAAGATGCGCAAAAAGATTTTGATAGTCTACTGATCTGTGGACCTACAGTTGCTTAGGTTTACACTATGCTGGCATAAAATCAGCACAATTATGCTTGAAATAAAGACAGGAAATTTTTTTATAACAAAATGCTTGAAAGGTCAGCTTGTAGAGTACATTGCTGTTGAAGAAAACACGTTATTAATCAGGATGTTACCACAWGTTTTTATTTGAGTATCTTGTTTCATAATTTAGGACCCACATTTTGAATGTAAAAAATTACACTGAATGTTTTTTTCCCACTGACCTTACCACCAGATTTGTTCATTCCAGTTTGAATTAATAAGGCTATTAAATCACTTAGCATTTGTCCTCATGTAAACACAGTCAGAATCTGCTCCTTTGCTCTCAGTGACACTACACACCTCCTCACAGACTCTTCTTTGTACAGAAGGTACCTTCTGTATAAAGACATATCTTCTGCACAGAAGATAAATTCCAGAGAGCAGACATTCACCTGGCCAACAGCACTGTGTTACTACCTAAAGCCAAGGACGGAGAATTTATTGGCTCTGCTGACAGCCACCATAGATTTTCAAACGCCACAAGCCAAGAAACATTCATCTAAGCCATCTTGTGGGTTTTGTGCTGTGTTGGATCTAGACCTGTTTTCTAAATCTTGGACTCTGCCTCCCCAGTAAAACAACCCAGGGGAAACCAGTGCGGCACACAGATACAGCTGGGGCTCTGCAGAAGCTGTAAGGATATCAACATAAAATTTGGAAGCAGATGTGTGTGTGCATGCATATTCATATCTGTAATGCAACGGCAGTTTAAGAGAAAACTACCATACATTTAGAACAGCTCATTATCAAAATAGCATTAACAGAATGAGAATACTCAGTTGTTACAGGTTGAGAAGCGGGGAAAAAAGACTATTACAAGGATGAAGATCTTGTAACTTTCTCCTACGCCCCCCACTTCCCACCCAGGCTGAGTTATTACTCTATGCCTCTTGGTGAGCTTGGGCAGCCTGCAAAATTGCCACTGTGCCCTGCTAAAGCATTAGCAAACAAAACTGAAACAAAACAAAAAAAMCTASTGAAACTTGTAACACATTATAATAAGTTATTACCTCRTTTAATTTGCTACATATTTAACAAGTTTCCRTACAAAGGTACCAGCCGGGCCTGAGCATAGAAAGAGCCATGTACAGTTACATGGCCTTTTACAAGGTGGAGTGTTCCCCAGTGGGTAAGAGCTAGCCTCACCTCCCTAGTACTACTGTGATAGTGAATGCTGCCCACTGTTCTTGTTCGTAGGGCACTGCGCTCTGAAGGTTTTAGGAAGGTTTCTAAGTGCTGGGGACAGATCCCAGTGTCCCCAAAGGAGGTGCCAATCCTGACTGAAGAGCAAGCACATGTACATCAATGACCGATGCTTATATTTTACAAATATTTATCAGAAAGTGTGTGACACTCAGGGCTGTCCCTACACTTAATGGGACACACCATGGCACCCGCCCCACTCAGACAGTGCTGATGGGGAAGCTGCAGGGTCTTGCCAAGGCTCCGATCTGATCAACCCGCCTGGGTTTCTTTGCAGGGAGGGGGCTGGTGTGCAGCCAGACCATGCCCCAGGACCCAGGCAAGGGAGCCAAGATGTGACCTTGGTCTGGTGGCATAGCTGCAGCCTCCAGCAGCTACGCACATGAAGGGAGAAGACATACGTCTCCAGAGTCAAGGAGCATGTATGTGATCAAGTTTATGCAGCTGAACAAGTGACGATGCATCAACAGCGGTGCAATTACTATCTGTGTTAGCACTGTTAACTTGCAGCTAACGGAAGACACCATGTGCTGGCTTATGAACATGATGAAAGTTTAAATTAATGTATTTACAAAGCATTTTGCCAGTTGATGAGCACACATACGGTTAGCTACCTTAGCTCAGCCATCAGCTAAGCTTCAGCAGCCCCGTGATGTTCCTGATATCGTGGCTGGTAAGAACAGTTGACCAAAAGGTTCTCTCGCTCAGGGCTCAGGCTGAGAGCTGAGGAGTCGTGCGATTTCAGTTCAGAATGGAGAAAACCACAAGCCCATAACCAGAGGCTGAAATTTATATTTGCAAAATACACGTGCCTGGGCTCGTGCCCTGGCGGCAACCCAGCTGGCAGGGAACAGCCTTAATCCACACTATTAAACTGCCTCCCTCTGCAGAGTGGCCACGTCCAAATAATCTGTCACGAATAATCCCTGGCCTGAGCTAACTCTATACTCAGGAAGTGTTCTGGGGAGTTGGTCTGGACCTAAGCTACATCAGAGACGTTGGTGATTACCCAACAGCACAGATGATCGAGCCCCAGCACCGGAGGATGCTCTCTGACATGGTTCAATCTCTCTGTGTAGATGTGGCCAAAGAGAGCAGAGCAGGAGGCAGAAAGGCAGATACACCTGCAGTCATGGCATTTACGTATCTCTAAGAAAGTTAATCACACTCTGCAATATGCCCTCAGTGAGAGAAGACACAAAGCTGTATTGTCAAGAGTAAAGCAAGACGAGAGAGAAAAAGCATCTCCTTGGGTTTTCCTTCTGCTTCCATGGCTGTGCTAGACCTGTGCTGCTTACTGCTTGACCTTGGGAATGCAAATGAAAAAGAGATTCTTGCCTGTGACTGATCAGGTCAATTCTTGAAACCTGTACAAAAAAGGTAGTATTACATTCTGTGTTTTATTTTTCCTGCCCAAGATATGTGAAATATTTCTGGAAGAGTGAACTTGTGTATATACCATGTAGTAGCAAAGTTTTAACTAATGACAAAAAAACCCTAACATTTATCATTCATATCAGTGCTATACCATTAATTAACATTTATCTATGTTAGGCAAGTCTTTCCAAGGTACTCTCAGTCCTACTGACAGGGTCACACTACTCTCAAAACTGGCATCGAGCTTCACCTGAGCTTCTAGATTAAGGTCAAATGACAGAAAACTCAATGTATACCAAGTCTATTTCTACAAAGCTGATTTATACTTTTGTTATCACTTGATACCATTTTCTTATAAAGCAGACAGTGGTGTTGCCTCTCTAAAATTACCTAGGAAGTTGTATGCTCCAGTTAACGAAGACAGATGAAGCTACTAGTATTATTTACAGACAGTGGTAAGTACTTCTTTCACCTACTCGCCAACCCACACCACAGTCAGTGGGACTTTATGTCCAAGCAGTTACGCACAAGATGACGTGTGCTGTTCGATGACTGCCAAATCAGTAAATCTCTCAAAATACAAAGGGTATCTTTCCTCTGGCCACCCTGTTGTATTCAACTTGCAACAAATTTGGCTGTTGGCAGTCCTTAGCTCTGCAAGAGCACGGTAGCAGTGCTTTCCTCATCGCACGTTTTAAACCAGATTTTTCAGCTCAGTATATTCTTTTACTTTTTTCTGTTTTCATGCCTGCACAATTCTTCTGGTACCAGAACAAAAAAACCCATGAAGGACTTGTTCTGACACGATGGGGTCCCTGATGGCTACAGTCTCCCAGTTCCTAAGAGGAGATCCCACTGTCTTTGAGCCCCTCTCTCCTGTTCTCCTGGGACAAGAGAAAAGTTTGACATTTTTCTCAACTTCTGAAAGGCAAATGAAATAAGCAGGCCTATGATCTACCAAATTTATTTTCCTACTTTGAGAAGCATAAGAAGGAGTTGTTGCTGCCTATTTAATCTTTTTCCTTTAGCTCAGAGAAAATGATCTTTCCAAAGGAAAAGAGCTGTTCCCCCCACTCTTTGGCAGGATAGAAGGTGATCCCATTACTCCTTGAGAAGCAACAGCAGAAGGGATATTCTCACTTATATCCACAAGGAAGCAAAAGGGGATCAACAGTGTTTAAAACACTAACAGGCTCTGTGTAAGTGGAGCAGAGCGGGAAGTTTAGGCTGCATAAGGATTTTCTTTAGTGTTTAGTTGTGCCAGCAAAAAAAGGTACTTGTGATTTCCCTGTGAGTTAATGCAGATGAGCATTTTTCACTCCGTGATTTTACCTCAGCTAACTACTATCCAGCCAAACTATTGTTCATCCCTTTCTTCTCCTACTTAATGCAGCGCATTAACATCGACTTTTAATTAAAGAATGCTCACAGAACATGGAAATCATAAGCCACAGAAAATATTTGGGTTGATTTACACTACTATTAGCATTTTATTTTTAATGGTATGAAAAAACAATTGTAACCTACTATGACTTTCACACCATTTCTGCAATTTTCTTCCTTACTGAGACTTCAATAAGGTTAATGATAATAAAATTGAAAACATCACTTAAATTAGTGCATTAGCCCAACTTCTATCACCATGAAAACCCTGGATTCTTTTGTCCTGAAACTTCACCCCAGGACAGCAGAAACACCATGTCTGGCTGGCAAAATATATACCTAAATACTTCAGAAGCCATGAGCTTTATACAGCAAAATTGAAATTTTAGTCACACAATTTTGTTTTCTGAAATTATTTCTGAATATTATCAAGAAACATAGTTAAGTTAAGCTTATTCTCATGACCTGACATAGTACTACTAGCACAGGACATGACCTAAATTGGCTTATTGTAAGAAAAGCAAAATACCTTACTTCAACTGCCAACTGTGATGATACAAATGATGGAAGACCTCAGGGCCTTATTTTTAAAGGCATGAAGTCATTAAGTGCTGGGAAATGAAAAGCCTTTCAGAATGTGATCCAAATGCAGGAGTTCACCCATCCACTCTGCTCCTCTTCACTGGGGCGAGCGAGGATGTTCCCTGTATGGAGATCTGGGTGCTCACTCTCTGGGTAAGGCACGGGTGACAGTTCTGTGATTGCTTAAAACTGTGTGCAAACAGATACCAAACCTCCTCCTCCAGTACTGAATTTTGACTCTGAGAAATCTTTTCACTGAAAATCTATGATTTCTTAATGCAATGAGAACGGGACAGGTTCCTGCAGTGGAAATATCAACTCCTCCCAGTTTATTAGCCCTGCTCATGGCAGCACTTTGAAAGCGTGACCTCCTTAACTTTGATGCACACTTTTGCAGAGAAGTCACTTCAGATAATACTTTTAGCAAGACAAATGCACCACACCGTTATAATAATAAATGATATGTTAATTATAAATTTGGCACAAAATTCTATACTCTGTGACCAAAATTACATTAAGATTGATAAAACAGCCAAGAAAAGCAGAAAAGAAAATTATAATTCTAGCGAGGGAGTGGTCTTCAAGGCAGCTCTTAAGTAAATATTTTTATCAATTTTTTTCTTGAAAGTCTCCTCTGAGGTTTCTCAAAAAAAAAAAACAAAAAAAAACAAAACAAAACAAAAAAAAACAACCCCCAAAAAACCATGAGAGCAAAAACTCAACACAGCAAGAAGGGATCATGCACAGCCCTCAAATATTTTTGCAGATTCTCCAGTTGCTAAAACCTATTGTTGTTTTTTTAAGGCTATGACTGCTCCCACATTCCTCTCTCAGAATCTACTAAAGCTGTGCTGTTGGCAAGTATTGCTACATTACTTTTAAATGACATTTAGTCCTTTTGCTCTTGGTACTCATGAACTGGGCTTCAAAATTAAAGGGAACTGCCCTCAGAGATTGCAGAAACAATGGAGACCAAAACCAAAAAAAATTCAAACATTTGCATTCTGTCTCAAGATAAATTCCAAAATCCAAAGGAATTTTATCACGGATTTGCTGTTCCCACCAAATACTTAATAATGAATGACCCAACTTTCCAAACAGATCACAGAAGATTTGTCCTTGATATCTACAGATTGTATATTTTAATTCAGATGCTAATACATGAGCATTGTTTTTTTCTGATATAATGATAGCCAAAGCAGTATTTTTTTCCTTTTGTTACAGATACTAAAAATTTGAGAAAGACGGAGGGCTGGATCTTGACCACTTGCCTCCTAGGTGTAAGATTTGCTACGCCAGTGAGTATTACAGTCATGTTGTGACTACAACAGCAATTCAGTTGTCCTCACTTTTGTTAAGCTTGACAGTGAATGCTCTTCTTACTTTGCGACGCAACATCAACCATACATATACAGAACTATAAAGTGAAAATTCCAAAGGAAAGAATGAAGATTTAGCGGGTCTGTACGCTAAACGCTCTGACCAGGGTTAATTTTAGCAGAACTCCTGGGAATGCCTTGTCTGATCCATGAGACAGTGCCGCCGGCTGGGGAAAGAGCCTTGGTGCCGAGAGCTGTCCTCCAGCCGGGAGGAACCCGTTCAGAGCAAGGACCCACCTAAACCCCACACGGTTCACCACGGCATCAAGTGCACGCGGCTGGCCGAGCCGGCCGTCAGGAAGCCGGAGAGCATCCACAGCGCCGCGCCGCACAGACACGTCCGGCACGCGGAGGGGAGTGTTAGCAAAGAGTCACCCATCTTGGCCTCAGAGTTAATACACGGCATTTGACAGCTCTGTGCCATTACTGCTTTCTGAAGATTATCCTGCTTTCGTGAATAGCAAAGGAAAAAGGCTAGTACTGTAGATGAAAACTCACCCTTCTGAGACCTGGAATACTCTTTGGTGTGCCACGGCGTGATGTGCTGGAGTTGGCAGCCACTCCGGGCCAAAGGGCTGGATTTCTTTTCCAAACTCCTCCAATCTTATTAATCTTTCCATAGGAATGAAGTAGAGATAGCAACACTGTTTTGACTGCTAATGCTTCATGTAAAAATAAGCTCCTAATGACTTCAGACAGAAGGCAAATCTGCCAGTCAGCAAAACATCTAAGTACATGCTTAGTTTAAGAAGTTTTGCTATCTATTGTGTGCAACTATTCTCTTGAACCACAGATGTAGGCTGGGTTTTATACAGATGAACTTGAGCTATTCAGCAACTTTTCCCACACATCCCAGCATCCTAGAAGGGGCATGCTTTGACCTAAAGAGGTGCTCACTCTTTCTATCGACTACAGTGAGATACGAGATGATTGCCTTATATGTTTAACTGGTAGATGAGAAAGCTTATGCTTGAAAAATCCTATCCATAATGGCTTACCAGTAACTCAGTAAAACAAATTGAATCAGCGAAACGACTATATTCATTATATGAACTCAAAGATTGCCAGCAAGACCCAGGCCAAGCGCTCTTACTTCAGAGTAATTTTACTTTATAACACCAAAGTAAACAAAATACATCTTACAGTTTCCTTTTGTAGCTACCCCGCACCCTGGTAAAACACATCCTGGTTTTATCCACTTCAGCTAGGAGGTAAAATATTTTCATCTTTTTGACATACTCATTCACTTCAACATACCTGGTAGCAGGAAGAAAGTGATTCATTACTGAGTTCTATCAATGCCAACCAGCTCCCAGTGATGTAAAACCAGAGCACTGCAAAGTGAACCTGACCCACTGGGTCTTTAGACAGAGAAGATCCATTTCAAAGCAAGTTCAGAAGATGAAACCACATCAACTATAAGAATACCTTCAAGAGCCAGTCCTGGTTTATCAGTCCAGAAAGTTGTTTTGAACATGGCAGTTCATGCAGTGAATTAAATTCTGGTTTTATTGTATTGTACAACAAAGGAATTTGCCTAAAAATGGGAGATGTTAATGCATTTGTATTCAGGCAACTCCACAGTCATAAAAGTCCACGATATCCTTTAAATGAAAGGGAAAAAACAGAAAACAAAAAAAAAAATCTTGTCTAGTTTTAGGGAGTACTATTTGCCTGTACCTAATCAGAAAGTTCAGAAGTGTTGAATATTTGGAAAAGGTTATCTGCGTAACAGAAAACTTGATCATTACATTAGGAAAAGAGAATCACAAATTTTGGAAACTATGATATCTGCATTTTTCCTGCTTTAGTGTTTCAGCTAGTACAAAAATATTTCCCATTCTTCTAAGACCAGATGGCTTTAAGTTTTAACCCTCTGGACTGCAGCAGCAAAGTTGGAACAGAACTGGAAACACAGAGGTTTTCATTCTCATGAAATGGTAACCGTTTTAAAACTTAGTTTGAGCTCACATCAGGTCCACAGCAAAACTTTCAACATGTGTTACAGTAGGAGGTTATGGGCTGGGAAAAAAGACGGGAAAAAAAACGTTCACCAGAATGCCTCTGTCTGCCTTAGTTTCACTTAGCAAATCCAGGACTTCTCAAAATATGTGACTTTGGGCCAGTGTCTCCATGTAGGCAACTCTAGACCAGGAACTTCAGGGCTTCCAGACTCTTGGCTCACCTGAAAGACATCCCAGTAGACCCTGTGGTTTTCAGATCCGCATCTTTGACTTGCCATAAATTAATCAAACTTTGTATGTTTTGGCACACAAAGTTTGAGCATTTTTTTCATGGAATGATTTTACCCAAACTGTTCTGTCTTCTTGTACTGCTGCATGCTGTTCAGCATGCAAAGATAGTGAAAACCTTCTCTAGAAAATGATGCCATCATAGGTATTACAACTGACTCACAGTGTAACAGCACGATCAACACAATGCTTGGCTTTGCCATCTGTTCTTAGGCAAGGAAATATGCTAAGCTGACATAGCTACAGATTATTGTTGTCTCGTTTTCTTCCTTGGAGGAAGGAATACCTTCTTTGGAAGGTATTAACACCTTTGAAATGGCACCAGAGCCTGATGAGACCCCAGGTATCACATTTCAATTTTCTTCTGCTTTTCTCTGTATCTCAAAATCTCCATCACTGAAAGACTGGCATAGATATTAACTGCCTATGAATACGTATATAGACACATATTACTCCTGCACTAGCACTTACATTTGTTACAAGAATACTCAAACGCCAAGCATTTAAAAGCACTGTGTCAAGGCATCTGGAAAGTGAAACACCCAAGTACCCTCATGGGGACATAAGTTAGGAGGAAGCAATAGAAACTCTTCCTTGCATGCTCCATAGCTGGAATTCAAACACAAGGGAAGACAATATATGAGGCAATACTCTGCGTGGACAGATAGGGCTGTGGTGTGGTGGAACGATATGGCTATACTGTGGTGCATAGATACTTTTCTCTTAAACATGGCACTTCAGTAAGTGTTTTGCACACTTCTGTTATGCTTCTACTATATTATCCTCCCACTTGGGGAAGGGGGTATATAACAAAAGAATATGTTCCCTATTTTGGAGAATATAAAAGTGGTGTTCTGTGGTTTGAAAAGATGCAGACCATCAAATCACAGTAAAGACAAACTATGGTCCAAGAGCTTTTATTATATGGTCTGGATAGCATAACAGGAGCCATCCTATGTGCCAACACGGTATACATATTAAATAACAGTGAGAACACAATAAAGTGAGTGTCTTTCTCCATCTGTGCTATGGCTATGATTCAATGGGAGTTGGCTACATCATCAACCAACACTACCAGTTGCAGTCCAGCAACATCCACAAGTGCAGAGCCTACCACCTCTCCAACACACACTTCATGGCACTCCAGCACCAGCTAATGCAAATCCCCAGGCTGTATCCAGTTTCACCAGCAGCACAGCACCAACCAAGCCTGCCAATGCCAGCTAAAACAGCACAACYGCAGGCTGGTGAACAACCAAACGTGCCCGAGCAGCCTCAGCACCCTGTAAATCCCAGCCGACYGATGCAGCCCCAGGCAGCTGGGGAATCCCCACCTGCCCACATATCCCGTGAACCCGCTGCCCCGTCTGCTCCCAGACACGCCTCTGGAGCCACGGCAGTCCACCAACAAGAATAAGCAAGAGGAAATAATAAGAAAGCTTTTTCCACCCCCCGCCCCCCACCTCAGCTGGCACGGCCAGAAAGTGAGTGAGTTAAATCAATATATCTCTCTGTGCAGTCACGCTCTTCCCAGGTTGGAACTGGTTTATATCAGTTTAGCTTCTGTCAGATTGGAGCAAAAGATCAAATTTTAAACAAATCTGTGATTAAACCAGGCAGATGACTGTCAGATCAGATCTCTTACTGCAGATCTATCATATCAATACAGCCTCTCGAGTCTGTCCTGTCAAAGCTTCACAAAGTTACATGGAATTTCAGAGGAAGAAACATGCGTTAACAAACTGTGCAATGCTGTACAAAGGGAAGACTCACTTTGCAGGACCTTGCAACCTACAGGAAAACATAAACATACTAACATCATGGCCTTTGCAACAGATAGAGTTAATAACATGCCCTTATATGTTTAAAAGAAACCAAGCAYGCAGTATAGTATGTGCTCACTACGTGATTCAGAAGGCAGGAAGATTATAACAGCTTCTTCTAACAGTGCAACGTTTCCACAATTTTTAGCTCACTGCTTTTCTCCCCATTTTATACTTAAAGCTCACTAATGCTTTTACTTGGGAAAAAGCCGCAAATCTCATTCTTTCTGTATCTTAGAACTCATTTCTTATCACCACTGGCAAAGAGACAAAACAGAAACCCCATCACCACTGCACGAGAGCTCTTTGTAAGGCTGGTTTTAATTTCATTCTTTTCTTTCTCTTTCAGGATTAAAGAGACCAGGAAATCAGGAAAAAAGCTAAAGTATTTCAGGCATTTTCACTTGCTTTCAAAAAATCAATCCATCTCCTGTAGCCAGCGGTGCGTGCCTCCATTAACCCTCCTTCTCAGTGAGCACTCTAACTGGAAAAACAAAAGCGTGTAACTAGCAGAGAATAAAAATACTTTTAAAAAAACCAAACCAAAACAACATTTTTTGTTGAGCTTGGGATTTAAAAGATGAGCTTGAGGTCTTACAGTTTGTACCAAAAATATCACAGTGATTGAGCAGAACAAACACGCTATCCTGAGAAATGGTCACACTGTGGTTTGAAAAGTTACGATACACCAAATTATAAAGACTATCTTATAACTTTAAACTGCAAAAAAGTACTTAAAATAGAGACATACCTAATACACACCACGAACTTGTACCATGACTGAATTTGACTTGAGACAGTGAGAACATGACACTGTCACAAAGTATCCGGTGCTTCTAGTAAAAACAGAGAGAGTTAAATCTCCATAGACTGTTTCTAGTTTTGTTTTTACAAATGATCTGAGAACACAAGGCCATATCTTACTCCTTCCCTTACTAATGAGATAAGAAAGAATACAGTTTTTTTCTGTGAGAACTGAGAACTCAATTAAAATGTTTTATTAAAATCACTGGCTGCACTCACTCCGTGTCACAAAAGAGTCTAAACCATTTATATTCCTGTAAAAAGGCACACTCACACAGGGAGTTATTAGCTGTAATACCCTTAAAATAAATTTGACAGGCTTATACCATAAAAGTTACCTCTATTAAAGGCACAGTGCCGGATCGCAGGCTGTACCAGCATCCTCAACAGATATACCTAGGGGAAAGGTAGGAGAGAGGTATTTGCTACCAGTGCAGCAAGAACTGTCACTGATCTGGCATGCTGGGGGAGGATTTACGCCAGACTTGTCAGAATTCACTTTCCCAAAGAGTCAGGAAAACAAAGAAAGAGGCTTCAATTCTTTCAGTAAAAAAAAAATCCCCTCCCTGGACCGACTCTGGGAAGCCAGCACCACGCTGCCTGTCAGCTCGCTTTGACAGCGAAAGTGCTGCCGTAGCTCTTCCAGAGAAAGGCAGCAGCAGAGCTGGCGATGGCAAAGCAGTGATTCAGCCACCAGCGGTGAGCACTGGCCACTAAGAAATCCCCAAAGTGGGTCCCAGCAGCAAGCGCAGGCTGAGCCTGGGCTAGGTAGGCCCCGGGCGTACGGCTCCCAGCTCCGCTGCAGGCCGGGGTCGTGCTCACCGGGCACCCGCACCTCCGCCGTGCTACGCAGACGTCCCCTGAGACCAAGACTTGCAGAAACTGTAATTCAAGTCCCTTAAAGATCTCTACATTTCTGTTTTGCTTCATTCAACAGGAACAAAACCACCTAGAAGTGAGAAGGGTTCACCTGAACTAGCTGTCTCCACGACAAACTTGCTCCAGAGGCGTTGCTGTCAATGGTGTCAACATGAGCCGCCCATACCGCCTGGCTTTAGGTCTTGGCTTCAGGTCTAGGCATCAGGCTCTGGCCCTCTTCTCTTCAGCACCACTGACAAAACCCCTCTCCAAGGCATAATTTTTTCTATTCTCATGTCCCTTATGCATGATGCTAGACCTACTAAAGATTAGCTCTTATTAGCTTAACAGTCAAGGCAGCATTCTCCTGAAGCCAACAGAAAGTCAGAATTCTACTATCAAACCCAGTTACTTTTATCCAAAATATTCTAAATTTTTAGAATGCATGGCCAAATAAAAATCATTTTACCCTTTTTTTCTGTTTTAAAAGCCAGAGAAATATAACAATAACCACCTAGAAATAGAAGGAAAAAGAAAAGCTCTAGCAGACTCCAAACCAACCAATCATTTGCTTTTCTAATCAAAGCAAAACCCAACCTTTACATTATGCTGCCCATACACTAAGATTTTTCTTCTGCATATTGAAAGTGTCCTTCTGCATGGATGCTTGCACTAGAAAAGAGTAAATGGTATTGAACATTTCAAAATAGTTGTATGGCAAGTGTTGTTATTCAAAAAGAAAGGATTTTATCCACTACACTGGACATTTTGCAGGGCCCCATTATTAGGTAACTCCTTAGTGTCCTCTCCAGCCCCAGGAAGCTACACACAGCTCGTCTCAAAGTCCCACAGAGAAGAAACGTGGAGAACTGGAAAGGAGTTATTGCAGCACTGGGCATCATGCACTTCAATTCATCTGTAACTCCACCATGCAGGATTGCCCCACCACGTAACATGACGCAAACAGAAGAGTTTAAAGCTCTACTCGCCTCCCTTGAATTGGTCCTGTATCTGCCCCCGGATCTCAAAGAACAGCTTACAGCAATGAATGTCTATATGCAAAACACAGGAGAGACAGTTCACGCAAGGAAAAATGCAGCAGCAATGGGGAAGCAACATCTCCTTCCCACAAAAGATTACTCAGGCTTCCTCTGTGCATTGCCCAAAGCCATTGTGAGGTAGGCAGGCTACCTCAAACTGACTTCATCCGTGGCCTGGCACAATGCTACGCTGAGTTGCCAGCGCAACTTTTGCACAAGCAGCAGCGCTGCCAGCACGATGGTTGGTCTCTCCTGGAGCAGAGCAGCCCTGGAGCAGCACGCTGCAGCCTTCCCTCTGCTGGGACGGAGCACACGGGGCTGCCCCAAGGGGCAGCGACCGGGGAAAGCCGACTTCAGGGAGATTGAGTTCAGTTCCATGAAGTGCAGGATATTGAGCAAAGCAGTGAAAAATAAAAGAAGGCAAAAATGGAGGAAGACAATTAAAAAAGGAAGGGAAAAGTATGGCAGGGAAAAGAAAAAAAGAGTGGGACCAATAAGCAGTATTGGACAGACAAAACTTTGAATATTGATTAAGAAGTTACTAACCTTTAAACGCGAGTAGAAGCAAGAACACTGAATTCAAGTGGAAACTGTTCAGCTTAATTTGTTCTTAAAGGTAATTTGCAAATTAAGATCAGGCTAATTGCCCTCATTTGCTTCTGAGAACCAAAGTGAGACTTTTACAGAAATGAGAATCAGGAACTGGCGTCAGAAAAAGGAAGATATAAAACTAGTTCATTTGAATGAGACTAGAAAAAAACCTGAGGCAACAGTCCTCTGCATGTAGGCCAGTGGGCCTGAAGGACAACCAAAATCTGGCATATCAACATTTTGAGGGATCTCTATATCTTCTTACCTGTTGGCTCACTAGGAGAAGATTTCCAAGGCCACAAGTGACAACTCAGAGCCACAGCCAACTGGGAAGCATGTGGGTGCATTAACCATTTGCAAACACAAGAAACACGTATCTCTGAAATCACGCTTCTGTCCCCTAAGGTGGAGATTTTGTAAGAGCAAATCAGCTATCAGTTAGATGCCCATGGTATGTTACCATCTTAAGATGATTTATAGCTGCCATTTATGATTTCAGAAAGGTCCATTTTTATGATCACCCTGACAAAAGACATGAAGTAACAACTTAAGAGAATGATAAGAGCGAACAATCTTTTTTCCTTCACGTATAGTCCACTTCTACAGAAATGCAGCCCGCTATTCTAATGCCACTTGTTCCCGAAGTCCTCCCCCTTTTATTTACCATTTTTAAATTTTGAAAGCAGCATTTCCCAGTTCGTTAGCTCCCACCTGACAGAAAATTATTCCCTCRCTTCCTAACATCATAACTAAGGAAAAACAAATGATAAGCTCAACTTACCATCAAGCAACATACCCGCTAGCTTTGCATTCCTTTCTCAGACAGAAAATTACACACCTGGATTTAAGTCCTTTCCCCTCACCTCTACCTTTGCTATACAGCCTTTCATAGAGGAAGAGAGCATACAAGCATGACATATTTGCATGGAGCAGACAACTTGAGGAAGTTAAGAAAATCACCTGCATCTTGCTGAGCCCCTTCTTCCTACAGCTACGGACTTACTGCTGGAGAAAAAGGTAACCTCAATAAATACACAACATATTTGGCACGAGGCACTGCTGGAAATCAAGGCAGAGATAAGCAATGGCTGAAAAGACCTTATTTTCTTTAGCCACAGCCAATTGGCTTTTGCAGGAGACTGTTAACTGGCAAAAAGTCCTGTAAGAGACTGAAAAGGACAGACCGGGGAGGAAAACACAGAGGGGAGAGAATGACAAGAAAAGAATTAGGGGAAGCCTCCAGCAGATTTGCAGGGGGCACCAGACTAGCAACCTGCAATCTGAGAGAAGATGGAGGAGTTTCCTAAGATACAGAATCAAGGCAGGCTAAGATAGTGAGAAGTACTGAACATCCCACTAGAGACAAGAGAAAAAGGTAGATGAAACTTTGGGGAAAGCAAAGGGACACTGGTGTAAAGCAAAGAATTAAACAGAGAAGGAGAGCTTACAAAAAGAAGATGAAAATCAGTGTGAGACCATATGAAATTAATTGAAATTCATCTAGAAAGCAAAACAGTTATGACTTCCCCTAAGGGATTAATATCTCTGTTTCTCTTGATACAAGTTCACATGCAAAGACTATTTATTATTGTTGCCTAAAAATTCCAGCAAAGTAAAGTACAAGTATTCTCAAGTCTAAAGCATCCATGGGAAATTTCTCTTCCTGACAGCTAAAATCAACCGAATTGGTACGTTTCAAATATCGTAACATGACGAAAAAGAACAGCATGAAGTGGCTCAGGTATTTTTTTTCCATCACTTTTATTCTACCATCAAAGCCATGCAAAATGACTGAAAAACATTCTCTGAGAAACAACCGAGTTAAGAATTTTTTTGGGCCCCACAGGGATTCCCAGCAACTCAGAGCTGTTTGCGGAATGCAGCCGCCCTGGGAGGCTTCATCTCTTCGCCGAGCAGGAGCAGAGAGATCCCATCAGATACTAGTTGTCCATAGATAACGTTACCTGCAATAAGATCAATCAGAAAACGATCTCCCTAGAGAAGTATCATGCCATTAACCTGCATGTTATCATACGTTAAAGAGTGGAAAATTTCTGCCGAACTTAAAAAACTAGGGCTTAAAGTCCACTTAGATCCCTGTAAACTGATTAAGTCCTTGATTAATGAAGAGAGGAACGATTTTGAAGGCCTCTAAGGTATGAATCACTCCTCTGCAGCTGAGAAAGAGAGCAGCCCAGAGTTACAGCAAACACTAAGAGCCCAGCTGGAATGTACTGCTTTGAAAGAGGCAATTAATAGACCTTGACTCCAAGGTCAGCCACCCTCCTGGTTCCTCCAGTCATACACGCTCCCCTCCCAAACCTTCCCCAACCACGTGGGCAGCCCAGAAGTCAGCAATGGTCCAGGTAAGTGCAACATCTCTATGAAGAGAACCATTGGCAAGGTCAAAGCCATGGAGATTTCTCGACACAGGCTCTTATTTCACATGACTTAGTCTTTTAATTTTATGTCTATGCAATGAGTGTTATTTTAGGTCCATGCGAGCTTCTCCTTAAGTTAATGGATATGCACATACCATGATCAAAAAGCATGCCTGCTATTATCATCAGATCACATTTTCTCYCACATCTAGTTATGCAAAGCACGAACTCAGACCAAGTTAAGCATGGCACCAGGGAAAAAAAATTTTAATGGTAAAGACTAAATGGAGTGGGCAGAAGAAATCAGAAACATGAAGAGCAAGGATGAGGAAGGAACAGGAAACTCACACCTCTAGGTGGAATTCCCCCAGCTCTGGTAAATGCCGAGGGATGCCGATTAGGCTCCCCTTGATCATGTTTTGTAGAGACAGATAAGGTACTTGTTCCTTTCCTGACCAGCCCAGGATGGAGCCAGCTATTTAAAGGGTGTCTTCCTTTATCCTCTTCCATGGATACTTGGGCAAGATAAAACTGGTGGCACTCAAGCACTCACAAAATAAAATGAGAGAGGAGTCTTCCAGAGAAGAAACAGGGAAGGAGGAAAGTTAGTTGACATTACAACCCACAAACAGAGGAAGACAGGTAAACTAATATCTTCATTCCTCTTCGGCACAGGGCAAGATGTGCCTAATAAGACTCCCACTTGGTTATCAAATTCTTCTTCTTCTGAACTGTAACGAATGCATTCTGTGCCTCACTGAGCTCTCCTAATAAACACACACCTCTCTCACCAGAACATGGATAAACTATCTCAGAAATGTTTCTGGCTTGGTGTAATATGGAAATCTATATTGATAACAGAAATGTAAATATCACTGTCATCTTCAAAGCACTGCGCAAATGATAATTAACTG
Source organism: Oceanodroma leucorhoa (assembly GCA_030449065.1). NCBI lineage: Eukaryota > Metazoa > Chordata > Aves > Procellariiformes > Oceanodroma > Oceanodroma leucorhoa. Next base: position 8,107,277 of record JASVER010000032.1, on the reverse strand, counting down.
ATCAATGAACACTGCACCAGGGCGTGCTAACGTGGGATTAATATGTTCACAGGTACGTAGGCGGCTAATGTTTATGGTCAGCGTTTAATTTCTGTGCCCAATTTCACCTTCCAAGAAAGGTTGCTTCCTTAAGGCAGGTCATCCGTCTGCCTGCGAGGGAAGGGCGAGAAGCAGCAAGCAGCGGCTGACTCGGCGCCAGACCCCGCCTGACAGTGGAAAAAGCTGCTTCAGAAAAGCCTGGAATGATCCCAAAACCTCCCCACCTCCCGAGCCAAGCGAAGAGAGAGAGAAAACTTTACAACTTAGGCAGGATAACACCGGAGGTGGCTGACATTTCAAGGAATAGCATACTAAATTGGAAAAGTAAAGCTTGGGACGCAAAGCAGGTCTGAGGCAACTCTGTGATGGTGGTGCTTAAAATTTATTTTGCACTAGAGTATCCTGCAAGCACCCAGAGGAAGAATGGAGACCGGCAGGAGTGCACGCACGCAAGCGTTCCCCTCCCAAGCCACCCACCAACCCGCGTGTTCAGGCTGTCAGAGCCAAGGAAATCCATTACCCATGCCACCACCTCAGCCAATGTGCCAGATTTGTTATCATTTTGCAAACCTGATAATCTGGCTGATAGATCCTAAAAGATAACAGATACAGGCATTGCAGCACTATATCTCTACRGGTAAGCAGCTCCTGTTATTACATCCCTGTGAGCACATCTACAGCCTGAGGTGGGTGATCCACAAGCGACCAAAGTCTTAAACCATGATTAGACCACGTTAATAAGCCTCTAGATTGACAACATGCATAGCAAATCAAGACTTTCTTCATAATCCTATTAATTGACAGCTTTTCAGTTTAGCTTTCTCCAGCCTGCCACAGCCATCTTCTATTTCCAACCACAACCTGCCTACCCATTTTTGAGGTCCAGTCTAAACAGACAGGCCACTCCACTGCCAAGCAGCTGTTTTGTAACGGCAAGGTAACGGCATGGGATTATTATCTAGCTGTAAAATCTTAGTCAGTGAAAGCTCCTGCAGACTTAACTACCAGAAAAAAACTCCACCTTCTGTTCTAAACTGATCTCCTATACAACATAGCCATTAGCAGAGTTCAACCATCAACAAATGGTACAGTTTAATTTGGTCTAAAGATAAGCTAAAGAAGTTAGGTGAGATGGCCATCACCATGAAGGATACGCTGTTACTCTTTGGAAAAAAACACTTACAACTACACAGACCCAGGCATCTTGGTGCAATAATGTCCCCCAAATTGCTTTCATCTSCAGGCGGAGGTGCTCTGTGTGGTACGTGCTGGGAAGAGAGGGCAAGTCTTTGATCATCGTATCTCCCAGTTTTCCTTCCTACAGCCCAGGAGGTCAACTGCTTGCTAAGGGAACCTATGCTCTCAACAACGCAACTTTCCTGCTCCAGAAAGGGGGCAGCCCTGAATTAGCTTTGACCCACACCTCTGAGAAGAAGAATCTCATTGCAAGTAGCAAAGGCTTTTCCATGGCCTCCCTTGCTTCTGCAGAAAAAGCAATGCCCTGGCAGTACAGAAGCCCTCAAAAGCTGAGAGGTGCTACACTCTGTTACAGCCCGGCTTGATTTTCAACTCTGAAGAAGTTACCACCCAAATCAATTACGTGAGTTCACAACAGTGTGATAAAGTAACGATAATTATTTTTGAAAAAATGAATATTTTGACAATGGGTCAGAATTAGACTTTGCTAATGGAGATGCTCCATGGCAAACAGATCTAGGAATGGGTGAAAAAATGGCAGCTATTTCTTCTGTAACTTGTGTTAGGAGATTTGCACTTTCAAATYCAGGTGGCAGAAGCTGGGCTTGTTCATCAGTGAGCTTTAAAAGCACAGTTGTTGATGTTCCTCTCTTATTTTGGTCTATCTGGTTTTGCTAAAAGAATTCCAGCGAGTGAGTGTAAACACCAGCTTCTGCTAACAGAGGTGTATATATTCATAAATAGATGGATAGATATGTAACCACCGAGGCAGCACACACAGCAGTGAGAGCTATGGAAATTCCTGCACTCTGAGACTTCACGTGCGCACAGTCCAGACGTCTCACCACCGCAGCACAGGCAAGGTGGCAGGGAGGGACCCACTGCTTAGCCGCGACCCATGGGGAACGGCAGAAAGGCAAAGCAGGATGAAAGACTTGTCAGACCCGTGAATGTAAATAAGCGCTGCTGTAAAGAAGTAACAGCCCCTACACAAGTGCTGCTGTTACATTAAATGCTAAATACACCTCCTTGTAAAACCACATGTAACTACCAATACTCCTGGCAATGTAGATCATATAAATGCCTAGAAACAAAGGCCAGGCCTCACTGAAAACTCTCCAAATGTCTTTGGGTTAAGAAATATTGCAGCCCTTTGTGCTGCAATGTGCTTTGGACTCGCATTTAACACTCAGGGATATCATATATCAAAGAGAGCTTCTTCCTTTAAAGAGCTGAGTGTCTTTCTTAGAAAGCTACCAGAACTTTTTTCCGCCTTTTTTTGGCAGTCTTACATCACCAAAAGTTATCATATGCAGACATTAGGCAACAGAGAGAACACTCCACAACTCTCCATATACTGGACCGGGTCCTGGATAACAAGACTTACTGCAGCTGGTCCAAATAGGGCTGGGGCTGTCAAAAGTTTCACTCTTGGGCTATGACCACAGCTGATTCAACAAATTCAGAACCAACTCCTTTTAGCAGAGCATCAATTATTTGATAACAAAAGTCAACATATCTCAGTCACCCCTTATCTGCAGCTAACTCTTTAACTACACTCTTACGTAAGGCTACAGCTTACTCATTGACTCTCCAGGCTTCACACGCTACATAAGAGCTTCCTCCAGAGGCTCCGGTGATACAGCGCCGTGCTCCGGCATCCCACGCTGCATTCCCACATACCAGGCACCCCCCCGGCCGTCTCCGTCAGGAGCCCCCACGCAGGAGGGTGGCCACGGCGCGACCCCGACGCTGCCAAGGGGGTGTTTATTCACGGGATGTGATCAAGGGACGTTCAAGGGAGTCCTCGGGGAAGGCACATCCTCCTCATCGCAGCCTCATGGCATGACCTCTCCGCTAGCCACGAGATAAGGAGCCCACYGCATGAAGCCTCTCTCCTTAGGCAAGGGAGCCGGTTAGGAAGGGGTCGTACTCACCAGCGTCTGCCCGGTCTGCAGAGCACCCCCTCCGTGTCTCTCTGAGCCTTCCCAGCTCGTCAGCGTTTGCACTGACACCTTGAGCATCACGACCCTAACCGCTCGCTCAGCTCCCTCCCTCTCCTGCCTGCTGAGGGCTTAGCATCTCTCTTTGATGTTAGGCTCAGCCTTGGACAGGGTAGCCTGCATGGAGCCAGCCAGGAGACGTCTCTCCCGGTTGATGCTGTTATGTGCACTGCTATTGAGCTGGGTCCTACAGCTTGTGCATACTCTCATTGCTTCTGCTTTTTTGGTTGTTTTGTTTTGTTTTGTTTTGTTTTAAATATAGCAACCTTTTTACACTTCAATTTAAATCTGTACATTTAGGGATACATTAATGCTAAACTACAGCACGGAAACCCAGTCACGCCTACAGTTTTATACATCTCTCCAGAGGAATCACATGAGCTTGTTAGCTGAGTAAAATCAGTACAAACTAAATCGGATTTTCCTTCTACCTTATAAAATGCAGTGGTGCCCCAGGTGACCTCGTGCACCTACCTTACAGAATGACAAGTGCTGACACACACTTCAAAACATTGGAGAAAAAAGCTATCCTATCATAATTATGAGCTGAGTCACAGCCAGGCCAGCTTCCCTTTCATAGCCAAAATTTTGCCCACTAAATTTAACGTTTATGGACAATTTTGCACATGAAGCCTCCTAACATTACATCTGAGCACCTGCTTTCATTGAAGAACCACAAAGAACCATTCGCTGGAAAATATGGACCATAACCTATTCTGTTCAATTTCCCAAATGACAGTTTTCTGCCTTCAATAATGTTGAAGACAGGAGTGCTGCTTTTTGACAATAAAATACTATCATCAATTGCATAAACCGAGCTTCAGTACAACTCCTTTGGTCTGTAATTCCGTCAGTATGAAGGCCGAAAAATCTTTGATTTAGTGCTGCTTTGAAAATACTTCATAGTAGCTATTTCTAGCCATTTAGTAGTAATTCACTTTCAAGACAACTGCGAATAACTTCTTGTCTGATCTGAGGGGAAAAAAAAGAAAGCAAGAAAGAAAAAAAAGAGAGCGAGAACAGTGCTTTTCCTTCATGTTTCCTAAGACAAAACGTGTAATATCCATGCCCAAAAGGTTTTTAACTAGCACTAGCTTAGGTCACTAAATTAACCTGGATAAGACCTATCTGAATATCCTTGTATATTTTTGACTCAAGCTTCCATTTTTACTGATGCCAGTGATGATTGCTTAGCCTGACGAACTGCAAGTAACTTCCTTTTGCTTTCAAATGATATCTTTGGGTGAGAAACTTCAGTTTATCTAAAGAAAAGTCTGAAGCGGTTGTTTAAACAAGACACTGTAATATTCCAATCACTCAGTAAATCTCAGAGTTTAGTTGTTCAGACCATTTACAAATGTATGCCTACACCTGCCGTCAGCATTAGCATGCTCCAGCCAAGTGCCCAAGAATCAGAAGCCCAAGAATTGTATCAAAAAGCAACAGCATATCCAGTTTCGGGGGGGGGGGGGGGGAATCAAATAAATACCTGCATGCTCTCCCATGTCAGAGCATAATCCACAGTATTAAGCGGGAGGCTTATCTGAAACAGTTAAATACAGCTGAGTGGAGATACCATACCTCCAAAAGTATGGGAGGTTTGCATACTGTATATGTAGTCACTCGCTGACCATCACATTATCTCAAGACATTTTTCCATATTTCAAAACAATATAAGCATTAAAATGTTGGTATTTTCTGTTACGTATAGTTCTTCAAGTCACAGGTACCCTTATCTGTTCCCTAGGAAATCAAGTGTCTTCCTTTCACCCACACACTAATAATTCAGTGAAAGATTTCCATTTTGTGTGACTTAAAGAGCAGAAACAATGCACATCGATCAAGTACAAGAAGTTCTGCTGGTGYCCCTCTACTAACGCAGTGCTAGCTGGCAGTCATGGGATGCTGGTTGAGGGCAGTCTGATGGAGTGGAAGAGATGAGAGCCAGCCTGGAAGAAGTCCAAGCAGAACCAAAGAAAAATAACTCTGGGTAGCTGAATCAATAAATTTGACATGAAAACAAGAAGGGAGATGAGCAGCAGTTGGAATAGCACAGAGAATCAAGACTGCAACACGGTTCTTAAGATGAGAGATGAAAGCAGTTTTGTATCACTAAGGGAAAGATGGCAAGATGTAAAGGAGAATATTGCAGCACGGTGACCCTGAGGGAGTCTGAAGGAGTGAGCGTAAAAAAGATTTGGAGATGGGGTTGTGTCACTGGGGCAAGTGAATGAGTTAGAGAAAGAAAAACGATGAGCTGTCTCAACATCTAGGGAAGGATGCAAGAGGAGAGGGTTGTAGGAGGAAGAGAAGACTAGGCAGGATGCTATGGGGAGGAAGACATTCATGTCACACATTTCAAACATTGCGAATTTCTCTTGGGGGAAAAAATGGTCACTAGCACACAAATAYCTAAGGAGAAGCTTTCTGCCAGTCTTCCCTTTACTTCAAATATTTCAGTTATCTCTCTCAACTCACATAAATCCACAAAATGGCTTMCTGAATAGCAAGGAGGTAGTAACTAGTTCTCTACTGAGTTTAAAAATGCATAAAATTGGTAGCAAATGTTTATTACTTTCTCATCCGTGCAAAAAAATGTGCATGCTTCATGCACTGCTTCTCAGCAACTCAAGAGCAGTGAACTTATTCCAGTTAAATACCTCGGTGTCATTCACTTGAAAACCTGCTCTTAGCTCAGTCATAATTTTTAGTAAGTGCACAGTATCAAGTTGTCATGAATTGTATCGAAGGTAACTTTTTTTTTTAAACTGCAAAATGAAACACAGGATTGAAACCTACAAACCTGAGAGCTCTGGTTATGAGTTGTTAATGCTCAAAATATTAGGAAGGACATCTGTAACATTAATCTTACTTCTAAAGAGCTAGGTAAACATGTTTGGTTCATGAAAACAAGGCTTTAACACTGGTGTAAAAATTGTGTAACCTTATATTTAAGATTCCATAATTGTTCATATTTATGTTTCATTTTATAAAGATGCTTAATGGTTTAATACTTAGTCTTTAATTCAAATCAGTAACCTTAACTCTACCTTTAATTAATTAATTTTGATCTTACATACAGAACCCAAGGGGGAGGCAAAGTGCTATATAAGTGACACTTTGCAGCCTAAGACTTCCAGCGAGATTTCAAAAAACAGAGAGTATTAGCCAAACCGTCTTCCCCTGAAATTCAGCTGTAAAATGCCCCCAAATTTCACTAGTAAAACTGAAATCATCATTAAATTTAAATACGTAACCTTAAATCTAATAAAGCTAATGAAAGCTCAGGTTAAGATACCTTTTTGTATCTTAAAGTGAGTGTCTGTATACTCTGGGACGTCATGTGTGGTTTCTGCTCTGTTATCATTCCTCCCAGATGTTAGCACCCAACTCGGTCCTAAAAAAATTACGAGGGTTAAATTCTCTCCCTAGACAGTAGTTATTGGAGCACGTCTATGCCAGGGCTGGTTCTGCAACACTGCTGCAGGGAGAACCAGCAGAATTCCCCTCCTGCCATGAGTTTTCATCATCTTTCATTTGTCCTATAATACATCATCTTTCCTACATTAAAAAATAATTCCACGGTAACCAAAGGGAGTTTAAAAAACTTTGCAAAGAAATAATCACAGTGGGGGGGAAGGGAGAGGATGAGAAGAAAGGAAGCTATGAGATAAAGAAGGCTTAGGGCAGTGACATCCACATCTAACCAAATTTCTTCAGGCAGAACAAGAAATGTATTTTTCCCTTGCAAAGTATACTTTTCAGAGATGCTTGAATCCTTGCTTTCCACTGTGTAAACAGTTTCTTCTCTGCTTTCTCCATAAATATCACGCAGTCTCGCAAATGCGGCTGAGCTGGGCAAATGAAGAACCATTTCTCAGCTGAACTCATAAATTACTTATTGTTTTAATATACTGGAAAATTGGCAGGAAGCGGGGGAAGGTACGTCAGTTACACAAGACTTTATACCATCACTTATCCTTGCCTTCCATTAAAAAAACGTTAGTTGCTGTAGCAACTGTCAAACCACACTCCAGTTCCTCTTCCTCCAAGATACAGAACTTCTCCAAAACACTCGCATACAACACAGTCCTCCCCCAGCCGAAGGACACAATTTCTGGCACTTTCGCGTTGTTTAAAAAGAAAGAGGCTCTCCAAGGAGCTGACAAATCCTTCGCAGGGCTTTTGCTCCAAGGTACACTTCTGTAGAGACAATTACCTGAAATCCTTAAAATTCTTTTCTTTTTCCCCTGCCTCTACCTCTTCTTTTTTTGTTTTCCCTCTTCCTTTTTTCCCTTTTTTCTCTGTCTTATAGAGAACACTACTCCATGCAGCTTATTTCATTGCTACATCTTCCAGCATTAAGCAAAATGCCTACACATCTGTCAGATGTCACTCCCTCTCTCATTCCTTCCCTCATGGGAAAGGCACGTGCAATGGGGCCGTCATCTCATAACACACATGTTGCAACATCTCTAGGTCAGGAAAGGCAAAGTCAAAGACACGTCTCCTACCCAGCACCTAAAGAGACAACMCCTCTCCACAACCACCGCTTCTCATTCATTCCTAGGGGATCCCTGCTTCGTCACCACAGAGAACAAGCCTTCTCTCATCTGGCTGAAATTCTCYTCCACTAGACACATCTGAATAGGTTACAAACCAAAAAAAGAGACTGGAAACCACTGGCATAAAGACAGCCCTTGAGAAAGCTCTGTCAGAAACCGGACAAATCACACACTACTGAAGAAAATCTCATGAGAAAGTGAAAATATATTCCTCCCCTTTGTGCAGCATGCCGATATTAATGATAAGCAAAGATCCCTGGGAAGCTCTTACATGTTCAAGGACACTACCCAGGGCAGAATGTTTGTTCAGTAGAACAGAGGTCCTTCCCACCTTCTTACCTCCCTCAATCCCCAGCAGCTCCATTCTATTTCCAACCAGAATTTGATGCTTAAAATATTTTCATGCCTAAGTGTTTTCGGTTTTAGAAACTATTAACACAAACAAATCTGTTCTCATACCTAATGGGATGATTATTTTCAATTGCTGTGTAGAAAAGAGAGCATTGTAATATTGCACAGATTGTATCCAGAAACATAAAAATTCTACTCTTCCAAAACAGTTTCAGACTTGGATATAATTACATTTTCCTATCATAGCAGTTTTATCATAATTTTCCTGTGAAGTGTCTTGTAAACTGGGAGATTAATGGTTCCACATAAAATTACTTCTGGTTCTTCTAGAAGGGTCTGAGCTACCCGGCCACTTCACCTTGCAGTTCGTTTCTTCAGTGCCGCAAGTATCACCTTTGTTCCTTTCTACCAACCCACTCGTTTCTCTGACAGGGCAAAAACGAACCGAAAATGTACAAGGAACCTGTTCTGCCTACACCATCAGAAAGGACTTAGGCAACTACAGGAGGAGGGGTTAGCGTGTGTGTTGATACAAAATTAATTGCGAAGTAATATGTACAAGCATACCCTGAAACCAGCTTTCTATGAGCGTTTACAGTGGAAACAGCTGCATTCTGGCCCAGCTACACAGCATAAACAAGGTCACGGCTCCTGGGAGCAGTGACACACAACCACCAGTTTGAACTGCAAGCGTTGAACCGATCTGTCCCCCAAGTTAACAGCAATCACTCCCTGCGATTAGGTGAGGACCGCTGAGGGATGTCCTTACTCGGTCCCAGCTCTGCCCACCAAGAGCGATAGCTGTAAGTAGGCATTGGTGGCTGATCTTCCCATCTGAAATCCCAAACCAGCTGACATTTTTTTTCTGCACTTAAGAGATCGTTGGACTGCTCCCATACCCTAGTTCTTCTTCTGGTCTCTCTCTTTCACATCTTGTGTTTGAGCAGACACTCTAAGCAGCTTTGTTTTCCTGTGCCTAGTCTTCCTTTCACACTTCTACTGATACTGCCTCTCTTTCACCACATCCCTTATTTCTACGGTATCCAGACTCATGCACTTGCAGGACAAGGACTCAGGCTGCTATGCTAATCAACACTCCTGAATGAAGTGCAAGATACCATTTACTTTTTACTACCACTTAGCATCTGTAGATCTTCTGCACAGAATGAAGARACACATGGCAGCCTGCAGCTCAAGGCCACCTTGCAACATTTTGAATGTCAGACCTAGGGCTGAAACAAAGAAATCCAGAGCTATAAAAAAGGGCTGCTGTTATTTGCACCAAGGCTCCCAAACCAGAACTGTGAGATTTATGTCCAAAAAAGGTGCGACAGAGTAGGGCCTCATTAACTACAGTGTGCTTAACTATAAAGCAAAGCATCCCATCAATTCACCAGCTAAGATCAGTCAGGAATCTTGCCAGGGATCTTCATCCTAAACATGAAAAACATCCATGCTGTTACAAAGCCATACGCAGGCAGGCTTTCACAGATGTGGGCGGACTGGCTTGAGAAGTTATTGACCCTAGAAATTCATTAACACTTTACAGCTGGCAAATCATAGTTGAGCTAGCCGTTATTTAACGCCTATGCTTCGTTCCTCAGTTGATTCAAGTCACCTCATTGATCTGCATTAAAAGAGAAACAAAGCATTCACACTACACATTATGGTGTGTTGTCTGTGACAGCCATAAAGCATAGGTCATACAACTGTAGGCAGATAACAGACTGCTCCAGCAGTATGTGCAAACATGCACCTTCTGTGCTAGAATGATATATGGGCTGATAYGACCTGGATCCCTTCTGCCTTTGTATTCACCTTCCATCTTCATTTGTCTGACTCATCTTGCATGTGTTCGGGAGAAATGATTTTCAGAGCGCTGCTTATTGACTACTTGCACATATATTCAAATTTCAGCTCTGGGAGGAGCTTACGTGCGCTGTACGCTCACAACAGGCATAACCACACATTCCAAATTATGCATGCTACATAGACAGAGGCAGTTTATCATAATTTGGCTAAAACCAAGGATTACAGGGAGATGTGTTCTCCTCGCCACAGCCATACAAAATGGGAAAGGTCTTTGCTCATCAGTGTTCAGCACCTTCTGCTGATTATTAAGGCTCCACCTCAAGAGTGGGATATTGTATACAATGTGAGCATTTGAGTGTTGCTTAAGCTGCCCTGAGTGACAATTTTTGCAGTGCTTTATATCTCCAGCTCATGCCTAGACAGCAACAAATGCATCTGGGACTCCAGCACATTCAAAAAAAAAAAAAAAAAAAAAAAAAGTCACACAGAGCTAGTATTACAGCCACTTTAACTTCTTTTTATTATCCCTATACAAAGATGTCCAAATTACACAAACCTCCTCAATATAGCATTTTAAATATGATAGCCGGCTGGCACGACCAGCCATCGAGCAAGAGGCTTCTTAATATTCCCTTAAATACTTCCTTTATCACCTACAGTTTTATGTTTCATGTTACACTATGAGTTTTATCACCCCTTTTTGCTGCTCCAATAGTATTTTCTGTTGCAAGCTTATCTCACTTTCAGTACCACACCTATTTAATCTGAATTCTTTTGTTTTAGAATAATGCTAATGTACAAGTAAGTCTGCTTCATCAAATATCACAGTATTTTAATAAAAATTATTGTAAAGGGACACATGTTCAAGCCAGTTTTATCCACATATAAACAAGGTGACACTTTAAAAACAGAAATTATAAAATGTGGAAGAGGAACTATCTAACTTGGCTACAGAGATAGATTTTAAAATACTTCTCTTTAATGTTTTTTATAACTTCASATTTTTAATTTGGGAGACATTATCTCAGTCTGCTTGTAAATAATAAAGTGAGCCTGTTCTTTAGAACAAGCAAATATTTGATAACATTTTCTTCTGAGTTCTGCTTTAGCTACAAACCAAAAAGAACCTCTTATCCCACATGTCCCACTCCTGGAGCTGATTCCTAGAAACTCAGCTCCCTTCGGATGAAAAAAACCAGGGACTAAGGGAGAGAGAAAGAAGTTCATACCCATTTCCTCAGACAGGAAGCTTGAGTGCGTATGGCCTGATAGAAGGAGGAAAAAAAACCTCAAATGTCTGAGCCTAGTAGCTTGGCTACTTCTGAATAYGCACCAGGATACAGCAAGTTCCTCCTCTCAAAAAAAGCATGATGAGTCATACACTATAGCACAAGCCCTTAGGTTATTCTTTTTTGTATTTTTGTTTAAGTTTCTAAATAAAAAGTTTTACAGCATTAAAGAGGAGTAAACAGCTTCAGGATGAGGCAAGGAAACCTAAGAAAGTTTAAACTAGGAGGGGTTTTCCCATATGACCACCTGTGATGGTACCAAAAAAGCAAAGAAAACCAATTTCTTGAGAAAGAAGGATTTTTTTTTTTTCTTTCATTCTTTGGATTTTCATTCTCTCCATTTATATGAGGAGCTGCTGCTCCTTAAAGGTGATGCACTGCAACTGCACAAATAGCTTCTACTCCACCTCCTTCAGAGGCAGTTTGTAAAAAAAACAAAAAACCCAAAACAACAACACAAAAAAAACCAAACAAACAAAAAAAACCCCGCCCCTTACCAGCTTAAAAATTTTTATAGTAAAGAATATAATTTTGATCTGAAGAAAGCATTTTTGTAGTTGCAAGAAGAGTAGTACACATACAAAGTCTGACAGACATCCTCTTGCAGATATCAACTACCGTTAGAATATAGAAGCGTTTATCAGGAACTTCCAGAATTTGAAAAAAAAAATGAAATAAAATCCTGTATTTCAGCAAAGTGTAGTATAATCACATTTTAATAACGAAGTCAACATTATGATGGAGGAAACCACTATGAGACTGCAAGATCTTGAATATTTATTGAAGAACTAAAGAACAGTAATGGTGAAATAAGTCAATTATTTCTCTTTAGAGGAAGGAATCTAGCTCTGAGCTACAGTTAGGATGTAAATATAATATCAGTTCCCAAAATATCAGTCTTAATCAACAGAGAATTTCCCCAGTCAAATTTAATTTGGTACTGTGAGAAGACAGAAGGCTGACTATAGCTTCCGTTATACCATGACATCTATGTATGGATCTGCCCATGTTTGTTACGCTGCAGATAAGAGCAGGGAAGGTCAGGTTACAACAGTTCGGATCCGTCCTGCCCAAACATTTGTCTGGATTACTTGCCCTTTTTTCCTTCTGCCACTCTGCCTTATGGAGGCTTCACAGTCCCTTCCCAGCCACACGGCCGGAAGGACACCTCTTGCATGACAAAGCGCCAGCTCCCTCCCCATGGAGCCCGAAGTGCTCATCTGCTCAGGTAAGCGCATGGGAGCGCCTGTGACYTCCGAGTCACAAAGTAAGGGCTGCCTCAGCATCCATCCTGCCCTACAGCTACGCATGTTCCTGTCCCACGACCAAGATGTGGGTGTCCCCCRCCAAATCACTCCATTTACCCATGGAGAAATGCCTACACTTTGTTACTATGATGGAAACACTGCTGGTCATGCAACGGAAAACTCKGTAACAAGCCTTGGAAAAGACAAAAGATCAGGCACAGCTGAGTTACAAAGCCTGAACCTGGTGGTAAATAGCTTGACAGTTAGGCAGAGAAAGGGAAGAGAGAGGACAGTAGGCTTGGAAGAGGAGGGGGAAGAACGGTCTTAGAGACATTTCTGAACTAGGTTTGACTCACAATGCATTTCACTAAAAGGAAAATACAGCTTAAAAAAAGAGGAAAGTCCCTCACTATCTTTTACAGAACCTGACTAATGCAGAAAATATACAGATGAGTAATGTGGGCAATTAGAAATCAATGACTGACAAGCAATCTTGAGATGTTCAAGTATGATTAGCACTTGTTAAACATGAAAGGCGAAAGGAAGGTGAAACAGCACCATTGCTACACTATCATACAATTAGTATCAAGCTGTGATGTCACTTGTGATGTCAAGATGTGCACTCTACTCATGTATGCCCTCAAAAATGTAATATATTCTGAGCTTTTTCCTGGCAAGAAATATTCCAGAGTTCAGAGAAGAAATGACTTCATCAAATGTCCTTACTAAGCATGATTTCACCAGTCTTAAATTCACTGTGAAACTATGTATAATACATAATAACTCCTGCCTTTTCTTAAAAATAAACCTCAATATTGTAATTAAAATTCAACAGAAACTTACCAGTCAGATGCATGCATATTGCTCTCTCTTGCCAACAGACACAAAGACAAGCACCAGAAAAATAGCTGCTTGTGAGAAAGGAGCAACAAGCTTATTTCCAGAAACAAATTATTTTAAAAACTTCAGCAAAACTGCTATTTCAGTTGCTTGTCTGTAATCAAGTCACCCCGAACTGACATTGGATTAACTCACAGTTAACATCATCTTCACAAATATTAGGTTGTGTTAAACTATGTCTGCATACATATTCACATACATACCTTATACGTAGATATAGCATGCTATATAAAATACCTCTGCAAATGTTTAAGGGGTAATATTTTTCCGGCCATTCCCTGTTCCCCTTYGGACTCTCAGCTGCTGTTGGCATCCACTGCTCTTTCATGTTTCAATTGCTATTAAAGTTATAGTTACCATTTGAATTACTGTCATGGATCAGGTCACTACAAGTAGGTTGTCCAAATGCTTAACAATAATAATAGTAGTAATAATAATAATAACAACAGTCTCTGCTGCAAGGAATAAAATTTCAGAGCATTTTTCACATCTGGATAGAGACACGCCATGAGTCTCTATGTGCAACCCRTTAATCTCAGAAGCCACAAAGCAGGCAGGTTCAGAGTCACACTAGCCCAGCATTATACTTGAGCTAAATTTCCTGTCTAAACACGAACCATTCTGTCAGACAGAGATATCAGCAGAGACAGCGGAGCAGAGTCTRGTCTGTCTGTAAACACCCCACCAGAGTAGGAACAAGAAAAGCAGCTGCAGCTGGACACAGCTGAGCAGACGGGAGAGCAGAGGAAAAGAGTGAGGCTGTACCGGCCAGCATGATAGGCAAAGCTTATGGGGAAAAGAAAGAAAGTGTTTTACTTATCGTGTTCCCAGCCAACACCAGCTACCATCGCTTCCCTGTTCTGTTCAGAACTGGATGACTACTGTCATTTTAGTTAGATTTTCCATGCTAGCACAAAATCAGCTCCAAGAGGTTTCCGAGTACCCAGAAAGCAGCAATCCACAGCGACTTCCAACCCCAGTTAGCTTTGATGAAGCAACCCCATTTAATGAAAAGCTATGATGGTCTCAGATTACAACAGGGTGACATTTGTGAGAAGGGTTCTCTCTCTTACTGTATCAGATTGTCTGAAAAGCCATTGCATTTCATAACCAACCTTTCACAGCRCTGAAGGTATAAACATATATACTCACACATAACAAAAACAGAACACTCCTAAATAATCCTCTGGGGAGAGGAGAAGGAAAAAGAAAAAAAGAGGAAAAGTCAACAGTAGGGAGAAGCAGTAGTGAGATTTTCAGTGGCAACAGAAAGAGCAGCCAAGGGGGAAACGGTAAGAAGCGCAGCAGCATCCTTCCAGCCACGTTTCAGAGCCAGTGGGCAGATAAACCGATACCTGCTGAGTTATCTACCTGTCCCACCATCTGTCTCTAACATCAAGGGTCTCACCTAAAGGGTCAGGAAGACAACAGAGCAAACAAGCTGTGCCCATAGGAGAAATAATCAATCATCGGAATAATCAATAATAATAATTCCAATAAAGTTCACATTTCTGATAATTGATTAAATGACTCAGCTGCACATTCGCATTTTATCTTTGTGTCCATRTTTAAACTTTTTAAAGCTAAATTGAGGGGTGGAATTTTACCTTAATACAAAATGTCATGTAAAAATTTACTTTGGTAGTCAGCCTTCTGGACTGACTAAACTACATGCAAGTCAGTTTTATAAATGCATAGCACTTGAAGAGATGTGTTCTTACAACAGTTCTATAAACATGCTTTGTAAAACATTTATGTGGGCTCAGCATGTGGGCAAATTCACAAATAGGCTTKCTAACTCCCTTCTTCCTGATGACCAATAACCAGAAGAGGAAAAAGAAGAGATTCTTTTTAGAATAATAGTCTAGACAGTTCAAAAATAGCCTCTGTACCCTTGCCAGGTGCAAGGGAAACTGGAAAAGTAGGAACTGTGGTGCTTACTAAAACCAGGGTGTTGTTTTGAYTGTATTTTTCACCCACCCTCAACCTTTTGGATTTCAGCAAGGAGATTCATTCCCATGCAGCTCCCAAAGAAGGCAACCTCATCCCAAGGCTTAACCATTGACAGGTTTCCAGGTGACCTTCACACAGTGTAAAATCCTGAACACCAGGAGTATTTGTGATGCAAAGTGGCAAGAGGTTTCAGAAGGTGAGATGTCTTCAAGGCTTTAGCTCATGCTTTCTCCCCTGTTTGTTCCAATAAAAAATTCTTTTTGCTTGTTTGTTTATGACACACGCTCGACCTGGGAAAGGAGCTAAAGGTAGCAAGGGAAATCGCGTTCCCTCTTCCCTGCCTTCACTTTTCAGAGAAAATGGCAAAGAAGAGTTCTTTATTCTTTCAAGTCCATGTGCATGTTCTGTGCACTCGGAACAGGATGACATTCCCTCAGTAGAGACACATGGAGTTAGAGAACATCAATTTATGTTAAATAATCTTAAAATAGAAACACATACAGTGCTGGTTTTAGACATACTAGATAATGCTTTCACACGGTCTGGTTTTGCTTTTTTTTTTTTTTTTTTTTTTTTTTTTTTTTTTTTTTCAGTGCATGGGAGATATATTATCTCACCTTTTAATGGTTGTGGTCATTTTCTCTCTGTAGCCAAGTTTACAGATTCTTGCAAGTTCTGCTCCCACATCTGGGGACTCTACATTCCCCTCAAGATTCTGGGTCAGCAGGAATCTGTAAAACTCCCCTCAGCCAGTGAGCCTTCACAAACTGAAGTGACTGAAACTAGAGGGAGCACAGGGACAGCAAGGACCACGGCAGGAAGATTTACCATGCAATGGTCTGGGACATTAAAGACTGTAGTTCTCTAAGCAGAGTGCTAATGCTGTGTACACACACTGTATCATGTAATAAAGTAAGGCTGTGGCCATCAGATCATATCATAGCTAGACCCACTTCGAATTTATAATACTGAATTATAACTTACTATATGCTCAACACCACCAAACTTCAAGTCTGTAAAAACTAACTCCACTCTGCTCTTACTGGCAGCTATAAGTATGCCATTAGACAGTTATTACTGTGGAGAGACAAAAGATGAATTGCTTTTTATCTTCTCTTCCCACAGTTTTAAGTTATGATACTGTAGAAATGAAGACAGATCTGCAAGTCAAAACTGCTGAATAGTTATCAAGCGGCTAAGTCTGAACTGCCATAACCTGGGTCTACTTGATGCTTCTCCTGTCGTAGCCAGCATGCTGTTTATCTGCTCCTCTCCCAGTCTTCCAGCATTTTGTAAATATAGGAAGTAGCTAAATAATGAATAAAAGACACTATAGAGAAGGCCAAAACAGATTATGCTTGAAAACACCAGTGTAACTAGATATAGAGAAAGCTTAACAGGGTAGGTTTTTGGTTTGCTTCGTGACCTTTTTTTTTTTTTTTTTTTTAGTTCATGTTGTAAATCAGCTCTAAATTATTCCCCAAGGCACACCATCACAGCCACTGTCAATCTCTGGCCTTAACTTTCAACAGCATACATGCAAGTCTGTAAACTGGAAAGCATTACAAGTGGGAAATACCAATGCTGGCTGGAGTCCAGATCTGATGATACAAACTACAATTAAATGCTCAGCAATATAACAATGACAGCAACTACCTAAACAAATTAAGAAATACATTACAATGCACATGCATTGGGGGACATTTTCTGAAACTTTATAAATAGCCTGTTTCTTGTAAATTACACTCTCCAAAGAACCTCTGTTAATGGTTCCTATAAAGCACTGCATATACAAAACACATGAATTAAATGCCACGGCCAACAGTGAATTTTCTTTTGCCCCCCTCAGAAGCACCCATGCATACACTGCTAAATTGTTGATACATTTTGCAATGCTGCTGGGAAGGAAAGAAGAACAGTATACTCAGCGAATCTTCCTCTTTTTACTACACCCACTTTGGAGAGTAAGGAAATCAAGTGCCTATAGATATAAATATATTTGCTTAATTCAAAGAAACTAGTGTTTTACTCTGTGTAATGAAATTCAAGCAAGAAGCAAAAGGAAAACAATAGAAAATTAATGAACTAGAAAAAGTGTTCTTGCTCCTCAGAAGAATATCTATCTTTACTTAAAAATTACAGCTGCCTGAGTTTCACTGTAACAAGCACAAGAAGTTGTCTTAATGCAAGATTTATACTTTAAAAAAATAAGCAAATGTGGGTTATTGGCCTAATACCTCTGTCTGCTTGGCCTAGTAAGTGGAAATAGCTTTATTATTTTCTAAACTGTCAAACTACACATGGAACTTCATTTTTAAATTGTAAATCATCTCAAGTATAGATTGAATCCTAACTTTGATCTAAGGTWTCACACTACTGTATTTATTTAAATTGTTATGTCATATAAAGAAACTCAATGCAACAGAATTTTCACAAAGCAGGCTTTGTGAAATAAAAATAACGTGAGGTAATAAAGCAGGCTAATGCTGAAGGGACTAAAGAAAATCTTCCCAAGTCAATAAAATCTTACACCAGACTTGCAACCTATCCCACAAGCACCAGACTTCCTTGAAAAGCTGGTATTCTTCATCCAAACCTTAGGCTTCAGAGAAACGCTGTGTGTAAATTTAAACGTTCCGGTATCATACTAACAAAGAAAACAGAAAAGAGAAAAAAATGTTTTGACCCAGCAATCTTCCCCAAGATCCTGACCAGTTATTTATTCAGCCAAGCATGTAATCTAAGCATGCCCAACACTACTGCTGCACTTCTGTTGCTAATTACCAGAGAAACTGCATTTTGGCACCTAGTACATAGGTGCACAACAGATGATCTTTTCTGTTTCAGAGATCAAAATTCCGCAATGAGTATTACTGCTCAAAGATAAGAAATTATGATTTGCAACCAAGTTCAACTCCATCATCTTCCCACCAGGTGTTAGACTGCGGCAAGTCAGCCCTGATGATGTCTTGCAGACAGACCTGAGGTTTGCAGCAAGACAAAGAAGCCCCCTCCCAYGATACAGTGATCAGAATGGCACTTCAAAGCCTAAGAGGAGCCTCTGCTAATTGGGAGTTTACACCCAGAATCAGATGTCTCTGGCAATTCCGCATCAAAACCAAAAAACAGATGAGGTATGGAAGTACTTCTGTTCCTGTAACAGGAATACCAGGAATGAAGATGAATACTGATCATATGCATGGTTCCTTGCATTTCTAGGTCTTCATGTCAGTACTTCACTTAAGCTTTTGTATTTTTTCAGTCTGATCTGAGAGTTCCCGAAGCACTGCTCACTTCTAAAACACAGGAATTGGCTTCCCTGGAAACAGCACTCAGCTGGAAAAGAACAAGAGTCATAAAAGTAMAAACTGCACCAGAGAGTAAGAGAAAGAAATTCTTTGCGTTTACATTTTGAATTTATGAAGTACCTTGTTATTGTCAAGATTAGCATAGCATAAGAAAATCTCGGTTCGAAGACTGAAAAGCAGCCATTTTTGAAAGCCTGGTTTCCTTTTATTCTTTCATTCTACCATCTTCCCTACCTCTTGGTCATTCCTTCCCATCATCCATACCTTTAATCCATACTCCACTTCCCACGCCATCAGCTCACAGAATCACAAGCACTCTGGCTACCCTGGCACTGCATTACCCTGTAGATASGAAGCAGTTCAGTTTTACATACAGCCAGCCTGGAGTGGCGGAAGACACGTGTTATCCAAAAGCCTAGACATGTCGAGAATAACTTTGCTAACAGCCAGTCATCATTCCCTGAGAAGAATGTGCTAATTAGAACATGAGCACATTTTTGCAACTTCTTTAAAACATAGTCTCAAGAGCTCCTTGAGTTTTCATGAGGAATAAAATCTCCTGCTTTTTTCAACAAGAGCTTTAAATCTACTGTTGCCTTCAGGTAGGGTTTTCTACAGCCAAAAGCATAACATTTCCTCACATTGTTATTGATGCTCTAATTATGAGTGTAGCATTTGCCCTGGAAATAGAATAGAAACTCACAGATTGTATCATCCAAATTGGGTCCTTCACCCCCCAGCCCCTGCCTTGTTTGGAGACTATCCCAACTAAGGCCTAACACACAGTTTACAGTTCATGCCCACTTYGGGTTACATTAACAACAGCAGATTTGCACGTAAGTAAATGCATCACAATTCTATACTGCCACAGCTTTTGGTTGATGGACACTTGGCCGTTTTGCAGTGAACTCAGCGAACTACAGTGAAGCTCCTGTGTTTTTAAGCCCAACCCATGATTATATGGAAATCTCAATTCCACATTTTATTTTGCTTCTTAAAGTCGGGTTTGAGCCCTCAGAGTTCTGCAGAGAGGTTTGGAAATACGTGAATCTTTAGAAAACAAACAAACACAAAAAAGGTCAAAAGAACSAACAAGTACATATTTTTTAAATGTCTCTGTATTTTTCAATACATCTCATGATTTCTGGATGCTCCAGATTGGACAGTCTGGCTGCAGAAGAAGGAATTTTACAGAAATTTAAAACAAAGAGGTATGGCAAGCTACAAGAAGGATGTAAATACATGCATAGCTTCCTCTCTGTCAAAGCGTGGACTGTGCCACACTCATTTGCAGACCTTTTGATTTAAAAGGCAGCTGAAAAGTAAGACTCTTCTAGGGATCGTTAGCTGTGGAATTCATTCACTGTTGGTTTGGTCATTTGTGAATCTTGTGGATATGCTCCCAAGTCCTGAGGGAGGAAGCAACTGAAGGACTTCTGTTATTTATAGTGTTTGAATGGGAGAGTTCTAGTGAGCTACATCTGAAAATGAATGTTTACATATTGGATGAGTTTTGCCATGAAAATTAAACTACATAAAAACATAAGAAAGCACAGATTGTGTATCTTTTAGCATACAAGCAGAAATACACATCACTGCAGTACTGATACTTGGGAAAAAAAAAAAACAACCACCACAAGAAATTACACATATCATTATCAGACTGTGGTTCTACATACATTTATGTCCAATCATATCCTTATTCATGCCACACTAAACAAGGTATATTCATTCAGGAAAAGAAGTTACAAGTCACTGCAATACTGGAATCTATAGTCTACTTCGCAGGGTTCAGATTATTTTCACTAAAGTGAAAATAAAGCACAGGAAGCCGAGATCATCGCAGTGCTTTACAGACCATTACAAAAAGAAACAAAGAACGAAGGGAGTAAGAGTTAAATGCTAAGCATAAATCCTGTCTTTCTGGTTCCGCACCCATGTATACCTGCTAAGCACTGCTGACTGTAGGACCTTCAGATCAGTCTATGAWGTTTCACTGTTTCATTAAGCAGCAACCTGTGAACTGCAATCTGGCATAGCTGCATTTGAAGAAAATACATCCTTAACTCTTGCTCAAAACTCAAAACCCCAACCAACCTAACAATACATATACATACATGAAATAAATAACCATTCGATATTCTCTGAACAAGCTACCGTTTCAAGGCTGAGAATTGTAGTCCATAGTCAACTTCATTTAAAATTTAGTTTAGTGTATACATTCAACTGTTAAATGTTATGATCTGTTCTACCTTTTTGAGATGATGGGTGAATTCTCTTTGAATAATACGTCTTACACAAATGTGGTTCTCAACTTCTTTGAAGTCCATGGTCAGGTTAACTCTTTCCACAAAGCACCTAAAAGTAAAGCCATTGTGGGTAACAAGTTGTACTAAATACAGATGTAACGTGAAGAACGTCACTACATAACAAATAAGTTTTAATAAACATACACTTTAAAGGGATGGTGTGCCATGTTCTTCCAACCTACCCTCTATTCTACAGGATTCTACATCTTCCTCTCAGAAATATAAAAAACAAAGCAGCCTGAAAAAAAATCTCATTATTTGTAAAGTAGATTCACTGAGGAGTTATTTTGGATTGACACTAGCATCACATTTCCTTCTGACATTCTATAGTCTACTGTATTTCATCACAATCAATATATTGCATAACTTTGATATGGATCAGATCACATGTCACTGCTCTGACATTATACTCAGTGTAGGCTGTTTCAATTTCTTCTTAGGATAACAATTCAGTCATTAAATGTAATATTAAATAAGATTTTAAGACAGTAGATGGCATCACTTAGTTATTTTTAACTGTTGTACACTGACCATTTACTATGCAGCATAATCCATTTTTGACGATTAGTAAATGGAGCTCTATGGACAGCATAGAAAAGTGACATTTCAAAAAAGAAAAAATAAGATATTACCATTTTACCTATCTGGTTGCTTTGTTCTCTATTGAGTTTCATACAAGCATCTTAGAAGAGCCCAGTTTGCCACAGCTGTGGCTGCCCTTCTTTAATCCACCAGATACTTCTGAGCCCCCAAGGGAGCCTCCTACAAGCCATCAGCTGAAGACATTCATATCTTCACTAGATCAGTGAGAGTAATGACTGGCTTTTAGAAATCTCGCAGATGTGACTACAGCTTAGTAGTAATTTATAAACGCTTTTCCCCATCTGCTCCCACTGGGATCACATTAAAGCTACATCACACCATCAGGCACAAATTCACAAAATATTTTGAACCACTWTTAGAAGAGCTGCCCATTCAACTATCAGACTTAACAAAAATGGTGAATGCTAGAAAAGCTCTTCATGCCCATTCAGCATCACGCGGGAAATAACAGCCAGGATGAAAACAGACCTGGCTCTAAGCTTTGCGAGTGGCTGCAAAACAAGACCTGCTATTCAATCTCCTTTTTGTAATTTCTTTCTCCTTATATAATATATACGATGATGTGAAAAAAAAGGCGGAAAGACATTTCCTTTGTGTATTCAGATGATATAAAGATTTGAAAAGGTAAACTATAAAATCAAAGGCGTCTGTGCACAGGCTCAAACTGCTGTACAGAAAATGGGAATTCACAGAAGGCAATGTACCAAGTCTGATCCATTTTTCTGATCCCTTTTCAGAAGARTAACAAAAACATTATGTTCTACCCAGGGTATCTAGAAAGTGGCTGTCACAGGAGTTTGCAGGTGTTACAGTAAGAGTTCGTGATCAAAAAGGGTTTATTTTTCCAGATGCTATTCAGTTAGAACAGATGCAAGAATGCACTGTAGGGATCTTGAGCTTAAGATGCCATCAGGGAGCAGTCGGGTGGACGTCCTTTAGCAGGCTGCGTGGCAAGGTTTGTACATTCAAAGATGGTAGCCCATGGTGCAAACCTAGTCCAGAGGTGACCCTGTGCTGGTTGGCCCCTGGTAAGTGCCATTGCTAACTGACCCCTCCTGATCCAAATGCTATTCCACAGAGTGCATCGGAGAGCAACAGGAGGGTCACTTCAAACCTTGCGTGACAGAGATGTGTGGGAAATAAGGAAAAGGCCATAYGGAGAAGGGAATAAACCAGAGTACAGGAGAAACACTCTCCTTCTCGCCCACACATACACAGCTCTGCTTTTCTTTACCCACTCCTAACTTCTTCTCTGGTCTTGCCTTTTTAAAAACTATCCRAAGAGCCATGCTGCATGTACCGTATGAACTTAGAGATGGCAGCCTTACAGAATATTTAGCAATTCTTTGCCGGGTTGCTAACAGTTTATCCTTGCTTGACGGATAAGTGCAAATACCCACCAGCATGCATGCTTAGTATTTAGTGTGCATTTAATAGCAGCCAGGAGCTTGATCTGAACATCTTCTCTGACTATAYTGTGAGTTTTTCAATGAAAAACGAATTATGAAAACCAACAGGGCAAAGCAATTTGTGAAGAAGTTATAGATGTCTTCAGAAAAGAAAAAATGACTACAGAGAATACTGGAAACAAATATTAGAACTAATGAAGAGGTTATAAAATCTTTTCATATCTTTGTAGAGACCTGTTTTCTCCCTTGGTGTTCAGATCAGCACATTAGCAGCACACTACCAAAGCATTCATCCTCTGTCTGCTCTCAGCCTAGGGAGGAAATAAGCTTTCTCAGCCACTCAGAGCATGTCATTATATTTCTGAAAAGCAAGCAGAGCTCGAAGAGCTGTAAGGGAAGAAGGGAAGGAGTCAATCTCTGACACAATAAATTACAGAATCAGTCTCAAATCTTTCTTCTTTTTATGGAAGTCACCTTCTAAAGTGTTTGTTCTGTGTGCTTTAGACAATATCTTTTTTTTCTCCCCCCAAGGGTTAATGTTTTTTCCCCAACCTGCTAGTAATACAAATTGAATGTCATTTTTTTTCCATAATAGAATGAATTACACATATAAATCTAACAATAATGTGAAGCCAAACCAGGAACACCACGGTCATGATAATTGGCATTTACACTCATTGTAGCCATATGCTTTCTGCCCAGTCAGTTTTGAAATACATGCTAGTCTAAAAGGTATTAGACAGAAGATACAAGACCAAATTCCTAGAGATCACTGAATAGTCAGTAATGTTATCTATAGTAACCATCGCTACCATAATGACAAGAATGGAAGTAGAATTATTATACCTACTACTACGTTGCCTACAGTAGCATAGGTAAGCCTCAGGTGATCTTGCCCTGTCCTATCTTACAGCTGCAGCTTAACAAGACAGACAATACGGACATAGAAACTAAAAACCACAAGGCACTAACTCAGGAGGTCTGCACTCAGTGTCACAAGTGATGTGGGGTACACTTTAAATTTTAGGTGAAGCATATACATTTAAATATCAGACCATATTTTAACATTACTTAGAAGTTGTCCTGGTTTCAGCTGGGATAGAGTTAACTTTCTTTCTGGTGGCTGAGGGAGGGGGTGCTGTGTTTTGGGTGTGGTAATGAGAGGGATGGCCCATTGATGTTTTGGTTGTTGCTGGGTGGTGCTTGCACCGAAGACTTTTCAGCCTCCCATGCTCTGCCAGGTGCAGGGGGAGCTGRGGGKGAGCATRGCCVGGGCRGTTGACCCAGCTGGCCAATGGGGTATTCCATACCATGTGACATCATGCTCAGTATAAAAAGTAGGAGGGTGGTCCGGGAAGGGGGGCTCTCGTGGCTTGGGACAGGCTGGGTGTTAGTCAGTGGGTGGTGAGTAGTTGCATTGTGCATCACCTGCTTTGTATATTCTATTATTGTTGTTGTTATCACTGTTATTATTACTGCTCTACTTTGTTTTATTTCCATTATTAAACTGTTTTTATCTCAACCCGCAAGTTTTTCTACTTGTGCCCGATTCTCTCCCCCATGCTACCGGAGGSGGCGGTGAGCGAGTGGCTTCGTGGTGTTTAGTTGCTGGCTGGGGCTAAATCACAACAGAAGTCTAAAACCACACGCAGAGGTCTAGCAGGGCTTTCTAAAACAGAAGCAAGTCAGTTGCCTAAGCCCTATTGTGATCAGTAGTTATTAACTCAGCAGTCTGTTTAAACACTGTAAAATGCCACCGAGGAATTCTCATGCATTTATGTGCCTAGGCATTTCCAAGGCCTCTAGGTACACATGAACTGGAGCCCTTTAAACTTCCTCAATACTGAAGCCATTCTGCCCCATTCGATGAATTTTGTGGAAATTGAATCTCGTAATCAAACTATATGTTATATTCTTTATGCAGAGASACATATACATAAACAGAGAAAAAACAATTTCTAAAATCACAGCGAAAGCTACGTAGACATGCCTACATTATTTCACATTCAGCTACAGCAAGCTTTTGAGCTAACCTGTGTACATAAAGCATTATATTCTCCCCATCTTCCTTCTGGCAGGAATAAACAGGTCTCCAGAACTCCACTAGTTCTACGATGACCCCCTACAGGATTCACTTCATGATTTGCCTTCCTGCACCTTCAAAATTATTCCTTCCCAAATCCTCCTTCCCCCTTCTTCTGGACCAGTCCTCCCAGCTAAATTCTGAATTTAAGTAAACAGCAAGAATGGATGGTTTCTTAAGCGAGTAACAATCTACTTACACTTTTATCCCAATCTCAGCTGTCCTAGTTGGTTTGCAGACACCTGTGCAGCAATTGCCAACGAACTGGCTATCTCCTCCCTTCCCTTAATAGGGTGCAACTCTGAAAACCTGAAAAATTACCTCCTTCTTTCTGTCTTTTGCAGTGCTTTTAAACTGGTCGTGGGAGGAGCAGAAAGTCTCCCTATCTCATCGTGTGAGAAAAAGCTAAAATTCCCATCAGAAGTGACTCACCRACATTAATCATATATACACCAGATTGAAAGGCACTCAGAACATGAAGACTGAATCCCTTCCTCAGTTAAGCAAATGAGAAGCAAATTGCTCAGCACTATCATATTATTTTAACTGCCAGATCGGTACAATTTTGCACAATAGAGCTGATGAATATAAATTTATTGTTTCTAGCACTGAACTCTTATAGAGAAGTGCTGCTSAATCTTTTGGAAGAAGAAACAGCTGAGTAACATGCAGCTTCCTTTATTCTGAAATGAATAAGTATCAGTGTAAAGATTTTTGTATATAAGACATTTACTTCACTTACCACCTGGTTTATGCATTAGAATAAATATCCTTATCGCTTAACCAAGCAGATGCACACCAGAATCTTCAGTAACCAAATTACACTGCAGCTTGAAATAGTGCAGCTTCTGTTCGCTATTCACTGCGAATATTGTGAGTTTTTCTTCAATAATACTAAATCCAAGTACAAAAATCCAAAGGGTACTGTTTAGACTCAAGACTGCAGCTAACTGTTGGGGGCCAGAGGGGTTGAAGAAAATGAGAAAAATAATAATACGAAAAAAATCCTACCATCTCTGAATTGCAGCTTGAGAAAGAGAGGATTTGTTTTCTTATTTAAAAAAAGACAACAAAGTCACATTATATATACATCCTACTGAATCTACAAAGCAGGGAATTTTCCCATTCATGCTCTGTATGCAATATTGCTCTATGTTCTTCATAAAGTAGACTCAGGATTTTGCCTTTCTGGTGTTTTTAACTTTGCCTAGTATTAACTATCCAGCTCCCACTGGACTATACTCAGAATTACATATAAAGAATATTCTATTAGCCATAAAAACAACAGTATAATTATAAAAAGTGAATTACACTCTTCCTATTTTTCAGGGAAGTACTCTAATGCCCAGGAACTAGATTATGATCTGTCACAGTCCTGTAAATTCAGGATAAATCAAGTGTTGCTCTAACATTACCTTGGCATAAAAGAAATCAAGGCCTCATTGCAATAAAGTKCTTGAGCTATTGCCAAGTTAACAATTTCTATTGGCATTTAATTATAGTGWTTCCCAAAGCTAAGGCACAGCTTTAGCATGAGCAGGGCTACTCTGAGCAAGAGACTTGTTCTGTTCAAATCAACACTCATCTGACAGTTTTAATATGTAGCAACGTGTGACACAGAAAACTGGCCAAGGATGTAAATTTAGCTCCTCACTGAATGTTAAAGAATACCCAACCCAGAAATTATAACTMCCTCTATTAATAATAAAAATACTTAAGTTCATCCTACTTATGTTTTGCAAACATAAGAGCAAACCAGTCAAACTTCCTTCCGGGTACATTTATAAGTAAGAGTGTCCTGGTCAAAAATTGGGATCTGCTACACTTTACACATTTCTACATCTCTAGAGGAAATGCTTGCATGACTTCAAAGCTTCAGTCTGTTCTAGTTCCTCAAGAGCTTACTGCTTTGGATAGACCACATGTGTTGCTTCTGGTGTTCCCCCTCCCAAACCTCAACAGTGAGTAAGCCTCCAGGAACGAGTCAAGTGCTAATCCCACTCTCTAATGACATGGAGTATGGCTTTTTGTATAAATATGCTGCCTCAGAATTAGGTTGCAGACATTCACTTTGTGAAGCTCTTTGAGGCGGACTGCTGATGAGCCCCCGTCCTTTGAAAAAAATCAGTGGCTTGAGTTGGTCATTCAAAAATTGAGGTACCCCAAACCACTATTCACTTCTGAGACACTTGGGTCTGCCTGTACATCATTTAAGAAAACTAAAATCCAGAAAGTAGAATCCCAAACTGACCATGATGCCACATTTAAAGGGTCTCTAGTAATGTCAGTAAATTAAATTAAGTTAGCTAGTGAGAAAAGAGTTAAGTGGGAGCTACCCAGCAGGCTGGAGCTGCTACAGCACCCTGGTATAAACCCCATACCTTCTCTCTCTGTTGTATATGCACAGGAAGATAACCTTGCCCTAAAGGAAGCTCACATCAATCTTTCAGCAAATGTTCGCAGGAGCAGGGCCACACTCACTTGTTCTACTTTCACACCTTGTTTATCAAAGTTTTTCTACTAATGTCTTAACTGGCAAAAAGGCTTGATGGAAGGAAAGCCTTTCCACGAGGGCTAAACAGAACCCAACTCAGGTTCACAACTTTTCTCATGCAGTTCCTGAAGGTATTTATTTTGCAGATTCAGTCAGTACTTAGTAAAGTAAGACAGACAGAAACGTGCTGATTTTTGGTGACTAGGCTTTTTCACAGTATTTTTAACAGTCTTTTGACATGTTCAAAAAGAAGCACTGCATAGAAAGGGTTAGAAACATCATAAGTTGCAATTGTCCCTGAAGAATAAGTCCACGTCCTCTGGGTAAAGATTTTACGTAGTAAGTAACAAGGAAGATTGGTGATAAAGTGGTCCCAATTGCTATTGATGGTCCCAATGCCACGTTATTGTAGTTTAGTGTATAAAAGAGTGCAAGACCTCAAAAAGTCATATTAATAATGTAGAAAAGTTCAGTCGAAGGAATATCAGTCTGGTTGTTAAAGAAGATCCTAGAAAGAGAAAATCAGAAAGTAAACCTTTGTTTCTTACTAGATTCTGAGAGCATAAAGAATGACTATACTTGATTTTGTTTTAAAAATTAACAGTTCTGCTCTCTTCTGTGTTGAGTACTAGAAATCAAGTGGGAATAATACCTCACATCATTTTGAGACTTGTGACAATTAAGAACAAATCAGCTATGGTTAGTTTGTAAGCTAAGTTTGTAGCAACATATCCAGCATATTGAATCCACAGAGCAGCAAAGGGGACCAATCCACATTTGTGTGAAGCATCTAGCTCTCTATAATCGCTCCAATTTACACATGGGAAGACCAAGATGAAAGATTTGTGTTAGATGTTTAACAGGGACTGTACATAGGTGTTTAAATTTAGGCCAGGGAAACTGCCCAGGCATCCACAGCCCTTCTGGCATGATAAATGAAATCTCAGTCTAGTCAACCCTCCATACCTCAGCCCTGCCACACCACCCTAAGGTCCACACAAATCCAAGTGATTCAAAAGGGAGAAAGTTCCAAAGGTGGTCTCCCAGAGGTATATCTAAAAGGCTATGTGCTTACAGGACAGAGGGATGACCAAGGCTTTCACACAAAAACATGGGAATAGGCTCTTCTTTTATAGAAGAGCCTCATGGTCAGAACACTAAGCAGATGTGGGAATACATTTCTGGAAAAAACAAAACAAAGAGGGAAAAAAAAAAAAAAAAATGAAAAACAAACCAAACCCAAAAAACAACCACCACCACCACCACACCATTACCAACCAGTGCAGGTGGAAGACAAACAAGGAGATCCCTGATCTTAGGCTGTTCTCTAACCTAGTGGTTTGTAGCTTTTCCAAGAAACTGGAGTTTGAACCCCCTGCCAGGCCACACTGGAGGACAGTGAACCTGAGTTTTCTGGGTCTTGTGCAGCCCCATCCGGCACGCTGGCACGTCTGTGTTATGGCACCTGCTTCTTCCCTTCCATTGCACAGTGAGCTTAGGCACACACTCAAGGCTGCAGTTTCCCCTTCAGAAAAAAACAAGTGTACCAAAAGTCTGTTACAACTTCGCAGCTTGACGCTTCCCTCCCTATTTTAATTTAGCCACAAGGAAATTGTTTAAGGTCAGAAAAKAACTATTTGTAGAGGCAGGAATAGAAGTCCACCACCAAGCTCAGATGCAGACCGCACCCTGCTACGCACTGTGCAAGTGTGAGTGCATCGTTCAAGACCCAGGGCTTAATCCTTTCTCTTCTCCAGATGCTTTACAGAAACCGTTGTGAGACAGGCTGGAAAGCAGTATGAAGCTTTTCATGCTAAATTTCAAGTACGTTTCGGTACTTTTATGACTCTAATTCCTCTTTCTTGTCTGTTTAGAAACATACTGAGGTAACATACACTATAAATAAAATAAATGTCTTTAAAGAAGGCCTCAGATGCCCAGGAAGTCCTTTGCAGTTTGTGGTTCAATCTGTTTCCTCTCGAGTTTAATCTGACATACCGGCTTGTTAAGAWCTGTGTGGTGCTTCAGAAATTTTCAATTAGTCTTACTAAGACCAACTTCCCTCCCATTTAGACTAAATAGGAGTTTTCATTCATGTTATCTGGACTTTTTCATTGATCAGAGAACAAGTCCTAAATTGACAATGTGTTAATATGGGGGAAATAGAAGGGGGATGATCTGAATATGGATAATCAGAAATGACAAGGTTATCTAAATAGAGAACTCAAATGAAATCTGGGTCTCTTGGAGTCAAGAGGAATATTTTACCTTTCAACTTATAATTAATTTCTAGCCTTGTTATGCACACTAGAATACACGCTTGCCTTTGTTTCTACTTAATGGTACAAGGGTCTCAGAAAATTACGTCGGCAAATAGGAATAATGACCAGTCTTGACTCTAGCATAACATGAAAGAAACAAAAAAAGGATCATGAAGAATTGTAGAAGCAAGTGTTGAATGCCCTAAGGGAACAATTCACGGGAAGTTAATGAGTACCCAATATGAGATTGAGTAGGAAAGCAACAGAGTCAGGGTATGAGACCTATGGAGGAAAAGCAGAAAATGTAAACAAGGAGACCAAAGAATGAAAGAGTGTGTCAACAACAGACAAAGAAAAATTCAAGACATTAGAAAATGAGGAGAATTGAAATGAGCAATCAGATGCAGGAAGGCAGAAAAGAAAAAAAGGCCAAAAAGAGTCATGAATAATTTTAAAAAAAAAAAATGTACTATTGAAAAAGAATGACAACGTGCTATACAAAACCTAGCAGCCTGTCAAACTTTAATTATCTTTTCAATTACTAATTAGGCCTTCTCATTGATTCTATGAAATAAGAAACTTCCAAGAGTTTTAATGTTACTTTCCCCCCACCATCATGATCTGCTTATCACAGTGGAGAATCAGAATCCCATCGAAGAGCAGAATGGGACATTTGCTKCAAGATGATCTCTGCCCCCTAATACTACAGGAACCCTGAGTAAATGTCTATCCTAAATTAAGAACATGGCAGAAATTTCAATGACATCAGTGGAGTAGGATTTTGCATGTGTTCGTGACAAATAAGCTTCTCTGAGAAAGCAACCTAAAATGGAAATTATCTTTAATTTTTTTTTGTAGTCTTGACTGGAATAATTACTTCTCCAACCCTATGAGCAT
This sequence comes from Oceanodroma leucorhoa, assembly GCA_030449065.1. NCBI lineage: Eukaryota > Metazoa > Chordata > Aves > Procellariiformes > Oceanodroma > Oceanodroma leucorhoa. The sequence continues at coordinate 8,076,557 of JASVER010000032.1, read as the reverse complement.
CAAAGGGAACACAAGCGACAGTCATTAGCAGGCGCACAGCCACACGATGCACAGCAGTGGTAGCTGTGCATGACCATACACACATACTCATTTGACACATCTCCGTTTCTTCCTCCTAGCTCTCCAGACTGATCTCCTTTTAATCAAATAAGAGACAGAAAAACACCGGTTGGCCCAGAGCCAGCGTTGTCACCTCTGCACCACCTTCTCCCCCTCCTCTCTGAGGAGCAGCACAGGGAGGGTAGGAGGAAGGCCAGGCATTTCCCCCGCTGCCCCGAAAGCAGCAGCGGTGGTTAGAGCAGGACAAAGCTGTTACAGTTAGTGCTGGAAGCTAATGCCCGGACCAAAATGCAAAGGAATATACCTGGAGCTTTGCCCTGCTCCTTTAGGGACAGTACACGGAGCATGTTGTTATTTACAAGCTACAGAGARAAGTCATTTGCACTCCTTTCACTTGCAGTGGCTTTCAACTACATGTGTTAAATCTTAAAAAGATATAAATGAAGGTGTACTGGCCATGGGAACATTAACTCACTTTTGTATTACTGTTTTTGCTAAAATTACTTCAACAGGTACTTTATTCACTTCAGAGCCTTAAGTCTTCTTGTCAAATTCAGTGGGAACATTTGTGCAATACGCGCCACAGTGAAATCACGTGCATTAAAAACTGGCCCACTGTCAGCCATGAGCCTTTGATGAGATTCAATATATAGACAGTAGCGCTTACTCTGGAGCAACCTGGGAAGGCATCCTTTATCTCTTATTTTAATTTTAGTACTTAAGATTAATTCTTTCAATAATTCTTAATGCTTAATTAAGAGAGAAGACGGTGGGCATAATCTCTTTTAGAGAATCCAAYACTAAATAAAAATGCCATTTCAGAACAGATGTTACACATTAGGTATAATTAATACTAGGTTGAAATGGACAAAATTAAATTGATACTGTATATCTAGGGAACTCTGATAAAGTAAAAACTCCTGTTCACGGCTCTGTGAGAACAGAGGTTTTCTCTATATTGCAGCAGTGCAGAAAATGCACCAGAGCAAACAGAAAGATTAATTACTGTACTCAGAAAAAGCTAAGTCTGAAAGAGACATGCATTGACTTCTGTGCCCACAGTCACTAAAAGGCAAGGACAGATTTTACAGAGCAAAACTGGGCTTGAATCTGTAGTAAAAATGCTCAGAGTACTTGAAGTTTTGCTGGAAACAAGAAAAAAGTTCAAAGGCAAACAAACTTCCATTTTTGCAATGGAGAAGGCAGCAGTGAGAAAATTAATCTTGTGCATTAATCTTAGCATTCCTCACAAGTGACTCAGGCCTGCAGAAGAAAACATTCCCACTATCTGGTTAGGAAACATCATGTTTCCCACACGGAAGGGAGGAGAGGAGCTCGAGCAGCGCTGCTTTTATTACTTTCACCCTGATGAATATGTTTGCAGACCCTTCAGCTGTTCAGAGTCCCAAACTGCTAAGGAAAATAGTTTCCATTTACCAACAAAAATTAAACTAGCCCTCACATGTATAATAAGCTTGAGCCAGAGCATTCCTAAACAATTATTTAACGATTTATGATTTATTATGATAGTCCTTAGTAAAAGCATCTTAGAACCACAAGCAGCAGCAAAGTAGATGAGATGCTAACAACTCCATAGCAATACGCATTTACACACTTAAGAACTATAAATATATACTTTACATGGTGACAAGCGTAAAAAAAGTCCATCCAGCAATGAAGAGTAGGAAATACCCTTGGTGAGCTGGAGGAGTGAGGCACCTGCAGCACCTGAACCTCCACCATTTCTTGTGCCCGAGCCAAGCGGCTCCTTCCTTCAGTGAACGCCCGGTTCTGTTGGGAGTGCTGACCGCACGCAGTTCTCACTCACCTCAGTAAAAGCCAACATAGTTACCAACTGGGAAAAAATACATTTCAAGGGTCAGGTTTGCAAGAGGGACAGTTAGTCCTGATGCTTCACACCTGAACTCTCAATGCTTGCAACAGAAGCAAGAGCATCCCGCTGGGAAGTACAAGCAGTAAGGGGAGTTACAGCTGACCTCTTTCACAACCGCCGGCGTGCTGAGTAAGCAGCTGCTCAAACCAGCCCCTAAGAAGCAGGAGATGTGGGTGCCCCAACTTACATTACTTCAGAGCACTGAATGACTACGCTCATCATCCAGGAGAGGCTTGTATCACGCTAGCTCTCAACTCGCTCACCCTCCTCGGGATACGAGTGCCAACACGGAAATTGCGACACGTAGGAGAGCGAGCAGGAGGCTGGTTACAGCAGAGCCGGGTGCTCAGGGTGCCTGCCCAGGGGCGAGGTGTTCCTCAGCACCACCGCCTCGCACCCACACCCCCCGGGTCTCACGGGAGACTCCAGGTGGATCTGAAGATAGGATTAGCAGGACAAGCATCTGAGCACTGAAAGCTGATTTACCATCTTCATAAAACACATAGGGGACAGCAGGGCAGAAGACTCAGAAATGCCTCCTGTAGAAGCAGGTAAAAAAACCTGAAGCTTAGTCACTCGCAAAACAAGAAGGAATCGGTATGAAACAATTAAACTATACAGAACACTTACGGTAAGCAACAGATTGCTATTTATTCACCTTAAAAGTAYTTCCCAATACAGATTAGCTGAGCTTGTTTTGTTTTTTATTAACATGACATGAAAGTTGAATTCAGAATGATTTTTCTCCGTTTTTATTTATAGATGTGGTAACCATTTACAGTTCAAACGCAGTTTTTTTACTGTGCCCCTGAATGAAAATTACCGGTTCTGTACCAGCTCAGGACTTTCAGTAATTGCTTTTTCACAACATAATGTATTGAGAAAGGACTAAGACTGTTGAAAATAATTGTACTGGCAACCAAGGAAGGCAAATTATAAAGAGCAAATATTTCAAGTTTTTAAAGCCAAGTCCTCCTATTATGAATTGTATTTCCAACTTTCTTCCACTTTCCTTTATTAAATATTATATTCTACTGGAACAGCAATGTTGTACAAGGATATAAAGTATTCTTTAAGTGTTTTCCCTCTCTCTCCATATCTTGCACATTAGGTCAGTTGCCCCACTTCACAGCTCAGCTTAGAAGTTGTAACAAAAAAGTGGAGGCAAAATAAGTTTGAAGAATGCCACCATAAAACATGCAATTATTTGCTGTTTCAAAGAAACTCAAGGAGTTTTTCCACTTCTCATTCTATGGTAAATGATGTAAGACAAAAGGATGGAATTTAAGTTATTAACAGATTTTTTTCCCATCTATCTCCAGTATCTCACTGTGGTTTACAAAATCCTTAATCATGTTTGGGTTTTTTGTTGTTTGGGGTTTTTTTTGGTTGCTGTTGAGTTTGGCACAGACAAGGACAAAGCGTCTCCAAGCCACGACCTATTAGAAGCTTTTATTTGAAAAAATAAAATAAAGGCTTGTTACTAGCTAAGTGTTTATTTTAACCTGTCAACAGGTTACAGAGACAACAAGATGAAAGTGAGATAGCATGATGAAGAAAAATAATTCTAATATATCAACTATATTAATTAAACCGATGAGTTTCCAAGGTGACTGTAAAATTAATTCTTTCAGAAAATGTGTATATTACAGACTTTAAATGAGATAYGTGTAAATGAAAGACTATAACAGTTATTTCAAGAGACAATACAACACAGGAAGGTTTCCACCAAAAAGAAGGGCCAAGTAGGCATCCACAAACATTCATTTGCCATTCATTTTTTTCCTTTCATCCATAGCCCACTAATTATCCTAATCTGCATAGATGCTAACATGCATATTTACTAACTTTTCATAAGCACCTTTCATAAATATACAGCACATTGATGTGAACTTGGGGAAGGATTATTTAAAACTTTATAAAGAAATGTACTCATTTCATCAATATGTCTGACAGCCTCACTAAAAGATTTCACTGGAATGATAATATCCAGCAATAGAAATCTTAAACGTAGTTAACCTTAACCCAGCAGGGCAGAAATGGCAGATCTTCGTTTAGTTTGGAGTGTKTTAGAGCATCTCAACCATATTAGAAAAGCATCTCTTAAAAGTCACTCACATGCATTGTCTAGAAAAACAGTAATAAAGCAAGCTGTTATCTTTAATAATTGAAATAAATAAGGATAATGCCAGACATTCTCTGACTCAAAAGAAAAACAGGGAAACTGCAACCACTGAGAAGTGGAGTAACGTGCCACAAAAAGTCAGTAAAAGAGAAGGAAGAATACCCAGTTCTCCTGACATGTTACATTGGCCCTGGGATGGGAGATTCCACCTCAGCTTAAAGTCCAACAGACTGTAAGTTAGGACAGCTGTAAGTTCAGATTTGTCATAACGCCRTTATTCTTTATAGAAAATTAAAATCTAGGGTTTCTTTGATCCCTATTTTAAACAATGAACTGGAACGCTTAGAATTGTAAATGTTAAAGAAGCAATCCTTATATAGCTCCAGATCTTAAAATGCAATTTTTTTAAAAAAGAGCTCTTCAGGTATATTTCATGCTGTCAGTTTGGTTAGYAAGATACTGAAAACTTAAGAGTAGAAATCTTCTACAGAAGTCAGTGGGACTACACACACAGAGCTCAGTCACACAGGATTTTATCTTAATCTTTAAAGCTGATACTCCAGAACTGCCCACAGAATTACTTTCACGGTAGATAAAGATGAACAATATAACCCATATCCTTTATCACCGTAGTTAACCATTACTCACTTCTTCCATTCAATAAAGATTGACTTCYTGATCTACAAAATCTCCTGGTCACCTACCAAAACATGACCCACTTGCTCCACTGCTTATTCAGGGATCTCTTTCTCAGGTCATTTGACCTGTCCCTCATTGATCTTGTCCCTTTCCCTGAAATACTTTTCTTCTAATCCATCTAATCTGCCTGGATGGGCTCTACATTCTCCTTTCCCCCACTTCCTCCTCTTAGACTTCTCGACTCTTCAATGTGTCGTTGTCTTCACTTCCTTTACGCYCATACTAGAGCCTAGCAATGTATTAACAGAAAAGGACAATTACTTTGAAAACGCAAGCACTAACCTCCCAACTAATCCCACTATTACATTGCTTCCCCTGCTTCTACTCTTCTTACTCAAATAGCAGTCAGTAGTAGTTGTCCGCTTTCTTCTTAGCTTGAAACACGGGCAGACCAGGCAGCTGCTGCAGCATTGCCACTGGGTAAACTGTGGTGAGATTACAGCCCAGAAGCCTATGCTCACACTGCAACCCCATAATGAACACGAAMTAGGTCACCCTTCAGTGACAAAGAACAAGCCACTTTTCAGGTATCATAGAGTAAGAGCATTTGTAATGGACAGTAACTGCTTAACAGCTGATTTGCAGCAAACTAACATTCAAGTTTATTTTGTTGTAACTTGCTTACATTTCAAAAATGTAAACTCTTCAGGAAAGCTGTTTTAGGTCTCCCTGTCACTTCCACCTGGGATCTTCACAGCATGCATTTTCTACCACTATTAGCTGCTTTACATAGTCAGAGAAATGTAAAGGAATGTTATTGCAGATGACAGCCAAACCTTTTACATTATATGTAATGGAAAATGCAGCAGAACATATCCATATGATAGAATAATCTTCCATCTGAGACAGAGTTCATGAAACCYCTCAAAAAGCCTTCTGTTATTTTTTTTAACCTGGCACAATCTTTCTTATCTGATAGTATTTTTTTTTTATGAAGGAGACTAAAAATTAAATATTTTTATCTCATGCAACAGAACTGCATTGTAGGTACTTCAGAGCAACTAAGGATGTTTAATCACTTTTCTTCTAGGTTTCTCCCCTTAATTTGAGGTTTCAAAAGTTATATAGCATGTCAGCAAAAATAATGCTCTGATGGGAATATTCTGACAGAAGCACAGAAATCTGCTGCTGACACATTCTCAGTCTTTTTTTTTTCTTTTTTCAAAAAAAGCTACAAGACCTAGAAGAACATTTAACAACAAAACTACCATTTATTTTAGAATACATCTTTCCATATGTGCTAAGCAGCTCCTCCCTCTCTCTGTCGAGGAGCTAATAGACTACTTGGCAACTAGATGTGAATGAAATAAAATAAAAAGAGGTCTCCAAACGTTCAAGTACCTGAAAGGCAAGAGGTTCCCTGGATGCTTAATGTTTAACAAGAACTTTCCACATCTCTCCAGACCAAGCCTAAAAGAGCTTTTTATTTCTTGGTGCCAACCCATTTAATGTAATCCTATCTCCTTGTTTATGTGTATTCTGGGAAATGAGAGCAGTGTCCTGCCTTTGACTAAATCTTTACCTTTTCAATCCACATAGTTCTCGGTGTCTTTTCAGCCATATAYGCCTACAGCTCACTTTGCGTGGATTAATGTGACTTTCCCGTAAAAGCTGGCTTGAACATCACAAATAGTTGACAAGCGTTAAATAAACTCCTTGGAAAGCAAAGCTCAGGATGAGAGGGAGACTCCCCGCAGCCACCCACCCGGCAGCAAGAAGGCAGAGGCCACCGCAGCCGCTTAGTCCCCACCACCCCAAGGATACRTGAGACATTCCAAGGCAGCGGCTCATGTAAATATTTCGAATGTCATAATCACGAGGAATCTAACTGGGCAGTTGGGTGCACCACCATTTTGGAGGTTACTCTGAGAAGATGCAGGTTTTATTAGAGCCAATGCTTTCTGCTTCCCTGCTCATGAAAACTCCATGCAGTCAAATTTTCACAGTTTTTTCTCTCATTTTTCAAGTTGCAGAGCAACACGCATGTAGAATGTCCTAAAAATCAGGCGGAAGACAAACAATTTACAAGCACTTCTAACAGCACTGGCCTAAATAAGCTTGTGGTCGCCCCTCAGCTTTCCCCAAGCTGTACCCAAGCCTGTGCTTCTCTTGAGCAAGTGGAGCAGCTTCACACAGACTGCATCCTTCTGCTCCTTCGCTCTCTTCTCAGGTCTTGCTTCACATCTCCCCTTACACACCGCAGTCTGTCATTTTCTCGGCCTGCTAGCCCTCCTTTTCCCCTCTAAATCCCACACACCAGTAAATCAGCCCTTTCACTTCCCGCCTGTGCATGATGCTATCTTGTTGTACCTATCTGGAAACCTACACATCTCTCCCCTCATCTCTCACCAACCGCAGCAGCCTCCATGTGTCCCAGCTCCCTAAACACTTCCACGTACACAGCCCCGGCTAGGATGGGAGGAGATTGGGGGTCTGAAGGGAACCAGGTCATCGAGAACTGCTTTAATAGACGATTAAGCAACACACATTTCCAGCATAGCTTCCCTGTGCGTACATTCACCAGGTCCAGGGAGATAATACAGCTGAGAGAGACAGAGTCTCTTCTAGCCAGGGAGGCGTCTGGAGGAGGAATTACAGAGCGAGGACAGGACTCACCCTCGGCCTCGGGCCTCTGCCAAGACGAAGCAGCGGGATGAAAGGACCTGACCTCTGAAACTTGCCTGAGSATTAAATGAGCTTCTTCACATTGTGTACAAATGTAACTGTTTTGATTGTGGTTTGCCATCCTACTAGCCTGTAATAAAAGTTTTTCTCTCAGTGTAAACCAATTACATCAACAGCCCAACGTGTCGCAGGACTGCGTGCACACTTCCTCCATGAGCGTCTCCTCCGTGTGACACACAACTGCCACGCYGACCCCTCTTCTCACCAAGGAGGAACAACCTTCCTGGCCCACAGGCAGGTCAGGCAGAGGCAGGCCACCACAGGCAGATTCTTGCTGGACACCATCATGGTGCTCAGCCTGGTCAATATAAAGAGAGACATTCTTATTATACGTAAAAATGTAGTATGACAAGGATCCTTCAGATAATTTTTTTTTAATGATCAAAATCTCATTTTCTTCCCTAGCATTACTGACTTCAGTGATGTCTTCTCAAAGTTAAATGTGAAGAGGACAAAGGGCTGGGCTCCAACAGCACTGCCAAAGAAAATACAGGTGTGTGAGGAGAGTTGCTTTGTTGCCTCTATTAATATTTTAAGTAATGGAGAGTCAAAAGCAGATATGATAATACCACTTGACAGAAAACATCACACTGCCTGAAGAACAAATAGTGATCATCTTAACTGACAACAGTTGGGGCCAATCCCTTTACCCAAGGTGACAAGTCACAAGCAGAAAGCATTTGGCCTTTTTAACACCCCACCTCAAACCCTCCCATTAGTTACACTAACAAAAGCTTGTATTGCCATAATACTTGTACAAGGGGCTCCTATTGTGCTAGGTTCCCACCTCAAAGATCTCTCATCAAGAAGTTCCCCCTCCCACTCTTAGCGAGGCAGGTAACATGCAAGTATAGTGGCACACTCTTGGCCATTTACCACACAAAGCACATGCCAACTGCTACTCCCCCAAATGGCCCCATGTCTGTCTTTTCAGTATTACCAGTGAAGAAGCAACTCCTAAAGCAGAATCTAAAAAAAAAAAAAAAAACACAAAACAAAACAAAACACCACAACCACCGAAAAGTAGTAGTTTCTACCATCTGGATGATTTAACTGATGTATGCCAGAATAGCCCTTCTTTCATGTAATGATACATTGGGCCTGGTCCTGTTAGTTATAAATATATCCAGCATAAGAATACCCACATACACTGCCAGAGTAAAGAGGATTTTGTGTATATGGCAATCAGCCTTTGTCACCTTGACTRAGACACTGGGGGAACACCTGGAGAAAAAAAAAGGAGAGGTACAAAGTCTTTCGTAAAGATACAGTGGTAGAGTTAGTAGGGGACGTTTAATAGTAATTTCATTCTACTGATGAAGAGATTCTCTGACAGACTCTGTAAAAGCCACAGACTCCAGGAAGCAGTCCCACAAGGGACAGATCACRGAGCTTTCTCATTTTAAATTCCAAGAGGACAACGGTACTGCAACAAATCAGCCTCTSTGAGCTTCCAAATACCCCCTGGGATACGTGTGTTTGGCAATATAACAAAACATTAATGCCCCCCAAACATTAACAACATGGCATTGCTAGCTACTGATAGTCAAACAGAAACTCGTTCTTTCCCAGCTGGAAAGAGTTATCATTAAGTCCTAGCTCCTAAGAATTAAAGGCTCTGGTTAATGTGTAGAGAGGACCATATATGCAGAGTTCTCCATCTCATGAGCAGAAGACAACTTCCTGAAAGATTTTCTGCAGGTTCCGCAAACACTAAGCAACAGAAGTACTCACTTCAGCTACTGAGGCTATTGCATCAGTTACGAAGAACATCTCTGCACTCTACACCAAGGGGTCTTGCATGCAGCCAGAGTTGGCAAGAGCTGTAATGAGCTCCAGTGGAGCTACGGTGCCAGAGGACTGTAAAATAGAAGTGGAGAGTGAGGTATCCACAGGTGTAATATTTTCACAGTACAAAGAAATTTGAAGCCTGCTTATCAGAAGCAACTGTCCTTCACACATGGGACAGCAATGGGAAAAACCTTTCAATAGAACCTTCAAAGGGAAGAGGAATGAAACTCTTATCCTCCAACACATCCTTATCTTATTTCATAAATCTATATATTTATGATCAGGCTTCACACACAGGTACTGAGCTCGATCCAGTTCTTGTAGATTCCTCTGTGGAGTACAGACAAGTACTAGCAGTTCAGTCCAACAACTTTGTGAACATCGCATAGGATGAATACTGCTCAGCCTAAGTAGAAACAGCCATTGTTAGAAAGAGAGTCCCCTAAATCATTAATCATTTCTACATCAGCATGTATAGCCCTGGCACATTCCTTGTTACCTCCAAGAGCGTACATTCACAGCCCGGAACAGGGCTATGAAGAGATGACAAAGCACCTCAGCCTACAAAACAGAAATATTTGGCTGACTGGTCCTAAGGAGCATCCAAGACAAGAGAAAAGGCTCTCTCCCCTTTCTGCTGAAGAGCTCAGCACTCTGCTTCTTCCTCCCGCTTTCCTTTCACCAAGTGGAGATGGTTGGTCCAGTTAATTTTATCTCAGCTACTTCTGGACTTCAGAACTGGCTCATTCTCTTGCAACAGCTGTGCTCTTCTTCACTACAGGTACACATGGCTCATCACAACAGTCCGTGGTTAGAAGACTACCAGTCTTCCATGGGATCTTACTACCAATTAAGTACTTTTTAACTCTCATTTCAAAGTCCATCTGCTTTTTGGACGGAATTGTTATTTTCCAGAAGTTTTAAATATTTATAATTGCTAATGGACAGACTCCGGCATTTCTCTTTTCTATTTCTTATGTAGTTGCTACTATGTAAGACTGCCTGTTGATGAACAGCTAAAGGCAAGTTTAATTCTTCATTATTCTGGTGAACATTTGGAGCAAAGCAAGTAACTACTTTGGAGTTTTCATCCACCTAACTCAGAGCAACATGCATTCTTCAGGACTACAACACCACTATGAGCCTAAAAATGACTAAACCTTTTAAATGCTGTACATCTGAGATAAATATATCTGCTGGTAGCAAATCAGTGGAAGAAAAAAGTTTTACACAGGTCTTTCATATTCATTTAATTACTTTGGGTCCAAATACAGTGGCAATATTAGCTGTTTTCATCACCGATACAAGGTTATACAATTAAAAAAAAAGAAAAAAAAATTAATTTTGACATCTTACTTTCACTTCAAGGCTGGTTTTCAAGGTTTCAGTACATTTGAGTGTTTGCCTATTAAAGCGATTCTTTTATGTATTGGCATTATATGGATAATAAAAGTTTTCCTTACTTAGAGGAAGAAAAATGTTGACTAGAAAACCAGGCTTATAATTTTGACAGTCATTTGCATTTAGAAAGCTAGAAATACACCTTTGCAGCTGACAGAAAGTGATATTTAATGCCTTTTTAAAAGCACTGTGGTGCAAAAGTTGCAAAGAAAATGTTAGAAAGCATCTTGATTACCTTGGTTTTGTTTCAGAACATTATTCCCATTTGATAAAGATTTCACAAGATGTCTTTTATGTCTGCATGCAGGATTTCTTGGCCCTGAAACATGCATAAAGCTTTCCAGCTTCCTTTATTTCGTAAACATGAAAACACAAAGCATGTTGAGCTGCAATCCAGCACAACTTAAATAGGAAGCTAAGAGTAGTTACAGGTACCACGTCTGCTCCTGAATCTTACTAATTTTTGTTGGTTTACAAGCAAGTTTGTGGTTTGTTTTTTTTCCTTAATATGAGTGAAAGATCCACACTTAAAAGAGAGAACACTTGCATCTATAAACCACTCAGGGAAAGTGGTTATACAACAGCAACAGATCTACACAGGATTTTGAGAACAAGACCAATTCGTCTTGTGCCAAAACCTTTTGGATACTAGATCACCTTTTGGTGTAAGGTAAGACAGGAAGGCACCCAGGACAGAGAAAGCTTAGTGCAGAACCAAGCTTGTGTATTCTTACCTACACTGTGTGCACAAACTGAGCACACAGTATTGATTTCAACCCTGGGACCACGCTTCCTAGCAGATCACTTCCTAGCAGCTACAGATGGCAAATACTGCACAAGTTAATGGGTATGCAGATTGCCTATGCTGCACAAAGGCACACAAAATAAATGACAAGGTTGCGTATCAGGCCCACATCATGGCAGACCCGTTAGACCTCTAGGGACACTTGGGCATAATGCAAGAACTGTCCAGCATACAAGTCAAATATAGCAGGGCCGCCAGGCTGGAAAACAACTTTCCAGAAGAGGTCCTGGTTCTGGTGGACAACAAGCTGAACATGAGCCAGCAACGCGCCCTCACAGCAAAGGCAGCCAACAGCTTCCTAAGCTGCATAAGCTGCATTAGGCAAAGCGTCACCAGCAGGTCAAGGGAGAGGATCCTTCCCCTCTACTCAGCCTGGGTGAGACATACCTGGAATGTGGGGTCAGTTCTGGGCTCCCCAGTACAAGGCAGACAGGGACTTACCAGAGCAAGTCCTCCAGCAAAGGGCCACAAAGATGATTAAGGGATGGAAGCATTGCTCATACAGGGGGAGGCTGAGAGAGCTGGAAATGAGAAGCCTTAGGGGGGTCTTATGGACATGTAGAAATACCTGATGGGGGGAGGAAGTACACACTCTTCTCTGCGGTGCCCAGTGACAGGACAAGAGACAGTGGGCACAGACTGAAATCCCACTTAAACGTATCAACAGACTTTTTACTGTGAGGGTGGTCAAACACTGGAACAGGTTGCCCAGACAGGCTGTGTAGTCTCCATCTCTGGAGATACTCAAACCACGACTGGACACAGCCCTGAGCAACCCGCTGTAGCTGACCCTACTCTGAGCAGGGGGTTGGACTAGATGATCTCCGGTGGTGCCCTTCCAATCTTAACTATTCTCTAATTCTCTAAAAAAAACAAAGAGAAGAAAAACAAGATAACTTCTAATCTTTCCCTGGTACAAGTCGTATTAGACAGTACTTGTAAAACTGGCAGGAATGCATACAGAGAAATACGGTTTTTAAGCTGACAGTGCCATTCATTGAAGTTTATCAGTAGACTCGAGCGAGTTATTACTTTGATTCTCCACCCTTCCTAGAGGAAGGAAAAGCTATTTTAAACCCATAAAACGTCTTCTGTCAGATAAACAGAAACTTTTATCTACAGTAGTTTACCGACCAGCTGAGAAAATAAGTGGCAAAATATCATTTAGAAAAACAAATTAGTACATCGTGCTGTTTTCCCCAATCCTTCACTGTCAGTCTTGGATTTTTAAAGAGTACTAACATGCTAATTAGTACATTGTTGAAATAAAAAGTACCTATTGTGATAAATAAGTACACCCCACAGAATATTCCAAGTTATTACAAAAACAAATTTCTTCATAATTCAAAATGATAGCACACACTTTTTCATTATGCAGCATAAGAAAGCGTGCTGGCTGCACACTTACACTCCATCTAAATGTGGCCAATGAAAATCGCTGCCAAAAGAGGTCTCCTTTAGGGGACAAACAAAAAATCAAATAAGAAAGAATGTAATAAAAACATTTGCCTGAGTACTCAGTATCAAACTACCCAAGAAATTAATAAGTTAATAAACCTTTCCATTTAAAAGATATCCATCACACTTAGATTTTATTTTACTATTTCATGCCAATGATGAAGCTGACTCAAAGAATTTAGATTCAAATCTGAATGCGAAGTTGCCCAAAACTGTGTGGCTAGGGAAGAAATCCAAGGAAAAAGTCTGGTCTTTTACTGCAAACCAAAGAAAGTAATTCTCAAAATAAAAAACAACATTTTTTGAAGTCACAAAACAATAAAGATAAGCCAGACCATTTCTTCCCCTGAGGAGCTTTCATTCATCTCACTGCCTTGATACTCCTCCAGAGCAGAGTGGTATCTTCCCTTTGGACTCAAGGTTATTGATGGGCAGCTCCATTCAAAACCCAGAAATACTGGCATCTATCTAATCCCGAGACTCAACCGGGAACAGAACTGCCCTAATCAAGTCTCTTGCCTTGCCCTCTTGCCAGGACGTTTTTCTACAAAAGCTCTGTGCCGTCTCAGTGTCTCCTGACTACATTTTCCCACAGAGAGAGATTCAAATGTGCAGAACTAGTTAACTGCGTACTCCATGACAAATGTGACACATGACTTTCACTGATGTCAAAACAGCATCAGCCACTGAAGTTTACTCAATGTTAAAGAGAGGACAGCATGAAAAGATGGCAAGAGTCTTTATGCCTTCAACCAGCCTAGCGCCCCTTACTAACAGAAGTAAAGAGGATGACCTTGTCACAGTTGGCAAGCATTTATCCACAACTGGATTTAGCTGCATCCTGTACTGTCTGTACAGTGGTGTGGCATGTTAATAATTATTAGTAATAAAACACTGAGGAGACCTATAAAGTAGCAAAGGTTGTTCTGCCCTCCATGTTATGATTATTACAAATGAAGTCAATGCACAGCTAAAGAGCCACTATTCAAAGTCYGGTAATAAAGCCATTTCCAGAGGTAAAATGAGACAGACACCTGAGAACGCTTAAGCAGTGCTGGAGTGTCTGACATACCAGGAATATTTGGGAGGGGAAGATACTGTGGACTTTTTCAACTGACTCCAGTGAGAGAAGAAACAACTCTCACGTTAAAAGGATTAGGATCAGAGTCCTGCAGACGGAGGTACGCTACAAGCCACACAGAAATCAAGTATGTTTTAAAAGTTCCACATATAATAGGAGTAATGCCAAAAATTTTATCAGGATAGACTTTACTTCATTACATTTATTCATAGCCAGATCACAGCTCACAGCCTGTTACCAATGCTAGAGAGCAGCCTTGGCTAAGCCAAGGCCATTCCAGAAGAGTTTCACAGATGAGAAGACGCATTAAGGGATTTGACTTACAGGAATGATTTTAATGTTTTGCTAATCTAAGTGATACTACATTAAACCCATACTAATGCCTAAATTAATAAAGTTTAGAATAGGAAAAAGAAAACAAGATTGCTGTATCAGCTTGCAAAGCCAAGCACCTCATGCCCATTAACCCAACATACATCTCATAATAAAGCCACACATTGAAGAGGAACAGCGTTAAATCCAGCAATGGCTACTGAAGCACGGTGCCTGGTGGGAGGAAAGTTAGGTGCAGTGTGCAACCTAAACACAAGAGCTCGAAGTAGGGAAAGCGAGACATATAATGCTCGCAGGAAAGAATGAAGCTGTCCTAAAGCAGCAATCGCATTTTTCACTTTGTTCAAAGGCTCATAAGATTTGCCTGCCACAAAATAACCGTAAGCTAAGGAAGCACTCTGAAAAAGTGACAGGCAAATGAGCACTGTACCACTCAGTTCCCCATTAGCAAACCATATACACTGAATCCAAAAAGCCTGCATCACTGCATTCTTTAGCAATTCATGGAAGCCAGTTACCGAGTGTTTGTAAAACACCCTTCAGATCCTTCTCTGAGACCCTAGCTCAGCTATGCTTATACAATGGGAATACACCATACACTCCCCAACCATCTGAACCAATTTTAAGGCAAAGAAGCCGTGAAATGCATCAAACCTCCAGCTAACATCTACAGAGCCTTGCATTTCTACTGCCATTTCAGGTTTCCATTTCACTCCAGACCTTCTCATATTATTTAATTCACTTATTTAATGATTTATATAGCACCTATATCCTTAACTATCAGCCATCCTTCTCATATAGCCTTAAAAGGACTTGTTTAGGTTTGCAGGGTGAGGGGGAGGAAAGGGGGTTCCTTCTGAGTGCACTATGTCAAGGTTGCTAGAAGCCAGCAGATCCTGGCCTCCCAACCCTTTTTTAAACAGCAAATTATGAAAACAGTCCACATGCTGTTTCTCCATAAATTCAGTTTTATGATGCTACCCGTAGCAAGAGATAGAATCTGCATTTTGGTGAGAAACAGTATGTGAAGTATTCTATAATTTTCACTTTAAAAGGATGCAAGAATCGCTGGCTCCTTACAAACTTGACATATTCAGCACACACACAAAAATTTAAACAAGTCCTTTTAAGGCTGCATAGCTTCTGTCTTTAAAAAAAAAAAAAAAAAAAAAAAAAACAACAAACCAACCCTCACATATTTGCTGGACTGGGTTGCTAGCGCTTCCCAGGGCTCTTCTCCATCACTCTACAAGAATCAAACCGTGCTCTGTCCCCATAGACAGGGGGACAAAAACGCCATCTCATTCCTCACCAGAGGGGAAGGGATGGCCGAGTGACATTTCTTCCACTCGGCAGAAACCTTAAAATAAATAAATTAAAAAATTAATATAAAAGTACCCTATAAATGGTAAAAAAAGGAAAGCAGGAAAAGTGGAATTGGATTAAGTCATTGCACTAAAACTACAAGCTATTTTTCTGCCCCAGTGACACTATCAATCTTTGTTTGCTTAAGTTCTGCATTTTCTGCCTTCATGATATTAATGTACTTCAAAGCCTGAAGACTAATTGGTACATAGGATTTTATGTCCTATAAAGTGATATGCCTCCATCATAAGTACATTCTATTCAATAAAAAAAAAAAAAGTCTAGAGATTAAAATATCTTATAACTTTTTCAGTTTTTATGTCCTCCAGCACATTTTGTCTCCATGGATACTCAAGGCTCTATTTTTCATTTATTCAGAGTGGAATATGAGCCTTTGAAAAGATATACACAATGCTAGTAGTCCTTACACACAGAAACCACCACAAACTGCTCAGTGCGAATCCTTTTGATCTAAAGTAGTTCTTCTGTGAAAACCAATACTTCTTGTGGACCCCACAAGTCCTGGTCCGAACAGGTATTTTCTATTCCAGACAGCACTTTTGATGAGAGAACATGAGAAAAGAAACGTGAACATCATCTGAGTGAGAAGTTGTTCGAGAAACACCCTGCTTCCATAGCAGAAGCCTCTTAATTGCTAACCTGAGTTTATTTATGCCTAGTTTGTGATTCATTTGTTATCATCGCTGTGCTTTAATGGAAACGATTCTTTTTCTTTTCTGTTTATTGATACAGTCATTGAGAAAAATCACAYCCTTCTAATCTTCCCTTTCTCTAGGCTAAGTGAAGTTATTCTCCTCCAGTCCTCAAGATAGTACCTCTATTTTCTTAAATGTTTTCTTACAATTCCTCCAGACATTAATTTATCTTTCTTGATCATGAGGCACTGAGAGTGTACTCTGATTCCCAGTGAAACTGTACCAGTGCTCTTTTCAATGGTATAAACACTTCCCTTTCTCTACGAAAAATCTAACATCTGATATATTCTATAAGGCCTGTGTTTAGGGAAAAAAAAAAACCAAACCACACACTTTTCAGAAATGCAGCATCTATCAAAGAGAACCATCAAATTATTCTGGCACAATCTGGCTATGGTAAAATTACGCTTAATTTTTCTCTCATCTTCCATTCATCATTATTCCTTGTCTTTAATAATGACTTACTTGTTCTAAAGCCTTTCACACAACTGATGTCAGAATAATCAATCTATAGGTGCCTGAGTCACATTTGTGCTTCTTCTCAACAGCAAGGAATGTATTTGTTATTCTCCAATCATATGTGAGCAGCTCTGAAATTACTATCTATCAAAAATGCTTGAGATCAGATTTTAAATTTTATGTGTCAGTCTGCTACAATATTTTGAGATGTCTGATGAAACAGTGAAAGCAAAACTTGCAGAGAAAAGTAATATATTTTACAAGAACAATCAATATAAGTTAGGAGGAAGAAAACATATACATGACTTTTGACCTTGTGGCATTCTTATGGTCATTCAGGGATGGCTATCACACAGTTTTCAGCACCCAGGAAGACACTTAGGTTTTATTCATAAATCAGAGAGTCTCTTTTTCAGGCCCTCACACAAATTATCTTGGTTTTAATACAGCACCTCCAATGTAATTATTGTTATTGAGAGTGGAGGTAGAAAATATATCTAGTTTTGAGATCATATCTAGATTATTTTTAAGGTATACTCCACCTTCAATGCATTGTGGCTTCATTTCAATCCTCGTTCTTATGTCTGAAGAACCTCTTTTATTTGCATCAATTTCCCCTGTAAAGAGCTGAGCTTGACTTTTGACAGTTTTCACAGAAGCCTTTAACCTTCAAGCCAAGCATGTGTTGCAGGATCTCTGCTTGTCCTTTATTCTGAAGCAGTTAATCCATTTGCATCTCCAATAAAACATTTTATGTGCGGTTCAGACAGTTTGGGGACTTTGTTTAAAAAAAAAATAAAATGACATTTCCCCCGATCTCTTTAGTTAATTTAATTAAATATTTCCGCTTGATTTCTGATTGTATTTTGTTCACCTTTCTATTTGAAATTAATTAAATGGTAAGCAGTTGTTCGAGGACTGTTTTCTTAGTCAGCTCTTCCACAAGGTCATTCCTACATACCAAAGCTAATCCTGAAACACAGTGATCTTTTAATTCAATAACTATTAGGAGAAGAAATATGTTGACTACTACATCCAGAAATATCCTTCCTATCATTATTAATAGTATCTTCTCTAAGAAATAAAAGTTTCCCATAGACATGTATCTCCCAGTAGTATTTCTTTCTCTAGTAACATTAAGGACTTCTAGTACAAAGCTGAACTTGGCATCTACAGCAGATTCCTAACACCATCCCACTGCACCTTGCACCTTAAACCTGCCCAGGACAGGYAAAGCAGGACATGGGGGCATGCACGGGGTCTTTGCTCCACCCCATCAACCAGGAGGCCTTCCAGGCCACCAATAACTGGAATAACCTTCTCACCACCCCCCCACCATTCTGGCACTGCGTGAACAGGTTGGGAAGGACAACTAACAATTTATTTCGTACAGAACTCATCAGTATCTATTTTTGAAGTACTTCCAGTGACAGAAAAATTGAAAACTTCATAAACTTTGCCAAGCTTTTTAAAACTACTTAAGTTTGTGGACTCCTCCTGCCAAAAAATGCCAGAGAACTAGCCAATCTGACCTAACAGAAGATTACCTACATTAGATAGATGTTTACAGATAGACAAGTTTGAAGACAATTTAATCTTGATTTGGCATTTCAGAAGCACCTCTCACCTTTGTAGTGTAACAAAGGCAGCTTTAAGCAATTTGAGTGCAGTTGTATTTATTAACACTTCGCATGAGTCACTACTTCAAAATGTCTTATGCTGTCCTTAAAACCATATTGGCATGCATTTCCTTTGAACATTTTGCTAAGTGCTACTAAAACTTTACAGCCCTGGGGGAAAAGATGTAGGAGAGAACTGGCACACTTACACTTCAAATAATGAGGCATACATAGATCTGTTCCTCTTCTTCCCCATTCAGATTCATGACATACAAAAAAAAAAAACCTTTTACTTAATGTAATGTCAACATTAAAATTTTACAAGTATAAATTCCATTTCCCCCAGAAAATGCAACATATCCCTGGTGAGCATGCACAGCACAAAGGGCCACTGCTTAGCACAAAGATAATGATTTTAAATCTTAAGTGTAGCCATGTAAGAGAGGAATAAAGCCAATATGAATGAAAAATGTAATTTTTAAATTAACTCAGTTTGCAACAGATTTTCTTTAAACAGTATGTACTGTTTTGTGTCTTTTTAATCTTGTATTTTCTGTTTTCTGAAGTTTAGCAAAACAAAGAATAGCACCGGTGAAGCGAATGAATTAGGGCGAGGAAGGGGACTGAAGTTCACATTTAAGTTGTAGTCATCTTTGTCAAATATGTATATTGCGTTCCAGGCAGAAGTGCGATTTTCCCAATGACAATGTATCGACAACTATTGCTAGGCAAATGTAAACGTTGAAGGCTTCCTTCAAATTAAGCTATCCATACAAATGTGGTAGGGAGGCATGTAGGAGCTTCTTCCACAGTTGCTACCACATTAAACCGTAATAAGTGAAGCAGATGTTAATTACTGTCGGGAAACCTTTTGCTTATATGAACGGATTCCTTTTGTTTGCACCACTACTACTGTGACAATAACTAATTTTTGTATGGATAGCTTAATTTGAAGGAAGCTGCCTGGGAGAGCAGAGTGACAGGAGCTCATATCACAGCCTGAAGTCAAAGAGAAAATGTCCTCTGTCCTGATCCCTCTCCCACCCCAACTATAAATGGAGCCCGAGCTTAGCAGCTGACATCAACATTGCACTCATTTAGATGAATACCGCCCTTGGCGATGTTTTCAACTCATGGCTGCCTTTTTTTTTTTAATTTCCCATCTTTTAAATAGATGCCCTAACCAGTTTTATTCTGCAGTTCCTCAGAAGAAGCATCTCCTCAGAGACTGGGATCTGCTGCCTCCGCAGGCAGAGGAGAGGGAAGCTGAGCACATACCTAATCTTTCTCACTCTGCTGGAGTTTCTCTTGAAGCGTCTTTTGCATGGCTCCTGGTTTTGGGGACAGAAGAGAGAGAGGTGGAGTTGGGAGGTAGCAAACTGTAGTTACGGGGGATGAAAAAGGAAGGAAAAGGGCAAAGTATTGATGAGAGAGAAGGGTATAGCTGAGGAGACCCCACTGCCGTTGGGTTTGGAAGCCGGTCAGCAGCCTGAGCACTGATCCCTGACAGCCCCTGCAGCCCCCCGCCCTTGCACGGCACAGGGGGTATAAAAACTCCYGTCAGTCTGCTCTCCCCGGCAGCCATTTGTTTCCACCGTGCATGAAGTCCACATCTGAAGAAAGCAACAAGCACAAAGGACAGGTTCTAGGTAGAGGTACAGAATAAAGATGTCCATCACAGCGAAGAGCCAGCTCCCCTTCCTCAGCCAAAACAAAATGAAGGGGAAAAAATTTGGATAAATACCAGGGCAGCAAAAGTGCAATTTAAGCTAAAAGCTCATGTTGCCCCAAGAATAAATTTCGGCCAATATGAAAAGATGACTATCAGTCACAGAGCTCTGGAAGAGCCCTTCAGCTGAAGGAGTGAACTGAAGAAAAACTACTTCTGAGACACAGAGCCTGCTGTGTTTATGTAAGGGATTACACGTAGCTGTGCGCAACAGAAAGGGGCAGGGATCCACGGCCCAGGAGGTCCCCCATGACTTACATTCCTAGATATTGGCCAAGTGGAATTTTGCTAAACTTTCCAAATATTTTCTTTCCAAAGAAATCACTTTCAAGCTTCAAGCAAGTATGAATAATTACAGGCTCAAAGACCAATTTTCTTATAAAAAGTTACATCAGAACAGAACGAATATGCTGCTTTGAAACCTACAGGAAAAGGATCAGTCCCCTAATTTGCCAAACACACGAGTAATAATTGCACTAGCTTGGTTCCAGAGTGCTTTTTCTGTTTGCTATTGCCGTTCTTTCTGAAGAAGAAATTGATTCTCAGGGGAACAATAATTAATAGACTCAGTCAAGAGATCATTTCCTCTGATCCCTCTGCAGTGCTAAATCGCATCAGTCTCCAGGAAATAAAGTGCAAGTGCTAAAAACAATCTAAGCCTACTACAGATGGGAGGAAGGTGTGTACCGAAGCAATGGGGGGCATGCGCATATTTAAAGGAGCTCTAGAAAGGCTGTTCTTTTTTTTTTTCCATTGTACAGTTTTCCTTGGTGTTCAAGTTACACCTATATAGATTTACTAAGGCTAGAAGTACATGTTTCAGAGGTCATTTAGGAAGTCATTTAAATACACTTAAGAGAGTATAAACCTATGGGAAGTGTAAGTGCACCAAGAAACTGCCAAACGCTCCTCACACAAATATAAAAACCCRGGACTAAGAAGTGGCCTGTAGGATCATCATAGACTCTCCCCTGCACAAGGTCAAATGGCAGACACAGTTTTGATACTGAAGTAGGGAAGAGATACACAAGAATCAAAAGAAGGCAACAGAAAGCAGGCTGTCAAAACTATTATATGACCTGAAAAACTTCTGGGTAAGTTGTTTTTATGCATCAGATCCAGCCTATGTGCTGTAGAAGAGCCACCCTTCTGCAAGCACAGCTGTCAGTAAAGGTCAAGTGCATCAATGTTATTACTGTAAGTTCACCTATGCTTTACCTATACATACACCTTGGCCCTTAAATTTTTCTCCAGGTTGGTATACTCTTCATTCCCAGAACGAATGCAACTACTTCTGCTGCTGTCAAAACTCAACTTTCCCTTTTTTACTTCCTTCTTTTTAATTAAAATTATTTTTGTTCAAAGACAAAAGCTACCACTTAAAAGAGAGGGTTTTTAAGGAAAAGTATTTCAGAGAAATAATTGTCCAAAACTCACAGGTGAGGTCTCAGTACCACCAACACTGAACACACCACAACAGTCCTTAGTCACAATTAGGTATTACACCAGAAAATCTAGCCTCGCATCAGAGCATGGCATGCTGCTCTCTTTTTCACAGGATACAAGAAATGCCCGTATTCATAAAGAAAGCATTTCAAAATGGATAACTGAACTTGGTCTCGGCAAGGTAACTTAAGCATCTTCTAGCAAGAGAGAAAGTTTTCTGTCACACCCTCAAGAGGCCAGCCAGCAAGCCTTGCTCGCTCTCTGGTGTGGTGGCAATGCCAATGACGTTTGTTAAAGACCAATCATAATGTGGTGATGGGGTAATCTTGTGGATAACCTCAAGTGAAATACTTCCAGCAGAGAAGAAATAAAAGAACAGTATATACAAACACAGCATTAAAACGCACACAAATACATAACTAATACATTGTAATATGCATACACAAGAGAAAGATACAAACCAGACATGCTTGTGATTACAAGGGTCTCTTTTCCTAAAGAAACATCTTTGGAGCATCGCTCCTCACTAACATGGTGGGAAGGCAGGTCTGCGTCCTGGCTTGGTCTTCACTTACGTGGGTGTGTCAGCAGGGTTGTTTATAAGCCAGAAAGATTACATGAATGTGTAACTCAATCTCCAAGTGCTGCTCTTCAGTGATGTTGAGCAAACAAAGCTGCAGCTGAAGTCTTTGGGAGCTAACAACCTCCAGGACTAATGAAAACCAAGCCATTGGTAATTAGTTTAAAAGACTCAGGATTCACCAACACAAGAAGGTAGGGGGTTTTTCAGCCCTTTTTTGAGTGCCAGCACAATTTCTATATAAGGAACTTCTAAAGCGTTAGACTCACTCGGACAGAGCATGCGTCAAACACTGGTGCACGCTGGCCGACGAGGCGGTGGTCTTGCAGCGACTGGCTGCTACAGGCAGGCTGGGTGTCTCGGGAAGACACCCAGCTAAACCATCAGTAAGACTGTAGCTACAGTGACCACTCAAACACCGTGTTACTTTCCTCATTTGAGACAAATGAGAACACTCCTGTAGCCTGTGGTTGCTCAGAGCAGGTCAATGCAGTAAGGCAGGAACAGTCCTGACCTTCAACCTTCACTAGATTTGCTTATTTATAACCATCATCGAGGCTGAAAGCACCACACAGGGCTGGGACCATCTGAACTCCGCGCAGTACAACATGGACAGAAAGGACAATCCCAAATGTAAAGAAAACTCATCAGAAGATATAACTACAATGAGTGACAGGGAATACACAGCCATTTGTTTTCCCACTTCTGCTTCAAGCAGAGAAGCCCTTAGGAGATTCAAAGAAAGCTCATGTAAAAGCAACCTCATTCGCCTGATCAATGCGATCAAAAAGGCCTGTTTCTTTATCTGCTTACTTGGAGCCAGATTGAGAAACTGCACGTAGAGTTAAATATTTGTCTAAATACCTAAATATGCAGTGATGAGTCAGAGTATTTATTGTTGCCTTGCTCCAGTCACCCTGTTTAAGTTGCATTCAAAAGGATCCACAACGATAGCCAGAGGCCAGTTCAAGCGGAATTAAAGAATATGAATAGCAAGACACATTAATTCCCCATGGTAACTCCATTAACTGCAGATACTTATCCCAGAATAAATGTGACCTCCTATTTTCTCCCTTGCTTTTGCATCCTCAATAGATAAATATCAATTCTACTGAGTTAACAGAAAACTGAATAGTATTACCATTAGTTTAAAAAAAAAAAAAAATTTATGCCAGAAAACAGTAAGATGAATCACCAAGAACATAACAAGGTTATTTGTGAAAACCAAGGACATACGTACACACTCCCAACACTCTTACCTCTCTCTGAATGCACCAAAATGCATTAAATACTTTACAGAACAAGCTACATACAAGCTCTGCTCCTGTCAGTTTATAAATTTGATTTCATTAAAAACCACGGAACTGACATGCTCAAAAAAGAGAAGGGACAACATAAAGGTTACCCTAAGGATCTGGCATGGTTGCTCAAACAGGGGCACACTCTGTTTCTGATTTGTAGTTAACTAAAATAGCTCTAAGATGACAAGATATGTTTCAGATCAACAGTTTGCTTTCAAATGTTCAACTCTACCTGTGTGCTGACTGCCAGAGAGAAAATAAATATTTGTAATTTGCCTTTTAAAGCAATAAAAACATATTTTTAACGCTAGTCTCTCTAGTACAGAAAACACCAATGTATCAGTTCATACAAAAAGAACTCCAAAGTTTTGCAGTACACATTGTCAATTATTTTAAAGGAAATTTATGTGACATTGTTTTAATGAAATAAAAAACAGAAATAGGATTCAAATTCCTTCCGATCAAAGCAGAATTACTGAATTCCTGAGAACTAAAAATACTGATAAAAGGTGTCTGACAAAATCCCATGTTTTCAACTGTAATAATCATATAAGACATAACAACAGTATACAAGGCACTGTAGGGAAAGAAAAAGATCAATTACTCCACAATTCGAGTTTTCATTATAAGATATAAATTACTGGCTGGACTACTTGCAAAAAAAATTACAAAACCCAAAGAGATTCAAAAATCCCCTGAGCTTCCACAGAATCTAAAACAAACCTCAGAGGTACAAGCTGACCCAGTAATTTCTAACAGATGATTCAGATGCCTACGTGGAAGAAAGAGGTACCACATAAGATTCTTTTTTGTGCTGGGGAGTAGAGGGGGCCGCAGGAGGCTACACACATAGAACAATGCAGAAGAGAGGCCATGTATAAATGGAAAGAGGAAATGGATAAAAACTTATTTTAGAGAAAGACCACATAAGTAATTCTGAGAACACTGAAACTAYCCTCACCCTTGTCAAGCAGCCACGCGAATGCTGGGATTTTCATAAGCAATGACTGAAATCTGCTTTGAGTGAAGATGAAGTTTGTTTTACTCCAGACCTCAGTGTGAGCAAAGTTGCAGCATTTCAGAAAACTTCAGATAGAGCATTTGTAATATATACTGTAAACAACACATTCATCTGTGTAAAATGAAACCTTGACTTAGCCTGGCCTAGCACCCTTAAGAGAGGAACAGTGTTAGATCAAGTTAGAGATCAAACTTACAAGTGTCTCAAACACATGACTAACACACACAATGCGATGACAATCTATACAGGACAAGGGGAAAAACAGAGAGGGAATCATTTTAACGTCAATCTTCTACGTCTTTGCAGCTGAAGCTCTCCGGCACAAGTAAATTTGAAGGGTTCAAACCAAAGCCTCACCTTGCAAAATGACACCAGCAAAATCAAAGGAAATATAATTAACAAAGGAGAACAGCATGACGATCTCAGTTCTAACAAACCTACCTTGGAGAATGTGTGTTAGCAAATTAGATATGAAAACACACAGACACACACAACTTGGGAGAAGTGGAAAAACCCTGGTATTTCCTGCGACTTTAGTGAAAGGGATGTTCTAATGTGCAAAACCTCACACACTAAAGTAAATAATTGTCAATAGCCAATTGCATTATATTTATTTTAATGCCAAAGATATAGCAAAGACTAGAAAACTGATTTAAAAGTGTAAATAGTCCACCAGAAACAATACAGGATCAGTTGGGCTGATAATGTGCTCTGCATAGAGTTTTGATGAAATTGTTGTGGATGGCTTACAGAGCATCTGTATTTCACAATGGGTCATTTTCTCATTTTCTTGCAAGAGACAAAATTTAAGAGAACTTCTAAAAAAAAAGCAATTATCAAAAAAAAACATCCTCAGGAACAGGTTACTAAAGACAAGGAATTCAATGTTTCTTCTTCAGTTGGAATTTCTTTTTCAGGCATGAATTTGACATAAAGGGCAAGTGATTTAAACAACTGGTACAAAATAAGCCACAAGAAAGATATAAGTCAACTCTGCTTAATGTTACATGCAAGTTAAGGTAACAGGTACCATATTTATAGTCACAGATAATAACCGTAAGGGCTTCCTGGCAGTAATATCTCTTGCCAAACACTTTGGGGTTATGCTCAGAGACAGAAAAAAAACCCCAGCAGCTTGCTACTCATCAGATGTGCTCTGTGTGCATTTCAACTACTCTYCATTTACTCTAGGGACAGAAATACTGCCCTTCATCTTTTTCAGCCCCGCAGAGAGAAAAGGACTTGCCACAGTATTAAAAGAGTTTTGCTGTACAGTAACAATTACTGGGTATTTTGTATTGGCAACACCACATGAGAAAGAAAAAAAAAAAAAAAAACCCCACACAGCCCAAGGCTTCAGCTCGCTAAATGTACAGGACTGGCTCCTAGCAAAGGCATCTTTTCAAATTCAGCTGTGCAGACCTAAAAGTCACAGAAAGACAATAAATTTGAGAATCCGAAGTGTCATTTTTTCCCGTCACTTGACAGAAGATGTCTGAATGCCATTATGACATTTTAAAGGTACAAAAATAAGTCTTGCTTACCTGGGTTTGAGAAAGCCTGCACCAATCCAAATACAGAATTAGATGACTTTAAATGGATGATGGAAATGCATAAGTGAAAAGTGATACAAAATGGTGTGACACACAGTATGGGAAAACCCAAATTCATCCCACTGCAGGAAGGGCCACAGTCTTGACTATAGTTCAGCCTAATTTACAGTCTAGTAGGCACACTATGACAAATTTAATTTATAGCCAGAAATGCTGTTCTAGAACTGAAGGATTTAAATAGTCTCCAGACATTATGTACCCTCTCCAGAAGTAAAAATATATGGTTCTGTTCAGCATCACTGACAACAAACAAATTCTCCAAATTCATGCAAAAAGACTCAATAAACTGAGAGTCCCAAATTTCTCATATTAAGGAACGCTTTCAAAGACTACAGCACTATCAGATAATTAAAGATTTGCAAGGGCTTCTTCTGATGCCATGAATCACCTGTACTGGGATAACTATTCTCCATTAGAGAACTCACAGCAGGGAGAATTCTCCCCCCCGCCCAAAAAAAAAAACCACCTTAGCCAGAAGGTAAATCATCAACTGATCAGAAATCAACATTTTTCTGTAAATAAATGCAAACAATTCATAATCTCCTTGTTAAATACAACATATTTTCTGTAAATAAATGTACAATTCATAATCTCCTTGTTAAATTTAAGTAAGAAATACATTTGACCAAGTAATGTACAATTATGGAGAATGACTGCATAGTTTGCTCCTTTTTATCCTTTCTCTCGTCTGTGATTCTGACAGAGATTGACTGTGTTGCAACATTTTTATCGTCTTAAATTCCCATAAATACAGAATTTGACATTGCTTCACATGGACTGTGCAGTTGTGCATGGAAAATCCTGACTAAAATGCAGGTACATTCTGAAAGAAGATAGGTAAGGGGGCAATAAACTTCCCAACTTTGCATTTAATTAGTCTGTTTTCCTGTAGCCTTAGACTGAATTTCAGATTTACATCAATTTAAATCAGACCTCTTGGATACATTTCAGGACAGGGACATGCAAAAAAAAATTCCATAAATATTTATAGAGGAATTCATACTGATGCTCCTCATTAACTCCAAAAGCAAAGCTCATCACTAGCAACTTCCATTTCTTGCAGCCAGAACATCCAACTGCAGACTCACCCAGCCACACAGAAACAAAGCAGCCCAGGACCAGCTACCTGCCAGAATGATGCACCAGCAAAGTCCTTGCCTGAAAGAAAAAAACTATGTGTCCTGAAGCTCAAACTGAGCAGGGGTTCACTTTCTGATGAAGAAGAGGGACTACGAACCACCTCTGGAAAACCCACTGGCTTTAAATCCAAAACTGCCAGGACATGCTGAGAACAGGATTGACTCATGGCCTCGCGTAACATTGCATGGGAGTAGGTGAAATCTTTTGCCATTTGCTCCTGGATGTTTAGGCTTTTTGTGCATCACATGCAACTGGAAGCGAGGGATGCAATGCTCAGGTGTTACACGGTGCTACACCTCCACTAGCAGCCGTCTCCGGCGTTCCTCCAACAGTCGCCCCGGGGGTGCAACACCACGGCAATTCAACTCTGAGGTTACAAGGACACAGGTCAGCAGCTCCCTACTAGAAAGGGTCGTCTCCAATTCCTGAGCTGAACAGAAGTGCTAAAATGCACTGCCTGTCACCCAAACGATGCTGAGGGCTATGCAGGTGTATGTCAGACATATCTCCAGTGAAAATAGGTCATTGAGATACGTACATCTTCAAGACCTGAACAGCTCACATTCCTCACTAGAGGGATAGCTCCTGAGGTTCACGCTTACTTCTCATACAGGTTGACACAAAACCTCTCCGGTCATTGCTCCTACCCCTACCTTYGCATCACACCGCAGACAGCACAAGAAGTATGAGATTCAGCAGCTGCAACTCTGAAAGATATCCACCCTCCAGTAAAAAGCCAAGTCATGCCCTTTCTCTCCTACCACCTGTTTCTACCATTTGTCCAGATGTGCTCAGATGCTGGAGCGGGCTCTGAACCCGAGTACGAAAGCACTCACAAGGAAAGACCACAGAAACAGGCATCTGGGAGAGGAAGCAACCAGCTAATCAGGGGTTTCCCCAATTACCCATAGAGATCTCTGCCTGCAAACACACAAAGTCTCCAACCTTCTGCCACAAGTTCCTCAGTACCATACTCCGCWCTAAAATAAATTACTCACTTGCTTTTATTTAAGATAACTTAAATCGAAATGATGAATATTTCCAACATCCAATATGTGCAGATACCAAAGCTAACATTAAAGGGGTACATAATCACAGTATGCAAATATTAATGACAGCCTGCAATGACATAGGGCACAATCTACCACAGAGGAAAAAAGGAAACATTTAAGGCCACAGTACCAATTAAAGGATGTTTTGCCCAGAGGGTCACTGGAATGTGAGACAATTTGCCAAGAGAAACAGAGGGTGTGGCCTCCGCGCAAAGCTGGACTCAACATCTGTTTCAAGAGCCGCAACATATTTCAGCAAGAACAGGACCAGGTTGCAAGTACCTATGGTCTTCTTCCTACACAATTTGTTTAGGGGTTTGGTTTTTGGTTTGGTTTTCATACAGATAGCACTGTATATACTATGCTCATTCAAGACCCCACCTGGAAAGTATAACTACATTTCCAAGTTTTTAAGCAAGCTTAATATCCATTTATCAAACGATGATCTTCAGATTCTTTTCCACAGCTTGTGTTTAAACAAAGTGCTTTGCAAGCCTCAGGATATTTATTATAGGACCAGACTGGAAAAAATACAGTAATCTACTCAAAYGAGAATTTCAGCCTGCAAGGATTCTGAATCCATACGCCAAGTCAAGTATAGATGAGCATAACAGGAGCTTTTACAAACTAACAGGCAAAAGGAGAAAATAATCAACATTAAACACCACCTAATTTAGGTCTCGAAATCAAATCTGACACACCAGACAATGCAATCAACTTTCTAAATATGTAAACCTTTGCAAATATTATACCCCTTATCAACACTGAAAGAAAATAACTGCAAGTTTCAGGAGACACAGACACTCAGGCCAAAGTTTGGGTGCTACACTCCAGGTACCTATTAGGTTTTTTTGCTGTTTTTTTTGCTGCAGGTACAGGTATTCCATTAGAACAAGAGCAGCAAACAGCCCTTGCACAGGTATACTACTCGGTGAAGGACAGAGGTACTTACACAAATTAAAGAAGTTCAAAAGACCCTGTAAGCACTTCATGTAAAAGAGACTGTTTCTTAGATTTTACTTTTATTTGGAAATTAAATTCTAAACAAATTAAGTTTTGAAGAGCTGTGGCCAGCAAAAATACTATTTTTATGTCAACAGAAACAAGTATCACAAGCAGGTAACCTCCTTCTTCACAGGACCATGCAAAGACACTCAGGTATAAAAGATAACTGATTAGCAACTGAAAGTAAATAAAAGTAGAACCAACTACCTAAATATATCTGTGACCTCAGTCATCTTCCATTTACACGGCTTCACTCTTCAGGCTGAAAGAAATGAAAAAATCTGCCTGCAAATTTCAAAAAGCTTCTGGGAAACAGAATTGAAATGCAAACCATCAGCCTGTGAGGGGAATACCGACCACATGGAGTCCAACATTTTTAGTGAAGGGTACTTCTGTATCACACCATCTTTGCATCTGAACATCTCCTAAAGGTTAGCATCGTTTCCACGTGCCGGTTCTTTTAGAAGAGAAGGATTTCTGCAGAAAAATAAATAATAAAAAAAGGACTGGACAAGCGCCCTGCTCAAAAATCACCAAAAAAGGACATGACAGAGACCGAAATCCTCAGTTCTCATCTTGCACTTCATCTGCATGGCTAGCCTTACTTCCAGGCACAGGTTGCTGATTTTGGCCACACACGACCTTGCTGCTCAGGCAGATTTCCTCGATACTGTGAGCACAAAACCTCATCCATCCAGCAGCTTTACGAAGGACTATGGCTGGTTGATCAAATCCCCTCTTGGAGAAGCGCAATCAGCATAAATGRTACCGGGGAAGTATACCGCTCTATCAGAGCCGAATGAGTGTGTGCCTCGCTGAATAAAGACCCTGAAGCTCCACTCACGTGGAGTCTTACTAAACAGCACAAGAACTGTAATTGCGCTGCACTGATCGGTTATACTATGTAAAGACAGGCAGAGAAATCGAACAAAAGGGAAGCTTTACCTCCTGCTGTCTATACACATGGTGGCCACTTTCTCCATAGTTTAGGCCAATATCTGAGGGCAGACTAATACAACCACATCAGCGTGGCTCTGCACCTGACCTAGCAAGCCTTGCCAAACTCAACCTGCACCTGCCCCCATCTTTTCTCCTGCACAGGAGAGAAAGGACATGTGTGTGTGGAGAGCCCCGGGAATACATTAAGAGCTCAAGCGCTGCAAAAAATATGACCTGATCTGAATTGAAATCTACTTCCTGCAACTTTTTAAAAGCCCGTGACACACACAAGAGCTCTTTGCTTCCTCTCTTCCCCTCATCCTAACTCTTCAGCATTAACTCATGGCCGCTTTGCACAGCAGATAAAAGCCGGCTGGACTCACTTCAGATTCCATCAATCCCAATCAAAGCTTGGCCTTGGTGTTCACCTATTGAGCAACAAATAGCACTCGTTTCCTATATTTACACATGCTCTTTAGAGATTAGTAATAAAAGCACTTTCAAATGTTGCAAAAGTATAAGCATGAATCATTGCCAGCACTAGGAATTTCACCCAAATGAAGAATGAAGGACTGGGCTCAACAGCGATCGGAAATCATATTCCTTCAGCAAAACATCCAACACGCATTAGGTCAACGTAAGTCTCTGGTGAATAAAATCCGAGAGTTGGATGCCAAGTGTGACATTTACCCATTCCTCTGCTGCTAACTGCCTCTTCTATAACTTGCTTATCTGATCGAGTTGGAAGTATTCTTCACAATTTCCTAATTAGAAAACAACACCTACAGAGTGATTTAATTTTTTTTGAACTAGTTAACTCTGCCTTTAAGTACCTGGAATACGAGAAAATATGCAGCTGTCTCCCATGGAGCAGAGATGTTTAAACTACAGAGCCTGGTGGGCAAGAACTTATTCTCATGTCGAGCACTACCTGAATCTCACAGCCTGTCTTCCACCTCGCCAAACCTGACCACAAATGTACGTTACAGTTGATCCAGATATGCACCGGTCTGGTCTGCTCCTGCGCTGCTTCTGGCTGGACAGCCCCGTTGGGAAGAGAGAGAAATCAGACAAATGGTCTAGGTGAAGGCAGCACACTTACTAGTCCTGTAAGATAAATTACTTGTAGGATTTACTATAATCACTATAATAAATGTGGTCTGCTTGTGGCAYGTAATTTTGTTGTTAAAAATCTGCGAGAGGCTGAAGGCTCGAGTCATCAGGCAACATGTCTTGAAATCAGAAAGGCAAGCAACTCTCTTTAAAAGTGGATTCTTGCAAAACGCAAGCAAGCCCACAGGAAGATTCAGTGCTTGGGTCCTCCTCACAAAGAGATTTTTACAGTCCTAGCTTACAGTTCTACAGCATCACCACCAATCTCGCTGTACCACTTCGAATTATTCTGCAATCTAATTTTGTTACGAGTAACAATTAGCATTACTACAACTAGAATACTGGAGGAAAATGTCTATTATCCTCTTATTAATTCCCTCTGTGCTCCAAAAGGCATTCTGCAGTTCACCAGTGTCATAGTTTCCCTTGCAAACCGTTTCTTTTGTTCCCTCCATCCTTCCACGCAGACTGACGGATTTAAGACGGTAAGAGCCAGCAGCAGGCCTGCCCACCGCACCAGCAAAGGGTCAGCTGGGTGCAGGCTGAGCCAATATGCAAGACAAAACAATGCCCCAAATACTGCTGGAAGCAGGGAAAAACCCTTCTTTTCCCAAAATACTCTGACATCTGAATTAGAGGTGACCTCGTTATCAGCAATAGATTCAGAGGCTTAAACCAACTCATAGTTGTGTCCTCCAAGGACCCACACATCCCCTCTGCTCCAGCTGCCAGAACTCCCAGTTTTTGGCCCCAAGGAAGAGTCTCTCATCTTCTCTTCAGATGAATCCCCTGTGGTACCCCACAGCTCATGGCAGCCACTTCCAAAACCTAGCTCCTCCCCATTTTCTCATATCCCCTGGTTAAAGACAGCCAGAGTTTCCTCATCAGGGCAAACGTCCTTTCCCTTCAGGGAAATCCCTTCTGGTAAATGTTTCAAGACAAAACAAGATTAAAGATGCTACACCAAGATTAAAATAGCTATATCCAAACCAGATCATACTTCAAGCTTCCTGCTTTGGACCACTGAGGGGCCGGTTGGCTGGGCAACACCCAAGGCTATTTTGAGTCTTTTCTTCACATATGTAAAAAACTACATTTCAAGTTACCAATGGATCTCTTAAAATAAAGTAAGTACAATATTGCTTTCTGGTGTTTTAGCCAAAATACGTGAAGCAGCTTTTAATTCCCCCTGTAACTGCTGCTCAGTTGAAAAAAAAAACACCAAACATATGAATTTAGGAACCAACAGGAAGAAATCCCAAGTTGGGAAGGTGACCATCCCTCTTAACAAGATCTTTTGAAAAATGTTCCTGGAACATTTGGAGGTCTTAGTATCAGTTATAAACACCACAATACCAAAAATAGCTTGTCAATCAGAGTGAATTCAGCTGGATGATTAGTGGGCAGGTAAAACTAACCTAGGTCTAAAAATTAAAGGGTACAGCTCAGCCAGGCAACATACAGCGAGGATGAGGTATTATTTAACTTTCTACAAGTTTTCATAAAAATACTATATAGATATAAATATCAGAAAGGGAGAAGAGGTCTCTGGGCTGGTGAAAAGACATTAGGAGGGAAAAAAAAATCATTTATGTGACTCAATGCAAGTGTAATCTTTTTTTTTTTTCCCTTTTTTTTTTTTACCTACTCTCCTGTAAGATATTTTTATTCTCTATCAGCTGGCTGATTTCTTTTAACTTATTTTTCACTGAAAAAAATGCTTCGGCTGGTTAAAATTACCTCTTTGCCTACTGGAGCTTTTTGGTGAGTCAACACCAGTGCTGAGTTCAAAGGGTAAGTGTGACAATTACCAGTCATCCCACTCACACTTAATATACACCGGATCAAATGCGCATTATCATGTTGCACTGGCAGTAGCACACTGCAGAGCTAAGGAGCTGGTATAGAGGACCCAATGTCCAAACCGTACAAATTTCAGAAGTTTACACTCCAGCTGACTCTAGCTCAGTCCTGAGGCTCGAATACCCTCCAGGCACTGGGCAGCACCAGGAGCACATCCCCCAGTTCAGCATCACCTGAACAAACGCTGTTTCCCACGCTCCAGGACTGCCCCAGGACACGAACCAAGGCACACGAGTGGGGAAGACTGGGAGATCCCCTTCAAAAGCACACTGCTGATCTGAACCAAGATGCTAATGCAGATGCCTCCTGATGCACTTTTATGAAAATCACGAAACTTTAATTATCAGTCCTGAAAAGCAGAAAAGCCCACCACAGAAATCACTATAATTTCTTCTGCCAATAAACTGCTATTAAATACTATAACACTGTATAATTTTTATTTCACAGTTATCAAAATAATCCAAGAACTTGATTTGTATTTACATCACACAATTATTCAAAGTTAATGAGAACGGTACTAAGTTACATTTAAGCAGTAATTACTAAGGCCCCAATCCAACAAAGCTCTAAAGTCTTGGCTTATCTTCAGGTCAACAAGCATTTGTTTTCAATTAGGCTATTCATAGACTTCACATTAAGCGTATGCAGGGATAATGCATAGCATCCAGGTCCATATTCTCCAAACAAACCAGTAACATCACCTGCAAAAATCACTTACCTCCTAAATATATCTGTGTTGCAATTTTATTATTGAAATCTAGCTTACAATAGTAAAAAAATATTTTATTTTAAAGTATTATTCTTAGGTGCACAATTTCCCCTTTGCTGCAATATACAGCAATCAAAGAGCAGTGGTTTTGCAAAAGTGGTAATGGTCATCTGAGGTGGCTGGCCATCCTGCTTTTTCCTTTGCATGCCTGCTGACCTGAACTTAATGCACTATCTGCTGCCGGCAAGAAAATGGACTGATACCCAACTGACAGAAACAATAATGTGTTTGTAACTAGTAGTTAATGGTAGACTGACAAGCACAATCACGGGAAGTAATAAAAGTTTCATTGAGCTGGCATGTGACGTGACTGTCATTGGTCTCCTATGTGTCTAAATACGAACGGGGTGATTGGTTACCCTATTAAAAGAAGATATTCCAATTCATTTGATGCAAATAACTAGTTTCCCGGCGAAATCATCACTACTCATACATGATAAAACGTATTTGCTTCTGTACAACTATTTTAGCCAACATACCATTACCTACAGTTGAGTGGGTATAAGAGTATTTACAAAGACAGACCTTAGCCCTCCCCCCCCAAAAATAAAACAAAAAAACCCAACCAACCTCTTCTACTCTAAACTGTTCTCACAAGATTTAAAAAATAGGCATAAAAAGAAACTTAATTTAGTGGCCAGTAGTGGAGGAATCAAAGTAAACCGAGAAAAGCAGACGGCAGCGTATCCTGAAGTGATGCAGTTACCAACCCATCCTGGCAGTGCTAGCAGCCGTACCAGGACCAGAAAAGCAAGCCTGCTGTGACTGACAATTCCCACTTAACTCCATCAACAGCAGTAAAATTATTATCTACATGACTGTAAAGGAGAGCAGCATCAGAACCTCGTGTGCTATTACTCGTGCTAGCATTTATTTATGACTTCAGGAGAGGAGACAGCTGGTTGGTTTTATGCGGCTTTTTTTTTTTTTTTTCTGCCCGAGCAACCGAGAAAATGCTCCTAATAAGGCTGGCAGAAAGGAAGTGGCTTCTCAACAGCGCAACCTCTTTTGAAGGAAATAATAAAAAAGATGGTGTTATTATCTCAAACGCAGCCGGAGCGGTGCCGGAACCAGTTACCGGGAGCGCTTCTGGTGCTGGGGCTTCAGCCCGCTCGTGAGCCGAGGGACACCCGCGCGGCGTGGGGCCACGCTCCCGGGACTCCTCCGAGGCGCCGCCCCACGCCGGAGCGGCCTCGCTCCCCCGGCTGCCCCCCGGGGAGGCGCCGCACCGCCTCAGTCCCTGCGGACGGGCTGCAGCCCGCCTTCCCCGCGCCCGGGGTCCCGCCGCGCTCTCCCCGCCGGGGCAGGGTTGCCGCCAGCCTCCCCCACGCCCGCCGCTCACCCCCGGCGGCGCCGCGGGCCGGCTTCCGCGCCTGGGCGCCCCCACGGGCGGACGGACCGACGGACGCAGCCACCCCCCGGCACACGTGGGCGCACCGTCCTCCCAGCCCCCGTCCCGCGCAGCCCCTCCGCGGGCACTCACTGCGTAGCGCAGCGGCGGCTTCTCGCCGAACACCGAGTCCCCCATGGGCGCGGGCCGGGCGGGCGGAGGGGCCGCTCCCTGCACACAGCGCGGCGGCGGCTGCAGCGGCGCGGGGCTCTGCCCTCAGACGGCTGCGGCAGCCCGGGGCTCCCGCCCGGCAGCCTGCGGCCCCGTCCCCCGGCGCCCCTCCTCGCAACTTCTGCCTCCACCCCGCCCCCGGCTGTCCCCACCCCGCCGCGGGAGCCGGCAGCCCCTCGGCGGAGCCGGGCGGCCGCGGGAGGAGGAGGAGGAGGAGGAGGCGGAGGCGCCGCCGCTCCCCCGCGCCGCTGGAGGGGCGGCGGTTTCAGTCCTCCCGCCCAGCGCCGGTGACTCCCCCGCGGCGGGGCCGGTCGCCCGCCCGCCCGCCTCCCCCCGCGGCGCTCAGCCCGGCCGCACCTGCCGGCTGGGGCCGACCCGCGGTGCAGGGAGGGGCGGCGGAGGGAGCCCTGCTGCGGGGGGGCCGCCGCGGGACCGGGCTCCCGGAGCGCTGAGGGGAGGAGAGGGCGGCGCCGGGGCGGGGGGGCTCCGTGCCCGGCTCGGACCGTCCCGGGCCGTCCCCAACACCCGCTGAGGGCCCGCCGGGCGGGTGGAGGCGCTGACCCAAGCCCCCAACCGCCCGGGAGGGGCGGCTGCAGCGACCGCGTCCCTCACCCCCCCCCGGGCAAAGCATCGGACCGAGCCGCGCCGGCGCGGCATTAACGCGTCCCTCCCCGCACCTGGAGCTTGGCGGGGCAGCCCCGGTCCTGTAAGGGACGACCTGAAGGTGAAGGAGAGAGGAACAAATAAAACCAACTTTCTAATACGTGTTTTTAGAATGCGTGATGTGGGAGGACTGCCTCGCGATTCTTGAACACATAGGCTTTGAATAATGAAACGCTATTTCCCGGCCTATTCGTTATTTTATGAATGTGTATTTACACAAACGGTAGAAGACGAAACAAATGCTGAAGGAAAATTGCGTTCTGCTGTGTTATAATTAGTAGTGACTTCTGTGTGACTTGCCTAGGGAGACTGTGGCATCTCCATCAATGGAAGTGTTTAAAAATACATAAACCTCCCTCAGTTCGGCATGACCTCAGCAGAGTGAGCCTAGGGACAGGCTAGATGATTTCCTGAACCCTCTTCCATCTTTTTAATCATTTTTCAATGCTTTGCACAAACTTTTGTTAGCACAGTAACTCCCCCAGTTACTGTCCGTCGTTCTCTGAGGAAGTGGCCTTATTCTAGTGCTGCATGACCTATATGAAATTAATGAGTTTTACTGTTTCCAACCTACAATCTAGGCAAACCTGTTACCAGTGCATTGCTTTATCTTTAAACAAAGGTAACATAGGTCTTTTGGGGAAAAAGAAAATTAATTTTTTGGGGGAAAAGAATGTAAAATAACTCAAAATACATGCTGGAAAGATAAATCGGTTGAGCCAAAGTTTTTATGTGCTCTGATGATGATGTACTGTACCCAACAAGTTACCAGTTACGGATCTTCCATGGATCTTAATTCCTGTTGCAGAGGAAATAATGTTTAAGAGTTCCCATGGACAGGGAGGTAATTTTCAGTTAACTTGGCATGAACAAAGAATAAATATCTGCATTTACCCATAAAGTCCATTTTTGTCTCTCGGGTGAACAATCTGCACTACTCCTCTTCCTGGAAAACGAGGCAGGGGAGATACTTGAGCAGTTGCAGAGCACGTATTGGAAAGCAGCACGCAACAGAAAGAAACCTGACATATGAAACATTTCAAATCATCAGGATCTCCAAGCAGGCAGGGGAAAAAAAGTTTTAAAAAAAGGATCTGAGTGCCTGATTTTCCTTCTGAAGTTCTGCTTTTTATTTATTTCAAGAAGATGGTTTCAACCTGAGAACTCTACAGGTATCATATGCTCTGATTCCAGATGTTTTTTCCTCTGCTCTGCAGGTATGGCATTTGACCACAGAAAGCAACAGAAAGCAGGAGAACAAAATTGGGGAGAGGCGTATAGGATTTCTACCCTCGAGCTCTATAGCATCACCACCTTCTTTTTAGCCCTATCTTCTGACAAGAGTCAATGTAAAAGGAAATGCTAAACATCAGAAAAGGATTAAAACATGAGGGGGCATGTTTCAATAAACACCCCAAAGTGAAAAGAATAGTATGGAGGTGACCAGGAACCGGCAACTGGAAGGTAGAGAAGAAAAGGCTAGCAAAGGGAGAGATGCAAAACTTCGAGGAAACAAGAGTAGTTTAGGAAAAGGGATAAAACCATAAAGCCAGGAAGGTGAAGAATGCCCCAGAGGGAGAAGCCAGAGAGGGGAAGGACTGAAGGTGAAGTTTTGCAGGTTGAACTCGTCTGACCTACCGATTCATTGCCACCGTAATGGAGAGTCCGGCTCCTGTAACCCTTTTCATCCCCCACTCCCAGCCGCACGCTGCCACCCCCTGCCTTCCTTCTGCCTCGGTGCTTGTCGCAGACCAATACAGCAAATGGAGCGCACAGATTTCTTCCCATTTAGCAGGCTGAATCCGCTCTCCCAGGGAGGAGATGAGTGCCAGAGCTGGCACAAAGGAAAGTGGGAGGTTGTCTAGTTGGGAGCAGGATACCAGSGGCAGAAGAGGAGCATGCATGGAAGTACCTTTGCAATAGTGACAGGTTCCTACATTGGTGCAGCTAAGATTAAAAATAAAGAATATGCAAGCAGGAAAATGTAGTAGAGCTTTTTACAATGACAAGGAAAGAGTTACAGGCAAGAGCTTACGGTTTGAGGGGGGATGTCAACCCAGAAAAATGCAGGTTTACTAGATGCGGGTTTTTTCTGTCCACACAATATGAAAAATAGGGAGAAAAGATTTTTAATTCTTTTCATTTATAAAATCTTAAAGGATTTGGTAAGTTGCAGCTATCAGAAATTTCATAGTACAGTTCAAGATTTTTGTGTACCTACTAACAAAATTTAAAACTAATTGGTAATTACAGAAGGTGTTTTCAAAGGCTAGACCTTAAAACAAAAGCCTTCTGGATTTTGAAAGCAAGGTATCATGGCTGTGACTAGAAAGCTCACTTATGCTGTGTTTATGGTGGCCAAGGAGTCTCTCTGGCTTCAAATTGCACAGGATTTGGAGCACACCCCTGGTCTGCAGTGAGCAGTAACCGACTGAGCTGTACTACTCAGTTGCTTGCAATCATCCGTCCCTCTTTTAAGCCACTTAGCAACTAGGATTAACATACGGATCTTTCACGTCGGTTCTGACTACCTTTTCCCCTTTCACATTCCTCCTTTATTCACATTTGTTTATGATTCCTCCCTGGTGTTCCTTCCAAATTTCCTTCCTCCTTTATTTACCTGATAAGGGGTACCCAAGGAATGCATGCAGCTCACTTTGGGAAGTGTAAACCTTCCAGGTCAGCTTCTCTTAACAGGTGATACAAAGCATAGCAGTTAATTTCCTGGGTAATCACTCAAAGGCTGCTCAATCAAGAAAAAACAATATAAACTGGAAAATTTTCAGTAATTCATTTTAAATCATTTCTATTGTATGAGGTACTGCTTCCTTGCATTTTTTTTAATGCTTTCTGTGATTCCCTTTGTGGTTGTTCCTTATGCTGCTTTAAGAGGCTGTAATGTGTGCTTTACACCTGCAAAAGTAGATTACAGTAAAACCTTCACTCCTTCTCTCCTATTTATCATTCGTTGTTGACAACAGCAAAGAAGAATGAACAACATTTCAGCTAAAATTTAGTTGCTTCCAACACAGCAGCTGGGAAATGAGTAGGTAATTGAATTTTACTGTGCTGATCATTAATGAAGCCAGGTTTTGTTTTTCCAATATTACTGTATGAACCGAGTGCTTTCTCAACACTAATTGCTATTACACAAAGGAAACTAGCTATACAGTTGCAGACAGCACACAATTATGAAACTGGAGAGAAGTGACTTCTCCACTTCTCTGCCACAACTTCTGGAACTAGTGACTCAAGCTGCCTGATGTCACATCAGATGAGGTAGGAAAAAGTTTCCAAATCCAGCCTGTTACGGGAGGGAAGCCAGCTTGGTCCTTATGGCAGTAATGGATTTGTCCCACCTCAACGTAAACATCTACAATCTCCATCTTGGCTTATCACCCGAGGCTCCCCTAGCCCACAGGAAGAAACCGACACATCTGGTGGACAATTTAAGTCATTCCAAGTAGACATCTAAAATAGGTCACATAAATTGAAGTGCCTACTTCACTCCAGTGGGAGTCCACGACAATTAGTTCACATGTCTGCCCTTCAGGCATCTGCAGTTAAGTGAGGGGAAGCCCACCTGGGAGCCGAGTTATGGGATCAGCCTTTAAATCTCACTTTGACTTTCAGAAAAGTCCTTAATAGTCTCAGTGACTTGATTCTTTTCATTCCGGAAAGCAGGGGCTACTGTTCTTAGCGGGTGAAAAAACAGTCGACATCTTCAGGTGAAAAAGCTTCAAGCAAGCATGAAGGTCTTGTTTTGTTTGACCTTTCTAATAGCACATGAATGCAGCTTCCACACAGAGCTAACTCCAAATCGGGAAAAGACTTGCCTCTGTGGCTGCTGAACTAGGGCCAAGAGTGATACTGGCAGCACACTTCTTCCTTGGGGAATTAGCACTTTTCTTATTCTGGCCAAATGCTCTTTCGGTCATTACAAGTTACAGTTTAAGTCTATTTCCCAAAAAGAAGAGAGAGAAAAGATGACAAGTAAATCAAATGCATAAAGCTCTATAAACAAAAACTAGAAACTAAGCAATCACAATTTAGGCATAATACACTGCAAAAATCCTTTGTTCAGAACTAACTTTTTTTTTTTAGGTATTTATTTGCTACCTATCAAAATATGTTGATAGTTTCTCACCAGTTTGTAACAGAACTAAGGAAAATAGTACTTAATGCTCATGAAGAATGAAGTGCCACCGCACTCGTGGAGATGCTTTTTCACAACAGTGACATAAATCTTCTCAGACAAAAGAAATCGTATTTAGGAAGAACTCGATCGCTGTAATTTCCTAGATGTCTGAAACCCCTTTATACGAGATCTAATGCCCTAGAAGAGCATGACACTTACAGCTCCCAAGGAGCACAGTGCCCGAGTGTTGCTCTTACCGGCGGAGAGGAAGTGAGCGCTGTATTCCTCGGGAGCAGACACAAAGCAGCCTGTGTTCCCCAGACACAAACACCCATCTTGTGCTTGCACCAGGTGGTGCAAACTGAGAGGAACTGCACCCTGTGCGCACCCACGTAACGCTCCGGCACCGTCCAACTSTGTGAAGCCCAAGAGGGCAAACCRGACTCCAGATTACTAACTSAAACCTGTAAACTGCGCTGTGCRGAGGGGCAGGAGGAGCAGGTTTTCTTAGGAACGGCATCAGCAAGCATCTAGAGGAGGACCCTCCCCTCCACTCCTCCCCATGCCCTCTGCCTGTGGTCTGCTGGAGCTGCTGAGCAGCCCCTGGGAAGGAGCAGCAGCAATGCAAAAGCCGCCCCAGGGGAAGGTGGGACTCAAGACAACGTGCCCCGGGCCCAAAACCAGCTCTTCTGCTAAGCACTCAGTATAAGAAACAGACAGCTCATGGAGCAATCACAAGGGAAACCTCTTCCCTAATGAAAGTGAGTTAGCAAGCATCCAGCAGTGCGTTAGCACTGCTCTGTCACCAGAATTTCACTCAGGTATTTAATTCTAGTTACCACATTCATAATTTTTTCATCCAATAAATCACTACACTGCTTAATTTATAGGCCACTGTATATATACTGTATAATTTATAGGCCAATGATGTTCTGTATGTGATTGTACACATTACTGCACTACCAGTTAATCAGCAGCTTGGCAATGAAATTTAATCTAAAAGACTTGTATTTTAGAAGAAGGTTAAATTACTTCACATCCCTTATGTTTGCACATTGGTCACTATCTCCAGCATCAGTGAAAATTCACTAGAATATCTTTAAAACTCCAAACTACTAACTTGTAAATCAAAAATATGACCTTATCACATAGCGTAAAATAGTTTTTCAACAAAAATTAGCATTTACTCCATGGGTCACGAGAATTCATTCGGGTTTTAAAGCTGCAGAAGAAACCACCAGTTATCCTGCCACCTTCTTCACTCCTCAAAGGTTGCAATTTAAATAAACGGGACCACTCACTGCTTCATGTGAAGATAAATGACAGAGTTTCAGGCCCAATTTTTTTTTTTTTAATGTTTGGTTTTCCTTGCTGAC
Organism: Oceanodroma leucorhoa; assembly: GCA_030449065.1. Taxonomy (NCBI): domain Eukaryota; kingdom Metazoa; phylum Chordata; class Aves; order Procellariiformes; genus Oceanodroma; species Oceanodroma leucorhoa. Next base: position 8,034,757 of record JASVER010000032.1, on the reverse strand, counting down.
AGAACAAGCTAAAAAGGCAGACAGAAATAATGGGAAAAAATGAAGGGGAGAAAAAAGAAGGGAAAAAAAATGGAAGCAAATGTAACTTCCAGGTTTAGAGTTTCAAAACAGCTTAAGGGGCTTAAGTATACAAGCCAAAAATCTCAGTGAAGTCTCATCTCTGTAAATGATATGCATCTGGGAAAACAACAATTCACTGTAAGATTCTTCTAGTTCCTGAAAGTGGGTAGATCTCCATGTATTTCCTTCCTTGTTTATCTCCTTGCAACTCACGTTCACTGTAAACTGCATTACTGGGCTGAGCTCTCACTAGCAATTATCCTTTTCCCTAAAATGTCTTACGAGAACTGGAGAGGGAGAATAGCACAATTTTCTTCCATTACATATGACTTTTACAGAAATTGCAGCTATATATAAAAAAAAATTAAAAAACACTAACTGGAAACAAATCGGCTACAGATACATGGTTCGCTCGCTCTGACTAGAAATAGGAGTGCTTATCAACAACGGATGGAAGCATGGGCTTCTACCTAAATTTACCATATGGGTATTTGACAAGAATTTAGGAGGGGGAAGGGCTTTTTCACAAACCTAAAGTTTATTCAAAATTGTTTCGTGGATAGTATAGGATTGTTAAAATCCATTTAGTGTGCAGAGTAATAACCACGCAGTAAAACCTCCCAAGAAGTAACGTGACTACTGTACATTTTCATTTAATGTTGTAACTCATAAACCAGTTTTGCAGTGTAAAAGTAATTATTTCAAGACTGGAACAAGACCAAGCCTCTTGTGACCAACAATAATAATATTCATAATGTTAACAAACCTCTTCAAATGAAGTCATTGTTTAATACGTTTCAGGCTATATGTGAAGTGGTTACAAACATCATGGTTTTGTAGTTGTCAATAATTTTGGGATCGTGTAAGCAGATGGACCTTGTGTTCTTCTATTCTGGATTTCAACTGCAAATTAAGAGTCAGGGTATTATTATTCATAATATTCACTGGAGCTGGTTGAAAAGCTGGTGTTCCAGTTGAGAAGGAACTTTGCTTTTCAAAATTTGACCTTCATCCGATTGAGTCTAAAGCCAACATTTTAAAACTTCCTGTGAACTGTAGATTCTTATACTTTTTTTGAGCCAGAGAAAGACAAATCGTGAAGTAGTCTGCTTGGTTAGCAAACGAGCCTGACCAAAATTCCCCTTTTCTCTGAGCCCTGGGGGAGCGCTCAGGCAAGCTGCCCTCGGGGTGACAGTCCCCGGGACGCATCCCAGCACATCTCAGCTCCTTGGCAGGGAGCCTGGGCAGCCAGAAAGCCAGCCTGGGAATTACTACGGAATTAGGATTTGCCACAGTCCTGTGACGCCCCGAGGTCTTGGCACTGGCAAGCTGCAGGCCGGTGCCATTGCCGGCAGTGCCACGGCCTGGCAGGCAGCCTGCCCGACAGCCGGGGAGCCCGCCGCAGGGCAGTTAGGCCAGGCAGCCCGCGTTAGAAATGGGAACCCAGAATTTTCAGGATCGCTGGATCTTGGTTTGGATCACCGGATGGACTTAAGCAAAGATACACACTCTGAGTCAGTCCTGGGCCTTGGGCTGTGGGACAGCCCAGGAGGATTTTCTCACAGGCGTAAACCCAGAGTCTCCGTGCAGCCTGCTTGTAACCAGGGATAGTTTTCCTGGATTGATCAGAAGTGGATTCAAGGAGTTGCAAATGAAATATTCGAAGGCCAGCAAATTGGCTTTTTCCACTGCAGCAAACTTCTACTCATTACTGTGATTAATGGCTTTTGAAACATTTCTTTTGTATTTGTAAAATGGACTCACATGCAATAATCTCACACACTGAGTTCCTTATGAGGGATTTTAAACTTGCATATATGGCTGTCCACCAAGTTAACAAACAGTATTTTTACAGTGTGAACTAGCAATTTCCATTCACGGTCTGGTTTTGCCCTGAAGAACAGGTATGGTTACAATTTCAGTGTATGGTTACAATTTCACTGTATGGAGTTCTGAGGGCTTCGAGCAGTAATGAGTTTTATTTGAGCATCATTTTCCCCGGCTGTAAGTCCATCATTTTCAGCTTGACGCTGCAGAAACATCAAAGCGTATTTGTTTTCTAGTAAGAAACGTCAATCACCTAATGATTCCGGCATAAAAGTTTCCCTCATGTGTCATGACAAGTGAGAGAGAATACGAGGGAACTGACTTCAGCACTTAAAGGAGAGATGGGGAAATGCAGAATCTTAAACACTCTGGATGACTCTTACTCTAAGCCCGAAAACATTGTTAAGTAGGTAAGGAAAAAAAACCCAACAGTAACCATGTCCAAGTGTTCCAGGTGGGATTAATCTTCAGATTCAGATAGCTACCTGTCGGTGTCTATGCATGAGCTCGGTGTTTTGGTCCCCAGTACAGTCACTGAAGACCTACTCTATACAGACAATAGAGTCAAAAGAATCTGGGACACGTCAGTCTAAAGCAGATACCAGCAGCAGTTTGATCTGCTGAATGCATTTCCAGACTCAGCTAAGTACGCTGACTATGTGTGCCCACCTGTAGAAGCTGCCATTGCAGACACGTCCATGTACAGAGCCCTACAACAAGCTGTGCTACCCAAAGGAAAGAATATGTTAAATACCTTTTGTCCAGCTGGCTGGATAGCCTGTTTCAACGATCACGTGTTCCCAAAATATAAACCAAAATGCACACAGGTTGGAGCTTGCAGAAGGGATTTGCAAGAAGCCCTGTCTTATGTGTCCAGGCAAAACGGATTACTACCTTATCCAACAGGATTCATGGACTAACTCAGTACTGAGCAGTGAACATCATTGCTGAAAACACAGCCCAGTAAACATACAGCAAAAGGTGTATTTATGGCACTTTTGTTCTCCCCTGCAGCAGTCGTGACGACAGTTGGACCAGACGTGACTGCTGTGCCGTAAAGGTGGCATCTCACTCTCACAAATTAGTCCTCACGCCAAAAGAGCTGCGTTTAACTGAAGGGGTATAATATGTTAGTGCTCACAACTGCTTCCCAGCTGCATTCAGTGAAAGGCTAAATCACCCAGCTCTTGGGCGTCTGGTGCTCCCTGTTACCTGGAAACTGGAGCCCTGAGTGCAAGCACTGTTGAGAAAGTGATTTTAAAGAAGCAACAGGAACATGAAAGCACGATTCATGTAAGACATGCACCATCGTCCAAGCAGTTTCTCTGCTTGCAGAGCTGTATTGTTTTAAACTGCAGGATCCTTTACTGATGTAAGTACACTGAATCCCGCATAGCTTGGATGCAGTTATTCCAGTATATCCCAAACTGGGGCTATTCCCTTTGCAGGGATGGGAGGAAGGTGAAAACAGGGCACAGCCCATAGCCTGCCAGATCCAGGGATCCAGAGGTGGTACAGCCGCAGCGCTGGGCAATGACACACTAATCTGGGAGGCGAAGATTCCCCTGGGCAAAATGGCTTGGGAAAGGCTGGGTTGTATAAAAATGCTGGCCTATTCTCAGGCAATTGTTTTGGAAAAAGGTAAGCTCTGAATTGAAAGCACTACAGCTATTCCTGAAGAATCCCCCATGAGCCTGCTCTCCTGCAATAAGGACGCCCAGTTCCTTTGTAGTTAAATTCTTCTCAAGTGACTTCTATTGCTTTAACTGTCCTGGTAAGACTCACAAAAATGTACGTACAGAAAAGGCCTTGGAAAGATTCACTGCAGTTTTACTCTAGCTTGGTAATACTGGTGATTTCAATGAAGCCAGCATAGGGGAAAGCGGGAATAATGCATCAGTGAAGCAGAGCCGTGCTCTTTTTTCCCCCTTTTTGTCCTTCTCCCTTGACTGAAAAGTTGAGGGGAAATCTTGGAAGTGGTCCTGTAGGCGATTTGTGCTCCTAAGCAGAGCCAGAATGCTGCGAGCCAAGCGCCGGGCTGAATCTCCAAACTTTTACTGTTTATATTGAAGTTTATATTCACTGGCTGCAGGAGTTTGAGACCACTTCTCCCCACACAACAGCTGGGAGGTATCAAAGCCCTTGCGAGCTATCCACCCATTCACCTCCAATTAGACCAAGTGTCCACAAGATGCTGAGAACACCAGAGAGTGTTAAGGAAAAGGAATTCATCCGCACAGGACAAAGAATTTAAGCTGTTTACAACTTTCTGCTCTCTAATGTTTATTACTGCCCCCGCTATAAAATCCGCCTCCATCTGCGGTACCTTGTAGCGACAGAGTTAATGAAAACCCAAGCTGCATTCCAAGGATGGCAATACAGAATGAGAGCGACCTCAGCATTGTTTTGTTAAGATCTCAAATTGCCAATACGGCAAAATGAAGTAATGTGCTCTGTCAACATGTAGTATGCTCTATAAATGGGATCGCCTGTTCATCTGTTAGTAAAACATGCAGAAAAGCACTATTTGATCGGCCTTAGAGCAGCTGACTGCTTGCTTTAACTTCTTCCTTAAGATTTATTTGAAGCATCAAACTGCTGAAAGTCTCCAGTGAGTAAAAAAGACAAAAAGATATTAAAAAAATAATTAAACATATTTACAAATAGCCCTCACTTTACATGTCTCGTCTTGAGTTAGCATTTCTCTACCGGTAGAATTACAACAAAAGTTGGCTAAAGCACTGAATGCTGAAAATTTATTTCCATGGACTTCAGTATTAATGTATAAAATGGTTATATCTTTTTACAAACAAAAGATGACTTTATTAGTTAACTTAGAAACCTCAGACAGGTTTCATAAATTTATAGACAGCTTCAGATTGAATTTTGCTGATCCAGGCTTCTTAGGCGGAGTTTATGGAGCCAAACTTGTCATATGAGCTATTTCTATAAGCCTCAGGTAAATATACACAGGGTTCGTGTTGTTAGAGAAAGTGGTTTTTTCTCTTCTAAAAAATTTAAGTTAATCTTAAGCAAAAACAAAAGTTCATTCAGTACATTTTGTATTTGTTATTTTTGATCCATTTTGGGAAGCATTTTCCTTCCACAGATCTACACTACCCCTGCTTCTCTCAAACTCACTTTAACTCTTTCATTTCTCTGCTTCACAGTCTGCTACTCTGGTCTCTGAGCTAGAAACAGCTAGATGGCACAGCCGGAGAAAAGGAAACGGGTTTCAGGTATTTCCTTCTCCTTCCCAACCAGCAAGGCTCATGCCTTCCCTTTCCTATATGTCTACTTTAACTCAAGTCTCATAGGAAGTTGGACCTCAAAATCAATTCAGAAGTGTTAAGTTTTTACTCATGTAGCTGGAGTCCTCATGTGGATGCAATTACAGGGATCAAATGGATATGTTTAATTTCCTTTCCCAATCAAAATTGCTATGGCCACCTATAACAGCTTTATAAGAATATCACTCTGTCTGTAATAACAGGGTTCCCCAATTTTCAGTGTACATAAAGCTGTAATTTGTAAACTCGATAGTCCAAGCAATAGCTCTTATTTAAGATCTCAGTTTAATGATGATCTTTCAGTGAAACGTCATGTAAAAGTTTACCCATAAAACTCACACTGAAATACTCAACGACAGATATCAAAGTCAGGAATCAAAGGACCTGTAGCTTCCCCTTTAGGTATATGTGTGCCTGGCAGTGAGATGGGAAAATGTCCCTGCCCCTGGTTTCATCTATAACATCTCTCCATCCACCACTGGTACTAAGTGGAAATTTGCAAAGCAGTTCAGTTTTTTCCACTAAATTATGATATAGTATACTCACTATAGGTGAAGGTTTGTTACTAAATTTGCTAAATCTTTCTATGACAGAGAACGTGGGAAAAGATAGCGTTAGGAAATAAAGAATGAAGAAATGGACATGGCAATACAACAGGGATGAACCAAACTTCTTTATCATTACCTGGAAATGGATACCTTCATGTGACCAAGAGCCTTCATGAGACCAGTGCCCCCAACTCGAGGGCCTTTTGGAGCAGGCTCCAATGCCTGTTGGAGCAGCTCTCAGAGATGAAGACACAATGGCCAGGGGCTCCCACTGCTCCTCTCTGGGAGAGCACCAAATTGTACACACAGCCAAGGACCCAGTCGACCCAGCAGTGTTGCCTGAGCAGTCCCTGTTGGCTTAGCTCTACTCACAGCCAAGGATGCGGATCAGTCCCTGTGCCAGCACAACCTTACGATTTCATCGTAAGGCACTTGAACCGACACTTGAACTGTCCCACGAGGACTGGAGAGGCTGGCTACAAGCCCACAAGAGACTCCAAAGAAAAGGAGAGCAATGTTCACATGAGGAGAGACTCAGGCAGGTTGTCTGAGATGGAAAAGATAGGTTTTCACTTTTTGTTGGTACTTGTGAGAAGGCAGGCAGCAGTATTTTGCTGCTGATGGTGCCTAGGATTGGTGTTGTTCTATAGATGAACACTCCAACAACAGACACGAAACAACAAAGTCATGGCTGAAAACCACCTGTGACAGACTCTTCTGCTCCCTCAGGGTCCCAGCTGTACCAGCACAAGAAGTTCTCTTGCAATCCTGTGTGAATCATCACTATCCTAACAGAAATTACTGATCCCTTGGGTCCACAGAGAGAAAAAATTTTATGCTGCTCCTTATTTCATTTTAAGCAAAAGCATCTTGGCTTTCTAGAACGGTTTACACTGATAGTCGGAGAAGATTTGACTGATTTCTTGCTTGAACCATAAGCAGCCAGCTTTCACACATCCTGGTCTGTTGGTACCTCTGAGACCTACCAGCACAGTACAGTGATGAACAGATGGTTGTGGTGACCTGTTCCATTAGCCTAGATGGATCCAGAAGATGATGCCTATATATGTTTGTCTACCATCTGGATTATTCCGATAAATGGGATGATTTTTAGAATGCTGTAGTTACCCTACTGAATTGTGAATGAATGCTCTCGGTATTGTGTCACTTTAATTCAAAACCATCGTGAAACATCCGAAGTGCAATACAAATCTCCCTCTTTATTTAATCACAGGCTGCTGACAATGGCTGTGATTCAAGGTAGCAGCCAACTACTCGCATAGCTTTGAGTATGTTTGTAGTCCAAAGACTGTTCGTACTTTTAAAGCTCTGTACGTGCTTAAATGTTTGTCTAAATCTAAGTCTAACTTGATTTTTTTCCCTGTGATTCTTTACAAAGCCTTAGGGCAGTGTGCTGAATCCCACAGCGACCCCTGGAAGTGGTAACTATGGGATTCTTCCTGCTTACTTGTGGAAAACTGCTCCTGAACCAAAAGCAGAGAAAGCTATGCACCTCTGGGTGCTATATCTGCTATATCAAAGCTATATCTGCTACCTCCAGGATGACCTCAGGTCCATCTAAGGGTCTCAGACGGAGAAGCCATCTCTCAGGCATATTATTTCAACTGGACAGAAAGCTGTGGCAGAACTTCACACAGGAAAACCTTCCATATTGCCTCCTCTGTCCCTTTGTCGTGACCTTTTACCAGTTCTTCTGGTTTCACCTCCAACATACCATCCAGCGAGCAGAGTGTTTCACTGTGCACAGAGAAGTATGTAATCCCCGCACAGGTGCAGCACAACAAATGCTGCAGGAGGTATCAGAGCACGAACCGTGGTGCCCACTTGATGGAGGCTAAGAAGAACGTGGCAGTTCTGCTGCTTGAGGGCTGTCATGACATACAGACCTACACTCTACCATTTTCGGTGGGAATCCAACGAAAACAAATGCGGGGGGACTCTCGGCAGAAGGGAGGGGAGCGCTCTGTGTCTGCAGCAAGCAAACAACTGGAGCCACTGATGCCCCTCAGCCTCAGCTGCAGCTGGACCATAGCATTCCTCTGGAGCTCATGCATTACTCGGAGCCTTTTCTGTTTATTTTCTTAACAAAGCTTTGCGGACTTTTTAAGTGGGGCAAGGGAGACTCAGTTCTAAAAAATCAGACTAAATCCTGTAAATAGATATAAGAAATAAATCTCTATTAGAACCTGCCAATCCTTTAACATCTGAGCTGCTTTCTTAGCTGACTCAGGATCTTTTCACGTTTTAACTGTCACATTTATTTTCAGTTGAATATTATTAAATGAGCAATACCATTATCGCAAAGTTGATATTATTGTAATTAACTAATATGAGATATGTACAAGGGAAAAGAAATTAAGTGAATCAATGTTCTTTTGATTTAAATTCAGAAGTTGAATCCAAATACCTAAGTGAACTTGACATGCCTGTTGCTTCGTCTGCAAGGAAATTCTTACTTCTTCCCTACAGCACTGGGACATAAAGGCGCTGCCAATACACGGATAAGCACTGTGCATTATACAAAACAGCAGTACATTAATGCCTCGTGTTGTAATGGAAAATCTCGATTTAAAATCTGAGGAGCAATAATAGAGGAGGAAAACTTGTAGCATAGTTGGTGGGATTTTTTTTCCGAGTGAGGTCAGGGAAACAGATTGGAGAACTACATTTACAAGGCTCCTCCTACTCAAGCACAATAGGAACAAGCCCATCGTCCTCCTTGCAGTTAATAAACTATGTTCTGTTCAAACTTAGGTGGCTGTTGTGCCCATGTCACTGAGGGTGGAATTTGTCTTAGTGGACCACAAAAAACCAAACAAGTCTCTCACTTAATGAGAAAGCCCTGAAAAGCTATGGTATTTATATGCTAGGTTAGACAAACAGTATATGCTGCTCTACACTTCTCAAACACTCCTGCCACTGAGACCCTGTGCAGGCAGACTCACGATGGGCTTAACCTGCCTGGCAGTGGGCTGCCACCAGAGGAGTGGTCCTGCATCCCTCTGCTTTGTCCATCTGCATGCTCCTGGTTTACTGGCTGTGTGGTAAGGCTGCTACTCTGAAGGAAAACTAATAGTCTTCTGGTGGATTAATTTTCTGTCAGATCAACTCCCCCTGAGGTTGCTCAACTGCTATACCTGGTGCAGGGGAGGCGGGAGGAATGGATGATTATGGATTGCTTTTCAAAAGTGGCCTGCAAGTAAACTGGAGTAATTAAACATTTTGTGCAACTGTACATTAGCTCTCCTAAACCCCTGCATATTCAGGTCTTATTACTCCTGAAAGAGGTTACATTACCTGTTGTCTTCCCTTTCTACAAAAGGACAGGCCCCATCAGTGTTAGGAAGTATTTTTCTGTGCCATACATAACTCCATTGTGGAATTCACTGGCACGACTGTGAGAGCCAGGAGTGAAAATGGGTTTGAAAACCAAATAGATGAGTTCCCAGCCATCAGTGGCTATTAAACAAAATCACTCAGATTACTGTCTAGTTCAAGAAGACCCTAAATCACTAACCATCAGGAATGGGAAAACATATATCTCAATATTATATCTCAATCTTCTTAATTTTTCTACCGTCTTCTACACTTTCTTTAATCATCAGTCCTGCCTACCATAGAAAACAGCATTATGGTGTTAGGGATCCTCTTCATCTCAGCCAGTTCTTACACTGATGTACCTACATCTCACAGGAGTTTGGCACCTCATCTGTAATCAATGAGTCCCTTAGAGGAAAATGCAGTGCGATCACTAGCATTCTCGCCATGCCACTAGCAAAAGTGTACAAATGCTGAACTCCTCTATAAAGAGTTGCTCACAAAATAAAGCCTGAAAAGTGGAGGGAAAAAAGAGATCCATGAAGCTGAATGTCTTCAAAAAGAAATATAGAGCAGGAAAAATACAATGGCTGCAAAGACAGTTGCTTTTGGTCCAAAGGGAAAACATCGAATCAGTAAAGGTCACCTTTTTTACTCAAACAATAAATAGGAATAAATCTTAAAAAGAAATATTAATTTTTAAATGAATGCATTTTAGATTTCAGATTTGATTTAAACTTCACCTCATGTATTAGCTTAAGCTTTTGCATGAAGATTCAGGTTTAGATGGATCAAGTTTCTCTGCAGAAGAGGCCTCTAGGTCTCACTAAGCTGGAAGCGATGTAGTCACAGGTTTCAGTACTGCTGTCCACCGGAGCCCCCCCTTCCACGGCACATTAACCTGCCTTTCACTCTGGAAACCAGGATGCCATAAAAACAGATCTGCAAATGAAAGCCGGTGCTCAAGAGTGCTCTTGAAGAAGGATGCTTTCCTGAACTTGGGGCCAGAGGATTGGTGTGGACTCGGCTCAGAAATAACTGCGTTAATGCATGAACGTGAAACACGGTCCTTTGATGTACAGACTCCTGTTAAGAGAACAAGACCACCTGCAGGATGGCTCTTCTGACTTTCATTTGAATTTATTGGTCATGGGGAGAAGTAAAGCCGGGTGGAGCATTGTTTGACAGACACTCCCACCCATCAGAAACATCACCCACCGCCTGCGAATCCCACCTGAGCCCCAAATCCCACCTGAGCCCCGTGCACAGCCAGGCACCCTCTCGCCTCCCTGAGACATGGCCCCAGGGCAAGCGGCCCCTGCGCCTTCCCTGGAGCAAGCTCCACGCCGGGGMAGGACAGCAGGCAAATTAGGAGCAGCAAAGCTTTTACAAGCACGTTACAGAGCGGGTCACAGAAGACACGAGGAGGGCAGGAGGAAAAGAAAGGATAGAGTCTGCAGRCGGCTTTGGCACCCACAGGCCATGGAGCACACTTACCGACTGGGAAGGAGGAAGGCAGTCCTATATTTAGCAAAAAAAGCAGATAGGCTCTCTTGAGAAATGCTCACTGCTTTGAAAGGTTAACACAAAGCAACAGCCTCGTCTGTGCCCTTCCCCGGAGGCCACTGGCGGTCCCCGCATTCCCCCGCTGTCACCACCCTCTCCGCTCCCTCGCCTGCCAAGTGCTCGGGCTTGTCGCAGAAGCCTCCGCTCACTCTCCTGGAGAGCCCCGCTCACTTACTGCTGCTCTGACATGCAACACCCATGCACGTCTTGGCCGCTGCCATTTATGAGCACGGACTAGGAAGCAAACCTACTTGTTTGGTCATTTAATAATCGACCACTAAATTTAGATTATTCAGGCTCATTCTCCAGAAGCAAAAGGGCATTTCCTTAACTCATCACACTGCAGAGTTTGCAAGTCAGATAATTGTGCGGTCTGCTGAAGACACGGACCTGAACTCAAGCCTGCCTGTTTCCCTTTAAAACTGTTTTTGCTCCGCCTAAATGCTAAGGATTCAGAAAAGCTGTACAACGCGCAGCACAGCTTTACTCCTCGTTTTCCACTGACACATTTCCCTCCACCCTTCCCAGGACCCCACAGCAGTGAGGCAAAGGGAAAGCAGAAAACTGCAGAAGTTTCCCTTTTCTGCAGGGAGAACAGTTTCGAAGAGCCTTAGGGGATGGAGACTGCTCTCCCTCCACACGTTTCAGAGCTGCAAGGAAGAAAGGTGCTTTCCGGAGGAGAACAGAGCCACCCCGCCGGGACAAGGGCTCCTGGTGGTTCTCCTCCCTCTTGCTGCCACGGGTGGGGAGGCTTTAACATCGCTGTCTGGCGCCGGGCGTCCCCGCAGCAGGGGACGATTGAAGCTCAGGGGATGAGGTGTTCTGCCCTCTTGGATGCCTGATTTTCTGACAGACCTGGACGGCTGCGATCCCCACCTCCCCAAGGCTTAGCACCATTACACAGCCACATCTGGCTCACCCAAGCAAAGCAAGACAGGGAGCTGGTTGGAAAGACCTTTACCTTCACACAAAATTTAGGTTCTCTTCCTGCCCCTAATGTAAATTATCAGCAGAAAATCTCAAAATTTAGTAATTTATTTTTAATTTAAGGGAATCGCCTGACAAAAAGTCATTTTTTTGGTATGGCAAGATAATATTGTGTTTTAATGAAGACCAGTTTTTCCATAGAAAATAAAATTTCCTTAGACCCATGCTAAGAACCAAGCTTGTTTTGAGCACACCAAACTCCACGGGTGATGCAAATCCTTCCTTTTTTCTGACCGGTCTTACATATTTTCCCTAATACATAGTTTGAGTCACCCTTTTTCTGTTGGCTTATTTCTTTGGTCACCTGCAGTAATTCTTTTCTTTCTGTTACTACTTTTAAAAATACCAACATTATGTTTAAAAATAATTTTAAACTATTCCTGGCCCTCCTCTTACACTGTATATTTCTAGCTCTACCTGCCTTCTCATGAAATCTGGCCTTAAGCCTAAAGTCATTTTTTCATTTTTCCTAACTTTCGGGGCTATCCCTGTCCTTTGTTTTCTGAAGATGCTTTTTATTTGTTCTCTGCTCTTCCATAGAGTATTCCCGGTGTTACTTATGTTGTTCAGAGAGAAATGATCACTCTGAGGACTTAAAAGGAAGATAAAGGATAAATATAACTCAGAACCATTACTGTGACTTGTAATAATCCAAATACACGTCCAGGGTGCACACACGCACACACACGCACAGAAACCCCCACTGCATGCAACTTGAAACTAAAACATGCAATTACTTTAACACACATTATCCGTAAACCATGCTTCATGATTCTGCAAGCTTCATGTAAAAGTCTGAGGAGAATATAAAACTAAGCCCCTAGAGGGAAGAACTGGAGGTAATCCTGGATCAGATGTAGCAGAACCATTAGGAATCTTGCCCAGAAGAGTCTTTGCCTTTTTGCAAATTAGACTGTGGTGTGTTTAATTTCTTATCTATTAATGCCCAGATCCTCTTCCCCACTGTTACTATATAACCTTTTTTTCTCTGGGTTTTGATTGATAAAAGTTTGGCTTGGGATTTTTTTCCTCTCATTGCAATAACTTTATGATGTTGAATTTCCTCTTGGAAATCGCAGGTTTTGCTAGAACTCTCCACGGGCTTTGGCAGTTTCAGTGCTCCAAAACTGTAACCTTCCACAAATTGCAATAACCATCTAGTTTAAAATTCCAGATCATTCATGAAAGCAGGGTACAAACAAAATTAAATACAGATTTACCCTTGACACAAAGGTATTTGCATAAACGTCTTCATTAATTCCTAAACTCAGTTTCAAATTGATGATATCAGCCCTGAATTTCACATCAATTACCTTACTAAAAAGCTTATGATTGCTTCAAAAATATACAAGCTTTGCAAAGTTTGCTCTGTTTTCTAAAAATCCATGTTCCCCACAGTATATCAACCTGTTACCATCTGACCGTTTACAGAATAATCTCTTTATTTGCTTTTCGCTATGCTAGATATTGAAGCGAGACAAACTGGCCAGCGGATCCCTGGGTTGTTTACTTAACCATTTACAAAGAGGAGATCTCAGCAGAAATACACGCCGGTATTGCCCCTTATCATATCATCTGAATGGCTCTGCTTCTCCCTTCAGGATGCACCAGCCCGAATCTCCAGGTCTAGCTTATTCTGAAGTGTTTTGCTTATCTGGAGACTCAGGAGTTTGCCATTATGAGTAATGAACAATACACTGCTTTTCCTCATCAGAGCCCTGCGCAAACGTTGGCTTGGTGTGAGCGCCGGGGGCCGGGAGCAGGGAATGGTTCCAGCTGGGTGTCTCTCAGCACCAGCACTGGTTTCCTGCTTGTCCCACCAAGCCCTAACTCATTCTCTGGGGAGCACGGACCAGCGCCCCAGCCCCACTAGCCTTTTCTGAGCAACCGTGCAACAGGAGGAGGATTCTTCGCTGAACAAAAAGCCGTTTTCAAGTCACGTTTGGCCACTTAGTAATTATTCTGCTATGCATATCGCATTGTAAAATGCGGGCAGCAATTCATAAGCCTAGTGGGCCAGTGGCGATACCAGGGTTAAGGACTTCTTGACACCCAAGAACTGGCTGCCGGCTGTATCAAAGACAAACCCCACTTCTACACCAGTTTATACCACCCTAAGCACAGGTCCAGGGGCGGCAACTTGTTCATCTAGTGCTGCTGCCAAACCACTCGCACTGTGGAACCGCAGTCCAAAACATACAACCTTTAATCACAAAACTTGCTTAGGCAGCTGCTGAAAAGGAGAGACAAGTTGCTTACACACGCATAGTCCTGAATGACCTATCTTATGCGGACTTCAAGATGCTTCACAAATATCATCTAAGACCAAATATTATTTGAACCATCTAAAAAGAAACCACATCTCTGAGAGTCAGAGCTCCAGTTCACATGCAGCAAGGCGACGAAGCGGGTACTGACATCCACAATCCATTTGCTTCTCAGACGCAGGGTGCAGTGCCTGCAGCAAGGAAAGCTGAACAACTGAAGCAACTTCTGGACCCCCACAGTTTCTGCCCCATACTTCAAAGTAAATTGAAATTGCACCACCGTATGCTCTCCGGCAGGGCATTATGGTAACTCACTCCTATTTCAGTTCACCAAATGCCAGTAAAAAAATGACTACATCATGTTAAGGGGCTTTCTGAATGCACGTTCATTTTAGGACAGCAGTGTTGTAGTTTCTAGAGGAAACACGGTTTTGAAGCTGAGAACACAAGACATCTCTTCTGATCGCCTGGAAGCCCCTATCCTGAATCACAGCTCTCCTGTGGACGACGCAGTTCTGCCGACAGCTCCCTCCCCTGCTTGCGCACATTTCTTTTTCTGTGCTTGTCACTGCGCTATTACTGCTTTTCCCTTATGTTTTAACAAAAATCATAACCTTATTTAGCATTTTTCTACTGTATTCTTCTAGTTACTATGATGTTTTTAAAGTTTCATTTGACTCTTTTTTTCTTCCCCAAAACACTGTTATAGCCTGGAGAAAGAGTCTGATGTCAAGATGGGCCTAGCATTTGAACTCAGGGTGGAGAAACTTTTGATACGCTTCCAGACTATTTAATTCTCTAGTCAGGTCTTTTGAGTAGCCGAAAAAAACAACTTTCCCAGGCCTCGCACGCCTCTGAGATGTAGGAGAGTAAAGCACCCAGTCTTTCTGAGAGGTAAGGTGCTGATTATACAACTTTCAGCACATCCTGAAAGCTGATTCCAAAAACTAATATTGCTTTTGGCGTCACGCAGAGTTCTTCACATAGCCTTCTGAGGAGAAACCAAGCACAGGAAAGTGGGGGTTTTTAATATAATTTGCAAAGAAGAGAACTATGGAGTTGAGATATGAGACCAAACAACCCAAGACCCAGCTCAGATTTGGTGGAACCTCGGCCACATCATTCACAACATTTTGTTTCTGACCTCCCCATTCAATGTGGTCATGCATCAAAGGTCGCGCCGCAAAACCATACTAAACTGAAATTTTTGCACTCTYTCCTCTAGCTAGTGCCCATGGAGAAGGATGGATGTGCTGCAGAACTGCAGTATAAACTGCTGTACTTGGAGACAAAAAATTACTCAGATGCAAAAACCTCAGAGGTGTCAAAACTGCTCCTCAGACAAAACTTCTTTTTGCCAAACTGATGCTATGAATGGGTCTAGGCACATACAGGAGGTAGGAAGACAGCCTGTCTTTATGCAGTGTGAATAACTGAGACTGTAATTTGTACAGCTGATCAAAAATGACCAAAACTTCAGTGCATGTCTTAGAACGATTCTGTTGTTAAAGTAAAAGCTGTTGGTTAGACACCAAAGCATACTGAACAAACAAAACCTTTTTATTACAAAAGCAAATAATTTCCGTGTATATATATCTCTCCGTATATATATATATGGAAAAGCAGACAGGGCAATGCAAATTTCCCCTCTAAGCTGGAAGCAAAATTTTCTTTATTGGCAATCCTTTCCCTGCCAGACTATCTTTGGAAATCACTCTGGCTGTCCTTAAAATATAATATAGTAAAAGGACTTTTCTCTTCACACTTTTCATATTCAAGCTATCCCAAAACAATTTACCAAGGAGGCCGATACACAGCCTCCCGAACGCTGATTTTGTTTAACGTAAGAGGGACCTCGAGCCCAGACCGGGTGGGAGATGTCTGTGCGGCTGCTGGTCCCCCCAAAGCCAGCGCCCGTGCGTGGTGCTTCTCTGCAGCCCGCTCCCACCTCTCCCCAATCCTCACAGGGGAGCTCACCCTCCCTCCTCCCCTCTTGCAATGGAGAACAACTGTAAATCAGGATCACTTCACCAACGCTGCCTGGAAGCCAGAGAGACCTGAAAATGCATGGAGCCACCAGCCTCCCCGAACTCCTTGCACCGGTGATATTCCCAGAGCAGCGCGATTCCTTTAGCATTGCTGTGATACCAGAGAGTCCTAGGCGTGAGCAGAGACCTCTCTGCCAGGTGCTGCACAAGCAGTATAAATTCATAGTTTACTGAAAAAGCAACCAGAACCTGAAATGGACACTCCCTTCCTCCAGAGCAAAGGAAGGGAAAATAAATAA
Organism: Oceanodroma leucorhoa; assembly: GCA_030449065.1. NCBI lineage: Eukaryota > Metazoa > Chordata > Aves > Procellariiformes > Oceanodroma > Oceanodroma leucorhoa. The sequence continues at coordinate 8,018,586 of JASVER010000032.1, read as the reverse complement.
GTGAGATAGATAAATAGAAGTCAGCCGAGGAATTAGCGTCTAGCCTAGAAAGTATTTCAGAAAAAGGGTGAGCCTCTGAAAATGATAGCTTGAGAGAGAAGCACAGTTGCCAGGAATCAGAGACTGTATTCCCATCAGGTTTAAGATGTTTTAACAAAATGCAATTAATTTCTTCTGTCCTGAAAGAACATTTAAGCATTGTTTTAAACAGTGGGAATTTTTCTCAACCTTCAACTCGTGCCTGTTTTCACCCTTGGCTTTGGAGAAACAGGCTCTACCCTCGGAGGAAAAAAACAGAAACAGGCTCAAAACGAAAAAAATGCCATCAGTTTAATTTCCAAGATGAAAGAGGATTTGTGATTGCAAGTAGGTCCTCTGGTTCAGCACTAAGCCTTTGCAGCTAGAGACTACACAGTATTTTCCCTGATGGAGTATCTAGTGGAATACAGTGGTGGACATCATCGAAGGCAGCCCATTGGCAACACAAGACTGGGAACATTTAATCACCCTGCTGTTTTCCTGCCTGTTCACCTCTATCAGGTGTTTAAGCTAAAATGGAGAGGACAGTGACCATATTCTTATGCTAAGCCTGTGAGGAGGACAGTAACCACAGGTGAGGCCAGACAGAAGTCTGGCTCTTGTCCAGGAAGATTCACCACATGGTTTCTCAAGTCTGTGTTTTTTCAACAACGAGACCCCCAGGAAAGTAAGGAACACCGTGGACTTGTCTGATACCTGTTACTTTTAAGATGAAGAAAGATGATGTTGAAAAATGGGTTTTCAAAAAAGGAACAGAGTAAATCAAAGGAGAAGGATAAAATCGTGATACCTAGTGAGCAGCTATCAATCAGCAGTAGAAACAGATTATAAAGTTTATTTAACTTGGTTTTGCTGCATACTTTGGCATCTGAGCCATATATCGGCTGGGATAGTTTCTTTCCAGGCCTTTTTCTGAGCCTGTTGCTCCCAAGACGGTGTTCCTTAACAACCCAAGCCACTCATCCAGAGGCCTTTTCCAGCAGCAATGCCTTCAGAAGTGGGTGAGTCTGGAAAGCAAATTTGCTTATAATGATGCAGCGTGCTTGTCTGGCACGCCGAGGAGCTGGGAAACTCCTGTGCTTTTGATGTCCACAACACAGGGTCACATGGAATGGGTCTGCTCTAGAAGTACTGTCCCAAAGCCAGTGCAGGTGGGAGAAGCATATGCCTCATAGGAAGCACAAGCACTGCTGACTTCTGATGCTTCTGTCGCTTAGATTTTTCCAGAAATCTCTCCCAAAACAAACCCTTTTCTTTCCTTGTATAAAATGGGGCTAGGTGCTAACAAATCCAATGTAAACCAAAGGGTTTGAGTAATTTGATGTCTTCTCGTTGCCAAAGCAGTGTCAGACAGAAACTACCTGTTTTTTTCCTGAAGGAAAGCAAGTTCCAGCAAAGTTATACAGCACGAACTTAAGAAAAACATTAAATTACCACGCAACTGATCGCAGTTTCTTATCACATTAGGCATTCAAAGCTGTTCCAAACTGACTCTCACAGTAACACTTGTAAACCGTATTAATCATCATTTTAGAATACATTTATCTATGGATGGCAACCAATTGATTACTCAAGAGCTCAGTAAGCTAAAAAAAATAACTTTTTTTCCCAAGACATAAATACCTGGTGTCCAAAATATGTCATTAAAATACACATCCAAGCATTAAAAAGTATGTTCAATAAAAAGTACTTTCCCAAGCCAGTAACTCTTTGGACCTAAAGCATGTATTTTTGTAAGGATRGATTTGCTAATATAAGCGTTTTTTATTGTAGATGTGTTTTTATTTTTATTCAGTGGCGCCATAGCTTGCACAAGAATCCATAAATCTTGCATACTGTGTTTCTTATATCCTAAAAATTCAGTATTGTACTCTTGAGGCTCAACATGGTAAGTACATCAGTGACGTGCTCAGCAGCACAGAGCATGTTTTTGAATCCGCTGCCTACTTGCAGATGCTGCTTTGCACCTGTGGTCATAAGGCAGTACCACTGAAAGCCTTCAGAAGCTCTACGCCAGCACAATTAGATAGGTATCATCTAGACCGCATCAAAACACAGGTCAAAAAGAGAGGTTCGCAGGGATGCAAACTAACTTCTCATTTGCCTCACATGCACGGGCTGTGTTTATGTATCGGCCTGTCAGCGGCGCTCAGGTGACCTTCAGCATCAACTGGATGCCACCTGATGAGGTAGTGCTTGTGAGATCCAATTAATTCTGCCCCATATTTTGAACCTCTTCTCATTTACGTGTCAGCATCAGCAATAATGAGGGTGGAGAGAGGAGGGCTCTGCAGTGCTGTCTTAGATTTGGGGCATCTCCCAGCACTTACAGAGTGTCCCTAGCTGAGATTTCCAGAGGGACGTCAGTCTGAAGCAAATAGGTGGTTGCTATGAGCGCTAGCGCTGCTACCAGCCTCTGCTTGTTTTCCTTACTGCCACAGCCTGAGAAGAACGAGGTAAATCACTCAGCCCTCTCCACACGTGTATAATGACATTTCCACCGTCCCTGCAAGATCACAGCTTTGTGACATGCAGCACTTCAGATCACTGCTTAGGGAATCTCTGCCATCAGGCTTCTTCACCAAGACTTTCAACTCCTGGGACATTTCTACAATGAATATAATTAGCCCCATTTTAAAGATGGCAACTGAAGCAGGGAACAACTTGCAAAAGATCACACACATGGGTCGGTCACCTGTGGCAGACCCACTCAATGCCAGGCAATTACTTAAAAGCACAAGACTCTCATGAATTTAAAACTGAATTTCCAGCATCATCTCCCGTATTGGAAGCCATGCTGAAGAGTACTATTAAAATTAAACTCAGCCCAAAGTGTTATGGTTAAAATAAATTTTAAACGGATCTTTTAAAAAAATACATGAGCAAATAACAAGATCTGCAATAATGCAGAGAAAATTAATTACCTAGGCAGACTCCTTTTCAAGTTCATGACTCATGCCAGCATATAAATGTCTTTGTGAAGCCAGCTCTTAATGCTAATTTTGTTGCTGTAAGAAAATTGTAACCTTCTCTGTGAAAAAATGAGTGCATACCTCGCTATTGATTTTTCAAGAGTCTGACTGGCAGAATGGTGTACTGTAACTGCAGATTTCTGCTAATGCTCTAAAATGTTTTGCTAAATTTTGTTCTTTCACCGCAGATATAAGAGAATCCTGGCCATGCCGCAGTCAGCCTCAGCTGCACAGAAGTTGTGGTCACATCCACTTAAAATTTAAAAATTCCTTTTTACTGAATACAGACATGGCAAGTGTCTCACTTAATAGGTCAAAAATCCCATTCCATATAATGGCAATACCACAGTACAAAGAGTACAAAGAGTAGGAGTCAGAAAAAAAGGTGCATTTTTGTTAAAACTAGTCCATGGTTCAATCCGTACCCCCGCTTTCGCTCCCCTGCCAGAAGCTGATGTGTTTATCAGCCGGTGCTGGCACCGGGTCGCAGCGCTGCGGCGCTGACGGGGTTTCTAAAGGAGCCGGCCCTATCTGCCTCCCCGAGACCCCTTCTCGGAACAATTGCCTCTTACCACAGAGTTAATTTAGACTCATGAGCTACCAGCTGTAGGTATCTGCTTTTTATATAAGAATTACCAAAGTGCTCCTTGGGTTTTTTTTTATCCTAATGGGGCACAGCAGGAGAAAGCAAACGCGTCCGATACTCTATATGCACAGCCATCCTTGCCCACGCGGTGCCAAAAGCTACACGTGCCACCGCAGAAAGTACCCATTACAATGGCAGCATCTCCTTTAGGGGTCACGAGCTCATTAAACTGGGGAAAAAGAAACACGCGCGCACCGACATGGGTGTTTCTCTCCGCCGGAGGCAGGCAGAGCCCAGCCAGCGTGGGGAGGAGGGAGCTGCCACGGCAGCAGTGCTGCCGGGCTGCACCACCCCAAAAGCTGTCGGTCCTCTTTGTCCCCCTCAGTAAATCCCTGGCAGCGCGTGGGATGTCGGCATCACACTGACACCAGAGGTGTAATCAAGATGAGGACCTTGTTGTGGCGGGCCCTCTCCAAAAACACAGCCGCACAACGTCCCTGCTGCAAAGGGCCTGAAGCACCATGTCTGACAAGGCACTGAGCGTAGCAGAGGTTTTCGGTCAGCATGTTGAGAGCCGGTCAAGTGTCCTGGCAGCCCCTGGCATGCCACAAGGTGCCTTCCCATTACACAAAGCAAAAACAGTGCAAGAAAAAGGACGGGATAGGGAAAAACGCCTCCTCCCCACTGATGCTTTCCCCTCCCTCGCCAGCCCCGTGCCTATGGCAGCGTGCACAGGGAGCGAGGCTCAGCACGGTGAAAGCTGAGGGCAGGGGGAAAATGCATCCTGTCACCTGCTGCACCCAGCCTCATCCCAGATACCGGGCACCCAGCGCACCAGCTGCACTGGTACAGTGGGTCCGATGTTCACGGAGGCCCGTGGAGCAGGGAAGGGGTAGGAGGTGGAGGCCACAGGGAATGCCCCTGTGCACTCCCACCTGCCCCTACCCCAGACTGCAGGGTGGCCAGGCTGGACCCAGGCATGGCCCCAGGGGAAGGAGAGAGGAATGGAGAGTAAGACGGGGAGTGTGTGTGCTTCACTGTGTACCACACAAGGCCGCACAACGCAGCGTTCGCACCCAAACCAGTGCAGATCTAAGCAGGTACATTTATGTGTTGCAGTAGCTGATGGTGTGGAAGTCCTAGCTTGCACCTCCAAGGCAGCCCAGTCTTATCCCACCGTGCCAAACCCAAGCAGCATCTGGAGGCAACATGGGCAACAGCATCTCTACATCCCATTTCCTAGATAAGGTGGACACAGCACTTACCTCCTTGTTTAGATGGCTGTGATGTAAAGAGGAGAAAGGGAGAATTCAGAGGAGTTAAAGGGAAAGATAGTTAGAGCATGTATTCTCTTTTTCAGTAAAAATTATATATTTGGCTTTTTTTTAAAGCTAATTTTAAAGGTGAACTATTTGGTTAGTAAACTCATGAATTCCTTGCATGTATTCTCAGAAAGTGAAACAGAACATGGCCAGTGTTGCCCTAGATTGATTTTATGACTTTGTTATTATTTTTTATTCATAACACTGGCTTAGACTTATGCACATGTGGAACAATCAGTCAACGGGGCAAATACCAGCATTTCCAGCTAAAGTGGAATAAAACCATTTGCTGGATATTCCAATGTTTCTGCAGCAAATCAATAATAGATATTTAAATTGTTATTTAGACTTCAAAGCTAAGATGAATGAGGACATTCTCATTTCTTTCCTGCTGCTATGCTTTCAGGCTGTGCCTTTTAAATAAGACCTGGTAGGTACATTTCACATTGCACAGAATAATTTATACTTAAAAGCTACAGATCTTATTTTCAGAGCAACGTCAGCCATCTCCATATGTTCTGGATTCGGCTGGGATAGAGTTTATTTTCTTCCTAGTAGCTGGTATAGTGCTGTGTTTTGGATTTAGGATGAGAAGAATGTTGATAACACATGTTTTAGTTGTTGCTCAGTAGTGCTTCCACTAGTCAAGGATGTTTCAGCTTCCCATGCTCTGCCAGGTGCACAAGAAGCTGAGAGGAGGCACAGTCAGGACAGCTGACCCAAACTGGCCAAAGGGATATTCCATACCATGTGACGTCATGCTCAGTATATAAACTGGGAGGAATTGGCCAGGGGGGCAGCGATCACTGSCCGGGGACCGGCTGGGCATTGGTCGGTGGGTGATGAGCAGTTGCATCACTTGTTTTTCCTGGGTTTTGTTCCTCTCTCGCTCTCTCTTGTTGTCTTCCTTTTAATTACATTTTTAAAAATTATTATTATAAGTATTAAACTGTTCTTATCTCAACCCATGAGTTTTCTTACTTTTGCTTTTCAGATTCTCTCCCCCATCCTACCGGGGGGAGAGGGTGAGTGAATGGCTGGGTGATGCTTGGTTGCCAACTAGAGTTAAACCACGACACCACACAATACGTTACCTTGATTTGCCTGTTCATCTTAATTGCAGCAATTGAAAAGCATCTGCGGCAGTCTGTCATGTGGCATGAATACCTTCCTCATCATTGCGTCCAGACAATACGGCACTTGTCTGCAGTAACCACTCAGGATGCCAGGGAAGATCTATGGTACCGCAGGCTCCTGCTCAGGAACCTGTCCCACGCTAGACACCTTCTGGAAACCAGGAAAATTCTGGGGCTTGCAATCAAACTTGCATACACTTAWGGTCATTTTCTTCGTGCCCATTAATTTTGTCAGTTTCATTTCCCAAATACAAAGAATGTTGGTCTTTAGCTCAAGTCTATTGACATCTTATTAAATTTTGTGGGAAGCTGGAGAGAGCAGAGGCAGAGTACAAGTGAGGCGTTTGATGTGGCAATGTTCTGTAAAAATGTTATGGATGTATTTATTCAACTACCAGGCTCTTTGCTGGATATATTATTGGATACATGATTTATTTATTGTTTGCTGCTCTGTTGAAGCTGAAATTTTTGAAAGGATTTATTCTGTATAATTAGAAGGGTGAGGGATGGATATTTTTTACTTAAAACAGGGATGTGGCTTTTTAAATACCTGAGAAAATACTTGCATTTGTAAAACAGGACAAACACGAGAGCATAAATCAACAACAGCACTGCAAGTACATTGTCAAGGACATAGACCTTAAGAAGGCCATTTAGCTTGTGTAACCTAGGCCACACTTGGGAGATTTACAATTGCAGAGAAAGGTTATATCATTTCCCTCTTAAGCAACCAAAAAAAATAACTTATTAGTTTGTGTTTCTGAAATGTGTAATGAAAAGAAGACACCTGCAGTTCCCAGATGCATTCTATAATGACCCCTCTTCGCTGTTCTCACCATGCTGACTCCAGCAGTATACCAACACTTCCTCTCCTCTGGGCCCATCTGCAATAAAGCACCGGGATCCTCTCTTTGATAGCGAGTAGGACCATGCTTCTCTACTGCCAAGAGATTAATAGCTCCACTGAAGCAGAAGCTGATCCTTTGGAGGGACCTGCCGCTCTGGCATGCTGCTCGAGCCTTCGCCCTGCAGGTATTATCCAACAGCCGCAACAGAGAGGTGCACAGCTCAGCTGACATCTGCAAATTTATTTCAAATGTAAGCAGCAAGCAGGCCTATTATGAAGAGAACATGGGAATTAGTCATGCCCAAACGTTGCTTCCAGCTCTCTGGCGTAAGGTGACTTACCCTGACTGAAACGGGGAAACAAACTAGGGAGCTGGAGAGAGGAGTGGGACAAAATCCCTTGGCATAATTGATGGCTGTTTTCGCCTGATCTTCATGTGATGAAACTGAGCTTGTGACTCATTACATTAAATTACATTTCCAAACTGCCTCAGTATAGTAGGAAAGAGGAAAAATGTAGCTCAGAAACTAAAAGCTCTGGTTTTCAGCAGCAGGTGGCTGCTATAAGGGACCAGGAGAGGAAACAACAGCCATGGAGGTATCTTAACTTCAGCCAACCCTACACTTTATTTAGCTAACAGTATATCCCTTACCAAAGGCTTTGAATTTCTGACTTTTAAATAAAAAGATTGGCAAAAAAACATTCAGAATTGTAGAGGCAACAGATTCTTTAAAGATCCTTTAGCTCTTCACTTCTATCAGGTATCCATCCATATATACTTGGCTGGATTCTGTCATACTGGTATTAAGAGCATATCCCAAAAAAATCAGGACAGAAATAGCAACACTCTTATAATGTCAGGCAATAACAAAAGAGGGAATTTAAAAAGCATATCTAGACAATAAATATATGTTCGTATTCTTTGGCTGATTAGTGAATTTGTAGGTTTGTTGTGCTTTCTCATGAGACAGAATAAGTGCAAATCAACACTCAGCTTTCAAACAAGTGAAGTCAGTGGGCTTCCTAAATTCTGCTCAAAAACTCTATCATCTGGCCTCTGTGACAACAGTTTTACTGTCATGACCTATTACTGAAACACGGGGTTACTTTTTGTCTCAATGCAGTGGCAAAAATGGAGTTTGCTCCCGCATTTTCTGTGGGACAGACATATGACATTTTTAATTCTTTTTTGTAGTGTCTTCCAAAACTCAATGGAAAATGTACAGCTTAAATCTTTCATTTCTGGACTGGTTAAGCAATTTTTAGTATCTTAAGCGATCTTTAGTATCTTTTTTGTTCTCTCTTAAATTACACAGTTATAACGGGACAAACTCTGAATAAGAAGACAGAAATGACGAATCGTCTGTTCCCAACTGCTTCATGCGTAGAAAGAAAATCCAGATACCCACCTACAGAAGAAGGTCCCGACGTGACTTCCTTCCCCTCACTGTGTTTTTTTCACAGCTAATTGCAAAACCAAGGAGCTTTTAAACCCAAGTTTACTTACAACCATGTCAGCCTGTCCCACTCCATTTACGATCACGCTAATACTATGCCCTTTCACTAAATGCTTCCCTTGTCACTTTTAAAAATTTCCTTCAAATGTGAAGCCTTCTTTTTTATTATGTCTGTGTATTCAAATTGCTTTGTTTTCTTAACTGCTCTTCACAGGTGCCATTTTTTTTCTATAGTATAAAGGAACTAATGTGTATCAATCTACTGCAGTTAAAACCACAGTTACACTCACTTTTTTGTTCTTGCTAGAAGCATTATCAGTCAACTTGCTTACATATAGCCCGCGATTTATCTGTAAAAATAGCCCCAAGAATTTAGCAGTAATGCAGGCTATATATACATGTGTGAATAGATATGACATCAACCTTCAAATCCCTCTCTTCCTGTAATCCCTTTGTTTTGATCCTCCATGTGGTTACTATACTAAAGCAACATATGAAGAGCTCAAGAGGGATATTTGGTGTGCACACAGTCAGGGATATTCCCTGTTGCAGAAATGCTGTAGTCCAAGTGAATGACATAGACTGAAACTGTCAGACATGTTTTCTGCCAGATCCTCATTTTACTATGAGGCTGGTGGAATGGAATAAATATAATTTAAGACACATTCATAAATACTCATTTCATAAAAGCACTCTTTTGGTAAGGAAAAATCTTTCTGAATTAAAGAAGGGCAACATGTTAACAAAATAAAGCACTGCTTCATTCAGGAAACAGGGTCAACCCCATGCTAGCTTTTTGCCTATGGAGATATTTGTGGCTAAGATACTATGACAAGACTTGCACATCTTCACTATCTTACACTGTAATACCCCAAAGCCTTTCAAAGATTTGACACATGTTGAAGATAGGCAAACATGAATACTTTCATTATAGACTCGTGCACAGGGAAGTTAAATGGGGTTCTTGGCCACAAAGCCATTTGTGGCATAGTTGGAAAGAAAAACCCCAGTAATACTTGGTTTACCACTCTATCCAGTCACCAGTCCACATGTTCCCCTGAGGCCATCACATTTCAGTCCCTAAATTATTATTTCTCATTCTGTGTTCCTGATATTATCTTGATGTTCTTGGCATATGTTAATAACGCCCACAGGGCAGATAAACTGTTCTGATGGTCTCAAACTAATAAAAGAAAGGTTCTTACCAGGCGTAGAGGAGATTCCTCAGAAACCCATTAACAGTTACAGTAATTCACTCAGTTTTCCATGGATTTGTATTCGCTACGACATCAGCCTTGATCATCGCATATTAAACAGATGTCACATCTGTTTAATCCCCAGCAAATGGTAATTTTCCCTCGATTACTGTCCAGTTTGACATGCATTACTTCAAAGGTACGTATTGTGGGATGCAGAGCAGTAATGTATCTGTTGGGTTCAGGGGATGTGTCCAGCTTTGGGGCAACCTCCACCTTCTCTATTTCTATCACAGAGGCAAAATACTGACCTAAACATGTCCTTATATCTCAGGTACCACTGTTTCCCTTACCAACCCAATCCTTCTTAGTATAGTCTCTTCTCCTCCCATCATAGACTTTGTCTAGTCCCAGAGAAAGCCACCGAGGTCCTCAGCTGCTCCTTCTCACTCCTTGCTCCCACATCTGCCTCTGCCGCAGAGGCAGCAGAAACACAAAACCTCCCCAACCTGGACTGCTCTGCCGCTGACAGCAGTGATTCATCCAGCACTTCTCAGCAAMCACGAGCTAACAGCATTTCTGAGATGCAATTTGAATTCACGATTACAAAGAGAGTTGAATGCTACGGCTTATGCAGTTTTTAAACCTTCATAGCTGTTGTCATCTCAAAGTATGCTCCAAGTCAAAAGGCTGGGTTTATACATGCGAATATATATGTACATATATATATATTTAAACAATGACACCAACATTCTTTAAGGAGTGTAACTGCACAGCCCAAGCCTTCAGCTAACAAAAGGCAGCAGATATGAAGTTTGTGTGTGTTCATACTCAAATGACAGTTTTTATATGTTTACAGGGTTTTCTCACAGTGTAATTCTTACCACCTTGCCACGTCGTATCAGTGACTTTCCACAGCATCAACAGTCTTGAGGACACTGGGAAAGCAGAAATTATTATTAAAGTATAACAAGATTGTACTGGATAAACATGTGTGGATTTATTTTACCAATGCTGACATAAAACAAACATCGAGGTTTTAGGGCAGGTCAGTACGTAACAAATGAGAAGAGAAACCTCTGAGCTGTCAGGGTGCCTTTGGACAAAGACACGACAAAACTGATATTGTTTAAGTTTAGGCTTCCTACTAGCACTGATGCTTCAAAGCTGGAGGCTCCTGAGTCAGGGGGCCCTGGAAATGAGAAACAAAACAACCCCAGCAACTAGTCAGCCAGCAATGGCTCATAAAGCCACAGCCTTGGAGACTGACAGCAAAAATGAAGCAAAAGTCCGGAAGAGTAGACAAGGGGGGCCTTGGAATCACAAACAACAAAGATAAATATTTTCTTTCATACACTTGCCAATTTTTGATGAAACAAATGAAAGAGAATCTGCCCTAGGATCTTGGTTCTGGATGCCAGTATTTTCCACGTTTTAGCACTTTTTGCTCTGACTTAACGTACAATATTGCGATTTATGGAAAGAGATTTAGCAGTGTTTGAGAATAAAAGGAATGCAATTTTTTTTGTTATTTAAAAAAGTTGATTTTGAAGGCAGCAATCCCAACTCCAACATGAGTTAATGACAGTTTAACTAGAGTATATTTTTTAATTGACTCAAACTATAATTAGGCAATTATAAGCAATCAAGTGAGGGCTGTTTAAAAGCTATTGGCCACAGCTGTTAGCTACCTCACCTCAGTTGGAAATCAGCACCCCCTCAGCTGGGGGATTTAAGCAAACTCATTTTATCACAGCRAAGTGTGAGTGCTCACGTCTTCAATTAGTCAGCTGAGAAATCAGTAACTTCTGGGAGCAGGGCAGTAACTTCRTTACAGCTCCACATGGATCTGGAAAGGGCATATCTGACTGTGCCCAGCAGTTTGAGCTGTTCTTTCTCCAAAGGTGACTGTCAGAGTTTCTAGTTCATATTGCTACTAATATTCCTCTCAGGGCTGCCAAGATAGCATGCATTTAAAATGCTGTTCTTCTCTGAAAAATGATTTTAATTAAAATGGTATTCAGGGGTCCCATATTCTTTGTTTCTCACTAATTATCATAACACATTTCCAAGCTAATGGGTGCTTTTGCTAACTGCCAGTTCCCAAATTAAACACAGGATCTGAAACGCCAGGCTTTTTTCTTCTCAAGTCATATTTCACTGCCACTCCATCTTCTGGGATTGCATAGTCTCTGCAAGGAGAGCATCCTCCAAGGTCTCTTCACATAAAACTCAGAGATGAGCCCTGCCGAGCGTGTCTGACAGAGCACAGCACACATCCCAGTTGCTGCACTAGGTCTGTGGATGCAACAGCAGCAAGAACATACTTTAGAGCTTATAGGAGACAAGAAGTAATCACTAAGAAATCATCACCAGTGAGCACAAAACACAGAAAACAGAGCTATTAAGTGTAATTTGGACACAGCCACCTTCCCAAAGCAAACAGAGCTTAAAGATGCAGTGAAAACCTGCTTCCAAAGCAGCAGTTTTTGTACAGCAGTTCATCATGTGGCTTTCTTGTTCCATCAACTCTCCTGCAAGGGTTTCCAAGGTCACACTGATTACACAAACATGTTAACCTAACAAAAGCGGGATTTCTAACATGGTGCAGCCCTGGAATTCTGAATACATACTGGGTCTTTCATACAAAGTTTTTGCTCAATACACTTGCTTCTTCAGGATGATATTTGTGTTAGTTACTTCAACATATACATACCATATTTGTTTGCTTCAGAAATGCAGGCTAACATGCTCAAGTTATACCCGCCAAGTCTATCAGCTCACAAGGAACTTTCCATGGAAACTCTTATTCAGAAGTCGAGAAAATTTAACTTAGCCCACTAGGAACAGTCAGTGGGCACACAGATTTTTCCAGTCTTTCCACAAGGCTACCTTGACGTGTACTTAGCCAACGGCCAACACAGAGAATAAAACACTCCAGACCTTGCAAATAATGCTGCTGTTCTCCCTGCTCAGAGACTATGAGCTAGAGGAGCAGGTGCGGAGGTGCACAGAGCATAAGCTGGGGACGGACTGGGTCCCAATGACATCCACGTACAGTGCTGCCATGCATAGAACTACACGAAGTGAAAGGATATACAGTAGATTTCTCAAAAGATCTGAGTGTAACCATACTTGTAAAAGATATTGTGCAAGTTTAAGGTTGACCATTTTGTTGCTGTGTATTGCTTTTCCAAAAAAAAAAAAAGGTATACACTAATAAATAGAGCTGCAAGCTAGCCCAGGAGCACCCTCAGCAACTTGTTCCCCCATGGGAAGTCCAAATACGGTTCCTGCCACTCCCTCTGTGGGTTCGCAGAGGGAGCTGGCCCCCAAAGGAAAGCTGCTACTCATAGGATCCGATGGATGGAGTGATCGGAGGGTGCAGGGACAGGGGACGTGTAGGCAGGAGAGGACAGAGTAAGGATGCTGAGGAGAAGGGGGTCATGGGAACCAGCACTTGCACATTCACAGAGGACACAACTCTCTTCAAGAAAAGTGATGGCTTTATCCCTAGCAAATTAAAATAGTTCTTTGCTTTCTAAACGTTTCAGCTAATGTATCAGTCTGACATTTCCATAGTGATAACACAGTCATAATTGCCTCAAAAACACTGTGCACTCAATCCTTAGAAAAAAAAACTTACTGAAGACACTGGTATAGAGTACAGACACACAAGTGCTTCAAATTATAATTGGAAAGATACTGCCTGAGGCCTGACCTGTGCACCCAGTTTCTGGACGGATGTGACTACTTCTAGAAGCTAGAGGTTAATGCATTCACACCAGGTGTTGTCAAAACACCCTTTCTAAATTGGTATAGTTCAGTAAAAACAGACTGAGTGGCAACCAGGCATAAGGCAGTGGGTGGATTTCAGGAGGACTCTGTGGATTGGGCTGCTCTGGAGGAAGAGGTTACCCCTCCCAAGTGGTCCTTCACAGCCCTTCTTCAGGAGGTGGCTGCCCCTTCAGGCCTGCGGGCTCACTGGCTCAGCCAAGGACTTCACAGCTCATGCCCAAGTGATTCAAGCTAACTTAACCCCTGGCTTTTGGCTAACCTGGCTCTACAACCAAATCTCAGGAAACACAAGGGCAGCTGGATGTATATGAAGGAACTTTTTTTTTTTTAAATCAAAAATATCTCTCTGTGCCACTAGGAAAACTTCTTTGGTTAATCCAGATGATTTCTGATAGAAGTGGGCTAGGAAATAATCACAAAGACTGCTCTCCCAGCAGAGCTGGTGGAGGGGTGGTATCCTCGTAGCAGGCCTTGTGGGTAGTAACATCTTCATCCGTCTAATTTCAGAGTGCTTAGTTTTAAAACCACACCATTATTCTAGCCTAGATTTTTTCAGTGCAATTGTATGTTGCACCATAAAACATATTTTTACAAATATAAATCAAGCACTTGACCAAAGGAAAATAATAAATATTGCAGAATGCTCCAAAGCTGCCAATGGAGAAAGAGGAAGAGGATTCAATGGATAAGGATGATTTGAAATTATCTCTGTGCTTCCTGGGGATTCACGTATTGGGCTGTGCTAAATTACAGCACTCATCACGTTTCTGCAGAGCTGCATCCTGAGCTGGACACACTGCTGCAAACGCTGCGTCCCCGCGGGAATGATCGTTCCACCCCAAGCAGCAAAGATTACCTGGGAGCTGTTGCATGTCCCAACACCCACAACCATAGCCTGGGCAACGCTGCCTGCTCTCCCAAATCTTGCTCCTAATCCTACTGCAGCCAGATAGACATTGGCATTACCATCAGCCCAGTTGTAAAAGGAAGAATGAATGTCTGGGCAGAGTCTGAGACCAGGAATTAGCTCTGCTGGCCTTTGTCTACACAGCGATGAACTCTCTCCTTGGAATAAGCAAGGGAGACTACAAAGAATTTCAAAGTACATTTTGTTTGCAGTGTTGTGACAGAACCCAGGGTAAGTATATAAAAAGCTATAAGAGCAATCTTCTTTCCTACGTAAGTCCGAGAAATTATTTTGCTGCCTAGAAATACAGATAATTATGAAGTAACTTTCAGGACCTCTCCCCCAAAGCTGTATTTGAGGTTCACCTGATCAGGCCACAAGAGTAGAACCCCCCCTTTGTAATAGATTTCAGATTTCTAATATTTTCTCAAAACAAACAAAGGTACACATTCTACTATAAAGTAACATGCAGCTTTACAATCATTGCTTTAAACACGTTGGTATCAAATGGGTAATTTCCTCATTAATAAAAGCTGTATTAAAATATCAAGACAGATTTTGGTGTAGTGCATTTAAGACTGAGAGTCAATGTGTCTGTTTTTCTTTAAAAAAAAAATCTTTTTTTTTTCTACCTCATTTAATTAATTACTAGGTTTTAACCCAGTTTTCCCTTTCCCCTCTTTGAGATAAAGTATCTGTTTTCCCTTTCCCCTCTTTGAGATAAAGTCTCAGTCCTGCCCCATGAGATATCCCTACCAGTCAGACTACAATTTTTGACCTATTAACATAACTAAAATATACAAGCTAGTCTTAAAAAAAATTAAGCAGAATTTGATTCCCTAATCCCACTAAAATAAGAGACATTACAAACACTCCAGTGATGTTTGTGATGCTATTGCTTGAGCAAGAAACCCTCATGATAAATGCTGTTTAGTTTCAGGTGTCATGGTAGGCAAGGGTACCAAGACTTTGGTACCTCTAGTTTGGGATAATGGCTTCATTTCCTCTTCTGTGAAACAAGGTAAATAATATCTGCTATAAATTAGGGTACTATTGGGCCTAATATTTTAAAGAATATTTAATCAGTATTGCTAGGTCTATTAAAATTATGCATACATAATTACAAATAGGGAGCAATTAAGTCACTGAACTTTTACTCTTTTAGTGGCTTTTGTGATGATTTTGGCTATCCTTCTTTCAGCCTAATATTATCAAGAAAATACTGCCCTTCAGTCCATGAGGGTGGGCTGCTGAGGTGGGAAAATATGAAGACCAGAGTTGGTGACATAAGACAGCCACACAAGGAGACAAAAGACTTGAGTAAATCAGCAGTATTACTGATGACTCATGGAGGTGCGGTAGGATGGAGAGCCAAAAGCTCACAATCCCTGTCAGCTCCTACAAGGTACAAATGTCACATCCAAAACCAGAGAATGGTCACAATCGTTAAGGCCCCAGGAGAGGTGATGTGGACTCATCTGCATCCCTTGATGTTTGTAATCCTGGCTGGATCATTTGGACTTGGTGACTGAATGCCAGACAAACCACTTGGAGACATGGTCTTGGTGTTTTTGTGTACACGGGTACAAGAGAGTGAGTGAAAGTGTGTTAAATTGTTTTTGTTTTAAAATAAAACTACCTTTCCCTCCCATAGAGCTCTGCTATGTTAGCTAGGTTTGGTTTCTGAAATGTTGCGTCATCTGCTATGCTACGGCCTTGATTTTGTTGAGCATCATCCAGGTGCTATTATCATACAGATACGTAGTAAATGTGTGGCTATTTTATAAGCAAAAGAAAAGGGCTTTTTAGTTTTGTGTATTATGAATAAGCCCTCCAGATGCCATGTTGTGTACAAGGGAACCTAATCCTTTTTTGCGGAAAAAGAATCCATTTCACGTCATGTTTCACATGTTGTAACAGCAACTGGAGAAATGCAACAGGGTCCATTAATGCACCGCTACCTGTGCTGCCAGCAGTAAAGCCAGGCTTGTGTGCTCTGAGCAACTCTGGTTGTGTACCCTCATAAACACAACAGCAACTTCTGCAAACATAACAGCAATGGAACAACGACACTGAATACAGAAAACAGGAAAACGCTGAAGTTGCATTTACAATTTGGAAATGAATGCTGATCAGTCAGGAAGGTGAACAACAAGAAATCTAAGGTGAAATGTATAATCAAAGTTTGAGCTTGACTGTCCTAAGGGTTGCACACCACTGTGCTTACACAAATGCAGCTTCAAGAGTTTGCATCCTTCATACCGGCTGTCTGCACCAGCATGGCAAGAGGATAGTGCTGTCCTACCTCAGTCTTAATGCACCTGGACTATATCACTGCTTTGCAACAACACAACTGCACAGAGTGACAGCATCACTCAGTGCTGGACACATCACTGCAGACAGGCTGGTATTTTGAGGCACACAGAACTGTAATAGGTAAGTTAAGACCCATCCAGACGGGGAATGGAAGGGAATGTCTGGCACAGGAGCAGAAGAGGAAGGGCTGTGAGAATGGCAGGTGGTGGTGGCATCTTGGCTAGCCCATCAACAAGGTCCCTGCACACCTTCAGGACACTCACTTCTCAGGCAGGACTCCCAGATCAGGAGACAAAAGGCAGTGAGTAGAGAGAAGCAGGAGAACAGAGAGTAATCCCTGTCAGAAACCAGCACATGGTCGCCAAGCTATGAAGAATCCAGGAGACAATCTATCTGTCATTGCAAGGAGACCTGACTAGGCCACCCGGATGCACACATCTTCATGTCTGAACACTAGAGAGACTGCTGGGACACATGCACATTGGTGCTCATGAGTATGAGAGGAAGAATAAGTGAAACTGGATTAATTTTAAAATAAACGAGATCCCTAAGGCATTGCATTGAGCTTTGCTACACTGTTGGTACAATGCTGCAGCACTACTTCCTACAGAGTTGCTTTGAGGTAAAGTATTGTATAGCATCTTGGTTCTGTTATTGTTAGACTAGCAATAGTTTATTTTGCATGCTTTTTTTTKGGGGGGGGAGGGGGGAGGAGCGCAAGGGGACAGGGGGGCAGGGAAGTTGGACAAATATGTGAAATTGGGAAGGAAAACACTGTCCCTCATTACCTAGACTCTATAGTCCACTTGCCCAGTCACTGAGGCAAACAACAAAATAAGAAAAAGGACTGGACATGCAACACGCATGTCCAGCATTAAATAAAGCATAGTTAAAGAAGCGGAAGCCATACTTTTACAGTACAAATCATTAACCCACACCTGCCTGCTAAGGTGTCTAACCACCACGGGGGGCTCTCGACACTGGCTGGTATCTAAAGTGCCTCGAATACTGGATAGACCTGATGTATGGTCTAATCCTTTGTTTCTCCTCACAGTAAACCAGCTGTGGATCCCCAAACCCTTTATCATCCTTCTTTAAGTCTCCCTCTCCTTCAAGCAGAAAGTTTGTATTTATCTTGAACTTACAGCTGTCAGAGCAGGAATGAAGAGTGACAGCTGCAATGACATTTCAGGCACCTATCTGCACGCAGAATAAACTTCACACTTTTTGTTGCTTTGTAAAACTGTAACAACAGTTTTAGGGCTGTTTCTTATCATGTATGGTCTTTGCTAGTTTCTTATTAAGCATTAATTAATCACTCATATACCAGCAGCACTGAGCACTGCTGAGCAGGACCCAGGTCATGATGTACTGGGTCCTACCCAGTTCTGTTACAACAGAATGTCTCTGCCTCTCCCACAGCAAATAAGTGTACAGCCAAGCCACACCAGTTATTCTAAGAGAGTCATCACCAACTTTCAGTTATCAGAAAGGCTTAAAAGCTACAGAGAAAAATCAGAGAAATTCAGAGCAACTTAATAAAGCTGCTAGCTCTAAAACAGTTGTTAAGGTTGCGCAGCAAAGCTCAGTCTGCTTCATCAGATCCTTTCTTTCTTTGCTTCGAACAGAGATGCATTTACGGCAATGCTCAAGGGAGCATTTGGAGCAAAATCCTTCTTTGCTACTAGCCCACTAATCACTAGGATTGCTACAYCATATGTGCACATGCACAAAAAAAACCCCATAGCAGCGGTGATGTCAGTGATGACTTCTAGAAGTCTTCTAAGCTATGGTATCCCCGCTGTGTACACTTTGCTGCCATTTCATTTCCTTAACATGTCAGAGTGGGTGATGAGTAAGAAGACGATTCCTTCACAGCCCAGAGGAAGAGGCAATAGTAAAGGTGATAATGCAGCTGGAAGCGCATGTGAAGCCTGACTGATGACTGCTTTCGTAACAGACTGGATCCATCATTTGGTTTTACCTTGGTAATGTAACTTGTCCAGTAACTACCAGGTGGTGAAGTGTCCCAGGAAGTTTAATAATTTCCAAGAACATTCCATTGCAAACCAGGGTCTTACCCAAAATGAGTCCACTTGTACCAAGTGTTACTTGTACCAAGAGTGTTATTGCACAAGCCAGGACTTTCTGGGTATACGTGTATACCCCCTGCTTAGAGCTGACGCAATAAATCCAGCATTTCCTGAAAGCATCAGACCTGCTGGGTCTACGTGGGCCTGCCCAGCAAGTTTTTGAGTGGTAAATTAAAAAAATCAGGAAAGTCACCAGTATATGAAGTTGTCAGTAAAACAGAGAAGCAGATATGTGCAGTTTATCTGCATTTACCCACAAGTATGGCACTGAGACCAAGGCTCACTGAAAACACTGGATTTAATTGAATCCGGTGCTACACAATTACGTGGCAGTTCAGTTCAGGCTGTGAGACACTTGAAAGAGTTGTAGAAAAATCCACAACAGTTAGCCTGACAAAATTCCCATTCAGAAAACAGTATTCATCTAGAGAAACCCAGAAACAGAATGATCCTGAGCATAAGTAGTGAAGTCAGAGCTGGGCCTTGCCCAGGACTGCAGGTAACCAGAAATACACGGAGAACTCAACTATCTGACTGATCAGGCAGTTGGCTTGAACAGAAAATGATTGTTTTTTTTAAACACCACTCCCCTCCAAAATAATCCTAAATACAAATTTCTCAGTGTGCTCATCTTTTCATTCTATGCACAATTTGAATTTTAAAATGTGTAATTTACAGATGGTTCATTAATTTAGAGTCCCAGATCAATTATAAAAAATAAAAATAACTTTCCATTTACTTAAACCACTTGAAAGGTATTTCATTTCATGTATGGTTGTTTAAGGTGCATTACTGTATATAGTTTCAACAGCATCATTCAGGTGAATATATATATTGAGCTGCATAGGCAGTAGGTAACAGAGCTCATTAAGTGTTAAGAATGTTTCATTTTCTTCAGTCAACAAACTCTTTTCTGAAACAATACTTTAATTTTCATGTTATAGTTCTCAGAAAAATCTCAGGAATTAGAGGTGTGCATGAATTACAAGCATCCATTTTATGAAAAAATCTGTATTTCTGTCTTTTTTCCATTTTAAAATTGAGTGAAAGGCTGTAAAAGTGACATATTCCACTGAATAGACTTTTCTGAGAAATAACAGGCTGTCATGCCACCTCCCTGGATAGCTGTCACTCAGCATATCAAGCAGCCTGCCTTGTTCATAGCCTACCTACTGCACTGGGTGGTAGGAGGAAAAAGCAGGCTTCACCTCCATCAAGAATTGCAACAGAATGGCGTACATCTCCAGGGATATTTGGATTCCAACATACAAGATTTCTCTGACCAAAAGCTCTCTTAAACATTGAGTTCAGCACATATGAACACATGTGCACACACGGATACTGTTTGTTACAGGTGAGAGTGCACAGTTGTCGGACCAAGCAAAATCCTTTTGAAATTATCTGTATGAGGTGTGGGGAAATGATGATAAAAACGGAAAGCCAAGGGGATCATCTTTAGGATGAGAACACTAACAGAGCACATCATCTACTCAAAAGACTGGAAAAACCTTGGAAAAAAACACAGACCATCCTTGTAGACTTTTTTTCCCTATACAACAAGAGGCCTATAGATACAGAATGGAGGCCAGGTAAGGCCTGCATAGGAAACAGTGGCTCACCAGAGTTCCCAGAGATATGGTTCCAGCTACAGCTAAAGGGCTCAGATTATTTTGTCAGTAAATTACAAAAATCAATTCAGAAACAAAGCTAAGACTAACAGAATTTGCTCCTAAATAAGCAAAGATCTGTTATCCCCTCTTTGAGCCACTGCGCTCACAGGTAGACAGAGGAACTTGTGACTTCTCTGGTGAGCAGTCCTGGAAATCGCACGGAACAAACACACTGTTTGCCTGATCTAAATACTCTCCGACCTAATCCACACGTTATTTTAACTGGCTGTTCTCTACTGTCGTGGGAATTGGCAGTCCCTTGCTACATCCAAGGCCTCTGCTTGAAGTTCACAAATCTTTGATGTCCCACCCTACAGGAAGAGGGGTCAGCAGATCTCGAGTGGGACAGGGCCAACAGCCTCCTGCTGAGCCCAGGTGGCCGCGCGGGCTTACTTCACAATGCTCAGACACCTGGTACGTTTCCTGCAATGGGAATCTTTTATCGCCTAAGTACAAGATTATTGATAGAAACTTGGATAAAMCCCTAGCCCTTTGAGCTGCAAAGAGCACTTGCAAAGCTCTGACTCACCGCATACCGGTGCCACAGTGTTTGAACTAGTTCTGCCGACAACCTGCAACAACAGCTGAGAGGTGTGACCTTCCTCTGTTCAGAGCAACAGGCTGTTAATTTTGCAGGCCAGCGATAAATGAACGTCAGCTTTGTTAGCAACCCAATGAAATTACCAGAAGTAAGAGGGAAGATCATGCCCCGAAGTAAGCAGCTTGAGCAGCTTATGAACAGAACTTACAAATACGTCAATGGGTTTTTTTCCAGATATTCCGAGCCAGGAAAAAGAATATTGAATTCTGCATCTCAAGCCCAGTCTCCTACTGCCACAAACATCCACATCACACAAAACCTTCTGTAAATCACCCAAGCGCACAGGCAGAACTGGGTAAGCATCTCCACTTCTCTCATTGTGAAGCTGTTGCAGAATTTTGCTCCTCTAATGGTTAGAAATTTTTTCTAATTTCTACTCTAAATGTCTCCTTCACATCATCTGTTTATACACTAAGACAGCCATTTAACGATCCTAAGCATTCCCTGATTTTTATCCTCCAGACAGGTAGTAATCAAATCTTCTCAGGCTTTGTTTTTCTAAACCAAACTCTTAATCTCACCTGCTTAGGCACTCTGTTCCTCATATCACACCACCTCCATTTGCCTGATTCACAAGATAATCCAGTTCCTTCCTTCCCCTTAAGAAAGGGATATCTTAATCCTCCTTTCTGTTGATTACAACTCCAAGCTTTGAGTCATCAGCATATTTCATTAGTACAGTTCTTCTTTTATTCCAAAGGTCTATTATACTAAATTGGTCCCAAGACCAACAGGAATTGCTCTAGTAACTTCCCTCCAGCCAACATTTCCACTTTCAGCACTAACTGTTGTCATATCCCCATTAGCCAATTCCTTACTCGGATATTTTTCCTACTAATCTGACTCATTGTATATAACAATTCCCCATGTAATAAAAACATTAATGTCAATTAAAGAACTATACATCAAAAAAATATCTTATTAAAGGAAAAGCTCAGGAAAATACTTCATTAAGTCATCTTCCAGAACAACCAGAGCCATAAAAGAATGAAAGCATCTACTCACCGGCCTGTCCTCCAATAGGGACTACTTGGTCCCCTTTTCCCTCTCTCTCTGTCTTCTCCTCCTCCCAGTTTGAGCACAGAAGGTGAATATGAGCACGGCTTTAACCTCAGCTGTGGTTATTTCCACTGCAGGAGCACTTGTGCCAAAGCTGATTTGGAAGGATGTTGGCTGCTCAGCTAAAACTGCTGATGAAGGTAGTTTTATGCCAACATTTGACAGTTTCCACTCAACTGACAGTTTCCTTTTCTTCTGCTCCTGCTGCTGAGGGCAGCCATCTCCAGTTGGGAGATGGAGTGGGGAGGGAGGGACCAGTAATTTCTGAGACTGCTGGAGCAGGGTTTGCCAGAGCATCTTCTACAGCACGCTAGAGATGGTATTTTAAACTGATCTACCTAGGTCAGAAGATGCAGTAAATTAAAGCCAGTCAAGTGCACACTTCCTTGTTACAGGTAATGATGAAGTGCCACCAAGAGCTGCAGTGCGCCCCTGTTCAGCCCACCACTGCTAGCACCAGCTCCTGCCTGAGCTTACAGTGAGATGATATTAGGAATTCACACAGAAGAAAAACTATCACTTAATTTTTTTTCAGAAGATTGTTTCTCTCTCTCAACCAGTTTGCTAGGAGCACCAGTGCCAGTGAAACATTTTAAAACTTTACCATCAGGCAGTTGCACTACCTGCAAAACCAATTTTAAAACAGATTTAAATAGAAACAATGCAACTTTTTTTGGTGCAAATGGAGCCTGTGGGCCCAGCTGGGTTCTCCTATCCCCTGCTGTCTAACTTGTCCTCTCGCCATACGCTATTTTCCCTGTAACAAAACGGGATGTGTCTCTACTCAGATGGCCTAGCAGGAGACAGGGCTGGCTGAGCAGCATTATCCCACTTCTAAAGTCATGCCAGCAAAATGCAGCAGGGATATCTACTGGAGGATCTGGGTCGTGACGATTAGAGATGTAGCTACCATTTCCTCAGGAGAATGACTGGAAAGCTATCCTGGCCCTACATTAATCATATGTCCATTTAACTCTTCTACCCGCTTCTAAAGAAGCTATGTTAAAAGCTAAATTTTCTTTTTTTTCAAAGGAATGTATTTTATATATGTAGCAATACGGAAAACATGAGTCCTTGGTGAGACCAGTTTCAGGTAAGTATCCTTAGGTACTTGCATATATCTTGAAAAACTGGGTTGCAAATCCTGGGGAATAAGCTTGCTGTGAAGATAACGTGGTTTTTATTATTGTCTTCTTGGTACTGATGCTTCTCAATGCCTCACAGAACTGAAAAAAAACCCCAGCTGTAGAGGTTGAAATAATAGTTAATAAACAAATTAYTGTACTTAAGAAGAAAATTCCTGAATTCTTTGAATTTATTGTTACTGAACCTGAATCAACTCACTCAGATACACCAGTTGGTTTCCTGACAGTTCAAAGATAACGAGTGTCAGCAGTCATTTATTACCTGTAAGAAAGAGTCTCAGTACAGTGATAGAACTTTTGCAGCATGTGGCCTTGTGTTGTCTAAGATAGCGCACCAGAAATACTAAAATGGTCTGGGAGACTGAAACCGTTGAACCCTCAGAATTAAAAAAAAATCTACATTAGGAATGAAAATATTTCCTGTTTGCTAGCAGAACTTTAAAAGCACACAGATACTCTAGGCAGTTTGCAGCTGAAAATAAGTTTTTCTCACACAATATGTAATTTCAAATGAGATATGCTAACATTTTTAATTCATGTGCTTCCTTCTAAAGGTTTCTGGTGACAAAACTGTGAATGCTGTTAGCAACATTAGGAAGTCTTGCCATATCACTTATTCTACGTGTCTGAGTGAAAGACTTGAGCCATCCAAGAAGTGCAGTAATCTCCCAGTACACATTGTTTGAAGGGCTGTATTGTTTTCATGTAAAAGGGTGAAGGTGGAGGAGGTCATGTTTACGTACTTAGTGTACATTCTTGACACACAATCAGGAAACTCCTCCTAAAGTATTTCCAAACCCATCTCCAAATAATATTCAATACTGTAAATCCCGCTCACATGTAATCTTGCTCATCATCTGAGATGAATCACTCTCCTCTGAAGTAAGAGAAAGTCACCTGGACTGTCTTGCTGAGCAGCTACAAAACATTGTGAATTCAGGCTAGAACTATGTATGAAAATGGAAATTAGAAACTCTTGATCACATCAAAGTATTTAATATTGGCTAGAGCCAATTGTCACATTTGACACATGTAGCACGTGGTGGACCCAGCAGAGTCCTCCAGCAGTACCTCCACAAGCTTTGCACTCTCAGGGGCTCCTATATGCCCTCATGCCACACATGTTCTTGGTTTTATGCTATAAAAACATACTCTGGATGGCTGTCACATAGCCACCTCTTTTTTTCATACATTTTGTTATTATTTTTCTTTGTGGTTTTTTCTTAAGTTCAATGTCGAAAGGTGAGAGGAGATGCAGGGTCAAGTGCTAAGCGGTGTGGTGAATCCAGCCAGTAGGTGCCAGCCAGCCTCAGGGCACATCTTGGTTTATTTCACCTTTGAACTAAATACAGATGTAGGCTTGGGGACATAAATACTGCAAAGCTAACAACATACAAACAGTGTGATCCCCAGGCAGCTTAGGAAGGTCAATCTCACATCAATCAGAGGATTGGACCACAGCACCTTCCACTTCACATATCCTGTACTTGGCCAAGTAAGAGCTAGGGCCCTCTTTCTGTGGGCTAAATCTATACCCAAAGCCTTGAGTTAAAGCAGCATGGAAGGGTGTCAAAAGCAGACTTCCTCCCAGGGCCAAATGGACTGACCCTGCAGACCTGTGTGGCCACACCTCTAAAAACGAATCCTTTGCAACACCGGCATAAGGAATTTTGGTCCCCAGCTCCCTGCTGCCTCATTCCTTCCTCTGCTCAAGGTCGAGCACCATCACCCCCCATGGAGCCGATGCATCTGCTTGCGGGATTGCACTGTGAAACAGGTCGTTCTGCAGCCCTGCCTAGTGCCCACCGAGGCCATGGGCGGTTTGTGGGCATAGCAGAGAGGGTGGCAGCTTGGAGCACAGGGGTAGGGAAGCAGAGGCCAGTGCTAGAGGACGGCCTGAGTTTGGATACTTAAATCAGAAAGCTCTGTGTCAACACAGTTTACAGGGCTGATCTGTTCCCAAACCCCTCTGGTTAGAAAGTGTAGAAACTTGGAGGGAAAAATCCAATGTAAAAAGTGAGGATTCTGCTTCCCTCTCCCACATTCAGAAACACCACCTTTATTTTGCTTTCCACTAACTCCATCCCAGGATACAAAACCTAGAAATATCTCCCAAGCAGCTGAGCTGCTGGTCCCTGAATTTTTCTCATTTATCTATCATTATTTTTCCCTACTTGTTAATTTTTGCTATCATTTCATTGGCTTAACTTTTGTATAAACATTATAAACACTAAACTTGTGTAAATATTTGTAATATAAATATTATAATTTACCATGGTAAATGATTTCTACGTAAAAGCTGATCTCAATCAAGTTTCTCACATTAATGCTGGAGACAACTGAAAAAGAAGAAGATGCTGTATAGAATCTGGTTTTGTTTTATACAACATACCATCTTTTCTGTTCTGGACCATACAGCCTCGCCAAGAGTGACTTCAGCTGGAAAATATCCTGGTAGGGAGACGAACTTGTAACTTTAGATACCATGAAGCACAAGTCTGAAACTTCAAATTTCAGCACTCTGTCCGCAACAGTAAGGGGCATAAGAATTCCACTTCAGCTGCAAGATAAACTTAAATAAAGCTAAGTAAAAATATTATTGCATAGTAGTCCAGCTAACAAGCAGTAACAGAGAAACCAAGGAAGTGAAATTAAAGCAGGCTTAACTCATTTACAAAATGTAAAGAGAACTCAAGATTGATGAGAGGGTCAAATAAATGTAATGAACTTCCCATTTTGTGTAAGGTTTGCTTCTCTGGTTCTACATGCCTCAGCACTGATTGGGTTTAACAAAATACCACAAGAAAGACTGGTTTTCTGACAGCAAAAGACTAAACCCACCTGCAGATCAGAGGAAGGAAGGGATTGACTTGTACACAGCAAGTAATGCTTACTGCTTACTAGCACAGTACCTCGACACATGAAGAGACATTAAAGCACCACCACTTAAAACTACTAAGAAATGGCACCATCATTCCTGGATCACACATTCTTTGTTATGCAGCTCTACATCTCTAATGTATCTTCTCCATCTTAGCAAGTTTATCAAAAGGAGGGGAATCCTTTTGTTTAATTAAATCACGATGCTTTGAAATTGAATTCCATGAGTTACCATGCAATTGTGCTTTCTGACACCGAATAAAAAATATTACCTCTTTGACAACAGAAGTCATAAAGCAAGATTCCCAGCTATACCATTTCTATTCAAATAATGGCTAAATGCTCTTATCCAAGAGCTCAGTGGCAATTAAGACTGATGTTCCCTATGCTAAATGCGCTCCTGGAAAGTCCTCTCTTTAAGGCAGAGCAACTAATTTTTTTTTTTTTTTCTTAGAAAACACAGTGGTGGTCAGAATATGAGGTTTGGAAAAAAGACCAGAAGTTATGACAGTGAGTCAGCATCACAGTCAACTAGTCCATCAAATAAGCACATTTTTTGTGGAGAAGGGCAGGAGCAGTGGAAAGAGCCCTTACATGACTGGAGGGACCACACAGCTGGGATGTATGAGAATACACCATGGCAGGCGATACTGAGAGGCAAGGGGGCTCAACATCATCTTATTCTTCTTCATAGTGAATCCTCAGCTGGCAGATATCTGAGTTCCTGTCATTGTTGCCAACACTGCTGACAGATTTAGCATTGAGAAGTCATTGAGAGGACACAGGAACAAACCTGGCACTAGAAATCAGGTTTCTCCTCCCAAGTGAGTGCTTGCTGCTCTGTCGAGGGGAGCCTTACCCTGCTTTTTCCCCTACTCTTGAGTATTAACACTCAGCGACAGCTGTTCACTTGAGCGAGTGTTGTCCTGAAAGGTGAGCCTCAACCTCCTGACTGCAGAGACATGTCAGTTTGAAAGTATCTGGCTAAGAAGAGATCAACCAACCAAACTCCTGAAGTAGTTCAGCAATGAAAAATTAAGTACMTGATAGTACAATTGCATTTGTACCACAGCCCATTTGCAACAAGAATGTTACAAAAACTGAAACATAGAAATTTGGAATGAGATGTTTCCTAAAAAGAAGCACAGTCCAGGACAGACAAATATTATATCCTGAGGAAGTAATATATAGCAATATCAGAGAGAAAAAGTTTAAAAGCTGATGATTCAAGGGGAAAACAAAAATGGTTTTGGTAGGCACGACAAAGTTAATAACTGATATGAAATTAAATACATAAAATTATAAGGAATGTACAATACCAGTGACTGCTCTATAGCAGCACGGGCAAGCAGACAGACCTCTGTTTACTTTTATGCATTGTTTTATATAGCTTAAACAAGGTTGATGCCCCAGAATACAAATAACTATATTGCATCCATTCCCCAAAAAGCATACCATACCACCTCCTGGTAACAAAATGGGAGCTATGTTCTACTCCTGCTTTAGGGCTGGCTCCTAAACACATTCAAATAACCAGAAGTTTCTCCACTACTGTCACGAGGCTTTGAAATCCTGCCACTGGTCAATGCTGGCACATAATGATGGATATGGACTGTTGAGCATGATATTCATGTTTAACTTTCATCTCCTACTTCCTCACTGCTGTGACAACATCTCACAGATAAGTAACGTAGTGCAATGCTGCTTGTGGGACATSTCACCTGCTCAGCCTGGTGCATCATGGTTGAAGGCAACTAACTTTGCTTCGTTAGGCAACTCCTCCCAGTGCAGAGGCCATGCTGCTCCACTGCAACAGGGATGCCTTTGCTAGCAAGCCCTGTGAGAAGTCCTCTCCAGAGCTGTGCATCCCCTGCCCTCCTTTGCCATGTGATCTCCAACACCATTACTTGATCCTTGTCACCTTGCAAGTGTGCTCCTGCCTGTATTGCCAGCGCCCAGGAATGCCTCCCATCCCACATGCCAAAATATGGATCTGAAATAGAGATCACAGAAAACTCAGACATCTGCAGAAGGGGAAACAGAACTAGCAGCGACCACAGGGCTCATTCTTCTACAAGAGGATGATTGCCATGATAATCATGCTGTTTGCAGCACTGTGATTTACTCGAACTTAGACACTTTACAGTTCTTTCCCTGTTGCTAAAAAGGCCCTTAGGTTCCCTTGCCAGCACCAGTGCTCAGAGGTAGAGTGGAAACAGGGAGGGCATAAGGGACACACCAGAGAAAGGCTCCTCTCTTGGCTGCCTAAAACATGAGTCTTGATGCTTCATTAACCCTTTGCATAACTGTCCTGCCAACTGAAATGCTCCTGGCAGTCCTTTGGCAGGTCAAGCAATGGAAATTACATACTAGGCATGCACTGCTAGAAAAGCAGTTACCAGAAACATATCACTGAGTGCTCTTACCGCTTCGTTCCTCCACCTCTCCAGCTGCATACTTGGAGGCAGTAATTCTCAATTATCTTCCCTTCCCAGAGCAGTATGAGATCAGTGTACAAAACGCAATCTCTTCACAAGAGGTTGCTTACACAGGCATGTCTGCTTGGCTATGGGAAAGTATACCTCTGTGCACAGGCTTGCCTATTTCCCACTGAGAGCCACATCTATGCCAACTAGAAATGAAGACATTTTCCTGATTTGTTTAAGCCTATTTTAGCGTACCTGCTTCCGAAAGTGGTGGTCACACCTTCCCATCACTTCTATATTCATGTTCCCAGTCTCCTCCTCATCACAATGCTAAAAATTGTGTGACTGTGTGATAAAGGAAATTACTTGCTGAAAATTCACCCAGTGGCAAAAAAAGGAGCAAAAGATGAGTTTTCAGCTGGATCAGTTTTTTGATCTAAACAACTCACTATGCAGCTGTGTCTTTACTGGGCACTGACACAGGAAGCAGAAGGAACACTGACTGCCTTAAAGAAATAACGAAATTGCAACCTAACCAGACCTAATTTTGAAGTACCGTAACAGTAGCTGAAAGTTTTATTGTAGGTGGGTCCCCAGAGCTCAGCGCATCAGCCCAGTTAAGGGAGTGGTGCCACACTGTAACCTTCACCTGCAGGACCGCAGGGACAYGACAGCAGTCTGATGGGCGCAGTGCAAACAGGGCCCCTGGGCTCCCTTCAGAATTAAGTTAAGGGTGTCTGTGTCATGTTATATTAACAGTGTTGTACAAAGGAAGAGCAGAAAAAAGCAATTATTGTTATCTGAGAGTCATGATACAAACACCCCTCTGAAAACAGCAAGGTCAATGGTCTGTGAGAAGCAAGGAAACTGGACCTTTTTGCAGATGTTTTGCTTTTGGGCAGCATTAATTACTCAGATATCATCATACTTTCATTTCAGGGAATGGTTGGCTCTCACATTTTTGCAACTTTCTTTTGTGTTTTTATTATTTGTACATTCAGAAATGGTTTTCTGTGAGGCTCATCATTGCCTTATTAAATGCCTAATCCTGTAGGGCATGGCAGACACAATTATTAACATTAAATTTCTGGCATTAAATCTAGCCACACAATTCTACCTGATGTTAAATTTTGCTTTTCTCTAATTTAGCCCGAATTGAATGACACAACAACGACAATAAAATTACAAACATCCTAAAACTAAGCACGTATCAAAAGGTACAAAACCTACAAGTAAAACAATTTGCAGAAGCACTCACTTAAGAGACATACTTGTGCCGAGCTTTGTGCCAAAGACAAGGAGATGCTGCCTCCACAAGAAGTCAAATGTGACGTTTCTTTTCTCAGCAGGAAGACTGTATCCCGTGGGGGGACACCATCCAGCACCTGGGGCTCCCCCCACCCTGCCCAGGGCCCAGGACCCCACATCAGCCCCCTGGGGCTCCCCCCACCCTGCCCAGGGCCCAGGACCCCACACCAGCCCCCCAGGGCCATCAGCCCCTGCCCCAGCAACACCGCAGCAGGGCCGGTCTCCAGCTCCCCACAGCCCTGCCTTGCCCGGCCATGGGCCCCGCTGAGCTGGGCCCACCCGGGGGCCCAAGTCCCRGCCCGGCCTTGGCCTGTCCCCGTCCCCAGGGCTGCCCCGGTGCCCCGGCTGCCCTGCACCTGCCTGGGGCTGGCACAGGCCCTGGCTGACAGGCCCTGCCCTGAGCCCCTGGCCTTGGGGAGCCCCGGGCTCCCGCCGGGCCCTGGCACTCCGGATTAAGACCTAGGGCAGGAGTAGAAGCCTGCCAGCGGCAGGTCTGGTTTAAGGCTCCCTTGCTCCTGGGTGCTCGTTGCGATACGGCTGCTGGAGGGCACCTTGCAGGTGATGCCTTTTGTGAACACAGATCTGCCCAGCAGCCTCTACCGCGAGAGGAAACGGAAGCGAGAGCGTGGGTTAAAAACCATTTGTGCCCCATCCCAGAAATGTCCTCTAGAAAGCCAGTTCACACTCCTGAAGATCCTGTGGTAAAATGAAAACAGCACCAAGCACCGACATGGCATAACACGGGGGTGCTTACACAGTAATCACCTGCACCAGTGGACCACTGAGTTAACGTCAGTTCTCCAGTTCCCTGAACATTAACTTTGGTACCCAAAATGTGACCCCAATAATTAGGGCTACAACAGCTCAAGGTAGGACTCTGGTAAGTTCACATTTAGAAAATTAGATTGTAACCTATTAAAAAGGTGCGAATGCAGCTCCTCACTGATTTTAATTATAACAATCCCCACAAATGTCTCCTCCTGTTTTTCCCAGTCTCCTTTTAACATGCTGCAGTCACAAGGGTGATGTTAACCACACTGGAAGGAGAGTGGCTGACAGTAGTGTTATCTTTAGGCTGGCCTCTAGATAACCCGGTGAGATGAAACTGGGAGGTCTGCCTGGGACTGGGAGCAATCTCTCTCCCTCCACCCTTATCAGACCATAAAATTGGGGTGTGCGGCTTCTTTGCCTTTCCTATTGTCTCGTACCTTTACGCTGAACTGGAATGTCAAAAGCAAACAGTGTTACGTTAACAAGCAGGGGTTCATCAGCCGAGACACGGGCCACAGAAACCGAAGGGCCCCAGTGCGAGGAGCCGACTCCTTCCAGCCAGAGGGGTTTGTCAGGAGCTGGACGGGGGTCCTGAGCACACCCACGCGAGCCTCCCAGCCCCCTCCACACGCGTCCTCCTGCATCCTCTGGGGTCCCACCTACCGAAACTGAAGCATTCCTTGCTGGGTTTGTAGTCGACTAATAGACTGCTCCCTAACCTACTCTATGCTGAAACACCCTCTCTCCTCTGGTGACTCTGCCTTTCTGCTGCTTGGGCATTTTTAAGGCCAAAAAGTTGGTTGTTACTGTGGCTGGCTATAACATTGGTCATATTTTTCCCCCAGACACCATCGTATGTACCTTGTTTCTGTGCTCTCACCTGCTGTTTTATGACTGGTGTCCGATACTGTAAAGTACTTGCTAAGGGGTCACTGAGCCAACCTGAAGGCTTGCTGCCTTTCCTCCCTCCCCAGGATTAGGCAGTGCTGTGCCTGCACTCCTCGCCGCTCTCCTGCATGGGCGCCCGTGCTCGTTGGGCTCTTCAGTGCGCYGTAACTCATTAGGACAGCAGAAAGCTATCCTGCTTTTTCGATGGATCCATTACGTTTCTAAAATTGCAGGAGGAGGCTCGTGATAAATCATGGAGGGATTTCTGCCCCCAGCCCTGAYGCTGAGCTTGATTTCTGGTGGCACAGACCATGACAAGCCACCCCAGAGGGCGGGCCAGCTCCTTTCTGTATCCGTGAGTTCATCTGAATCACTCCACCRCTACACTGATGCCAGGGAAGCAGTAAATACATCCTGCAGAGGGGAAAGCCCCACGAAAGCCTTCCTAGGCAGCCCCAGGTCAGCTAGTGAAGCAGACCAACGCACTGACCTAGATTTAAAATGTTAGCCTGGGTTTGCACTGGCTCTGTTTTAAGCAGGAAGGCAGCTCAGGGTGAACCAGCTCATCGCGTGGCCTCCTGATGTGGCATAGGGACGATCTGTCGACCCACTGGTGGAGGAAAAGCAGGGACATCAAGTCAGAGCCACTGCAGTGTACAGCGGTCCCTCCTACACGGCGACCTGTCCACCTGGACACTCGTCATGAAAATCTTGTGGTTCATAAGCCTATGGTTAGTCAAATACAGTGTGCTCCTTTGCCACAAGGAGAAAAAGATGAGTAATCCACAAATGCCACTGGGAAAGAGCCAGTCTAGCTCTTCGCTTTCCCCATGTGCTTAGCCTTGATGACTGATATGATAATCCCAGACTCTCAACAAAACAAAGTTTGTATGTGACTGGTGCACATGAGGGCCTCAGGGGCACATCAAGGCTGAACTTCCTACTTTTCTGTGATAATTAGGTTTGGTTCTAGTAATTTAGATTCTCGAAGGGGTTCCTGTCCCTCATACTGAAACTGTTCAGCACTGAAAGTTCTCAGGCTCTGAAAGTGCAGTAAGAAGTCATAGTTTTTGAAACACCCAAGGGGTAGCTTGGTGCTTTCCAGACCATTCTGAGTGAAAAGTGACTAAAAATGGTTCCTCAGCGTTCAGTAGCAGTTAATAACCTGATACCCAAATTAAGTCTTGGTCACTTTGGGTTAAATAGCTGGTCCTAGCCTTGCAAAGCCTGCTTGAAACCAGCAATGTGAGTTGGTTTCTTCTATTCTAACGAATTATCAGTGGCACAGACTAGTCTAGATGGGGCATTATTCTGGAAAAATTATACATAAGCTAACTCAAACACTCATGCAGAAAACTGTCCAGGGACAGCTACTTCTTAATTCACATCTCACTCTACCTTGTCTGGTAGAACAAGCTCAAATGCTGCGATTTTGTGATGAGGCCCAAGAGAACTTAATTTCCTCACTGGCAAAATGAGGAGTTTCCAGTCCACTCTATTTCTGCTACCTTCTTCTCTCTAAAATGCTAGATGAATAACCTGGGTTAAAAAAAAAAAAAGTGTGGGGTCTTCCTTTTTTTTGGCTAGGTTTTAGAGCTGAACTGGTTCACCATAAAGAAATGCCAAGACCTGAGGAGAGGGGGAAGACAATGCAATTGGGTCAGGGAAGGAGGATCAAGTGAGGAAAGAGTGAGCCTGTCCCTTCTGGCAGAGGTGAGCTCTCAGTCTGAACCACTCATAAGGTGACTTCAGAGCACTGTGAGCCAAGATAGGTCCTTAGTTAAGGATTTTTGAAGTCCTACACATGCTCACATGCTGCTTTCCCTGAGCCTTAGTTTTATTCACTTGTGCCAAGCTTAAAAGGTGATTCACTGTTGCATCATGG
This sequence comes from Oceanodroma leucorhoa, assembly GCA_030449065.1. NCBI lineage: Eukaryota > Metazoa > Chordata > Aves > Procellariiformes > Oceanodroma > Oceanodroma leucorhoa. The sequence goes on along the minus strand of JASVER010000032.1, from coordinate 7,985,284 downwards.
CAAGTGCATTTCTGTGTGAATTTGACAAGCAGAGTAATAACTCTCCTTTTCTCATATGATCCTAATCTCTAGCAAGAAACTGGAAAAAACTATTTCCAGAAAATGACTATGATAAGTGCAAATAATTCAGTGCCATTTTCATAGCAATGTGCTTTCAGCTATCATTAAGTCTGTGTGAGAAAAACAACCACAAAACTACTGGAGCACACTGAACCCCAATTGGAGGTTTTACTGTATCTGTCATTTTCCATTGTATATTTAAAAAAAAAMCACCAAACTTTTTGGTATGCAGAACTGTTGTATTCAGAAAAGTTAGCCAACATAATTCTTCAAGAAATGTACACGTACATAAGCTGTTTTCTACATACTGAACTACTTTAATTGATCTCACTGCAATTATCCATGTACATTAAATTTAGGGCTATGTTTAGCCTGGGATCTAAACTAGCATGTTGCAGCTCCTTTGCAAGTACTTGGGACTAAGGAGAAAGAGGGGGAAGAAGTGGCTAAAGAAAATATTGCAAACTCCTAATTTCCGCACTAACCCTTAAGGAGAAAGAGAGCAGTGAAAACTGACAACTATGTTATGCAGTCTTTATACAGTGAGGTGTGTTCAGTCTAAAATGGGAGACAACATCAGTTTTAAAGGCCTCCTTGCAGGTAATATACATGTCCATCTTCATGAGTATCTAAGAGAAATCAGTTTAGGCTTTTTAGTCCTGCAGAGAAGATTGCTATTCTAAACAGCGTGTCCTTCACAGCTCACTACTGGACTTGTTCCCTTAGGAAAGATCACATCGGTGCCAATTTCTTCAGTTCCACGCTTTTTTTACTGAACGCCACTAAGAACCTTTTAATGCCACTCTTCCACACAAGAAGGTTATGAAACAATGAAACATGGAAGAACATCCAGGGCTTGGGCAGTGAGAGATAATGACATCAAGCTGGCCTGCCGCCTAATGAGAAACTAATTTCTTTCCAAAGGGTACAACTGCCCAAGTTAACTAACTACTCCCCCTCTCTCACACCTCTTGCTGTTTAAGGAGATAGAACTATGACCTTAGAAGATGGTTCTCCTTCGCCAAAAAAGCAGTACCTGTGATACAAGGTACTGATAATAGAAGATGCAAAAGAAGTATGGGACTCCCACTGATTTTGAAAGAACATGGATGCTTCTTGAGTGAATTAAAAATCAGATTGCCACACACTTTTAATTTTCTCATTCAAAATCTTTTCTACTGGAATGTAAAGAATATTATCATTTATTCAGCATCCTGGTGTTTATCAGCCATGGCTATTTTGCTCTTATGGTAGTCTTAAAATATATATTATTCACTTTATTTATATAAGGCCTATTAGTTTATGCACGGCTGTAAACCTCATGAGAAAATTGTGATTATGCATGATTTCAGCTTAGTCAGAATTCCCCCTGGTAACCTACTGGGAATCAGTGCACCTGGAACTGGACTGATTTCCACCTGTATCTTTACTTTCTGTGAGGTCTCTGCTTCCCCAGCTGGAGGAAGCAAAATACATCAGGCTTCTCATCCGAGAAGAGATGATGAGCAATACGTTGAGGTAAGGCAGAGAGAGCTCTCAGAAGGAAGACTTACCACCTTTCACCTCACACTTCCACTGAATGGGGAGCTGTGCAGAGGCATTGGTAACTGGAGAGAAAGGTAACAGGAGAGAAAGGACCCAAGGATGGGAACTCAAAGACTACATGCTACTGTGGGAAGACAGTAACAGGAGATGAAATAGAAGCTATGTGAGGAAAGAGATGCGGTGGGTAAGGAACTGAGGATGAGGACTGGAAGACAACCATTTTGAGACAATTTTTTGGGTGCATCCAATGCATTTCAGGAGGCATTTCCTTAAGTGCATGAGCAGACAAATTAAATACTCTTCTTCCAGGAGGAATTACAAAACAAGTTGAAATTAGAAAAAATACCCTAGTTATGTAAAGTTAATATTATTTTAGTCATTATTTTAAACCAATGTGTTTATATTTTGGTTTGTCTCATACCTTTCAAATTCAGAGGCAAAATATTTATTTTTCAGTACATGATTAATACATGGTATTTCTCTGCCATGTGTTTGACTTTAGTACTACACATAATTTCTGGATTTAAAACTTGGTTTCCAAAGTTCCTTTGGTTTTGAACTTGCAATGGCCTCTGCCATCATCCTTTACCTCACAAAAGTATTTTGAAGATGTGTTCCCCAAACACTAAATCTACAGCACTTCAACTAGTATTCAGCAAGAAACTATTCTGCGGCTTAAGTTTTCGATCCAATTCTCTTTCAAACAGTGTGAAAAAGCATTCATAGCATTTTTAGTATTCCCTGCCCTCACAACCCACACTTTACAGTATTTTTGTTGGAGGCAAGAAGAAGGAAACATACAGAATAACCACATTGAAAAGAGCCATGGTTTAACACTATAAAATGCTAATTCTGCTTCATCTGCCACAGCATATAAACCCTACCGTATCCAGTCCAGTGGCAGACAACATCAAAAGTGTTGGCATTTTTAAAGTGCTTTCTATCTCAAGATTGCTGGCCTAAATTAGACACCAAAAATTGCTAGTCCCTTTAGAAAAACTGGAAGGATTTTAAACGAGGTGATTTGTTGCAGACCACCTTTTCTAGAAAGCATGCAGTAATCCATGTCTTTTTAACGGTGCTTCAAGCTGGGCAAACAAAATCACCTATGACTATTCTTTAATGCCTCCAGATGCTTGAAAACAAATGCAATTTTTCATTGACAAATTGAGTTCTTGAAGGCTGCAGCCCTATCATGCAGCAGCGGAGTATCAAGGGGGACAGGGGTGTATAAGATTAGGTTGATGGGAAAGCTATTACATACCCTCAAGTGCCCTGTTAGAACTTACTCGTGAATATAYGGGGAATCTGCCAAGTCAGATTTCTAGACTTCCCTACCCTGAGGCTCCCAAGCGTTGTACTCACATGGGAAGGCTCACCTGTTAAACCTGCCTCTGGCTGGGACACCCTCATTCCAGCAGCACCGCGTTTTGCTGCATAGGAAACCTCCAGCCCGCGAGAGAAACAACCTGTGGGTTGCATGCAGCTTTGCCAGAGGGACTCCCTGAATGTGAGGTGTTCCTGCCGGGAAAAGCCACGTGGGTATCGAGGCTCGCACAGCTTCACATCCCAGCAGTGACCCAGCTGCCTTGGCAGAGGTCTGGAGCACAGAGCTGGCCTCAGCCTTGGTTTGTAACCACAGAGCTAGCCTCTCCATCAACAGGATGAGTCAACTCATTTAATTCCTCTTGATAGATGGACTTTCATGCAATTTCACCTGGTTTTCTTTCACCCAGAAAGAAAACTGTAAATATTTAAGCTTTTAAAAAATAAAGAGGGCCAACTTCCTGAATGTGATCCATGTGCAGCTCTTTTACTGCTACAAGGAAATGGAGAGCAAAGCTATTTGAGTGCCATCTGGACAAACAACTTCCATCTACATAAACATGTCTCAGCGAGTGCAAGTCCCATGGGCAGGATATTTGCCACCAACTTTCAGATTCACATGACCCTTCTCACAAACACTTCAAGGCCTTTAGATTAGGCATCTCTGTTCCTGGCACAGCCTTTTGGTGCATATTCCCTCATGGCTGTGGAAGAAGGGGCTTATCTACACATCTGACTTTGGTCCTACCAGCTCCATGAGACCCCAGTTACAGAACTGCTGCCGAGTATATGTGACACGCTGTTGATTTGTACATTTGATAGCCTTTTAACACACCCCTCCCTTTTCCCAAAGAGTAATGTATTTTAAAAGCTGTATTCAAGTTGGGTTTTAACTAGTACATGCTGCTTCTTGCTGGGTCTGGACATGACAGGGCATGAAGGAAGGGGGCACCCCAGACCTGCTGGAAAGACCTGGCATGTTTTCAGGCTGACCCTTGGCTACAGGTAGTGAAACGTGATGTGCCAGTCACTGCTCTGATCTGTCACAGCTGTTCCCCTAAACCAGGCAGTAATACCATGAGGCCCTGCAGAAGGAGGATAGCTAAGTCCAGCTGCATCACTTGCTTCTTCTGTCTGTCCTGGCATCACTGATATCCATACTGGAAAGCATGATCAAGAGGCGTGAGTGGGAGTGAGGCTGAGGCAGCCTTTCCATTCCCACTGCTCCCCTGGGATCATCTTCCTCTCTCCTAATCCCTCTCCCACCCAGTCTCTTCTGCAAGATCTTACCTATCCTGCAGTCTTCTCATTCCCTGACTCCCATTCCTGCCCTTAGAGCCGCTCCTCTCCCTCAAAATGGAGTCAGGCTTATTCTTGCTATGAGGAGCAGGAAGGAGGGGAAATCTCTGAACAGTGGTCTCTCTTCTTCTCCAGCATCACTCTGCTGTATGCCTCCTGTGTTAGGGAAGAGGTGGGGGAATGCAAGGTAATCTGTAGGTGTGCTAAACAGCTACAATGGTAATTGCATTGTTAAAATACTCTAATGTAAGACTGCCTAGAGAGGAAGGAGAACAGCTAAGCTGCCTACTCAATACTTCTTTGTATAAACAAGGCCATGGAAATGTACGCAGTGTACCATGGAGACTGGCTTATGAGTGCCTCCTTACAATCTCTGATGCTCTCTAGGGCTACATTCGCTCTGTTGTTCACTTGCCTCTTTTGAGTCTTTGTTCAGTGTTAGCTAATCATCCAAAAACAGTAGTTCACACTGAGTCACAATAATGCACTACCTTTCCACCAAAACCATTGATTTCCTACATCAGTATTTTTCAAGAATCAAAGTCAAGAATCAAGAAGAGGAAGTTGTAAGAAAAAACCTTTAAACATAACTAAAGGAACATTTTATTGGTGCTTAAATGAAAAAAAAAAAAAAGAAGAGAAAACTCAACAGAACTACCATGTGTTGATTTTGTACCATTTTTACCAGTGCCAGGTAGCCATACACACTGGCTGATGGCAGCCAGACTCAGTGTCTTCCTTAGGTAAGCCCTTCCTTCTCCAGGCCTCTCAAAGCATGCTGACCACGCAATCATTTTGAAAGAGCGTTATTCTAAAACAGTTCAGAGCTTCAGTAACCACCTACCTGGGGACTCACAACCTCTGTCCCTAACTCCACCACACACTCAACTGCCCTTGTTCCCTGCACAGTTGCCATTCATGGTCAAGACAGTCAGAAGCAGGGTCTTGCACCTGGAGGTTCTGCTGCAGAGCATCCCATGATGATGCTTCAGCCTTTGAAGTCAAAGCCACAGATCTTGAAATCCTTTCAGCCTGCTTAAAGCATATATTAGGGGTGCAAGCTGTTTGTGGCCAGTGGCTTTTCTGGATATCTGTTCATGCTGTTGTGTGGAAATGAAAAAAAAGAAGGTATGCCTGAAAGTAAAACAGGCTTGGACTATAGCTACAAAACCTGCAGTACAGGGACTGGAAGGCACCTCTGAGCCGAGAGTCCTGGGTATTGGCAACTATTGCAGGAATTGGTCAGGCCACAGTCACAAGCTTTCTGAGCAGACAAGTTTCTTCGTAAACCTGTTGCCTTAACTACCATTACTTTCATTCTGAAAAGTTTCAGAGCCTCACTGTTTGATGGCTGCAAACCATCTTCTAATTTCTGYCCTAAGGTTATTCAGAGTCACATTATAGCCCTTTAAATCTTCAGCTTAAATAGCTGTACTCTTCCATTTCATCCCTAGTATTTGGTCCCTTCTAAGAAAGGATAATCCTACCGCCTTCTCAATGTCCTTCTTTTGTGAGGCTAAGCAATCTAAAATCTTTTGATCTTCCTCCTCCCTGATTTTAGCAGCCCTTATTTGGATCTATTCCAGCCCCAGGTCATTGTACTTAAGTATGGATGATCAAAATTGTACATGAAGTCTTAGTCATGCTTTGTACAATGGAGTAACTATTTTTCAAATAAAACTACATATACACATGCAAATTAATATTTTTCCAAAGACAATAACATATTTCCAAAATTAAGTCTCATCATAATGCTACAACGTAGATGTTATTTATAAGCAAAGGCATGCTAGGTCTTCTGTTGCAAGTCACTGACATAGCTGGGTCTTATTCTTTCATTTATCGAAGTCCCTTCCTCTCTTTAACTCAATGCTGGGGTAAAAAATTCCATTAACCAAACTCAGGTATTGTTGTAAGTGCACCTGATGCTGCAGTATACAAGTATTGGATTTCTAGGTGAAGACCCTCCGAGTAAATCAAATTCAAACTACAGCTGTTATTGGTCATTAGTGTAAGAGAATCAATTTTTTGTCAACATTTTTCTCCAAAAATTTCACAGTTACTGTTCACCCCATAAAAAAGAAATCATCTTCTCTGTGCCATTCTGTTATGCTCCTGTTCCATCATTTTAAGTTCCCTTCTGAGAAGCCATAACCGTTCCATGAGAAAAACACAGGTCACAATTACCTACATAAACAATTATTTCCCATTCTTTGTTCACTTTTTCTGAAAAGGAAAATGTTGCTTTCATAATACTTTATGCCCAACCATCTAGAAGAAAGTATGACCAGGTAAATTATACCTCATTAAAAGAAACAGCTTAATGACATTTGGATGGGTCTTAGCTCACATTCCCTAAAATCCAAACAGTAGAGTGTGGTAATGCTTATTTGTAGCATAATTCTCCTTTTGCTTCTAATGCATGAGACCAACATACATATTTCCAGGTGTTTCCAAGATATTGATGTCATATTGATGCCTAACCTGCTCGTAAGGGTGGAGGTATGAAACAACAGTACTGATAAGACTCAAATATGCTGAGAAGGGAAATACTATGGACAGATATTTGTGCACCTACTGTGAAATTTAAAAGTAGTTTCCATTTTTAACCCATTTTCCAGTTTTCCAAATTCCCCTACAGTAAAGCAACTCATCCTCCAATGCGTCCCTCAGAAATCTTTACAACTCTTTCTATGCTAAAACTGTTTTGGAGCAGCTGTGGCATTGAGAAGGCTACACAAATGCACCAATACCTGACAGTCTAAAGACACCTTTAGGAGGACCACAGCATTAAAAATAACTTTGCTGTCCTATGAATAGGCCTCTCTGAGGCCTGGTGTGTCAGAGCAAAGGTTGGCTTGATCTCAGCCAGTTCCTCTCTCACAGTACTGTATGTTTAACAAGACCATAAAAGCAGTGGGCAAGTATGAAGTTATCCTTATACCGGCTTTCCCCCTCAGTTCCAGCAATGCAAAGTTTAAGGACTGCCACAAGCTATAGTCAAAGCATTTTGGTTTTTATCTAATCCATTTTTTAACTCATTTATACTCTTGYCCCTCATAATATCCTGAAGGAACTGAATCATGTACTCTTAAAAAAAAGTCTTTCTTTCATTCCTGATAAAAGCTGCTGCCCAATATTCCTGCATGTCCCACCCAGCATCAGAACAGTAACTTTTACCCAACATCCACAATATAAGAAAAAGACATTCTCCTAGAAATGGCAGAAATACACAGAAATTACTGTGAACCAACAGATGTTCCTACAAGATTCACTCAAAAATTTCCACAAATACATACATGTACATATAGCATTTCTTGGGGATGTTGCTACTGCTGTGATATGGTTTATGACAACAGAGTGGAGGTACCAAGCCAGGACTTTGGCAAAACAGGCCCCACACGGCCCTTGACTCAGCAGGGTGACCAGCAGGACTGCACAGTGATAGAGAGCTGTGAAGACCAGCAGTGACAGCAGCACTGGAGGATGACAAAGACAATATTCCTACAAGTCACTCTGGGGCACATGCCAACGCTCTGTGGCAGAAATCTAACCTGGGAGCACCCCTCAGCATGAGAAGTATGTTGTGAACCCCAGCTGGAAGGGATCTACCCCTGCAGCCAGCAGCTATCCAGGTGGTATTGATAAATTCGTTATCACCGCTGTTGTCAGGTTCATTTGACTGGCTGCAAGGCAATAACTGCTGTACCTTGCTAGGAAGAAAGTTAAAATCCTTCTCATAACCAGAGCCTAACTCACRCTTGGCTTTCCTGGTTTATGGAGCCTCCTGCTGAAAGCTTGGCCAACAGAAGGAAGAGATGTGCCTGAATGCAGAGAAGTTGTACAACTGTGTGTTTTTAGAAGATCATCAGTCAGATGCCATAGCCATGCTTCTCAACTTTCTGTTTCTCACAGGAGAACTGTCTACAGCAGTTTGCCCAACATCTAATGAGAAAAATCCTTGATAACATGCAAGAGCAGGAACTGAAGAGACTTTTGGAAATTTTGGGCAGTTGTAGAGGCCAGCTCTGGGAGAAAAAGTGCAATTTGGCAAGAAAATACGTCATAGATACCTATGACCTATTGGTGTTGCCATTTCAATGGCAAGGGCAGTTGTGGTTAGGGAACGCTTTGCTAGACAAATACACTTTTGCATGGGGAAAGAGAGAAGAAAAATGGAAAAGGAGAAGATAGGTATAAAGAATGGAGAAAGCTGGCATATTGTCATTTGCAGATTGACCAGAACTATATAAAGTTTTTTGGACATATAGTTAAAAATGCACTTGTTGGTTTCAGAAAACACAAGTATTTGTTCCACAAAAACTGGAAATTTTTAAACTTAGGATGAAGAGAAGCAAGTCATGGCAAGGAAGACTTTATCTCCTGTGGGACTGAGTACGGTGGAAACAATCTGCAAGTTGGCTGATTGAAATGGATATTCCAGCRTGGAGTGCTTACTTTTAGTTTTGCAGGGCACTGGAGTGTAGTGCTTGATCTTATAATAAGAGGTGCAACCCAGCAGCTGTGTTCCTCTGTAGGTTTTAATCCTATTGCTATATAAAGCCACATGTTATCGTTCGCTCTGCTGAGACTGCTCCAAGAAGCTAATTCTCCACAAGTCTGATTTCACATCTCTCGGTTGGGATGAACCAAATGTTTCCTGGAACTATTTGTAGCTATTTAGGGAGTGCTGAGAGAGTTACTTGATCATTTACTACTCTTGTCAAACAGAATACTTTCTTTACCTTAACTCCCACAGACCAAACTAAAGTGCATTGCCGAACTGACAGATTTCTGTATGATCACCACACATGACAGTGCCTTAAGTACATAAGGATTTTGAACTCCTTGCAGCCTCACTTGAAGCCTTTGAATCATGACCTCTGAAGTTTTGTGAAAGAGGAATGCATGGACAAGATACTGTAAGAGATAGAAGATAAAATGTTTCCATCTCCGGCATAGAGGCCACTTGGGAAAAGCTGGCAGTAGGGGGTTAAAAGCCACGTATGACTAGAGAGGTACTTTCCTCTATCCAGCAAAGTGCTAGGCCATCTGTAGTAGGAAAAATAGCTGAAATACACCTGTTGAATTACACTGCAGGGAGAGATCACACTACTGGAGACCCTCACAAAATAGTGCTTTCAAAAGGACTGTCCACTCAGGGATCTCCTGTAACATCACTCACGGATAATGTTCCTCTCTGGGGTGATTGGCAAGTGACTGCCATGCTCTCTGCAGGGCTCTTCACACTTCTCTTTCAATGTGTCATAGCATTTCCTCAAAAAAATAGGTTCCAGTTCTTCAAGGGAAAAGTAGATATTGGATGAATTGCCCGAAGTCTTGCTCTGGGTGCATCCACCCCAGAGACTTCATTTTAAAACTTGAACAGTTGTGAGCCCTGGCAGTGTCCAGCAGCTACCTGTCCTATGGGACATCTGAACTGGGCCATCACCTCCAATCCTGACTTCATGTTGCAGGGCTCAAGACTGGACCTCTTGCTACTGCAAGGGAGAAGGGCCATCCTGGCTGCCTCAAGCACTTGAAAAGGGTCAAGCAACTCATGGGCATGCAGCTACCAAGCACTCAGATTGAGTTCACGTAAGATGCCCATTTGAGGGCTGCCAACAATGCAGGTGCAAAGAATTTGTCTAAAGTGCATTGCCGAACTGACAGATTTCTGTATGATCACCACACATGACAGTGCCTTAAGTACATAAGGATTTTGAACTCCTTGCAAGCCTTAAAGCAAACCACTCCTCCATAAAGCAGAAAGGGTGATGCTCTGAGAAGACTACTTCCTGAAATCTAAAGTGCAAAATAAATGGTGTTTGACAAATGCTCCCAACATAGCAGATGCTGTAATGTGAACTAGAGGTACTGTGATAGAAGGACTCTTTGCAGGTAAGATCTAACTGAACTTGCGCTTCTACAAGCTGGAAAAGAGGGAAGCAGAAAGTACATAAACCAACCCTGCCTGCTTTCCCCTGACACCCTCCCACAAAGCACAGACTCCGAGCATGGCTGGTGCACAGGGAGGAAAGCCGGTGTGTCAGCTGCAGAGTCAACACTCAGGATCTGCCATTATTATGCAATTAATTCCGAATACTATCCACTGAAAAAAAATTTTGGGTTATTGAGAAACCACTTCAGCCTGGAAAAAGTTGAGAACTGCTGAAGAAAATGTTTTCTTTCAACAGGGTAAAACCAAGAAGCTGAAGTGCCGCATGCCAGCAAGAGAGCTGCTAGCAGCCAGACTCGCAGAACAACACTCCCTCCTGTGGTCTGTGAAATACAGTTCTTCCGTCCCGAAAAGCCGAATCGGAATCGCCATCAAATAGCAAGCTAAGCAAAACTCAATCATTTTTAGCCAAATGAATATATGAAACGAGGGGCATGGGAAAATAATGATAGAAAAATCTAAACCCTTGTAGAGGGACTAGCCCATCAAAAACTTTTACTAAAACAGATACCATTGAACAGCACAGCAAGTGCCCAGCTTTTTCCCCCACTAAAGTGGCTTTCGTTTTTTACTTTTTTCTTCCAAAAGAATATTTTTTTTAATTTCGATTGTTATGGGAGAACTCTGAGGTGGTCAAATAGAAACGTCTGTTTATATCAGAAAATTACAGTTCGGAAGAGCAGAACTTTCTTCATATTAATTTTAGCTTTTTTTCCCCAAAACTAGCAATCTTTTCTGTATCTGGGTATCAGAAATTGGCACTGCTGCAAGCTTAATCCTTGTAGCAATTCTCGTGTGTTTTGCCTAGTTCATTTTTCTTTATCTAAAGAAATAAGGGAATCTTATTTCCCTTAAGGGAAACTTAATTTACAATCATCAAATACATCTCACTCTCAAATTATTAGAGCCTGTATGAATCTTTCCTTAAATTCTGGTAAAAGTTGTTAAGCTTTGCTTTGGATTAGTGGGAAAAGAAAGCGGGAAGGAAAAAGTGASTCATCACATGCGTCCTCATGTTATGTATCAGTGAATCACAGAATACTCATTGCATCACAGATGTCCCATACAGCACCCGGAGTAACTACTATAGTTAAAGATGCATAAACTTGTGTATGCTTGTACATAAACAAACAAGAATGACGTTTCCTTTTATTTTACATAGCTGCATGCACACATTCCTCTAATCTGGGTCCTGTAAGGTTAATATCCATATCATCGCTTTCTTGAGAACTCCAGCTTCAATACTGATGAAACAAAACATTTTCAAATAGATGATCCCTACATTAGCAGAAAACATGCTGTAAAAGACACACTTCCTGACAAACAGACTTCAGCTTTTTGGTCAGCTGACATTAATACATCTCCATTGGTACATGCTCTAATCATGTCTCGCTGTTCCATTCAGAATGTGCCAGTTTTGGCTGGGGTAGAGATAATTCTCCTCATAGTAGCTAGTGTGGGGCTATGTTTTGGATTTGTGCTGGAAACAGTGTTGATAACACAGGGATGTTTCAGTCACTGCTGAGCAGTGCTTACACAGAGCCAAGGCCTTTCTGCTCCTCACCCCACCCCACCAGCGAGTAGGCTGGGGGTGCACAAGAAGTTGGGAGGGGACACAGCCGGGACAGCTGACCCCAACTGACCAAAGGGATATTCCATACCATATGGCGTCATGCTCAGCATATAAAGCTGGGGGAAGAAGAAGGAAGGGGGGGACATTTGGAATGATGGCATTTGTCTTCCCAAGTAGCCGTTACGTGTGATGGAGCCCTGCTCTCCTGGGGATGGCTGAACACCTGCCTGCCCATGGGAAGTAGTGAAGGAATTCCTTGTTTTGCTTTGCTTGTGCACACGGCTTTTGCTTTACCTATTAAACTGTCTTAATCTCAACTCACAAGTTTTCTCATTTTTACTTTTTCGATTCTCTCTCCCATCCCACTGTGGGGGAGCGAGCGAGCGGCTGGGTGGGGCTTAGTTGCTGGCTGGGGTTAAACCACGACACAGAGTCACAGCAAAATGCCTTGTACAAGCCCGCAGGAAATAAGGAAAATGACCCAGCAGAGTTCTTTTTAATGAATCATTTTAGAAAAATTAGTCATTATTGTACCACAAAGAATAGTCATCAACAACATTCAGAGGAAAGCAGTATATTTTTCTAACTCCCAATCATCACTTCTCATATGTATCCCTATTCCCATATTTAAAAAGAAAATCATATAGCAAACTGTAGCTTTTTTCTTTTAAAAAAACTCACGCACACCTGCTAACTTCAGGGAAGCAGCTTTAAAAGCAAAGCTGCTGGCTATAGCATGATTCTGAGGCCATAGGCAATATGAAAAAATAAGCAACAGAACCAAAGGAGCTCAAAAAAAAAAAGCTGAAAAACTTTTTGAGTAGAGGACCCAAAAAAATCATCAGGTGTAGGGTTTGGTCAGGAACTGGTTTGCTAGCTGAAACAGCAGTGAGAAGGCAAGAGATGTCCCACTGAAGCCCAAGCCTGCTTTCTTCTGGCCATGCCCATGCCTGGCTCCTGGTGGCAGGGCAGCCTCCCACTATCCCAGCCCTGAGCTCCCCCATCGCCCACACCAGCAGGGACCACAGACTTGCAATGGGGCTGAAGACATCAAACCCGGGACGTGGGAAAACAATGATGGCAAAATCCAAACTGTTGCAGAGGGACCGGCAAAACACTCATGCACTATGGGGTGGTATTTCACGAGCCTGCAACTACAGCTCCAAACAAGCTAAGTACACACAGCCATCAAGTTGAGTGGCCCCTCAGCATCAGCTTGCTGGGTTGGCGAAGGCTGCAGTTTCCCTGGGATTCAGTTTTCCAAAGTCTGGGCAGCGTTGATCCAGGCCAGCATATGACTAACAGTGCAGCTGTGGGTCATGATGGATGCTGTCTCCCTCGCAACGCAACAGAAACAGTAAGATAGCCAAGAAACATTAAGTGAAAGTAATTTGATCTCTCTTCACCTGCCAAGCAATCAATTACTTGAAAAATTAACCTGTTTCACAGCAGCTCATGAGCAGATCTGAACAAACTCTCACCATGAGACCTGACAGCAGACACAGGCAGCACTTTGGGATGGGACAATAACGATGGGACAATAACGATGTCAGGGTGCGCCGCTATACTTGGGTTCAACCGGGGCTCACAGCTTGAGCGACTTCAGTAGCAAACCAGACAGGCACCATTAAACTAAAATCCCACCCTTTCAGACGAAGGCAACAGTGAAGGATGAACCAAAGTTATTGAACCTAAYTGCTACCTTCAACACACCCGTGCTCCTTCTCTGGTGCCTTCGCTGCCTTCAGCAACCAGYGTGCAGCAAACCCCCTGCCAGCGCAGGAGCCTCGGCAGCCTTCGTAATACCAAATAATACCAAGTACTGCTTGACAACAGTTAGCAAGCCGGCAGGCAACGTGCAGAGTGAGCTCTGTGAGCTGCAACTTGCCAAACTTCTTCCTTCGTGAATGTTGTTAACCCCGGGTTTCCCAAAAATTTCAGGATTGACAGCGTATTGTGTGACTATACCTAAAGAAACATATCTGACTGCAAGTTCCTACTTATATTTTATCAGTCATTTTAGAATCAATTCACTTCTGATAAGATCTCAAGATCTCAAAAACCGGTATTTCTGAATCACAAAGAAAAAAAATTCTCACATATTTTTCTAGTTTTCCACCAGAAAACATTTTCTCGAGTTTAAGTATGTAGGAATCGAGCTTTTTATCCTTGGAAAAATATATTATTAATAGTAAAATTAAATTAAAACTTTTCAACATGTTTCATTTTCTCTTTTGTATGTAAGAAATCATGAAGTATATAAAAAACATTTCAACATAAGACAAAACATTTTGATTGCTCTTAATATTTTTTCAACAATTTTCTTTATAGAAGATAGAAATATCTTAATTTTTATTCTAATTCAAAGGAAAAGCAAAGTTTTGAAATAATGGAATCTCATACATTATATGAACTCCATTTTCAGCAAAAGTTTTGTGTCATTTTAAAATACAGGTATTAGTCTAATAATAAGAAAACAAAATGACTAGCGAAAAAAACAGATTAAAACTTCAGGTATCTTTGCAAAAAGTTAGAAATAATAAAATAGCAAGACAATTACTGAATATAGAAAAGGGACAAAAAAATCTTAATTTCTTTTCAAAATTAGTGTTTTTACATCTTTACTAGTAAGAAATTCTTATTCGCATTTTTTTGGGCTTCTGTCGGAAGCTGACCATATTCCTCTTCCCCACTGGGTGGCGTTACCACCTAGAGCTGTAGGATTTGCATGACGTTACAATGGAGTAAATGTCTCGCATACCTTACTGATCCGAATCTATAGAATTAAACCAGTTTCCTGAGAGAGCCATCTAAACTAGTCTGCTGATGTGCAAAACTGCCCCTTAGTCTTGTCTGGTAGTTTCAGAATGAAGATTGCTCCAAAAGAACTGGATCTTTCAGCTTAATTTAATTCATACAATTGGGTTTGCCGATGTTGAATCACATACATCTCTCCGCAAAGAAGAAATTCAAAGGGAAGGATTGATATAGTAAAAAACCATGGTCACTATCTGTGAAACAGAAAGAAATACAGAATAAAATTAGATATAAAATAACTCACAGCTTCAAAGAGCATTTGAGCTCTAGCAAAAACCACAGTGTTCAAGCACCTAAGCAGTCCCAGTGAAGAGAGGCACGTACTTATTACCTCGATGAAGTGTGCTGGAGGTGTCAGGAGAAAAGCCAGAGAGTGGATGTTAGTTTGTCTGCTGCACATGAACGAGATACCTGGGCTCTGCCAAGCATCCCAAAAATCCCACCACCAAATTGCCCCCTTTTTCTCCATCTATGTACCGTGCCCATTCTGCCCCTTTCCTTCCAGTAAAACCAAAGTGCAGGGAGTGAGGAAAGAAGCTACAAGCCGAAGTTACATCTCAACTGGCAGAAAGGACGTAAGTGGTATGCACACACGGACGCTGGGTTGGAAAATAGTTTGGGTCACGGTTTAGACGGCAACTCAGCACTACTAGGAGATGCATGGGGAGAAGGAATAACTCTAAGCAAGCTCTTATTTTTCCCCTTTTACAAAGTTAAAAAGTAGGAGGTCAGAAATTAAAAGATGAATCCAGTCGCTATGCAAGAATCCATATATACCTAACAGGTAGAGGGTTAGATTACAGGATAACAAACTAACACGATTTCCTGATGTTGTTAAGAGTTTCATTTTAATCTGGTTTGACCATAAGTCTTAGACCATGATCCCTGAGTTCTGTTTGTTTGGTTATCCCATCCTTCTCAATCCACTTTCTCCACTCCTTTCAGCGAGAAACGCTGTTGTTAATCTCTTAAATAGAGTGTCTTTGTGTGCACATACCAGACCTAACACACATCAGGCTTTCATCCTTGAAGGACTCACACACACTTACAATAGGACAGGGAGCCTTGCACTTTTGGCATATCACAACTATGTTATTGCAAAGTTCTTTTCTTGTGTTACTCTCACTTTTTGTCCCAGGTCTTCCCTAGGCTCGAGCATCTTCACGGCTGGAAGTATGAGCACAGAGGAACCTGCCTCAGCTGAACTTTCTAGGAAAACAAAAACCAAACAAACCCCAAAACTTCCTGTTTCTATCCCCACTCCCTCCAAATAAAAAAATCCATGGGCTAGAAACTGTCTCATGTCTTCAGCAGTACCCTCTTCAGGTAATGAGAATAAAACCTCCATCCATCCTTCCTAAAGCTAGGGCCTCTTATGTTGCACAGCATCTTTCTTCTTGTGCTTTTATTCCAGCAAAATTAATTTGAAAGGGTTTATAGTCCAGACTGAGAGGCCTGAGTGTGCCCAAGCTGGCTCCCACACAACGATGGGCAGCCACACATTCCTGTCCAGCCCCCCCCTTTGCATGCACAACGTGCAGGACTGCCCACGCTCATCCCCATGCATGCACAAAAGGAAGATCAAGACACAATGCACAGTGGGTTTCTACACCACTGAATTAATGTAAACATTTAGAAAAAGAGAATCCTTTCTGCAGAATGAGTTCGTGGTACAAAGCTGTCTACCCACTACTTCCTTTGCTCTGATATTCTTTCTATGAGCACGTACATTTCGGGCAAGATTCAAGAGCCAGATTTGTCTTTCCCTGAGAGCCTTGTATTTGAAACCTCCCCACAGAAACAAGGGTGGAATCACTCCTTCTCCTTTTGCTTCCTTTGAGCAGCCACACTTAACCTATTTTTGTTGCTTCCACAGACTTTAGGATTTTTGTTTCTATTCATCTGTGGACTACCTTCTATGAATTGTGGTCTTTGACCTCTAAAAGGAGGCTGGAATAGGAGGAATGAAGTTTTTTCAGTAATGATTGTTCCTTTCAATAACAGCAAGTTACAGATTTTCTTTACGTCACCAACRGCAAAGTTATTTTCATAATGTGACTAATGGTTATTCAGGAGTGACCATAAGAATACAAGAATTACCCTATTATTGCCAAATCCAGTTTATCCACTTACTATTTCCAATAGTTCATACACCCTCTCCCACCTAAAGTTACTATCTTCTCGGTTCTACTAATTTAACTATTCATCCAGTCCTATCCTAACTCAGCTTTGACAAGTGATCCAAATTATGAAAAAAAAGGGGGGAGGAAGGGAGAAAAAAAAAGGAAGAAAATCTAATACAAACTGTTCTCCACACATACACTTTTTGCAGTCCATTCTAAAAAAATGCTTATTTCGCAGATTTGGAAGAAAAGGACAAGTGGGAAAGTGAAAATGGCAACCATATAAGCCAAATCTGTCACCAACAGAAGAACCTCTTTTACTCAAATGGGGTTTGGATCAGGCCTTATGAAGGTACTTTCTCTAAGTTCATTTCCATTCATGTATTTGGGCATTGGTTTGGCCAACATACATGTCTTCCTGCTTCTTACCATACCAACCACATCAAAGAAGCTATGTCAACTACAGGACTTGTCTGTATATGTACAGTAAATGCAGAGAAGGTTTCTCCTCGTTTCTCACTCCCAGCGGCATGGGCTAGAGCCCTGCTGCGGGGTCGCGCTGCCGGGAGCCGGAGCCGGTCCCGTCTGGCACATACCACGGGTGCCACAACTGCATTTCTGGTCACCCTGATGCAAACGATGCTACCCACCATGCTTGCAAAGATGTTGCTCATTATTTTAATGAGTATACAGAATGAGCAATTTTCAGCTCCATGTGCCACATCATGTACGAATTAGCAAGAAGAAAAAATGTCTTGCTACAACAGCTAGACTGACTAATTCATGCGCAGTTGCAACTGCGCTGCTTTGTCCAAGAAACATACTTCTTGTCATCTCTGAGAAAGGCTGGGTTTAAGATGCACTCAAGCCAGTAGTTCTGAGTTGCCTTTTTCATCACATGAGGGATTTGCAAATAATCCCACAGATCTCTAAGGTCTCTGAATACATGGACTATGTACACACCAGTGAATGTGCACCGCTATGAATCACTATATTTTCTGTGTAAAGTAGACTGGCAACAGAGGACTTCATACAGTCTTTGATTCTTTCTCTTGCCAGTTTATGGCAGATTCCATCATGCATTTTTGGGCAATTTAAAAAGGAGATGTACCCCACTTTATTGTAGAATTCATCACCAACAAACTCTCTAGCCATTGTCTATATACATGCTCTTCCTCCTTCTAGAACAATACATTGTCACCTTCTCTACTTGTTTCTTATCAATGTATAAACCCTTGTGCTCAGCTGTAGACGAAGTTAAGAATCACTGAAGGCATAGTTGGAAAATCCTGACAGCCAGGATCACCTACAGCTGAGCTATTCCAGTACACAGCTACCTAGCAAAGCTGTGAAATCGCTCTCCCTGGAATGTAAGTACAGGTTAGGCAATCTATTTCAGTGCTTCACTATCCTTATCATCAGAGGAATACTGATGTTTACATGTCTCCCCTTCACTCTATTTTTGGGGGTCTTATTTGCTGTGGACACAGAGAATTATATTGCCTCTTTGCCTGTGGTTATATGTAAGAAATTTGGAGTGTCTCTCCCACGTTTTCTTTTCTGTAAATTAAACAATCCCAGTTCTTTCAGACTTTTTTATATATAGCAGTATGTAAACTTCTGGTAGATCAGAATTACCTCAAGATGGCCCACATTGATCTTGATGAGGGATGCCCAAAAATGGACATGGTACTTCTTTGCTAAAGCCTCAGCAGGGCTAAGTAGAGTAGGCAGATTACTTTGCAAGTCTTGCATGCAGCAGTCCTGTTTATACATGCTGGTATGGTGTTTGCTTCCCTTACAACACACGCCACTCCGAACCACAGATTAAATGCAAGGCAACAATAATCACTGCATCTTCCTTTGCAGACCTGTGGCCTAACAAACAATTCATCCCCTATCATGGGGATGTGCCCTTGATTGCTGATAAATAAATACAGTATTTTGCACTTGACTTGTACCTTATTTCAGACCTAGCTGACCAAAACAAATTCATTTTAATCCCGTCCTTCAATGTTTGCAGAGCAACTCTTCTCTCAGTTTGGCATTGGCTGCATAGTGAATAAACTTAGTCTCCACTCCACTTTCCAAGTCATTAATAAAAAATATTAATTCATTTTGGACCATGACAGATGTCTGGCTCAGTACATAGGACTGACCTTTTGCTCAGTGTGTAATTCCCATTAATGCTTGCACAGACAGACAGGCAGTTTATTGTGGTTATGGAGATACAGCACACCAATCTCCCACACGTCCTAGGATTTTCAAGGCAATATTGAAATAAAGATCAGATCTACTACATTTCCCTTTCTTGAAAATGAGCTCTTTTCAAAGAAAAGCATTAAGCTATTTCCCATTTCTTTCCGTGTTTTTAATTAGTCTTTCCTTCAATACATGTTCAAAGCCCTCAGGTCATACAGAAACTCGGTTAATGAATCCATATTGCCTAGACCACATTTTTCTACCTGTTCTCAAATTTGAGTACTACATTTCCTGTCCTGTGTTCCTTTAGGGACAGTCACCAACTTGACTGAATTGATATTCATTTAAAAATCCTTTTTGCCAGATCTACAGTTCCATTTACTTTAAGAACCTGACAATAATCAGAGAAACATCCTCTAAATTACTCAGTTGAGTTGCCCTCCTCTTGGTTGTGCTATTTTCCACTTTCAAGCCTCATTTCCGTTAGTCCTCTTTCCTTCAGTGGACATCATTGAAAGCTGAAGCATATTTTTTATTTGATCAATTTGGTTCTCTGCTCTGCCATCTTTGCAGAGCAAATGCAATCCCTTATTTTATAAATAGCTAAAGAACTTTTACTATTGGCACATTCCTTTTATGGTAACCAAGCAGAACTTGTGGTTTTTTACTATGGGTCTGTGTTTCTGACTTTTAAACATTTCTTTATTGATGCTTCTGTTCTTTTTTTTCTGTTCTTTGTGGGAAAACTCACTGCTTGCTTCTAAACACCTCAAAAAGTTCTTTGTTTAACTAGACCGAGTAGGCTGCTCTGCAGTCATTTCTCCTTAGTTTGAAATACCACTTCCAGTTCCTCTGTAATGCTACCGCTATTCACCAAACTACACATAAAACAGTATTAACAGGTTCATTGGTTATTTGGTGAGAATCTTTTACATCTAGGAATATCTAAACGTCACTGTTAAATGTGTCTAAACATCACTTGTTCCTACTCCATATCTGCTGTGATGACAAGTGCCAGCAGTCCAGTAATGCCGACTGAACAGCACCAGCCAGAGGGGCTTCCTGGCACGGGGACTGAGAGAGTGAAGAGTCTCCCTGGACTCATCTCCATGAAGCTGTGCAAGCCTAAGTGTCCTTTCTGCTATGCCACTTACTGGCTTTTCTGCCCTACCTTTCAGACAATACACTGACATTTTTCCTTCATGGGCCACGCAAACAGCTTTCTGCCTCCTGCCCTGCTCAAACACAGTCCAGAAAACGAGACAGTGCCCCACCACCAAAATGCCAAAAGCAAAGGAGAAATGAGAATTAATATCAGTTCTTTTACCCTCAGAATGTCTTTTTCCCCCAAGAATAACTTCTGAGTATCTCTGTAAGAAAGTACAAAGCAGAAATATTCATTTCAGGATGAGAGTTGACTGCTCTCACCTTTCTGGCTAATGTTGTCCTCATTTTCTAAGTGAGAAAAACTCAGACAAAGAAGCCAAATCCCGAGCGAAGGCATAAGCAGCGTTTCTGCGGCATTCTCCAGCCAGCAGGAAAAGCTCCCATCGCCTGCCCCCAGCACCCACACCAGCCCACAGTCAGGACACCTCCAGGGAACAGCAACATGAGTCAGTCCACAAATCCACTGAGTGGGGCTGGAGGGATGCTCGGTGACAACGCTCACATCAGTTTGCTCTTCTGGGCTGCTCAGAGAGTGGTCTCTCCACAAAGTGTGTTCTACTAGATWCACGCCAAGTTCAGTGCCCTACCCAAAGGGATCCCAGCACCAGGAAAGCTTTGAAAGACAGCTCTATTAAAAGCAAATCACATCAAACACGCTCTAAAGGACTTCCCCCAACAGCTGCCATAGGAACCAAGTGTTTGGGGGACAGAAAACAAACATAAAGTCATATTAAACGCTAAGAAAATTTACATTAAAAATATCAGAGGCTGGTGATTCTGGATTTACAAGAGGATGATGACAGTAAGAGCACTTACTGTCTGCCCCTTAGTAGCAGGATCCTTTGTCAACAATACACATTTTAGGATATTCTTATTTAAAAGTGACATACATTTTTCAAGGATGCAAGCAATCCTTGAAAGGGATGAGTTTGCAGTTGATTTTTTTAAGAATCGTTCTTTTCTCAGGCTTTTTTGTTGAACTGATGTAGCATTTCAGTAGCTTGTAACACTATTTTTAGAAATTATCTACCAGTGATGATTTTCAAGGAATAAAGCACTTTATACATACAAAGTCTTGCCTTTATGTCAACCCCTTTATCTTGTCTTTTTGTGCAACAGATACATAAAACACAGAAAAATACCCCAGGGATCTGTGACTCTTCAATATGAAATGACCCTTTTCTGAAGCTTTTATCTTACAAAGTATCTCTGTTTCAAGAAAATGTTCATTTCCTACTCAGAGGCCAGTTCTTGTCATCATTTTATAAAGATGGATTTTGCAGCTCTTTTCAAAGCACGATTTTCCTCTTTGCACTTTTCTAAATTAAGCTACTATTACTAGATGTTATCTGCAGGATATATACAGTACACTCCCTTATCGTGCCTTTTGACCTACATCATTGAAAGTTTTCTTCTTAGATGCCTAATATTTAGTATCTCTATTCTATACAGCACAAATTCACATTTTACTACATTCATGTTTTACTACGTAGTTGCCCTTAGAAGTTGTGAATAACCAAAAAGACTTTAGGCATTTCAGGCAGAACAAGTAACATGTTTCACTGATCAGCACCAGAAACCGAAGTCTGAAACAACACAGGCTTGTGGATTACAGGTATTTTATGTTCCCACCTGCCTCCACTGAGTAGTGGACATGGTGCTACACTGTGTTCTCAGGGCAGTAAGTCTCCTACAGCTACCTCTGCCCACAGATAAAATCACTTACAAAGTCCTTTATTGATCTGAGAGGAAACGGCAGTCCCCCATCTAGCAAAAGCCCGGCCTCTTCAGCACGTAAAACAAGACCTCAAGGTTTCATGTTAGATTGCAGACAAGATGCCTTGCACCAAACATGACTGGCCATTGTGGCTACCTCCTCCCTCAGTGGAAGGAATGCAATAAATACCAATGATGCTGCTTTACCCACGAGTTACCTTGTCCATAGAGCTTGCTGAAGAGTGCACTCCTTTCAACACTTCCTATTCATATGCAAACCCCATAGGCATTCTGAAAATAATACAAAGAAGCTAACTTGTGATGAGGCTAAAGGGAAGATGAGATGCCTGAAGATGCACCATGTTCCCTCAAAGCACAGGATTTGATTCTTGGAAGAACAGGGTAAGAGCTGTTCCCTCAAAGCACAGCATTTGATTCTGCAAGAACAGGGTAAGAGCTGTCACATCAACTACCTGAAGAGGGGTTTCTTCCCGATGCAAAGCAATCAGGTACAGGTACACCCAATCCCCAAAGTAAAACACTGGGACCCTCACACCAGGGAGAAACTAGTATCACCGCAACAGCTAAAGGTGCTTTGGTACACATCTCATATTCAAAAATGATTTATTGGGGCAATAAACTGTTAAGCAATTTATCCTTTGATGTTTGGCTCACAATTCCCACTGAAACCGTACATACTATGGAAACTATGATAGATAATCTGTTAAAAAAGTGCATCTGTTTCTTACGCAGTGTTTCCAGCATCGAACCAAGCTTGAACTTAACAGATGGGTCCTTCTAGTATGGGATCATTTTGTGGATAATTATTCTCCCAAATGACCTCAAATGCTTTTATATTTTCCATGAGCAAATCAGTGTTTACATTCAAGCTTCCTCTCTCTCTTCTTGGTGGCAGCCCATTTTGTAGAAAGCTGCAACATTTTAAAATGTGATAAATACTGTATGAGAAAATGTTTTCATTGGATTCAGAAACTCGGGGACTGTCACAGTAGCTCACCTGCAAACATGAGGGATATCCAGAAAACTGCTACAAAGAGTACAGTTTTAGCACTAACTTGTTAGTCATCAAAACTCAAAGTTATAATATTAGTATCAGAGCTTCTTCAGAGTAAGTTCTGGAAGTTAACATGGTAAAGAAAAGAGATGATAGCAAGAGGACCTGAATTATTTTCCACTGTGATTATAAAATAAATGTGTGCTTTCAAGTTTCATGAATAATCTCCRTGAAAAGAAGAGGATGAGTCTAAGCCTGGAAAATTTCCAAGTGTGTCCCGGTCGTATCCTTTCAGTGTCTCAATTTAACAAAAACACCCACACATACACACAAAAGATCTAATTCCATACTAATGAGTAGAAGTACTTACCAGCAATCTGAACGAGACTTCCTCAATAGATCAAGGAGATTTAATCACATTTARCCCATGAATTTAACGTTTGGTAATTTCCTTGCCAGCATCCTGCCATCATTAACATCAATATCTGTTTAATGACACACAAGTTCTTCTTGTAACTGATGGAACTAAAACATACCATGATGAAAGAGCTGCTCTTAAGCCAGTCAACTTTTTGCTTCCTAAAAATGCAAGGACAGGATGTGATAYCCCTTTTTCTGTTGTTTCTTAAGAAAATTCAGAGCAGAGAAAGCTCCCCAGAGAGTCCCCAAAGGTACGGTGTTATGTTAGTGTTCATGCTTCCCTGTCATTCTGTGCTTGTTTAACGTTGTTTCTAGTGGAGCYGAAACACCACTGCCAAACACCAAGATTGACTCAGGGTCTAATCTTCCTCTTGAAGAGGGCAAAAGATGTTGTTGCCTTGCCTTAGTACCAGCTTCCTATGGGGTCTAGCCTGGAAGAATGGCCCTCAGATTGGGACCCCTAAAAMCCCACAAAAGCAAGGTTTGTAACACAAGAGTCATCTGAGGAAAGACCAGTGTCTCTCTGGAGCGGCATGGAGAAGATTCAAAGCACCAGGCCGAAATCCAAGGGCCAGAGCACAACCTGGCCCTGCCAGAGGTGAAATGGATTATTAGTATTAATCCTGGCCAGACTGTGGACTGGCTTTGTTGATACTTTCTTGAAGAAAAGTGACTATTCTGTACATATTCCAAAAGCAAGGAACACACTTTATTTATTTTTGCCACTCTCCAGGAAGAGTTTGTTTTATTATCCCAAAGCCATGGGTCTAGCTTAAAGTTTCTAAATCAAGGAGAGAGGTTTATGCAATACCAAAGATTAAAGGGGGAAAAAAMCAAACCCACCCAGTCTGCAGTGATCTCTTTCCAGTGCATTAAMTCCTTTCCTGCCAGGTGTCCTGAAGCTTCCTGGGACATAGCTCCAGAGAAAACCAGAAGATACGGGATGATAGCACCATATCTCATTTCCCTTTATAAAAATCTGGGACTACAGAATAAATTCCTTCATGGGAAAAACCACACTGGCAGCACAACCCATGCTGTGGCCAGAAACACAGACACTGCAGCAGGTGACAATGGGATGTGGGCTGTTGAGYAAGTGACAGCCAAAACAAATGAGACCTCACAGATCTGTGATTAGGTCTTTAATATTCAAGCAAACGTCACAGCTATAGATCTGTCTATACAGATCTTCTCATTTAATAAGAAGTGCACGCTCCATTATGAGAATAGAAAGGCACAAAGGATTTCTGAATTGAAGAATAAAACAGAGCCATCATACTTGCTTGAAGGGAAAGCATGATCGTTTCCTAGACTATAAGGCATCTAAAGACAGTYCCTAAAATGGAAATGTTTTCTTAGTCCAGTTTATAGGTCAACCAGAAGGCCTTCCCGAGGGATGACAAAAAGCATGGGGTCTTCCCAGCAGATTTCATGCATTGGGCCTTCTTAACTTCCATCCACTTCCAAAACTCTAGTACTGGGAAAAACCAAATGTGAAATATGTGTTATATACATAAAATATTACTGGACTATGCATCCAGATGAAAAAGCCAAAAACAAACCATTCATTTGGATTAATCGCCATTTTTAATAAGTCCTGGCCAGGAGACTGACATGGGTAGGRTTCAACCTAGCAAATCTAAGCTGGTCATCTAGATGCTTTTTATAGGCAAAGGCAGCATTTCCAGGGTACTACTCATCCTTTAACAGGCATATAAAGTGCTGCTTCTCTCCATTGGACTGAMTGCAAAGAGATTTCGGGGTGGATAACTCTCATGTAGACATCTACATTGCAAACATCTAGAGTTAGACTAGATGTATCTCTACTCGCCTGTGACAAGGAATAGGGAAAAAAGAAGGGCTTGGGACGAGAAGGGTAGCAATAGATCATGTTGCAGAGTGAGCCCTGGGGATGAGCTGTTTTTGGAGGGACAGATTTGTATGGCTGTTCCCACAGTGAAGTCAATACATCCTGCTGGGACCAGACCAGCAGACAC
Source organism: Oceanodroma leucorhoa (assembly GCA_030449065.1). Lineage (NCBI taxonomy): Eukaryota > Metazoa > Chordata > Aves > Procellariiformes > Oceanodroma > Oceanodroma leucorhoa. The sequence continues at coordinate 7,960,065 of JASVER010000032.1, read as the reverse complement.
ACCACCATGGTGGCTGCCTCCAGCCCGTGACATTACAGCAGTCCTGGTTTGGCTGGACAGTGCTAAAATTAGCACTTTATTCCTACCAAGAGCCCATGTACTCACTGTCCTCTCCCATGTGGCAGAACACTTTGCCCTCTTCCATGGAAACAAAAGTGAGCAGTCTCCCTACAGCCTTATCTTAAAGACACAGGCCTTCAGTGAGGAGTAAAGGTTCAGCAAGGGACACCACCAAAAGCTTTGATTTTTAACGATTAAGGGATTCAGGTATGACATTTCCTACTCCCAGTTCCATTTCGTCCCTTTCAAATTAAGGACTGGATTCAATCACTGGCTTATTTTTGCAGGCATTTAATCATAACGAAAAGTAAACAAAAAAAAMCTGGCAATGAGACAAGCTCTGCATCCTGCCTTCTTCCTTACGCTGCTACAACTCATTTCAAGGCAGTTCGCTACAACTCATTACAAGGCAGTTCAGTTCAGCTGTGAAAATGCCAGTACCTATCCTGACACAATGCAGAAAACCGCGATGCATCACCAGCTCTCTGGACAGCAGTGAGAACTATTCAAAATTTAAGACAAACACAAGACACGATTGTCCTTACAATTACAAGTAGCGACAGGAAAATATTAGCAGACGCCATTTAAAAAAAAGTTCTTATCACCCTCATCCTACCAAGGGTCTTAGAATTACCCTGTTATCCAATTCTGAATACACAGTATTTTAAAAACACAGCATTACTGCTTGTCTGTTGCCCAAGTCCAAATACTTTGTTTTCCTAAAAAGGGCCGGAGGAGCCAAACAAACCAAGATCTTCAAGCTTCTGTTGGAYGCTGGAAAGGATTTGAAGTTCAGGACAAACACGGTTCGTCACATGACAGGAAAWAAAAAGGAAGTAGAATAATAAAAGGTAACATCAGCATCTCCCTGGCAGGATCAGCGTCTTTGCATCACGTTCTTGCTAGTTCCTAATTAGAAGCTGTGGATTTTACATAATAAATTTAGCATGGTCATTCTTATTAATGATTAATRATTAATTCAGTTCAATCAAATGACTCCTTATTATTGTCATTGAACAAAACCCTGATGGCATAAAAGAACCCAAAAATAATACTTTGATGATATTTTAGGAACTTCTAACACTAAAGGTTTGAGAAGGGAAAGGACCAGAGACAGTGGAGATATTATTTAAGAGCACGTCATCTAATGGAATTAAAATTAAGGAGTATCTGTGAAATGGAGTTGAACCCCAAAATATAAAATGCAAGAGAAAAAATAAATATTTTACACCTATGATATTGAATTTTGGAAGGCAGATAAACTTTTCCCCACTCTCYCCCCTTAAGCTCTCCTTGGGGAAGCACTTGAAGCCATCGCACGAGGAGTCCTCCCTGCTGAGACCGGCAAAGGAAATAGTACATTWATAAATACTGACCCAAACCAGCTCTGACATCTGCGCCACACACCTGGGCAGACCTTTCCAGCAGGCCACTGCTAGAGAAATCACAAGCACATTACACACTTTGAGCCCTTCCAAGCAACCCTCTCTCTGCTGCCCTTCTTTTCACCTTCCTTATGGCAGCACAGGCAAGAGTAAGGAGAGGCTGCACCTAGCATTGATATGTACGTCACTTCTGATGTAGGCACGCAGCATCGCCTTCGGCTCTGCCCTGCCTCAGCAGTACAACCAAACACCAGATATTGGTACCTTTTTTACTGGTGAGGTAGCTTTACAGTCATATATAAGAATAACCAGCTCTTAAAAAAWAATCACCATTCACTTCTGGACACGGAGTGATATTAAACTCCACTGGGAACAAAAAATTATTGGAAAGAGAGCTGCACACAGCTGCTGGGTGAAATCCTGAGGATGCAAGGCATAAAACCAGGCTGTTGGTGACAGCAGTTGTCAGCGTATCCTCTGTGGAATTGGTTAAAAATGTTCAAATCACAGAGTTAATTCAGCTTCAAAATATGACATGTTTTTTTCTGCAATTTCCATTAAATATTTTCCTGTTCTCCATCCAGTTCTCCATYTGCACGGCAAAAGGGGTTGCTGTGAATATGATTGAGCAATCATAACTAACCTTCGCTTTCTAGCTCCCCTCTTCTCAAAATTTCTCCTATCAAGTAAGTGATTTTTGKCTTCAAGCTGATTGAAAAGACCTGTACTTAAATATTCGGGACTCCTAAAAGAGCCTAGGAATTAAGGGAGGAACTAACGTCAGCCTGTCCTCAGTGGAAAGTGACCTCTGCAGGATGGCAGCACCAAAAGGGTAAAAGCTCTGATGTCAAAGAAAACAAATCTCTTCCCCCCTGCAATAATTTAATAAAATAAATAAAATAAAACCATATTAAACAAATATCAAGTGAAAAGACAGTCCCCAGTCTGTAAGACACAGATCAGTGTACTGTTTGCATTATGAACCCTCTAATGAAAAAGCACACTTCTCATATTGCAGATCCTAAATCTATCACTTCCAAGCAAGCCTTCTTGACTTCAGTCGCTTTTAGAGGACCAGAAATGACTATTATTGGTGTGCTACACTCCCATTACCAAGAATGAACGTCCTCTGGTCCTTTCTGTATCTGGGTGGTGAAAACTTCTATCTTTTTATGCATTTCTTTAGCTAGGAAAGCTTATMTGGATGCTCTATTTTTTTCCTGTCGCCCTTCACTGATTTCTGCAGCTATCTTCCTACAAATTAAGGAAGATTAGAAACATTTTAACTGTACTGGAAGATTTACATTGTTTTTCTTTAATACAAAAGAGTCATTAAAAGAGATAATTGCAATCTGCAAAGAAAGATGTAAATCTAGGACTGTTCAGCATCCTAATGAAAATGGAATCCCAAAGGCGTATGTTACATGCTTCTAAAACTGGCTCCGTCTGTTTTAGGGAAAAAAAAAMCCAAACCCACACCAATCACAGCATTTTACAGTTRCTATAGAATTAAACAAAAGGGCCACCGCAGTTGCAAGCAGCTGAAACAAAGCATTCAGCAATACATGACAGCTAAACCCAAGCTCATCCTTCTTTCTTCCTGTTATTAAAATGCAATGCACATGAGAAATATTTTATTGTCTGCTTCAGAAAGTTGGTAATAGTAAATTTAAAATTTATAAGCACTAATAAGGTAACACATCCAGTTTATCCTCCTGTCCACCATTACTGTTGATGAGATCCACAAATGGGAGATAAGAAAAAAAACACATGTAATAAAATAAAAACCAGTGACTCACCTTGGGTACCAAGAGCTTGTGGGGAGGAAAAAGGATGAAGCTTAAYGCCTCTGCTAGACAAGTTCTGAGCCTTCTCAGTAACTTCTGCTATTTAATGTATGAGACATTGCAAAGCAAGATTATTTTTTATTTTCCTGCACAGGAGATACTGCTGTATCCACAAATGAAGGAAAGTGCATAGGGAACAAGAAGGTGGGGCACAATTTTAGCAAGAATTGGTGCAGGAATGTGACACGATACATAAACAAGCCATCTAAYCTTTTTGTAATAAATTGTAACAAACTGTTATAGCTAGCCTGCATTTACAAGAGTGCCAKCAAGAACATATTTTGCCACTTTTAATGAGCATTATTACAGCACGCATTTATACAAGGTGGATTCAGACCCTTTTCTCAATGCATTCAATATTCAGCAAGTTTATTACTTAATAGCTTTCTAACAGTATAATATGCATGAGATACATATATCTCACAATATACAGAAATACTTCAGATCTTGATGAAGGTGAGGTAACCTCCCTAAAATCTTCTATACTGCTGCTGGAGTCGAAGACAACGTTTCCTCATTACTTCACTGCAGCAAGTTCTGAAAGCCTACCGGAGTGACCTCCTCCCTGACACAGCGTCCCCGCGGGTTTATTGCAGGGAGGGCAGACTGCACTTTGGAGGTCCACCTGAAGCACCTCATTCCTGYCTCTACAGGAGACTTGGGCTTTTTGCTCAAGACAAAATCACACACATTCATGGACTAGAACTTCCATGGACTTTCCATGGACTGTATTTCAACTTGTTTTAGCCATCTGTGCGGTGCTGTGAAGTGTACCCTGCAGCACTCTCCAGAGAGTCTACCCAGGCTTTTTTTCTGCCAGCTACAGAATAACATAACTTTTCTGAACCCAAGAGGAAAGATCAAAACTCCATCAAAATATGAAGAAGGGAGCTGCTAAGTCTAGAGAGGCCCTTCAGGTGCAAATCTAAGACTTGGAAGGATTAGTTTTAGTTAGGACTGACTGCAGTATTTATATACCACAGTACTGCATGAAAATAATAAATATTATCATCTGTAAGACTGATACTGACAGCCCACTAACAACATGGCTGCCTGAGGTCTCCAGGCCTTTTGACTTCTGCTCTGCTCTGTGGAGCGCMCAATGGTCTGAGAGGTGCTGGCGGCCACGCTCCTGCCAACTCCAAAAACCCAGGCAGCTGCTCCCCATGAGCTTGCACCTCTACCCTCTTTGACAGATGGAAAACTGCTCCTGGAAGACCCCTTTTAAATAGACAACCAGCTCTGGGGAGTGCAAAGGACAATGGGGATGAAATTAAACAGGAGTTGCAGAGCAATTAAGAATCAAGTTTTCTTAGGAGGACAGATTTTTCTGCTTGATGCCTATTTGCATTTACACCCAGCTACACCAGTATCTCTGCTTCCTTGGGTAGCAACATGTACTGCTCTGAGCAGTGATCTKAAGAGATGCACCACATCATACTGACCTTCCTGAACGGCTCTGCTGATTAAAAGCTTCAAGAGAGAAGCCTTGCATAATTTTAGCTTTTAATTCTCAGGACAAAAATGAGAGTTTAAGCAGTAAGAAGTCTCAGGAAATCCCGAGTAAAGGGTTTAGCTGTCATTCACCTTTAGTGTACCAGTTGCTTCACAGCTCTGATCCTACAAACAGGTAGGCAAGTGTTCATTTGTGATTCTAATTTTCCCTTCAAAAGTAATGGGACTGCTCTCGTGCACACATGTCTGTCTGAAGTTCATGGTAATATGCTCCAAGGGTGAGACAGCTGGTTTCATTCCAGTGAGGATTTCAATAATAAAATTAGAATCAGCAAACTTGTATAACGCCCAGTTTAAAACAGTGACGTTCAGTCCCGTATTTCTAAAAGCACAAATACACTACAAAGTTAAGTATTTTAAGAGCTGACAAAATATAATACCTAGCTTAAATACTCAGGCACATGCATGCATATGCATACTGACACACACACACATACACAGAGCAAAATATAAAAGTCCTAAGTTTAATAGCTATAACATAAGCAGCACAACCTAAGCATATCACTGAAGGCAATAGCAAGCTGAAGGACGGGTGGTGGTGCAATTGGCTGCCGGACGGGAGTGAATGAGGAGAGGGTGGCTCTGCGTGCCCATGGGGGGACGTGATGCTCCAGCCCTGATGCACAGAGGCAACAGGGGACCCAGGTAAGCAAGTCACAGTCATGATGTGCAGAGGCAGAGGTAGTAGCTATGCCTGCTACGGTATGCCAGGGATTTTGCTCTCAAACCAAAATCCCAACGAACACTCAGAGCATCACCAAGCCTGATGGCGAAGGAAGGACAGACGGCTGCGGGAATCGGAACCGCTTGTAAACCTATCTCACGAGAGCGCACACGAGAGCCACCGCCGCAACACCGCTGAATGCCACACTGCCAAACGCCGCCGCCACGGCAGCATCTTTACCTGAGCCTCAGCCACGTGGATGCAGCATTAGGCCACAGTAAAAAAAGAAAAAAACAAACCAAAACACACATTCCCCCCCTGCCAATCCCAGCTTTCTACTCTCCCCAATAACATTAGCAACTGAATCTTTCCCACTTAACCTTTTAGTTGTCTGCCAAGAAAACAGGGAGACCAAATGGCATCCACCATTCATCCTGATTACGCTGAAGAGRCTCAGCAACCCATTGGACTAACTGAAGGCAGCTTTTGCAGTGCAGCAGAAGTAGTWTGAAGTTTAAAAAACAAAGTTACATGCAGCTCAGTATTTTTCACCAGAATTTGGGGGAGAATGGGAACAAAATAAAGCAACACTGAAATAAAGGCAAAACCACGCATGAGGCCAGTAAGAAACTCCTTTCTAAAAACTAAAAAAAAAAAAAAAAGCTTCAACCCCGCAAACATTTTACAAAAGCAGAAGAAACACTTCTGATGAAAAATATACTGCAAGTAATTTGCCTTGCTCTGCTACATGTTGCTCTAACAAAACATAGTTCTTGTTGACAACACCTTTTTTTTTACAGGCCTGGTGTTTTCTGTGAGGAAAGACACTATAAGAAGAAGATGGTCTGAGAAGTTTAGATTTCTTCTAAGACTTGAACTCAGGAGTAATTCGCTTTGTTCCTCTTCGCCCTTGCTCCTCTTCTTCCACCCCCCCCAAAGAGATAACCTATCCGTACTTAAACAGGAAAGCAAGGAGTAGGAACGTCTTTGTAATTGTGGTCTTTTCTAAGTGTATTTATTTTTTTCCCAGCGTGTTTATTTTTAACTGCTTTAAACACGCAGCAAAACCATTTAATAGCTCCCAGCCCGGCCTCGCGGCGGAGGCACCTCGCAGGGCGGCGAGGCTGGCCTGGCAGCGTGCGCAGCCGCAGCAGGGCTCAGCGCTCACAGGGCTCGCTCCACGCCGGACGGCGTCTCCCGCACCCCTCGCTGCCGGCAGCCAGAGCTGCGTCCACGTCTGGGACAGTGGCAGATGCTTCTGCACAGAAATACCTGAAGAGGGAAGCCCTAGGTTCGCCTCCCTGTTTGCTTGAAGAGCRAAGTCCTACGTTCGCCGCGCTGACAGGCATTTCGTGGTTGGCATCTTTTCCAGCTGGAGAGTCGGCCTTGAGGGCAGAAGGACACCATAGCTGCAGTGGCTTCTGTCAGAGGTGTTGCCTGTGCTTTCTTCCTTTGGGTCCCAGTAWACACTGGGAGATTCTCCTACCCTCACCACGGTGCCCTTCTCTGTCACGTAAGCTTTTTGCCATCTCAAAGGCTGGCACCTCTTTAATAACACGTGAGCTCTTAGCGTTGGGCTTTCACAGAGGCATTTACAGGAGTCAAAACACAAAACATGCAAGTTAGAAACGGAAACAAAAAAAGAGAGAGAGACCTTCCCCAGGAGCAAACTGCCTGCCGGCCCACTGACGTGGTCTCTCCAGGTTAAAGCCGAGCTGCGCCTCTGTTTTTCATCCCACTTAAACTCGTCACTGCCTTGCTTTCTAGCCTTCTAGGATCGCACTAGATATGTTACCTGGTGCACTCTAAGGGATTTTTTGTGGGCATCCTACTATTAATAGAGCAATTTGCTTCCCCTGCAGAACGAAGCTACTTGAAAGCCCCTCACCAGGGAGCTTTCCCTTAGGACAGAGCACACAACACCTCGGCACTCTGCAGCCTTCCCCTGGCTCTGCAACCCCRCCAAAATTACCCTCCCCAAAATGACCAGGCCAGAGCTCTTCTCTGCTGTCTTTGCTACACCCRTCTGCAGAGAGAGAGATGAAAAGAACCCATGAACTCTTGCAGCTGGGGTTGCTGGAAAGCTAGAAACCGGTATTTCTACTGAACTGAGCTGCAGTCTCCAGAACAGGAGTAATTACATTCACACCACAGGGAAAAAAAAATAATCCAGAATAAAACCTCCAGAAGACGAGTTGCATTAGCCCAAAAGCACAGGTTTTGTACATGGAAAAGCTCAGAAAAATCTCATTTTTCTTGGAAAATGCCTCCATTTTCTCAAGAACTTTTCCCAATGCCCTGCAGCATTTGGCAGAAGGTTCTCGGTAACAGTGAGGGTCCCTGACACCACGCCCCCCTCCAAGGGGGCACCTCAGAGCATGAAGATGGCTGGAGATGGGGACCTTTTCCCTCCCATCACACAGAACACCCTTCTAGATCTATGACACATGGTAAGAGGCGGTGTCACTTTTTTCTCCAACAAAAGACAAAACTAAAGACAGTTCAGATACCACATAGGCCAGGAAAAAGATGACGTTTCTAAACTGAACAAGACTTCAAAAGATGTACTCCAATTTTTTTCCAAAATGTTTTAGTTTTGACAGACATTTAAAGATTTCTCTTTTGCTTCCCAGGCTGCGACCACCCCCGACTGTGCGAGGCTTCCCCTTCCCCAAAGGATGGGGAACCAAAAAAGAAAGCAGGAGGCTCGCTTTCTCCAAGAGCTCTTTTCAAAGTCCTCTTTGCTATTCAGAAAGCCATGCTTCACGCTGATGACAGGCACGGGTACGGGTTACTGCAGGTTGCCTTACGCTACAAATATCCTCTGATTTTAGTGGGATATTCTTTTTAAAAAAACAATATTTTCTACAGTGGCTTATAATCTACAAAATTTAAAATACAACCAGTATCTCTTCTCAGCCCGTTCTGTGTTTATTAGGAAGGAGGATAAAATACACAGTCTATAAATCCAAGTCAGCATTAGCATGCCCTTTGCTACTGTTCTCGTGATCTTTCACTGGACAGTGTTATTCCTGAATTAAATACTATTTTTAAAAGGAACCTGTTGTTCTCTTTAAAATGTCATGCATTCTTTTAATGCCATATACCAACACTGAACAATGAAAACCATTTTATTCCTCTGGAACTCATACTTTGACAATTAAGTTCTAGAAAAATAAAGTATTTGAAAAAAATTGTTTCATCAGAGGTTTTGAATTCTAATAGGTTCACAGTGTTCACCTACCCTATTTGTGGGCTATAAGTACTACAGGAACATGTTCCTATGAACAGATAACATTTTCACTGGAAAGGTTGTCCATTAGAAAAAGATTATCTGATAAATAAAAATGTTCCACAATTATACAGTAATTAAGTAAAAACTTAAAAATTATTATGACTTGCCTGTATCAAAATGGTTTAATTTTATCAAAAAACACAGTTAAAAACATATTTTCTCTAGAAATTTTGGATTTTTAACTTTTCATACCAGTTAAAGGAAAAGAAATGCTACAGAAAGCACATTTCAGATTTCTGACAGCTAGAAAGGCAAGCCTGCTTTAAACATGTCAAGTTACAGGCATCCACCATATCCTCTCATCGGACATTAAAACTTGTACAACCTCGCTGAAAATTTGGTCCCTGCCTCTACTATAAAGTTTTCCAGCTTCTAGTAAATTAATTCATTACGCTTTTTTTCAGACAAGTTCAAAGTCAAGGTCTGTCAGAGATCTTTTCCCCAACCACATGCAAAGATGTGATCACGACAGTGGGTTCAGTCTCTTACTAGCCAGACTAACCATGCAAACAGGGAGATGCCGTGGAGCAGAGGTGTTAAACGGACACAGAGTAGAGTGTCCATATTGCCATCAACATTTCTACTCTATTCTTCTAACTCTCTAGAATTTACTTTCATATAGTTAAGTTTCAAAAGCCTATCGCAATACCAGATTTGCTACACAGGGTACCCATCCGGCTTTGCAGCTTAGGTAGTCTACCCATCCAGAGCGAGCAGCAAGCAGTGTCATACAAGAATGGCAAGATCACCATACAGTTCAGATGAAAGAGAGGACCTCACTTGGGTCAAAGCTACAGAGAACTGGACCCCCATCTGGGGATGTCTGCTTTGGTGGCATAATGGATCTGAATTGTGACTGTGCAACTGCCTGCTTGTCTTTTATTTTAGCAATTCAACAGGAGGAAAATAAAATGTAGCTGTTGGGGGTTTTTTTAAATACTTCAGACTTTTCTCATTGAAGTTAAAATGAAAACCAGTCCATAGTTTTTCTGCAAGTCAAAGAAAATATTTAAATTTGCACTGAAATGGCTATTCCCAGGGCATGTTTTCTAACAGCACAGGAAAGGGAGGGCAGCAGCTGTGGTGGTGGCAAGGTGCTAAGCAGTTGTAAGTTATCAGCTGTTGTAAGTACATAAATAACCATCTGAGTCAGGTCTGTATCTAGGGCAAGTSCCCTAACCACCAGCACGTTGGCACTCTCACCCTTTATTCCTCAGGCTCAACAGATATGTAAGTCTTTTATTTTGTGTTTTAAAGGAACAAGATCAAAAGGAGAGATAAGGCGTAATATACCCCAAAATATCCTTTATTTTGCAGATCACATTACTCACTTAAGAGATGATTGATGTGGCTTCAAGTCCTCTTGGCCTTGAACCCATTCTTCATTACCATCTGTAAGCACCCTCATCACAGGGTAACTAGTAAAAGCAGAACAATTAGCCTGAAACCCTTTTCAATCCAAACCTATTCAGCCGATAATCCCAAATTTCCAAAAAGTTTCAGGATTACAGAAACCACTCTTTTTTTTGGCAAACTATTTTCCAAAAAAAAACTTCAGCTCTGTTCCCAATGAAAAGTTGGAATGGCTGGCTTCAATACCTTCTGAATAAACTGCAAAGTACATTTTTGATGGTTTACGCAGATCCACAAGGAATGTTAAAGTCCATAAAACCCACTTTGTGGTTAAATGTAAGGTATTCTGCTCCTTGCTAAGATGAAACAAAATGACCGAGGAACTTAACGTATTTAAAGTTTCTGAATTTTTTTTAGGGATTCCCTTCCTAGGCAGAATTAAGGGCTCGAGCACATGGTTCATTACAAGAGTTAAGTTACTGTGTGTCAGCTGATCTGCGGTAATTTCTTCATACATACGCTTAGACCTAGATAAATGCAAAGTAATATGACTTAAATTATCGTACTTTCACTGCAATCTAAATTAAATGGAATTACTTTGTGTTTGCCATAGGCAGGGAACATGTGCATGGACTTACAAACAGCTTCTTCACTAAAATACAGTAAACTACTAAGCAGTAATAATATGATTATGCAACTGACACCCAATCTATCCATTGCAACACTCCCAAACTCATCGCTTCATTAAGTTTTAATTGCTTTTCTGGACTGTAAATGCAACATTTAAAAGCTATAATGCTTGTCACTTATTTCTCTTCCCTCACCACATGACTGATATATACTACAAAATTTCATTGGAATTTAACAAAATTTGTCCTTTGCTATTAAGGAAGAACGTTTAATGTTACAAAGCACACAATTTTCAGTTAGCGAGATGGCTATAAATAAGTAAATCTCATTACAAAGAGCTGTTTGAAACTTGTACCAACCAGATAATGACAAAAACTGCTAAATGCTAATTTGATTCATACCCTATTTTTAGGGAGAATGCTAGTCTTGCAAAAGACACCAGTTACTCTAACTTCAGCCTCTATGTGGAAAAAAAACACTAAGGAGGGTTTAAATTTTGCTTCTAAGGAGGTAATGATATAGGAAAAGATGGAAGGAAAAAGAAAAGGGAACATGTTGAAATTATTAAAGCAAAATGGTCATAGGGAATTGCCAGAAAAACAAACAGTAGAAATTGAAGGATGTTTTTTAAAGACTGGATTCTCTACCCCATTACAAAATTGAGTGTTTTCTGATGGATAAGGAACGTTTATAAGGAACAGCCCTCCCATACACTGCAGCATGRCAGTCAAAAGCAGAACAGGCCTTCAGGAGCAGAGGAAGCCTTCTCCTCTGAAGGGATCTCAAAGGAGACTGGATAAAGCACACATGAATGTTACTTTGTTCATCTGTGAATATTCATACACAAACATAAATACTTTGCAAAATTTGCCAGTTCTAATGACTCCTTCAGCTTCCCGAGAGTCCAAACAGTACAGCAAAGTTGTCCTCTCTGGCAGGCGTTGCAGATTTCTTATGTCACATTCTACGTGAAACATCATCAGCAGAGTTACTGCTCACAGGAAATCTTTCTGCAAAGGCAATCATCTTGCCAACATTCATAATTTTATCACTACTCAGGCAATAGTTGGTGGTTTAGTCTTAATTGATTGTAGTCTTAATATCAGGAGTAATGTGAATATTCCATTATGGAAGGAGCTCTATGATGTCAGCTACTTCAGAGAAAATAAGAAAAAAAATGCTATTGGTTCCATATCAAAAGTAAAATAAGTGCCTTCCTTGCTTGCTTTTAGATGTCACTTTTAAAAGTCTAATGCACAACTGTAAAGTACACAAGGCTGCTAAAAATTAAGCCCAAGCACTTACACACTTTGAGCCAGGAGCTTATTATTGGATACAGAGGTTACCTGTGTAGGAGATGTAGCTTTTGCTCCACCAGAGGAAAATGTTCATCCTCAGAAGGGTCTGAATACGCTTCCTTCCCTTAAAGCCCTACACACTGACAGGGATGTGTATGGGTCCACAGAGGGGATCACRTGGCACACATGGCCTGATTCAGGATGCATTAATGCTCCTTAGAGTTAAATCTCAGAGCTTGGGGCCACAAAATAAACTTAAATGCAAGATGTGAACAAAAAGTTAGACTTTTAAATTAAGAGGATCCACATAATGCATTTGCTATGAAAATAAGTCTCTTCAAGGGAACCAAAAAAATGCCCCTATTTCTAATAATAGGAGAGAAAATTACAGTTGGCAAACTCGAGAGACAATTAAGCCAGTGTTTCAGAGAACTCCAGATCACTGCCAAAACAAATATTCAGATAAAAGAACAGAGCTTCCACTCCCTGCTTCCTTATTAATTGTGTTTTCTTCTCTGGCCATTACAAATAGGTTTGTAAAATAAACTCAAAAAATATATGGGTCTCTGTTTTTTGATTTGCACTTGGTTGTTGTTTCTGAGAATGCTACCCACTGCTGAAGAAGAAAGGATTACATTAATATTCACTCTATAAATAATGTAAGAAAAAATAAAAGCCACTGCACAGCAAGGTTAAATGAGGACAACGTGGGAAATTCACGGTATAAGGGACTGCGAGGCCTCTCACTTGGCTTTCCAAGTGCAGGATATTCATTGCATTTTATTAGCTGATTAACGAGGTGTGTGGCAATTCATCTGGAGCTACTAAGGTCCTTTGATCCACCCTTCTTGCAAGTGCTCCCGCTAACAGACAAAAGAAGTTCTTTGAGGCTAAAATCCCACCGCGTCCAGTGGGAGGATGCTGCTGGGGGCCAGGCTAGAGACCGGCAGCAGAGCCCCCCAACACCGGGAGGAGAGGTCCAACCGCCTCATCCACCCCGCGGCACCRACCACTCACCCTCCTGGGGCAGCCCAAGGGGCCATCTCCCACCCGTCGGGCCAGATTCAGGGCACACCGCTCCTGCCAAAGCACGTGTAAGCTGGCAGTGCGCTTTCTGCGTGTCAACCCATGTTTCTGTGAGGCTCTGAGGTGTCTCACCACCCCATGTCTTGACGGGACAGGCAGCTGTTGCATGGGTATTCCTGAACATATATGCTCGCTTTGAGGAAGCCCTCAATCTGCAAAAGCCCTCTTTACCCTTGCGCACACAGGTATCAATAATGTCAACACAAGCAATTCAAAGCTTTTTTTTTTTTTTCCAGAGAAAACACGGCCTCAGACCTACATATGATTTGTACTGTTCAAGGCTAAAGATCTCAAATACTAAAACTCTTCAGTTTGCTCTTGGGTGCTGAAAAAACTCTCCACCCTGTGCCATACTGGAGACATGTGCAGAGCCCATTGGACAAACCATCCGTTACGATTGCCAGCAGAGGTGGGAAGCTGGACCCGATGACCCAAGGGTCCCTCTAATCTATAGGCTACAAAGGCCAAGGTTAAGCTTCCTATGGTAGGGTAGGGTACACCATCCTGGCTGTGTGCAGGTGAGAGTGGGTATCTTGGTGTTTAGTTTGCCACTTTAGAATGATACTAAATAGTACAATCTAAACTAGACACTCTTGGAAGCAGGGAATGTCACAAAAGAGGCAATAATTCGTAAGTGTTCTCTGTTCTGCCATCTTCACTTTAGACCGAAACCCTAGAAGCTGTTCTTATCTTGTGGCTTTGGAAGCCAGCTCCAAGCAACAGGGAACAGATGATGATGTGAATCCAGGGGAAGCAGGACAGGAAAGAGGCAGGAAAAGCAGTGCAGTAAGAAGTAGGAGAGAGCAGCTTTCATCTTGATCAAGAGGAGAGTACAGTGCCTCAGGAGAGCAGCTGGGATCTCCATCTGTACTGAAGGAATGGAGACATGATAGTTTCACAATGGTCTCTGAGGCAGGGTGAGGCAGTCCTCTATGCCAGCTGAGCATCAGAGCAACTGCTGATGAGCTTTACAGTCAAATATCATCCAGAACTGAATTCTGTTTTCTTGTGCAGTGAGTATGCTTTTGCTTTTGTAATCAAGAACCTAAATTTTCTAGAATAATCCTATCTTACTTTAATCTTCTTCCTCCTCTTCTCAGAGGAATCAGAGGCACTGAAACACTCAGCTCATCGGGTAGTGTGCATATATTTTGGGAGGGACCCAGGGGCCTAAGCATAACCATTTAGTGCCACTTCACATGCACTTTAGGATATCTGAGACTCCCGGGGAGCTAGCAGAGTAACACGGGCCCTATGCTGGACTGCCAACAGGTGGGACAGCCAAGGTCACCTCAACTGGCACCAAACACCYGTGCACCCCAACTGTCCCTCTCAGTGCCAGGGTCACCCAAGAAATGAGTTTGAATTCCCAGAAGATTAATATGCATTTTTCTCTACCAAACTAGAAAGAGCATTTTAAGAACAAAAATCTACCTACGGCAGGTCTAAACCTGCGCCCTTTTGCCAAACAGCAGCTGGCGGGGAAATACCTAATGAGTTAAAGTTTACCTATAAGCATCATTATGAAGCTGTTCAGTACAACGGAGGCAAAAAAAGGGAACGCCAGTGACACCCTGAAGGACAGGGCTCTTCTGAGGAGCAAGGACTGCTGCTGCTCCTGGCTCGTCCGGAAGGCGATGCTCACCGCAGCTTGCTCTGCTGGTCAGCTTTTCAGCCCATTAACTGGAAGCTGATGCTGCTGTCAACGATTAACCTCGAGGCTAAGGTTTATGGATACCTAGGTTTAATGGCATTTCCCACTCCCAACGTCACCGTGCACGGCGCTGACTGGCCTGTCACAGTTACTACATGAATCATTTTAAGTACGAGCTGTGCACAGGTGTCAAAATGGTAACTTTCTGTTAAGAAATCAAACATACAGAGTATAACAATAGAGGGACCGCAGTGTTAAAGATTTACATAAAATAATGAATAAAAAGCAAATGCATTAGTTGAATTTTCTAAGAAGCGCATCTTATGCTGTGTTTTCCACTAGTAAGTAATAGGGGATAAAATGAAGCCGACAGGAAACAGCGCTAACAGCCATTTTCAAACAGAAATTTAATTTACTCAGTCCTGGCCTGTGTCAGATTAAATTCTTTTCTTAAATAACATTCAAAATTACCTTTCCCAGAGCGATTGAGACAGCAAAGGAAAAAAAGGAAAAAAATATCAAATAAGTGAAGAGGGCAGATGTAGATGAAACGGAGCAGTTCCTCCGCGCTGACATTTCCAGACTGCAGCAGTGATTGGCCACGCTGCTGTTGACTTTCTCTCATTTTGTGTCTTCCCTGGGTGGTGACGGGTGGGGAGAGGGGCAGGCTACGCTGCGTCTCGGGGGAGAGGCTAACGCTGCTCTCTTTTTCAACTTGTAGAGTATTTCCCGCAACTCGTACCATCACTTCCTTGAGGCACAACATAACATTTTCCTTAGGAAATCACCTCTGCATCAAACAGGTGCATCTCCTGCTGAAGTCAGTTAACTTGTATTCCCTCAACAATGTACAGAACAGCATGAGGCAACACCTGTTAATCTGTTCTCGAGAAAGCAAAAACTATCTCTAATTCTGGTCTGGGTTTATTTGGTAAGACCCCTGACACTTGTCAAAGTCCCACAGAGCAGAAGCCTGACTCTCCAGGGGATGATGTCCTTGCGGGAGGCTCAGCGCAGCTCTGTGCTGCCACGAGCGATCAACCCCTCCTTTTTGCCAAGGTCTCTGCACCAGGAGCACTGGGTGCATCTTCAGAAGAGAGTTAACACTTGACCACCTTGTTCTTCAGCTGCTGATGTGGGACTCAGGACCTCTTTTGGTTCAGGCTACCTACCTACCTCTGCCACTCTGGGGCTTCCCCCACAATCTACTAAGGCACCAGCTGCTCACCCGGGGGGGCTGCGAGGCTGGACTTCCAAACCAGTGGGGCTAGGCTTGGGTACAACAAGGTAAAGCTGCTCCCTCAAGAGTTTCCAGTCCATGTCATGTATGCACAAATGTAGTTGCAGCATCAAAATGTTTTGCCTCTCCATTTTTGTATCGCCAAAATGCTTGTGTCAATGCACAAGCAGTTCCAAAACAGCTGATGTGCTCCAAATTTTTCAAAATGAAACGGTGTGTTTYCTCAACTCAATGCATTAGTTTCAAAATGTTCTTTGTATAAAGGGTAAAAATACTTGAAAGGCAAAAAAAACCCATAAAAAACCTTGAAATTAATCTTCTTATTCAGCCTGAGATAAATGTATTTTGTTAATTATCATCCAGGATTCACTGAAACAATTTTGTGGACTTGACCCCAAAGGAATTTTTAATGAGTTTCTGGATGCACCGAGAAAGCAGTAATATCCCAGGCTCACGTTCAACACTATCGATTTCCACTGCTGCCGGCGTGAGCTAGAGATGCTAAGATGTTATTTAAAAAACAGTGCAGCTAACACTTACAAGCATTCCCAATGGTGCCTACAAAAAAGCACTACCAGAAACAATTGGAGTTACTAAATATATTCAGTAAAACTCGCAAAGCACGCAAAAGCCAGCCTCGCGGTGGCAAACGCCTGCTTAGTAACTGGATCCACTCTGAGATTGTCCTGGATGTCACTTGGTTTACAGGAAAGTGACATCCCTTAATGAGGACCATCAGTGGAAGGGGAGGTGGGTGGGAAATGGGAAAGTGTTTTTTCATTTTATAATTATTTGATTTTGAGATTACACTGATCATTTAATGACTCTTCCCAGTTTGAAAACAGGATCCAGGAAGAGATGTGGCCCAACAGAGGCAACTGTCGCATCCCGTCTCTGTTAAGCTCCCAGCTGCTGAAAGCAGCGCCTGCCTGGTGGGAACCCCCTGTGCACCCCCAGACAGCCCAGCCCCTCGCGTCCCTCATGCCTCGCGCTGCCGGCAGGGACACCGGGCCCGGGGATGCCTCCAGCCACGGTGCGCGTGGGCTGTCTCTCTCGGTAGGTGCAGTGCTGCCGAGCCGAAGTACGCCAAAAGGTGGCTTAAGACCTCAAAACCCTGACATGAAGCACGGGAGTCCATGAGGAATCACAGGGCCGCCAGCAGCTGCCTGCCGAGGTGCACCGGGAGCGGAGGGGGACCTGCCCGCCCGCGGGGCCGCGCTCACCCGCCCCTCTCTTCTACCCGGAGGTTGATTTCTATAAAACCGGTGGGAACTCCTCCTTCTCTCCCAAGTCTGGTGGACTTGCACAAAATCAGAAGTTGTTCACAGGGGACAGTGTAATTGTATGAGACACACTCACACAGCAAAACAACCTAAAAATAAATACCTCCAGGTAGTTCCTATTTGTCTTTAGCTTTCAAGATATTTTCTGCAAGCCCCAACACACTATTTTTTCATTTTAGATGAGAGCTGCAATCCTCATATACATACATCCCCCCATGAGCGTAAGCTTAAGCAAGAAACATGGCAAGAGTCCCCGTAACTTTACAACAGGTGGCAATGGGGGTGGATGAGAGGGGACAGTGCTGCACCGTGGAAAGGCCTTTTCCAGCAGCAGAGGTCCCGGGGGGGGAGCGAACGTGTAGGCAAGGCCACGGGAGCAGCGGGGGAAGCCCCCCCAGCACCGCCGACACAAGGCTGACGTGGCCAGCCTACGTGACACCTGCACTGCGAAGCTTCAGACCTGAATGAATACGAATGGCTGGGGTATATGAACCTCTTCATCTGAAAAAAAMCTCAGAGAAACACCTACGTGGAATTTAAGAAGCATCAGCCCCCCAAAAGGGGAAAAAACTAAATGAAGAAATAGTTGAAAAGACAAGGGAAAAAAAAAAACCTGAAGCTGAAGCCAACATATTGCAAGATGAATGCATTTGCAGCCCAAGCCAGACTCTCCACTCCTCAGCGAAAATCAGGAGAGTTTATAATACTTTCAGGAGAATCAGTCCACCAGCCTGTGGTAAAGGCATCCAGCCCGAAGTTTTGCAATTCTTTATCTGCTCTTCGTAAATGACTTGTGATTTATTTCACCAGCGAGGAGAAGACAGGCCAATCTAAAAATAAGTTTTGTGAACAAAACCACAGAATTACATTCAGATCTTCGGCACTTGACAATTTTTAGGCTGCGGTTCCAAACCATCTCTTTTTCCTTCAGCACAAAGAAGCAGCAAAATATTTTGCTGAAGCAAGGTCACGTAATACATATGTTTGATAGATGTACATAAATAAATCCATTTGTCTCTACCACTGGGTATGTTTAAAACACTATGTTTAGAATAACATCGGGATGCCTCATTTTCAAGCGAGAAAATCCTAAATGATTAACGTGGCGAAACATACTACTTGCGACCCTAGCTTTCTCTTCCATCTCTGCCCCCTACCTAAATCAAGCAAATAGGGTTACTTTTAGTTTCCTTCAGAGGTTGTGTCAAGAACTGAAAAGTAATAGGAAAGGAAGTCTTTCTCTGTAGATTTTCATCAAAACAGTATACTTTCAAGCACAATGGTGTGGTGTTAGTTTTGAAGATTTCAAAAAAGAAAGCATCARGGTTCTTCTATAATAAAACTTCCCACGAAACCTAGGTCTTTGTGCAGCAGTGACATGGACTGTGTTAGTCAATGTGTGCTGCTATGTCTTTCCTTCTAAAGAAACTCTATATAACTTGCTGGAATGGCTATTTTAAATCTTTTAATTGGACAAAATCACAAAAATTTTTAAGCTCCCACACCTCTAATTATAGGTTGGCCTTTAAAATCACCATACAGAAAGCCAACCTTGCCTGCTGTTCATGCACCCCCCRTCATCATTGCTAGCACCATCGATGTGACAACAAGCCCCAAATATTTCTACACTTTTCACATGTGCAGAACTTTCGGCCCTGAAGCATTTACAGCTTTAACGGAGGCTGGCTCCACACAAAAGACTGGAAAAAGGGGGTTCAATACAGCTTTTTCCATTTTCAGGCCGGTTTTCTAAGGGAACAAGGCAAACGCCTTTTTTCCTGTGGACTCGCTGGCCAGCATCAGCCACATCCCCCAGGAGAAGAGATGTCTGACAGAGGAGGCGTTGGGTTCCCACACCCTCTGTAACATCCCTGGCTGGCGAGCAGAGGTCCAAAGGGAAGTGTCAGAGAGGGAAAAACCACAAAGGGAGTGCAGCAGGAGTCCGTGCCTCTCGCTGGGCTGCCCGTCAGCATACGTGTGCCAGCCAGGCGATCAAACGGGGACCTGCGGCGTACACTGCCTGTTCCCCCCCGGCCGAGGACGATGCTGGCAGTACGGTACCTGCACAGGGGAGGAGGGGAGCGGCGCTACCAGAAACGTCGGGAGACCGAGTGAAGCAGCTGAGAAGGAGGAGGGCAAGACTTAGGAAGTAACAGATTTCATGAGTTCTTTTCCTCATGGGACAGCTTGTTATGTTATTATTTATAAATAATACATATATAACAGAGCAAAGCCCTGTCTTTTAGTCTTTACCCCCACAGCTCTGCACACTGTAAACAGTTAGCCAACTAAGAAACAAAATCAAAGCTACTAAAAGCACGTGGGTACGGGTATATGTATGCACCCGCAAGAAGCATGATGCTGGCACCAGCGACGTCCAGTCTCACCAGACGTGTGGTGGTAAAAGCGTGTGGCTGTGTGTGCGTGTGAGCCAGAGAGACAGATGGACGCCCAGGGGCGGTGGGCTGGATTCGCTCGTTGAAGCTAAGCATTTGCTGACTCCTCCACACTTGCAGTGCCACAAGCTCCCCACCCAAGCTGCCATACCTTGTCTCCTATCAGCAGACACTGTCCCTCTACTATTTCAGTTTATAAAGCACCAATCTAGAAAGTGTTACTTTTACTACAAAGTAAAACCCTCCCGTGTACCTGCTTCACAGCGCAGCACTCGCTCAGCAAGTTTTCCTCTGTCACGTGTGGTTGAGAAAACTATCTGACACCCCAAACCCTCCCTCCCTCCCTCTTCACTGTGTCACTTCTCTGCACTTCAGGAGTTTCAGTTGCAGCTGCACGCCAGACCAAAGAGGCACCCCACGGCAGGGACAGCTGGCAGGATCCCCCAGCATATTTTCACATTGATGGGAAGTCAGTCTCTCTCCAGAGGGTTTACAAATGAGCCCTATTCTTGCAGAAGCCAAATGTTTCATTTTAGGCATTTTATCTATGTAAACCAAACAGATAACAAGGAGAGCAAAGACCTTTGAAATATTTATGAATAAATTAAAGCCCTAAAGCTTTCTACTGCACAGCGATAAGGAGCAAATTCTCACATAAGACGCCAAGGCATGCGGAGCAACTGATTTTATCCAAGTTCAAAAAGAGTAGGTTTGCATACAGAGAAAGAAAGTAAGCAAAACTGAGCTATATACAGATTTAAAGATAGCTACTATATACCGTGAAAGCAACATGCTATAAATTAATGTGACAGAGCATAAAGACTAAAACAATATGAAAGTTTTATCAGCCAAACCTAGAAACTATAGACTGATTGAATACTTTCTAATGGATGTACTATTATGTCAACCATTTATGACAGTAGTCAGAAGTTGTATATAAATACAAAATAGCACGTTCTTGTTCAATGTGGAAGAAAATTATTCTTGTTTTTTCTCAGTTGCAAAGGTGCTTATTTTTCTCATAAACAGCATGTTTAAGGAAACCGGAATGTGAAAATAAATGGCTTCATTTTGTTGCTTCGGTGTACTTAGTTTAACGAAAATGAAGCATGACTTAGTGTGAAGGTCACTGTTCACTGTGCACAACGGCAGAAAAATGAACAGACTACTGGGACACACTACAGAAACGGGGACTTGAAACAGGTTTGAAAAATAACCCAGTGCAGTAGGATCACAGCAACACCAACATACCATGGAGGTCTGGATGGTGTAGTCTCTCTGAATTTGTCACCATCTGAAGACAAGAAAGGAGGAAGGGGCAGACAGAGGCAATGGCATGGTTCAGTAACGTCAATCACCTGTTTAATACCTTTTCCCTGAATCAAGCCATATTTTCCTAACTTCACAGTGTTTTTTAAAACTTGAAAGCTGAACTTAAAGCAACTTCAGATGATGAAAAAGCAACTGAATAAATGCAACAGAAAATAAACTGCCCATCTCCACGTACCGTAAGTGCAGGGGCAGGTGCTGCTGGGACACACGTACGTCTCCCCAGGTTATTCAGGTGCATCAGTCACTGTGGTACGCAGGCAACATTTAGTCTGTCGGTCACATTCACAAGGGCATTGCAGGCACTTTGCACAGTCCACAGACATAGCCTAGCCCTAAAGGTAAGTCTTTCACTTAGTAGGGAAGAAACTAAAATGTTGTATCCCTTACRTGTTACAGTCTTTGAACGCTGTCAGAGAACCAGGGGAAAAAGACGAATAGCACAATAAAGCAATGGTACCTTCTATTCTTAGCTATCTTTTCACCTACATTTTGCTAACCCACATGTAGGAAYGAAAAAAAACAAACTCAAAAACCCCACCACTACCATTGCTAAAAACTGCTTGAGCAAAATGTTCTCCTCTTGGAACATGACAGTTCTTTGAGCATGAAACATTTCACCAGAAATTGTCAAACCCATTCCCCTTCAGAAGAAATCAGCCTGTTTTCCCAAGCCCCTCTTACCTCCTTGACAGCTCCTAGGCTGGCGGGCCAGCTGTGCACATGGGAGACCAAAAACCAGGCTCCCAGATCTCATGACAGCCTAAGAAGCCCCACTGATTTCTATTTAAAACTTGATACATGCCACTGCTGTAATTATCTAAAATTCATCCTGTGGGAGCACTGCCTCCAAAATTTGAAACGCCCTTTAGAAAATATTTTTCTGCATTCTTCTTCCAGTGTAAATTATTGCCATTTAGAGTGTCATTACAACACAACACATCTGGCGACTGTGCATCACAAAGTGCGGGTGTCTGTACTCAACTACAGTCCCTAATTTCAAGGCAGTCAGTTCTTACAGAAGAACAATACTAATCTGGGCTGGTAATACTACATCGCTTTTCATCACATGGAACTGCCTAGCAAACCACGAGGACATGTGCAGCACATGTGTGTCTGGGCGAGAAAGCAGCGGTCCAGAGGAGCCCTAAATCCTGCAACGATTTAGCAGAGAAGCATCAGGTTTTGGACTTGCCACTGGCTTCAGCAAAGCTACTCAGTTCAAGATACTAGTCAGCGTGCAAGACCAGTCATGCACACTTTTCTACCCGGGAAGCTAGGCRAATTTTGGCAGCCTATGATAAGCGTTGCTGCCCTGATGGTCACAGATACTRGGCCTGCCTGTGCTGGCTCTTCTTTGGAAGCCAAACTGAGAGGCACATGAAGAGGAGCAAGCGTCCCCTGAGYTGTGCTCTTCCTGGGGAACAGACAATTTTATTTTGGTCGAGAAAAGCTCATCTCCTCAAATGGCGATTTATAAACCATCGCAGCTTATAGGACCGGCTCACACGGCCTCTAACTGAATGATTTGCAAACTATGTGAAGAACAGCTTCAGAGGTTTAAATATTTTACTGACAAAGGTGCGAGAGTCGCGGTATTTTCATTATTTTCCTCTAAAGTAAGTCACAAATGTCCCACTGGGAGGGGAAGCCCTTGGACGACAGCAAAGGACCTGCTGGTGCTAACCGTGGGCTGGAGAGACCTGCGGGTCATGTTTTACATTCGGACGGGRAGCCTGCCACCCGCATTAACATCTCCCGGCCACGGCGCCCGTGCCTGTACCCATACATTAACTCCTGTTACAGCCTGTCACAGCCCCATAAATGGCACGGTGAGAAATGAACCCACGTGCCATTAGCGGCTGAACTGGGTGCCTGCAGAGGCAGAAAGGGCTGCTCCGCTGGCCGGAGTAACTCCACGGGGCAGCGGCACCTCGCGGTGCCACTTCTGCTGTCACCCTCTCCCCAGCCCTTCTCCTCCACCACCCGACCCCGCCGGGGAAGAAGAAAGAGGCTGCTTGGCACTCTTCTCCGTGTTTTCTCTCTGGGTGGTTTACTTACTCATCTCCTTATTATTCACAGTCTCGCTGAAATTCGTTTCCATCCCAGAGACAGTKATGGTGGAAACAGATGAGACAGAAAGGAAGTTGCTTTTGCACAGAGAAGGAAAGACAACAGACTCTGTAAATAGAGCGTGATATTAACAGCCTGATGTCTGACACTAAGCAAAAACAGCGTCATCTCCAAGAAGCACTTAATTTGCTGTAAAGATCGCCAGATATGTGAGGATCTTTGATCTTCACAATTATTCACCCATGAAGCCTCCTGAACTACATGGCCAACACATTTCCTTTTGGGACAGTGATGGAACTTCTCTTTGAAAAGGGATAATCATGTGTCAAACATATTTAAGGGCAAGAACTGACATTAAAAAGAGAAGCAGGAACCAAAAATAGAGCATAATCAGCAGCAAAGTAAAACATTAACATGTAAATTAATAAAAGCAGGAGTTTAGGAATATGGAAGTAATGAATGCCAAGCAGACTATGAAATGCTCCTTTTCTGTCAGCACGCCAGCTCCTCAAAAGAAACGCAACTGGTGTTCTTGTTTCTTAACTAGCTTCCCTTGTATGTGTGGAAGAAGCGATCTCACCCACTTTATACCATCCTACCAATAGCAAACTGAATGCAACAGAGACAAGCACCATCAAAATACTTAGGTAACCGATTTTAGAAAATCTCGCTTCAAACTCTATAAAGCTCAGGTCAAAATACAGCTGCCAGCAGCCTACGATACAGACTCCCCCCGGTCTGCACCTYGGCCAGCAGGAAGGGGGGCGAGAGGGGCTTGCAGCCCCTTTGTACACTCCTAAACCCCCTCCGCCCACTGCCAGCATTGCCGGGGGGGAAATCACTTCAACTCTGGCTTGTCCAAAGCACCGCAGAGCGCGTCACAGAAGGGCATTCGCTCCACCAAAAGAGATGAACAAATGTCACTGGCAGCATGTACTGCTTCCTAGGAAATATAAAACAAAAAAAAAGAACCAGAAAAGGCCCTGGCGTGAGGATTCTCCTTTAAACACATCTGAAAGACACATACCCACCTCAGACCTGGAGTGGGACAAACCACATCTGTTCGTGGGAGCTCAGTACAAAGACGCACAGAGAAAATCGACCAACCGAGCATCGTAAATCTTTGCTTCTCCCAACGAAAAGCAGCACTGCCCCGGGCGCAGGCGGGCGTGAGGCACGAGCGCAGAGGCACAGAGTGCAGAGGCAGGCGGCCCTGGGGCTGGGATGGAAACAGCACTGGCACACCCCATCACCCACAGACGAGCCTTCGCGAGCAAAAAGTAAACCTCTGGCTGAGAAGCAGCAGCTGCGTCGCCCTTGCCCCAACGTTTCTGTTGTGAACTTCTTGTTTCAGAGAGCAGCGCGGCTTCTGATGTCTGATTCAGTCCCCCTCTCTGCACGGCTGCCGCTGGATTTTTAGAGGGGGAACAATTAGTCATGCTTCAGAAGTGGCTGATCCCAAGATAAATTTTCCCTCACAAATTGATTTTGGCTGCTGTATCTCTGAAAAGCCCTAGCAAGTACAAGAAAAGGATAAAGGTGAAAAATCTGGCTTTTTCCACTGCATATGATYTGCTGTTTTTAAAATACTGACTGTGCATTTTTAATACAGAATAGCTTTTAATAATAACCTGTAACCTGCAAAGGTTTGTTTCTTCAGAGCTTGTCAGAAATGCTGAAGCATTAACATGAATACAGTACAGAGGCTCTGAATTTTATCATTTGGATTTAACTTAATTCTTACCATGTGGATTAAAGATTTTGTTTTAAAATTTGCTTTTATTTCTCTTTTAGAAACTCTAAGAAGGGAAATCTAAGGTTGCAAAATAAAGCACTCAATGATACGGAAATGGTAAAATGAGAACAAATTGCTTACACGCTCCTAACTGTATTCCCTTTCTCACTTGCAGTAGTATTCTGCAGATGGGTTTTGAATGATCCCATACTGTTTCTCTAATAACAAAATATCAGAATAACGCTGTTTCTAGGCTAGCTCAGTAGTCAGAAGCATTAACTTCAATAGGATTTCCAATATTTTGTAAGGTTGAGTATGTGTATATATATGTATTTATATATGGGGGGGCATATGTATATAGAGTATGCTGATTTGCTATGGTAAGATTAGGGCCACATTTTCTCATCCTTAAAAAAAAAAATCATACTCACACTACATGTTAAAGTTAAGAAAAAATTAACCTGGGTGCATTTTGAGTGCAATGAGATTTAAAACAGAAATTACTGTTTGTTATCTGATTTTTTGCCCTCCAAAACATGAATCGTATGACCTAGTCCTTTCACCAGTACACAAATGGTTTGTTTTCTTTCTCCAGCAGAAGCTATGAATACACTCCTCTTCTATTTCTGTTTCGTGTAAACACATTTTTCCCAGCACTTCCATATTTCAGTACATGGAGGGTATCCTGCAAACAGCAGATCCATGAAGCCGTACTGATTGCAATAAGCCATTTATATGCAGATCACTGAAGTCTGAAACCATGCGCTTTCATTTTACCTGTACAGTAAAACTACTACACTCTGACTAGATTCAAACGGGACCACAAACCCCAGAACATTCAGAGCTGACTTATGTATTTGTGCTACAATTCACATCTAAGATGAGACGATTAGAAGTCATAATAATAAAATACTATTAAAGTACAAAATACTGTCAAATTGAAATATCTTTTAACATAGATGTATTTATCCAACTTTAAACACACTCATTTCCATAATTATCTCAATATCTGCTGTAACGTTATATTTAAACTTTCAACAGTGTTTATCAAATCAGAATGATCTCACAAGACCCTTCAGTCCTCAGAAATCACAGGCAGGAACAGCAATGTAATTATCCAGAACGCATAGCGGATGTATAAAAAAATTGCATATTCCTTTACTGTCGTGCATTACAGGTGTGCCTGCAGGATGTAAATGTGTTGGCATGTAAAGGCAAGCAAGTCTCTGAGGGGCTGTGTCCTGTGTCCTAACTTACAGAAGAAACACTGTCCTACACTGAACAATAAAAAGGCATAAGTATTCAGCAACATTAAACAGTTTCTGTTTACATATATATTATTTATTATACATATATACTTAAAGTGATAAGAGCGATATGATTCTGATACCCTACGGCATTGAGAAGCAAAGTATATTGTTACATCATGCCATAAACTGATTTTTCTGAATCAATGTGAAAACTGAAAAATTGCAGAAAACACAATTTTCTTGTACAGAAACTGTTTCAGTTTTCTTCCTGACACTATAAATTAAAACAAACAGTTCATCAACCTATACTTCCCCATTCCTTCATGTAGGAGGTTAGGGGCTACTTTCCACTTTTTCTAAAAAGAAAGTATATTTATATTCAGTGTCAAGTAGTTTTGTGTTGTGAAATGAATAAGGAAACATTTCATTTCTAAGATGCCAAATGCTTTGACTTTTCAATTATGTGTCTCCTTGTTTTTCCAGCTGGAATTATTCACTGAAGGTGTACCTAATTTTTATTTCATGTTCAATCAAATTCTCTAACACAAATGAACTACTTCTTAGTGAATTGGTTGTTTTATTTAATATGATGAATCATGCAAAAATACTCAGTGTGGGTTCATAGGAGAATGAGAAAAGGGAAACAAGCGTTCAGATCTCTTCCATGGCCTGTATCTAGAATTATTAGCTCACATATGGGTCTCATCTACTTCAAGCTGAGTTTAGGAAGAGTGTAAATAAATTAACATCATCTTTGAAAGCTAAGGGGGAGCAATCATAAAATATGAAATACTGGAAAAAAGTAACGTCCAACTAGAAACTCTAAAGATATGGAAACAATTGTGTGATAATTTATATATTACTGATATGATACAGCACTGCTCTAGAAACTCTTTCAGGAATGGCACAGAGTTGCCTTGACAGGGAGCCTTGAGATTTTTAGGACGCCTGATGAAACATGATTCGCCTCCTTAGCACATTTCTCCAGCAATAGTGACATTCTTCAGAGGAAAAAATATCGCTCCCCTTTGGAAAAAAAAAAGCTACGTATACAGGAATAAGATCTACCAGCTTTTCATGCCAAATATAATCATACTTATCATACCGATCTATTTAGAAAATACAATATTGCTAAACCAGTTGTTATGGTTGATTAATCCAAGCTCTTCTTGTTAAAAACAGATGGCACATGCAAGAATAACCAAACACATTCTGGAGGGTATCTGATGAGAAACTCCATTATGTTTCACTAGTTTCTTATTTATACAGAGCAATAACAGCTGGATGACAAATAATTAGAAAATATAAACAAAATAGAAGACTGAAAGGAGAGACCAGTTCATTACGTGTATGGACAAGTATTTTTATGAGGCCTGAGCAGATTTCAGCTCAGGATCCTCCTGGTCCTCACACTAAAAAAAATTTTAAGGAAAAAAAACTCTTTTTGAAACATCATCTGCTACCTCTCTTCATAGATATATTTCCATTTTCCTGAGTTCCCGTAGTGTTCCTGTTTGATTGTACTGGGCTACTGCCCATTTAGCAAGCCTTTTGTGATGGCCTGATTGACTCATTACATATCCTTTATTTGTATAATTTTGAAAGTCTGTTAAATGAGAGCTTGGAAAATGTTCTAACAATAGTAACGCTAGCCTCAATGTCCTATAAGATAAAATGCCTGAAATGAAAGAAAAGCCACAGGAGAAGGGAAATCACAAACTCTGCCGCCTGGCCTGAAACCCACACCTTCTGCCCAGGCGAAGAGAGCAGCTGGGCTGCACAAGGGAGGAAAGASCAAAACACGCCGCCACCATTTGAAAAACATAATTACGCATCTGAAAGGCAGAAAGTCAAGAGATTAAGCCTATCAGGGCACCGTTCAGCACTGTGGCTGATTTTCAGATACTATGGGAAAGGAAGGAGGAAGCACCAGAGACAGGCAGCAGAGACCATATGTTGATAGCTCCACGATACTCATCCATGCCTGTGCAGCCTGCCCCTCTGGGAGCCGCCACAGTGGCGATCGGGTCCAGCCCTGCTGGGATGCACTGACAGCATCACATACATCCTGGCAGCACMTATGTCCTGGCAGTGTGGGGCATCGGTTTCCCCAGGGTGCCCGGGCACTGCGCTCCAGCACAGCAACCTGGCACCAGCCCAGCATCCCTCATCCAGACATCTGCTGGTGCAAATCCCATTGCCCCTCATATTCCCAATACAAAACCGCACCAGCATGGTACAGCTATAGGTGCTCTGCCAATATTTCCATCTGCACCATTAGTGCCCAGGGAATATGCCCCCACTACCCAGGCAGGGACTGCTGCTGGAAGGACAGTGTCCATCATGTAGGCAGACAAGGCTTGCTGCCCTGAGCAAAATCAGGGCACTGCTCCAAGCCCCCTTCTCACTCAGGAAGTGAACAGGACACTGGAAATAATTGCTAAACTTCATCCCACTTCAGTCTGGAACAATACATACAGGCTTTCAGCAACTATGGGAGCTCTTACGCCTTCTGCACAGCACTTCCAACACTTCCAACTAGGATCCGATAAAATAACTAGAACAACTTCTCAGAAAGCCCCAGAATCACCATGTGATTTCTTAGTGAAGAAATCTACATTTCCTCTTCATAATARGCATTCAAGACCTCACAAGGAGGAAAAAAACAACATCTTGAGTTGAGTCCTCTCTGGGATCATGTATCAGGTCACAACCTCAATATCTTTCAGCTTTCAAAATGGGAAGAGTTTACCGTCTAGCCCTTTTCCTATAAACTCCTTTTAGCTTCCTTCCTATTGCCCTTCTCACTGAGATACATATTTTAAAAAATTGAACTGGGTTTCCTGGCCTTACCTGAGGCAGGCATCTCCTTCTGCCCCCATCCTGCCTGTAGCCCTGCCTCCTGATTTGGCCAGCTCCCAGGAACGCCAGGGAACAACCCCACTGCTTTCCTTCTCAGAAGTGTAATGAAAGGAAACTTTGTGTGAAATGGGATGCTGGGCCCAAAACAGATGTTCCCAATACACTACTACCATATTAGGATGGATTAAACACTTCGCTTTCCTTGTATCCTGCAGCCTGCTGGAGTCAAGAGCTCTCCAGGTTCCCAGAAATATTTCTCCATAGCAAGCACTACCGCAACAGRACTTGGGCTATAAGGAGTCAGCCTGCGACAGCCTTCGGTCAGAAGCAAAGCCTGATGTGAAAAGAGCCAAAAGGAATTTTCAGGGAAATAAACACTGTAGAAAAAGCGCAACAAGTGTGTGCAAGACTTATGCAAGAAACTGCAATGATGGGAGCCACATGCAAAGACTACAGAGAGTATGCAATCAGTTTCTCTCAGTTAGAAGTCTGCTTTAAATCCCTTTTTATCAGGAACTGTGGCTTTGCCTTGATTTTCTGTGATCACACAGCATTATTATGGAAAGTAACAAATTTGCATTTACAAAACATCTGGAAGAATTACCTTCTCCAGTTGGCCTTGATGGGTAATTCAGGCATGGAATATTTTCATACTTTTACTAACATGAACACCAAATCTATGAACTTCATAGTCATCCGGCCCAGCATTAATGCACTACACCAAGACACAGCTGTAATTCTCCCCTTCACAACAGCCTCTAATTTCCAGTGTACCCTGTGCCATGTAAGCTCAACAATAGTTTAATAACAACTATCAGCTGTTGCTGACCAAATCCTCCTTCATCCCTTTCCAAAAGCAGGATAGGCTATTAGGGACAAGAATGAGGCGCACAAATAAAAGCTCTGTAGCAAAATACATGAAGGAAAAAATCACTGCATATGCACATTTGGACACAAACTCACTTTCTCCTCATTGGGCTTTTGCACTGCCTCACAGCACTCCAATTACCTTTTTTTTTTAAAGCTCTCTTTTTCTCCCTTCTTCTGTTTTGTGGTTATCCCAAGGAACTCTAATTATTTCCTACCTGTTTTGCCTGCCTGCGCTATCTCAGATTTCTGTTTACAGGTTAACTCCAGTCATTGTCTGATGTGTTATGGCTTCTCCCTAGGGATGCTGCTGGGGTATGGCCTTCAGAAACACAGCACCCCCTGTCACCGAGCAGTTGAGTATTATAGAAGCATGGTATTCCTTCACATTGTCTCTGTAAAGAATTAAAGAAACACCAAACTATCACAACACAGGCTAATATACCCTAAAATCAGACTTGGGATGCAAGAAACTAGCTGGGCTGTGTAGCAGGAGCCCCATTTGCTGTGGCATTTCCAATCCCAACGTACTTATATCTGGATTAAACACCTCTCACTGCACTTTGCCGCCTGACATGGTGTCTCAGTTGCACATCTGAAACAGATAAAAGCCTACCCTATTCCCACTACTACAAACTTCAGATATTTTCTTCCCAGCACTTTGGCCCTAGAAAAAGAAAATCAGCTACTTGCTTCCTTGTTCCACTATGATGTCAAAACAGCTTACCAAAATCCACTCCATCAGCTGTGTTGCAAAAATGAGAACTTAAAAGCTCTGCCTCCCTAAGCGTTAACGTTGCCTGCAAATTCAAAAGTACTCTCCTTGAGATAACAGTGCACTTCAGGCTGCCAGGGGAGAGCCGGGGGAGGATCCACACCTCCCCGAGAGCAGCCAACGCCTCAGCCTCCATCAGGAGCTRTGAAGGGAACAGGGCGATGTTTCCTAATAAGGTCTGGGCTAAAGCAGCTGAGCTCAAACGAGTAACAACCAACGGGGTTAGACAGTGGTCCCGGGAAGGGTCTCCATGACGCAGGGAATGACAGCAGTACCTTCTGCTATTTCCTGAAGTATACGCATGAAGGAAATTCAGATGGCAAATGAATGGATGAGTTCTCAAGGGGAGGACATGCATTATTTCTGGGTTTAGCCGGTACACTACTCTGGCTCTCACTGTTTAAGCAGCGATTACTGGATACGGGGAGCCAAACAACCTGGAAGCGCCGACAGGAGCTACGCCAACCTGCTTGGCTTTCCCACCCCTTACTTACATTTCTAAGCCAGTGGCCCTGCTTGCTCACAGACTTCTCACCAAGCTGTAGCACCCATCCAGCTCTCTTTAGCCAGCAGCGCAGCACAACCCTTGCCAGAGCCACCTTCCCTTATGCCAGATCTGGCCACCAGCTAGTGCAGAAGCCAGCCCAGCCCAGCCCGCCTGGAAAGCCAGGGCTGAGCCGCCGGCTGGCACGGCCCCTYGGGCAGCCCCAGCAGTCAGGGGTCATTGCCAAAGCCTAAGCCACTGGGAGGGCTTCTTTTAAAAACAAATGTAAAATGTAACATTTCGGAATAAAACCTTTTTACATTTACAGAATTCCATTAGACTCTTGGCAAACCTCCCACCGATTGCAGCAGGGTGCCAGGATTTTACCCTTGATATTTTAAGCAAAAACCCAAATAATCCACATAAATAAAATGAAAAAAGAAAAACCATGCAACAACCAAACAACAAAATGAGAGGCCCTTAGGGGATCTTCACATAGAGGCTATCAGACACCCACATACCATTGCAACGTCTTCGTTAGGACCAACTGCTGTCTCCCGCTTTTCTTCTTCATTCATGTAAATGCTATAGGGACATCTCCAGAGATAGGAAACCATCACTTTTCCCCAGGGATCTTGTGGACATTTGATTTAAAATGGTGGTATTTTCCTAGGAGTCTTCACGCGGAGGCAGGGGATGCTGCTGACCGGACTGAGCGGAGCTGCGTATCGCCCAGCCCGAGCGAGCGGGCTCTGGCGCTAGAGACAGCGATGGGTGAGCTGGTTCCTGGAGATTTTTTCTGACTACAAGTCTAGACAGGAAGCTTGAAAGAAAAAGAGTTGCTTCATAGGGGTTGGGGATTTATTTTTTCCTTTTCAATTAAAAGGATATGCCTTTTATATGATATCATATATACTATATATGATAGAAAAGASAGTCAGAGTGACTCAGGCACATTAATATTTGTTGCTTTCTTTTTCTTTTCCCATGACACAATAACAGCTATTAATATTTTTGAATTGCCTAAGTCTGAACTATTCCTGAAACATGACACAGTACATTTTCTAGCTAAATGCTATGTTAAACTAGAATTAAGATTATGTTAAGATACTACTTAAGATAATTTACTTACTATCAGTAAGTTACGAATGGAAATGTAAGCGGCACATTCTAATTTCCTCTGAAACAAGTACTATTACCCATAAAAAAATCAAATTCAAGTGTAAACTGGAAAGAAAAATATCAAGCATTGCTACAGAAATGTATAGGAAAGACAGCAAATGAGTAACTATGCACTTAGACCTCCTCAGGTTATAAACGGTTCATATGGCCCCAGATGGCACTAGAACAGATGTTCAAAGTCATTGGATATGGTTTGGGTTGTTTATTCCCCTCATTCATGGACAAAAAGTGTATTTTAAATCAAGCTAGCTTCACTGCCTTCGATCACCATGGTGAGACACCCACTACCTCCAGACTATCACCTGTAGCTCATCTGGAGCAAAGACAGGACAGCCGGGGTGGGAGGGTGTCTGGGCTCCCACAGCGCATACGGGCTCAGAGGTGAGGGTTATATTGATGGCAAAGGCAAAAACACACACCACATAATTTGCAGTAGGAACCTCCATGCCCATGAGCTGGCATTTACATGGGCATCTGAGCCCCTGATCTTCTTACAGTGTGATCATCTTTCTTTCCCCTTAGCTAAGAGATCTCCGGGAATGTTTCCAAGTCTGATAAAACACTACTCCTTAAAAAAAGAAGAAAAAAGGCAGTATCAAGAGAAAGAAAAATCAGAATAGAGAGAAATGGTGGTTATAAAAAGTGTATCGCAGCTTCCACTGCTTCTTACCATGGAGCTGGAACTGTCATTTTCTTGGACTGGATTACAACCTCGAACTTTTTTTTCACAAAAAGGAAATTTTTCAGTACTAAACTGTTAAGGGAGGTCAGTGACAACAACTGCCATTTCCACTATTTCAGTCATTAATAAACGGGAAAGAAGCTAAAAATGACATTTGGAAAAAACCACTTCATATACTGGTGTTTTGGGAAGTAGGGGGAGTTGCTAGATCACAGTTTGAGGAACAGAAGCAACAGACAAAATTCAGTTTGTGGGATTCTCCAGCTGCAACGCAGTGCAGGCTGCAAAGCTGCAACTGGGTAACGAGAACCAAAGATCAGAAACCAAAGGGTGAAAGGACAACATCACAACAACACTACCAGGGCCTTCAAAGGTCTCCACAGGTCTGGCTGACATAAAAATTTACCACCTTATTTATGCACTTAAGCAGGTTAGCGGTGTAGTCCCCATACATTTGATTCAGCCTTGACTAGTATATTCAGCGGTGCATCCTTGAAGTCCCTGCCCATGTGTGCTGATTTTGGCCGGGATAGAGTTAATTTTCTTCACAGTAGCTGGTATGGGGCTATGTTTTGGATTTGTGCTAAAAACAGTTGATAACACAGGGATGTTTTAGTCACTGCTGGGCAGTGCTTACACAGAGTCAAGGCCTTTGCTGCTTCTCACCCCACCCCACCAGCGAGCAGGCTGGGGGTGCACAAGAAGTTGAGAGGGGACACAGCCGGGACAGCTGACCCCAACTGACCAAAGCGATATTCCATACCCATACCCATGACGTCATGCTCAGCATATAAAGCTGGGGGAAGAACAAGGAAGGGGGGGATGTGTGGAGTGATGGCATTTGTCTTCCCAAGTTACCCTTATGGAGCCCTGCTTTCCTGGAGGTGGCTGAACACCTGCCTGCTGATGGGAAGCGGTGAATGAATTCCTTGTTTTGCTTTGCTTGCATGTTCAGCTTTTGCTTTACCTATTAAACTGTCTTAATCTCAGCCCACGAGTTTTCTCACTTTTCCTCTTCCAATTCTCTCCCCCATCCCACTGGCAGGGAGTGAGCGAGAGGCTGTGTGGGGCTTAGTTGCTGGCTGGGGTTAAATCACGAAACTATGGCAGGGGGGTTGGACTAGATGATCTTTCAAGGTCCCTTCCAACCCAAACCATTCCATGATTTTATGACCCTATGATCCTCTCCTGACCAGCTGAATTACTCGCCTTATAAAAAAATACTACTGCAGTTAGCATGCATACCAGTAACCTGCGAGGCCAGCCCAACAAGCTGGACAACAAGCTCTCAACAAGCTCTCCTAAGTGAAGAGCAAGGGTAGCTCTATGCTGGGCACAGGTGGCTGAGAAGGCTTTACCACAGCAGTAGCCCACAAAGAGCGTGCTGCTGACCCTATTTTAAAACCCATTTCAGGTCTACTTGCAAAATATATGAAAGCTGAAGTGCTGCAACAAGCCTAGAAAGTACTGGTGTTCTTTTGAGGCGCTGTTATTATGTAGATAAGAAATGTAAAAATATGTTGTTTACTATAAGCTCTACCTCAAGGACACTTTTTTTAGTCATGTCTTACTCTCTAATTAATAATCACGTTGAAGTTGCTGTGCTGAATCAAGGGCAAGTTACAAGGCAAGCAGCTGTAACACACATCAGTGAAACTGGAAGCCAAGGAATTTTTTTTTCATATCTCAGAAGCAATAATTTTTTATCAAGATTGGCAGCAAAAGTTTGTATTTCTCATTCAATAGTACTAGAAGATGCAAGATCAACACTGGAATAACCAGATGAAGAAAAAAAAAAATCTGACATTAGAAAATATGGTTCACTATGTTTGGGATATTTTAAAATAGCCAGTAAAAATGGCTTCTATGACCTTAAATACATTTTCACATTAGTACACACAGATATAAAGCCTCAAGAATCAGTGTTCAGTGCTGTGGGGCAAGAAAAATACTACTGAAAACTGGCTCTATAGAAAAGTTTCAATAGTAAAGTATTTCTCCATTGTAAATTTTCTTCAGTTATTAAGTCATTTATAGGAATACCATAATAAGTTTTACACAATTTGACTTACATGCACGTGGAAGCTTCACAAAGGAGCATTATTAAAAGCCRTGTGAAAAACAATTCCATTAGAAGAATTCATCTGAATGTAACAAAATGAATGAAGAAAGTCATTACAGTGCAGACAACCCACCTGCTCGTAAAATGTATGATGAGCTACGGCAAAATTTAGAATAACACTGCTTGCTTCCTTCCTTTAAAAGAAAAGTGTGGACTTTCAAGGACTTTACTAAAAGAGGATGAAGCAGATCAATACCACTCTGGTAAAATGAATTCTTTAACAAGCTTATGATGCAGGAACTCTCTGTCCAAGGAAAAGGGTCGTTTTTAGGATGGACATAATCGATGGAGGCTAATTTACAAGCAGATGACAAGGCGGGCTATCAGGCATCTCAGACGGCATTTCAAGTCAAGACAAAGAGTGTCAATTACCACACAGGTCTCAATGGCACCTGGTGAAAGTCATGCCAGCATCTTTACTGATGTGCCACGTCCCATCTACTAGAGCCAAATGTGCACCTCACAGCGCCTGGCCCAGGGCAAAGGACTCCCTCACACTCCAGCACTACACAATCTTTATTCATAACAGGGTTTTGTGCATGGGATGATGACAAGCATCGATCACAAGCACCTCGGTCCTGCRGAGTCTACAAGACCACTTGCCGACAGAGGTGCTGGTTTTGCTCCATGAGGGTGCTCGTGCTTCCTGCTAGCCAAGACAAGCACTGGTCCTCCATGTAGAAAGAGGGCAACGACGGACCAGGTACTGTGACTCTGTTGGTGGAGAGATTTGCCTCTCTGATGTTTGTTGTTCCCCTTATCTGTTTTTATCTTCTTGTTGCTACTGCTGCTTATCAATATGTACAATTTCCTTACCAAATATTTTGCCATGTGGTTTAGTCAAAATAGATGCAATTGGCAATAATTACTCAGTTTAGCTTGACATAAATGTTTAAGGAGGTTTGCTGCTGGGCCACATATATGTGTTGCAATATATGTATTTTATAATATATATCCAGCTAATGGGAGAAAGAAAAAAAGACAAGAAAATGAATAAGAAAAGCTGATCTAAAGAGACAGGTAAGTTGGTTCACTTTGATCTCATTGTTTCTGCTACTCTGAAGATTTTTTGGTCTTTCTGGCTGTTCCATCTACCAACTGGTCGCTCAGTGTGAGTGAGCCACTCAGCACTTCTCCCTCTGGAGAAGTCTCAGCAAGGCTCTGCTGGGGGATGCAGTCCTCCTGTTCCCCATTCCCATCTCTGCAGCCCAACAGCTTCCACCACAGCAGGTGGCTAACGCTATGCAAGCTTACGCAAAGATCRAGGGTTTGAGGGATTGAGAGTCTCCTGAGTCATTCCAGATTCGCTGGGGTAACTCCAGCTACATTGAGAGATGAGAATTTGATCCTCTGTCCTTAAAGAGATTAGTTTTACGAAGCAGTTATGCAATTCAGACGAATGAAAGCTGTGGACTCACATTCTTCTTCTCCTGTTTTACTGTATTTAGCCAGCCTGTCATAATGCTGTTGTAGGTGATAAACAACTGAAATGTTCTAGTCTACCAAGGGCATTTTGTAGTGGGCGTGCATGGGCAATTGCTACTTCCATATAAGATGCAGTGTTTTCAAACACTGTGACACTAGTGCAAAAGGTCAACTTGCAGACAGAATTTAAATGAAGTAATTAAAATGTTCTGTATTGCAAAAATTCCATCAATCTCAAAATTTAAGGCCGCCTTCACAGCTGTTTGTGCTTGATGAATTCCCATAATCTCTTGAATGGGCTTTTTCCACATATCTTTGCATGATAAAGTCAGGGCATTAAGTTTCTATCATTCCAATAATACCAAGATTTTTCTTCAATCTTTTCAACAGTGGATGATGTATGTGTGCTGCATATCACTACCATCTTCCTGAGCTTTACAGAAGTATGCTACAAAATCCTAGAGTTATCTTCTTACAAATGTATTTTTGTTTCACTAATCTCTGCTAAAAAAATGAAGAGCAAGAAACTCTACTAGAGCTCACCTATGACTTTCTTTTCCTTCAAGGAGGATTTTCCTCCTTTTCTTACAAGAGGTGATGCTGCCTCCACCTGAAAATTCTGTGGGGTTCTTGGTGAATCCCCATGTCATTACAGGAGGGCAAAACAGAGCCACAACACGTCCCTTCCTGCAACCTAATGCCTTCATGCCAACTTTGACCGCCCAGGAGGCTTCAGTACTTAAGAAGGTGTCCACAGAGGAGACCCAGAGGCACCGTGGAGAGGGGACAGTGCTGAAAACAGGTAGCTGGCAGGTGCTGCCAGGTATCTGGGACATGGCAGCAGAGCAGGACAGGAGATCAGCGTCTCCCTCCTCCCTTCCTCGCAGCCCTCCTGCTCCCCATCACAGCCCTGACCTCCCTGCTGGCATCCATGAGGACTTCTCTGCAGGAAGAGCAGGCTGTCCCTCTCCGTAATCCAGCACACAAAACCCACGGACATGTGGTCCCGGGTGCTTGTTGAAGTTCTGCCACGAGTGACCTGATCACAATGAAGYGAGGACTTGAAACAAAATGGAAATGGAAACAATGAAGTTTTATGCCCTGGAACAAGTTATTAATTGTAGTCAACCAATGTTGTAAGCATTATAACTGGAGACAAGATAGACATTACTACTAACCATCTGATCCAATGCCGTGCCCTGAATCTGAGGCTAATCATGAAAATATTTCTCTCACACCCACTCACTACAACAGCAAATGCAGCCAAGTGTAATAAATTTTCCTTTTTTTGTTGATCTGCCTATGTCCAGAGTTTGCTGCCTTTCGGTTATTCCAACAAGAACAGCGTAAATCCTTCTCTAGCTGCCACATTATCAGTAATTACACAGCTTGAGAGTTATGTTACCTGGGTTTACCACCCAGGAAGCTATTATTAGATAAATAGAAACAGTGRAAAGAAGAAAAAAGATCAATGCACTAAAAATTGAGCATAGCCAGGTCTTTTAAATAAACATATGTACTTCAGCCTCCCACTGGCAATACACAATTTCTGGAAAGGTTACACGCTTCACTTGAAAGTCTTAAAGCCTTAATGGAGGTGCCAACGTGGCTCCTCTGCTCCGCTGTTCTCCTGGGCCCCGGCTAGCTCACCAAGCTAACAGTGTAGTTGTGTCTGAGCTTCTGCCTCTGCCTCCTCATCTGGCCTGTTCTGACCATAGCATATTTCATCCGTGGGCATCAACACATGCTTAGGCCCAAGGCAATGCTGTCAATTAGTATCACAAAGCTTACGTCTGCCAAACTTGCCATGCTTTACTTACCAGTGCTCTCAAGTCCTTCTCCACAGTGGTCCAACCACTAGTAGACTTCTCCTCTCAAAACCAGTCCTCAGCTGTTTTCATGGCCACCTCTCCTCTTGAGAAGATTGGTTTGTGGCTGTAACAATTCAATAATCTCACCAAAGGTCTCCAAAACCATTTGTCAGAGCTTCCCACAGCCTGGACAAACATTCTTTGACCATTCCCCTTTCCAGAGCTTTTCCCCATGAATTTAATGCTTAATCTATCCACCCATTTTGAATGATACAGGTGTTTAAGTAACAAAAAAGGGATTAGTGTGGCAATATACTACAGTGAGAAACTCTTGGGAGTATGATATGCACTATGAAGGTTAATCATCTACCAGCTAACACAAGCAAATCTTTTATGGCATTAAACTGCCTTTACTAACATAAAATGCAGTGCTGGAATGTAGCAAATGTACCAAAGCACCGCAAAAGAACAATTTCATATCCATAAATAACATATTTTCCATCCCAAATGAAACTATTCCTTCCCTCAAAGAAACAGATGTTATGGCAAAGCTGTCTTCACTTTTAGGACTGATTCTTTTTGTCAATTTAAACCTTTTCAGCTAGTATACAATAACACCATTTTGATCTGTCACTGCTTTACCGTGGAAGTGGAAACGGAAGGAAAAATGAAATCTTCATGAGATGATGAATTTTGATCACAGCAGGGAAAAGGAATATTTTGTGCTACTTCTGTAGAAGCAGTGATAGAAGCACGAAGCAAATAAAACGAGGCAGACTGGCAGCTCAATTACRCAGCACCACTGAAAGCAAAAATGTTATGGTTTAAAATATAACATTGCTCAGTACTCTACTTTGGGTTAAAGCAAGACAAATATTTTAAAAACTCTTAGTGTTTTCATTTTATTGTATTTTTCCTTTGAAATTCCTAAACAACACCATTCATGATTAAGTAGTAGCACAGTGGTCATGAAGTATGCCTGAATTATTATGAAAACAATATTACTTTTCCATTTCTCACTTGCAATGAAGTGAGATGATACACTAAGATCATCGGTATTTTCTCTTAAATTCTGTCTGTGGTAGCTGAAAATATCTGTCAAACACAGAAGTGCTGCACATGGTCAGCTCACATGGCATGAAATGTCAACTCTTTCTAGGCCAAGCTGATGCAAAGACAGAGGGGTTTGCCGTTGAAGTCTCAGAGGTGCAGTGTTGCCTGCCTAAGCCTGCACAGTAAGTACTCAGAGAAGTGTGAACACCATAGATTTTAACAGATACACTCTCAAATTTGCTAGTGCTGTTATACATTTCAGTATGGACCCTTTCATTCCTAATCCAAGCATGAAAAAGACTATCAAAATACACCCAGGAAGAGCCTTTGGCCGTGGTTCCATGCTCCGTGATACCCATCCTGCACACTGCTGGATAAGCCAGCAATAGAAATTTGATCCAGACTAGGAACAGACACACAATCACATTTTTGTTAAATAAGCCAAATCATTATTCTTTTATGCGAGCCGCAGAAGGCCAGAACAATACCTGACTCACAAAAATCTTGTTGGCACACGGTTAACCCCCAAATTTTGAAAGAGCAGAAGAAGTCRACATTGGATGAGTGCTTTGCTCCACGTGGCCACAGCATTTCTGATCTGATAACCAGAACCAAGAAGTTAGATGGATTTGTGATGGACCTTGCATTTAGTATGAGGAAAACAAATCGTGCAACAGCGACTCATTTAGAAAGAGAAAAACTTGTTAACCAAGGAGTAGTCTTGCCTTTAAAAAAGTTACTAAGGTGTTCAATATACTGTCTGTGTTTCCCATAACTAGTCCAGATTGTACTTGATAAATACCTTATGAGATTAGGACTGCTCAGTCAGAAAACAAACAGAAATTCAAATCTCAGAAATATGCAGAATTAAGGAAACGAAGATTTGACCAACAAGTGGAAGGAATGGGGAGGACCTGCCATAGCCATTTGCCCTCCTTGTGTGCTCATTCAGGTCTGTGGGAGGCAAAACAGTTTTCTCCACTTTTGCTATAAAGCAAATTGTTCCAGACTGATCTCTCTTTTCAACAAAAGTCAGAGTGGGTGTCACGGTTTAACCCCAGCCAGCAACTAAACACCACACAGCCGCCCGCTCACCTCCCAGCTCCGATAGGATGGGGGAGAGAATTGGGAGGGCACAAGTAGGAAAACTTGCTGGTTGAGATAAAACCAGTTTAGTAACGGAAATAAAACAAAGGAGAACAATAATAATAACAATGATAACAACAACAGTAATAGAATATACAAAGCAGGCAATGCACAATGCAACTGCTCACCACCCACCAATCAACACCCAGCCCGTTCCAAGCCACAAGAGCCCTCCCCACCTTCCCGGACCATGCCTTCTAATTATATACTGAGCATGATGYCACATGGTGTGGAATAACCCATTGGCCAGCTGTGTCAGCTGCCCCGGCTATGCTCCCCGCCCCCAGCTTCCCTGGCACCTGGCAGAGCATGGGAAGCTGAAAAGCCCCCGGTGCAAGCGCCATTTGGCAACAACYAAAACATCAATGGACCATCAATGTTCCTCTCCAAACCCAAAACACAGCACCCCCCCCAGCTACTGGGAAGAAAGTTAACTCAGTCCCAGCCAGAACCCAGCCCAGACAGTGGGGCATAATGCTCTTTAACACACCGCTATTACCGTGTTACTAAGTGCCCAAACGGCATGTTTTTAAGGATGTTTCAGGTAGGAATTACCATTCACTGCAGCAGCCTAAGATCGTTGTTAATGTTCAGTTCTCATTAGTCATCCTCCATACACTAACACTAACAGAGCTAAAAATAGCAACGTGATTTTGGAGAAGGATATTCTCCAATGCAAACAGTTTATAAATTAAGGGGTTTTTTTACATTGGCTATGTATCTTCAGCACAGCCAGTTAAGTACGGCACAAAGCAAATTGTCCATTAAAATAAAGGAGAACCTTCCRTATTTTTTCAGCCTGCTAGAAGGAGAGAAAAAGGACTGAAATTGTTCTATTTCCTGCCTGTGTTTAAAGTGTCATTGGATTGAACTCTGGATAACACCCAGGAATCTAAAGTCCCCTCTTTGACTAAATGTATATTTGCTAGGATGGAGCTGGAATTAGACCACAGCTATATGTCTCAGAAACCCTGACTTTAAGTTATGAGCAATGTATTACAAATTACTCAAARATTACTCCTCCCCTGCTAAAAAAAGAACCCTGTAGTAATAATAATTGAAATGCACAGAACAGATCTACAGATTTTTATTTGTGGTATGATCAGTCCAAACTACAAATCCAAAGACTGTCTTCTAGTAAACACCCCACCTTGCCATAACTTCACTAGGGGCATATGCGCATTACTTATAACATGCAGTCAGAACAGCATGTGGTGAAACAGAAGAAACATATGGTTTGCGGTTCTTGCCTATGCCCTATTTGACAGTTGTGGATTTAATAAAAGCTAGTTGGCTTAGGTTGAATTACTGGTGCAAAACCAATCAGACATACTTGGGCATATGCACATGCCCGCATGGGCAGGGATCCCGATGCACGTGTGTGTGTAAGAGAGGTCTGCGCGTGGCACGTGTGTACGCTCTTGTCTCTCGCTGACACTAAGGGGAAGATCCAAGGTAAAAGATGGCAGTCACTGAACCATAGGGAGAAACAAGGCTGGGCAAAGGCAAAGATAATGAAGAAAAAAGAAGGGAAATTGGAATATGGAATAAAGGGAGGAAATTACAAACTGACGGTACACAYAGCAGAAGGATAAATCTGTGGCTAACGTACAGGACAAACAGTCCTTGCCAAGCACCATGTGTAACCGCAGTCACATCTTCCCTTATTATTCCAGTTAACATATCTGCCAAGCGAGGGAAACACTGARCTAGCGCAGGTAGGAAAGATCATATGAAGTCCTGGGAGTAACGCTGCTGACTTGCTGTTAGCACTGAATAAACTACTGGTGTCCCAAYTTTTTTGGTTCAAAAGCCAAATAAAGCCTGTAATTTCAAAGAGGTCAGAGCTATAATGAACACCTGCTGACAMGACTTCTGCCCTATCTCACTCTGCACCCCAAAATCACCTGGCAGGGTCCAGCTCTCCCCTACTTCTTCCTCCCAGCCCCAGGAGTGCAGCCATGGGGAGGCAGGGGGATCGCTGCTGCTTGGGATGGACCTTGGGTGACAGGGGCCAGTGGGGAMAAGTGAAAGCAGTGAAAGTGAAAGCAGTCCCCAGCCCATCCATTCTCAGTGGGAGCCAGGACCAGCAGCTGTCCCTAGCTGCTCACTCTYAGCTTCTCCTTTCCTTCTCCTGACACGAACGACTCAGGGTGGTGAGGACACAAAGCTGTCACCTGCAAAACGCTTTCCTGGGCAAGAATAGCTCCCCTGGGCTCTTCTGGCCACTTCCATAAAGAAGCAAGAGTTTGAGGAGGCCAAAACCCCTTCTCCCTCCCTTCCACCTGGTGCAGCAGGGGAGCCACCGAGTYCGGCAGGGGTAGGGGCAGCCAGGCCCCCCGGTAACACTGCAGCCAGGGCTGCAAGCCCAGCAGTGGCCACAGTGCCAACATGCTGAATCCTGATCCCCCATAAAGGACTTTTCTGATGCAGTTCGGGGACCACACTTTCAGACACAATGAAATGCAGTTTTTCCTCCTAAAGAAAGTTGTCCCAAGGGGCCAAAAGTGACAACCACCCAGCCCTAAGTAAAGGAAGCCCTGGCCAACCTAAAAACCTTTGCCCGCTTTCACTGCATCCCCAAAAATATCTGTTGCTCCAGAAACTACTTCAGGCTTCTTCAGAGCAGCTGGCAGATCTGAAAGCTGTCTTTTACATTTCCACAGTATCTCTGCTGACCTAGCCAGCAAACCCGTCTCCTAATTTGGTAGCAATCCTCTGTCGTCTTCTGCTGTGGGGTGCGTCTTTGCTTGCAGCCTGAGGAAACTGCTGTCAGGCAAGGATCTGCCTCAGCACAGCAAGGGTCAGCGGAGGAGTAATTCTTGGACGACGAAACCTGCACCCCAGCTGTCTCAGACCCCCACATGGTAAAAGASTAAGCAAGCATGAAAAGAGAATGAGCAG
Source organism: Oceanodroma leucorhoa (assembly GCA_030449065.1). Taxonomy (NCBI): domain Eukaryota; kingdom Metazoa; phylum Chordata; class Aves; order Procellariiformes; genus Oceanodroma; species Oceanodroma leucorhoa. The sequence goes on along the minus strand of JASVER010000032.1, from coordinate 7,916,659 downwards.
TTAGGTATGGCCCAGACCACAAATAAGACCCTTTAAAAAAAAAATGCAGCAGTGATACCTATTTTTGCTCCACAGTGTGACAAAATGCAGTTCTTTCTAAAATTCTGGGGACAGGAACCTGCTCCTCCATCTCCCAAATCCACCCCTTAGTTCAGGAAAGCCCTGGATTCAGCTGTWGCTCCTTGTCTCACAGGCACATGTGCTAGCCAGCAGGCTATGGGGCAAACGTCTCAGCTGGCTAGTAAAAGGTTGTAATGGGAAACACCACAAATTTGCAGCCAGGTTGTCACAGCACTAAATTGGGTAGAGCAGGAACCTGAACCTAGCTCATTCATACCCAGGTGAAGGGGAGGGAGAGGTTTGTTACTAGTAATTCATGGGGGTTTTTTGCTTTCATATCCATATTTGCTAGCAGGAATCCTACCTTAGACCCAAGAAAGATCCTTGCTGAATCATTTTAAAAAATACACATTGCAAAAAGTTTCTGCTTGGATAAATTAGAATTTTCTGATACAAAATATATTTTAAAAAATTTGCAACCACCTCTACAAAAGCTTCTCCTTTTGTACTCACAGTCCCAGCATATGCTCTGCAAGTGTGCAACAGCTTCAGGGCAAGAGTGAGTTTTAGTGTGCTTCTCCTACAAGAAGCGTATCCAAATGCAAAGGCAGAAGGGAATTCTAGCTATATTTCAGCTGCAAGGATCCTCTACACAAGTACTGAGAAGTAACTGCAAAGTCCTGTTTCCCCCATGGGATGGAAACATATAAATTCCAAATAATTCAAGGTGAGCCAAAGAGAAAAGGCATCCAGGCAGGATAAAAAATTCCAGCTGCATGCTGACCACAATAGAAATCAAGACAACTGTTCAAAGAGCTGTGCCAGGCATCCAGATGCTGCTGCTGGCATCAGAAGATCTTCCACAGTCTGATAGCAGCTGGTTCCAGGGACTGCAGCCAAAGCCTGAACGTAAAGGAAAGAAGTGAAGAGAGAGAAGAAGGGAGAGAGAGAGAAGTGACAGCTCACCACCCAGCCGGCATCCTTCCTTTTACACAGGCATATGCATGTCAGTTACTAATCATTGATGTTCATCTGGAAATTGAACACTTTTATATAAAAAACCCAAGTTTGACGCACTAGTGTACCAGGGCCTAGATCCYGAGATGAATAGGACCAGCACCTGCAAACACCTCACTGCCCATATAGGCAGGGCCATTGCAGGCAATTCATTAGCATACCTGGATGAGAAAGAAAGACTGGCTRAGTAAGAAGCATGGAGCCTAAATCATCTCTTAAGTCTGTCTTTATTTCTGCATAGTGTCCTGTGTTAAAACATCCACTTCTTCTTTGATTACTGGAGCAATCAGGGCTACCCAAATATTCTGTGTGTCTGTACCTATCCCCCTTCACTTCACACTGCTGCCCACCTGCTGCTGCTGCTGACACCCTCCTTCAGCCTCATGGCACGTGGTTGGGCACTGAACCAAAAAGGTGCCTCGAACTGAATGGCTGTTCCGCATGAAGAAATGTAAATGCTCCCATTATTAACTGTCCCCAAGGATCGCTCTCCAGGCATTTCAGATGAGTTTGTGACCCAGAAAACATAAGGTGTATATGCTCCCTCCACTCCAGGCTAGTTGAGACTGATATAAACAGGCCACCAAAAGGTAAGTGCCTAAGTTTCCCCCTCGACTCCACTCTTCCCCCTCTACTCCACTCTGGTGAGACCGCACCTGGAGTACTGCGTCCAGCTCTGGGGTCCCCAGCACAAGAAAGACATGGACCTGTTGGAGCGCCACAAAAATGATTAGAGGAATGGAACACCTCTCCTCTGAAGAAAGGCTGAGAGAGTTAGGATTGTTCAGCCTGGAGAAGACAAGGCTCCGGGACACCTTGCTGTGGCCTATCAGTACTTGAAGGGGGCTTATAAGAAAGATCGAGAGAGACTATTTCCCAGTGACAGTTAAGGGGTGATGGTTTCAAACTCAAAGAAGGTAGATTTAGGCTGGATATAAGGAATAAATTTTTTTATGATGAGGGTGGTGAGACACTGGAACAGGTTGCCCAGAGAAATTGTGGATGCTCCATCATTGTAAGTGTTCAAGGTCAGGCTGGATGGGGCTTTGACCAACCTGATCTACTGATGTCCCTGCCCACAGCAGGGAGGTTGGACTAGATGATCTTTGAAGGTCCCTTCCAACCCAAAACATTCTGYGATTCTGTGATTCTAAGTAATACTTGGAGCCAGCGGAGAGAGATAGGGACTGCCAGAGAGTAACTCGAAGGATCTGAGTTAGGTGTCTGCTCTTGGACAGATTTCAAGTAGCCAGAGTTCAGTTGCTGTTGTGACATGTGGTAGAAAATAACTGTTATGGTTTACAAGCAGATGGTGGCAATTAGCTATGACATTATAGTCAAGTTATGCTGTATAGAATGAATTAAGATGGAGCATCACCAGGAGGCAGAAAACACCCTCTGACATGAAAAGGTTACGGAGGGAAAATTTCAAGGACGGACAGCATTGGAGCAGAGCTTGGCTGGGGGATCCCATTCCCAGGCCTTCACTAATAGCATCAGTAAAGACAGTTCTTGTGAGAGAGGTAAGCTTGTTCTTAATATGGGATGTGGACTGTACTAGCAACAGGATGGATGTTCCTCCTTCTTATATTCAGAAAAGACTGCAACAAATACACTGTTCCTGATAARGTCCTTAGTGCTCAAATGACCAAAAAAGAAAAAGAATACAGCCATTGTTATTTTTCAGTAACTTTATTTCATTAATATCTCTATTAATGTCTCCATTAAAATTAAGATCCTGATATCCACACAGCCATAACACACCAAAGGTCTAGCCTGGCCCAGTGTCAAGTCCCCAGTACCTGGAGACACCTGGAGAGGAGCACAAGCACATAGCAACCACAGCTCTATGATACTCTCCTCCACGTCACCAGACCAGAGCAGGAGCTTCTCCAGCTACCTCCACATCAGCAAGTACTGCAACACCAATGGGACTGGTGTGCAGAGGAGACTCTATATACCTCTTCTGTGGGCAGGTGTTTTGGAATAGATCAGACCAAATGCCCATTTGCACATTAAGTACATCAGGTGTGTTTCACCTAAAACGAATCCTGCCTGTGGGCCCTGAGGCAACCAAAAGTAGAGGAGGCAGGGATGGATCAGGTAACTGGTTCAAAAGCTCTGTTTCTGTTTTGTTCTTTATGTCTTCTCAATAATTCCTAAAAACCTATTTGCATTTGTGACAGCCACTGAACTGTGTTTGTACAAAATTATCTGCTATAAACCCAAGATCTTATTCCTAAGGTGCAACAGATTACCTAAACCTACTATCAGCAGTGTAAAAGTAGACATTATAAATCAGAACTGTGCCCAGCTTTTTCTTTTTTCTTTTAAGGATCAGGTCACAATTAATCCCTCCATCAGATTTTCTCTCAACATTCCAGATCACCAGTGAGCTTCAAATRAGCTGCTTATTTTAAATAAGTGTCTCAGAGGAAGATGTTATTTTCCTCCACAGGATAAAAATTTTATGGTTGGAAGTGCTGGACAAACCAGACTCAGTGTGGTGAAATGTGGGAAGAGTAACTGCTCTCCTACTAACAAGTTCATCACCAAATTAAGTAAGTCTGMCTGCTGGCATCTCTGCAAGATTGAAAGGTGGTCCTTTACGCCACCAGAGAAGTTTTCCAAGCTCAAACTGCATCAAGCTAAATAATCTAGTCTTGGAAAGAGTGGGCCTTCGAGGCAGAGGCAACATGTATGGTTGTTCACAGCTCCCGGGGGACCCTGGAGCAAAGGGACAAGGTATGCCAGTGATCCAGGCTGAACGATATGAAAGAGGCCCCATTAGAGCTGACAAAAATCATGTGTGCTGGCTCACCAGCCCTTTGTGCGTCTTTCCTGCATGCTTCAAGTGCATTTATTTTCTTTCTTGACCAAATTGGACCCTCATAAAAGACATTATAAATCAACCCTGACCTAGATATGYTGTTCTGCCAAAAATATATAAGCTCTTTGATTCCTCTTGTGTCTGCTCAGCAAAATAAGCACTGCCACTATAGATGCAATGACAGTATGCCTAAACAGGCTGCAGTAAGGGTGCTAGGACAAAGGTGAGGAATGAGAAGACAGGTGAGAAAGGGGCCAGAAACCCCTGACTTCAGGTTAGTCCTAGTTAGAGCACCTCCCGCCTCAAGCCCGAGGACTCTGGAGTTGATGGCTTCACAACAGACAAACYGTACTGGAAATGGAGATGTGGTCCTCAAAGGAGTCGGCCAGCAATCCCATCTAGTCAAGCATCTCCCAGAGCCTGTCTTGCTTTGGTAAGACTTCATCACACCTAAACTGCTCTAAAAAACTCCAACTTGTCCAATCAGTTAGATTGTTCTAATAAACTAACATTTACATTTGAAATCATTCTAGTCACAACAAGAATTTAAAATTCTTGAAAGTATTCCTCTGCCCATATACAGTGATTTATGTGAGTTATGCATGATTGATGATAGAGAAATTTCTTACAATAGTGGCCCCTTCATTTATCATGTCTTGAATAACTCATTTGTGGCCTTTGCCCAGAAATAACAGAGCTATCCCCATGCTAATGCTGATAAAGCTTTTCTTTATATCGTCCTGGATTTTCTTCTCTATTTGACATTATATACACAGGAAAGAAACATGGACAGATACATTAAAATGTACTAAATTAAGGAAGTACACGGAAACAGGAAATAGGTTTTCTGCAACTTTAAATAATGGAAACAAAATGTGGTCACATCAAAGCAAAGCCCAGAGCAGGAAGACAGTCAATTCAGCATGAAATGAAACAAATATGCAAGGAATGAGGTCTATGAGAAGGTCCAGGTTTCAACCAAGGATTCAAGTTCAAAGAGGGGGCAAGGTGACAGGGCAGGGCCCACAAACCTTCTCACACCCATGGAGKGTAGGAACTGGTTGTAAACAGAGGGAATAAAAAGCATCTAGCAATATCCTACAGAACGAACTGACTACTGGTAGCAGCTTGTTGAAGCAGGGCAAAAGCGTTTAGAGACTGCAACAGATATTAATATAATACCTCTACCTCTGATCTGCAGGCTTCAGTATTTGCTGAGGACCATGTTTATCATAAACTGATATGTGTTTTGCTTTTGCTCTCTCACTTTCGAGTTGGGATCCAAAAGGATGCAAAGACTAAAAATGGGAAAACATCAATCTGCTCAGCTTCCCTTTTCAGTAAGTCCACCCTGGAAAATTAACTGCAGCCCAGTTTCAATAYAGATATCAAAGGATTGTGCAGGAAGGACTGGGAGAAATAACTGGGAAAGAAGTAATCCAATAATTGGATTCGAACATTGGACCCAGCTCATAGACCCGATGCCCAACACACATAAAAAAAAGGAGCAAACAAGGGCCATAAGGAAAGCCAGTGTCATGTGTTGGTTGAATATTCCAGGCACAGGCCTAGTTATTTGTGAGCATACATTGTTTTGACTAGATGCCCAACTACTATGTAAAAACGATGATGATAACTTTAATGAGAACTTAGTGCACTGTACCATAAATGCCACACAAAGGTACAATATTCTACATATATTTTTCTATTATTTTGTTAGGAATATTTATTTTAAAATTGATCAGCCAAAACAAACAGCTGCCCTGAATCTCTTCCAGTACATGAGCAATCTTCTTCTAATATTTACCAGATTGTGGGTTTGCCTTTAGAGAAAAGGAAGAAAAAAAAAAGTCCTATGTTCCAATAYAAGAAGTCACATGCAAAACGCTAAGTGTCACCTCTTGCTGAATCATCCCCTATGCTATATAGGTAAATTCCTCTCCCATTGGAAACATCTGCATCCCATTCAGAYGCCGAAAGACCAGCCTGATGTTTCCATCAGACAACGATGGCACTCATCCCAGGACAAGCAGGTGATTTTTTTCAGTCTGCAGCACTTCACGATGGCACTGTTCCCTGCCAGTGTATATTTGCCAGCTGCAAGTGACAGCATTTCAAAGTTTGAACAAAAGAAATCAGAATTAAGATATTACCTGATCCTGTATATTTTTAGAACTAGGTCAATAGTTATTTTATTTCAGGAGCCAAGGAAGTTTGAGCAAGATGAACTTGGCCAATCAGTACAAAATGTATTCGTTATTCTTTCACGTCTGTTGGCTTAGATGCCTAGCCCTGCTTTACCATTTTAGTACTGAAATGAAATACATTATGCTGAAGCAGAGAACGTTATTAGATTTTGACCTTCACTACTAACTCCATCAAGTTAATCTGCTGTATCAGAAAAGTAAATTACACATATGCTCACAGGTGTGCATATAGTGCATATAAGCATTTATGCATTTCTGACCCATAAAGCCAAAATTCTGCTTGTGCACGTTACTTGTGTCAGAAAAAAAACCCACAATGGAGTCAAGCGTTTGTCTGATAAAGACCAACTGTCTTACAAAGAGCACGCAAGGTCCTTTTCCCTTCTATTCAATACAATCAAAGAAAAGATCATAGAATCATAGAATCATAGAATCATTAAGGTTGGAAAAGACCTCCAAAAGACGGTCCAACCGTCGACCCAACACCACCATGCCCACTAAACCATGTCCAGAAATGCCACATCTACATGTTTTTTGAATGCCTCCAGAGATGGTGACGCCACCACTTCCCTGGGCAGCCTGTTCCAATGCTTCACAACCCTTTCGGTGAAGACATTTTTCCTGATGTCCAATCTAAACCTCCCCTGGCGCAACTTGAAGCCATTTCCTCCTGTCCTATCGCTTGTTACTTGGGAGAAGAGACCAACACCCACCTCKCTACAGCCTCCTTTCAGGTAGTTGTAGAGAGCGATACGGTCTCCCCTCAGCCTCCTTTTCTCCAGGCTAAACAACCCCAGCTYCCTCAGCTGCTCCTCATAAGACCTGTGCTCCAGACCCTTCACCAGCCTCGTCGCCCTTCTCTGGACACRCTCCAGCACCTCAATGTCCTTCTTGTAGTGAGGGACCCAAAACTGAACACAGTATTCGAGGTGTGGCCTCACCAGTGCCGAGTACAGGGGCACGATCACCTCCCTACTCCTGCTGGCCACACTATTTCTGACACAGGCCAGGATGCCGTTGGCCTTCTTAGCCACCTGGGCACACTGACAGCTCATGTTCAGCCGGCTGTCAGCCAGCACCCCCAGGTCCTTTTCCGCCAGGCAGCTTTCCAGCCACTCTTCCCCAAGCCTGTAGCGTTGCCTGGGGTTGTTGTGACCCAGCACTTGGCCTTGTTGAACCTCATACAATTGGCCTCGGCCCATCGATTCAGCCTGTCCAGATCCCTCTGCAGAGCCTTCCTACCCTCAGGCAGATCAACGCTGCCRCCCAGCTTGGTGTTGTCTGCAAACTTACTCAGGGAGCACTCAATCCCCTCGTCCAGATCATTGATAAAGATACTAAACAAGATGGGCCCCAGTACTGAGCCCTGGGGAACACCGCTTGTGACTGGCCGCCAACTGGATTTAACTCCATTCACCACAACTCTCTGGGCTCGGCCGTCCAGCCAGTTTTTTACCCAGCGAAGAGTACACCCATCCAAGCCATGAGCCGCCAGCTTATCTAGGAGAATGCTGTGGGAGACAGTGTCAAAGCCTTTACTAAAGTCCAGGCAGACCACATCCACAGCCTTCCCCTCATCCACTAGGTGGGTCACCCGGTCCTAGAAGGAGATCAGGTTCGTCAAGCAGGACCCACCCTTCATGAGCCCATGCTGGCTGGGTCCGATCCCCTGGTTGTCCTGCACSKGCCTTGTGAGCGCCCTCAAGACGAACCGCTCYATCATCTTCCCTGGCACCGAGGTCAGGCTGACAGGCCTGCAGTTCCCCAGATCCTCCTTCCGGCCCTTCTTGTAGATGGGCGTCACATTGGCAAGCCTCCAGGCATGCGGGACCTCCCCCGTTAACCAGGACCGGTGATAAACGATGGAGAGTGGCTTGGCAAGCTCCTCTGCCAGCTCCCTCAGTACTCTCGGGTGGATCCCATCCGGCCCCATAGACTTGTGAGTGTCCAGGTGGCATAGCAGGCTTCCTCTTGGATTATGGGGGATGTATTCTGCTCTCTGTCCCCTCAGAGGGGGCTGAATAACCTGAGGATAACCAGTCTGACTACTGAAGACTGAGGCAAAGAAGGCATTAAGTACCTCAGCCTTTTCCTCATCCTTGGTGGCAATGTTCCCTCCCGCCCCGGATCCAATAAAGGATGGAGATTCTCCTTGGCTTTCTTTTTGTCATTAATATACTTGTAAAAACATTTTTTGTTGTCTCTTACGAMAGTGGCCAGATTGAGTTCTAGCTGGGGTTTTGCCATTCTAATTTTCTCTCTGCATGACCTAAAGAGATCCCTGTACTCTTCTTGAGTTGCCTGTCCCTTCTTCCAACAGTGGTAGACTCTCCTTTTTTCCCTGAGTCCCAGCAAAAGCTCCCTGGTCAGCCAGGCCGGTTGTCTTCCCCACCAGCTCTTCTTGCGGCACATAGGGACAGCCAGCTCCTGCGCCGTTAAGACGACTTCCTCCTTAAAGAACGTCCAGCCTTTCTGGGCCCCTTTGCCCTTCAGGACTGCCTCYCAGGTAGTTTCTTTGGTAACAGTTCCCAGCCCTATCCTGCCAACACTTAGCCTGAACAACCCTCAGCCGCAATTTTTTCTCCACCGATCTTGTTCCTAGTACTTCTTCTGATTTTGTGCTTGGTTTCCTAATGCTTTTCCCTTGACCACTCGTGTTTTCAACATACTGTCTTCCCGTCCCAGGAATGGTTATTAGATGACAGGGGATACCTCTTCTGCCTCAAAGTTAAACCTGTATGCCAGCCAAAGGATAGGATTTGGGGGAGCAGAGGCTCTCAGGCTTTCAGCTGATTTTATAATGCCCTTCTTACTTTTATTATGAATAAGATAAGTCAAACATTTAGTAAGGTTTCATCCACATTTTCTATTCAGTATGAAAAATAGGAAGCTAAGGGAAAAAAAGGAATCAAATTTTCCAACAGGTTATGTATCTGACAGCTGGAGCCAATGTAGCTAACAAAAATTAGTATGTGTTCATTTGCTTTTAATGCATTTAATTTTGTACTTTAAAAAAAAAAAAATCACAAGTTGTTTTATTTGAGCCACAAGATGCTGGGGTAGATACAGGAACAGTTGGCCTCACCAGAGGTCAGCTTGGATCATCATGTTCTGTTCTTGCCTTATGGTCTAATACGTTATTCTGGAATAGAGCAGAAATGAATCTGAAGAACATGCAGAGAAAGTTTCTTTCTGTGTCTGCATTTGAAAAAAAGAAAAATGCTAAAGCAGAAATACATACTCTTGACTATTGCCTGTCTATTGCGAAACACACATTTTAGTCTTCAAAAGTCTCACTGCAGAAAGGTCCCAGATAGGATGGGAATTGGCATAAGTCTTCTAATTCGTAAAGCAGATTATTTAACATTTAAGGATTTGATGTCTCCTCTGTGATTTTTCTATGTTATGTTCACACGTGTTATTGCCCTTCTGTAAAAATAACTTTATTTATTTTTAAAATATAAACTCTGTATGATGAACAAAAATAATAGTGCCTCAGCTGGATTTCCTGCCACCCCAATCCCAATTCTGAAAGATGTGGAGGATCAAAACCTTAACAATTGGATATGTGCTCAGATTTAGCAAACATGGTGAGAGAAAGGTGGCAATGGAGATTGCATTTCATCAAATCAACTGCTCTCATCTAACATAAATATAAAAAATTTTCCCTGGCATCCATCATGCAATAATCGCTACAGGTTTTCTCCATCATGCATTCAATTAACCAAATAAATCTCAAGTTCAGTTAAATCCACCCTGAATTTTAGAAAATCAAAAGCGCTTTCTAGGTGACTCAGTTACGGAGTTTGTAGTCCAGTGAAGACATCTCTGGCTCTTGGATAGCCCTTCATATGCAACCTTCCTCTTCATGATTTGCGAATGATACCCTGGGAGGCAGTGGAGTAGGAAAATAGACCTCTTCTGCTTTATTATATGTACCATGAAATGGCAGTAAAGAATAGCCATTCAAGAGTWTTTAGAAAATTAGAACAGAGACTGAACACTGTGAAAATTAAGGCAAACTACAAAAACTTCAGTTCACCATTGTGTTACCCATAAAATAAACTAAACTCCCTGTTTTCTATCAGCTGATTCTGCAGTGCTGTCACAAAAAACCAAAGGCAGCACAAACTTCCTTCAATAGCAAAGGTCAGCAGATACTACTGGGAACAGATGTACCAGCAATAAGGTAAGGAGATGCTGCTGTCATTTTTGGAACTACTTTGTACAAATCTACCATCACAAGCATATAAGAAGCATAGCTAAGGAGGAAAATTAATCTGCAAGCATTACATTTCTAGATTTTTTTATTCAATTATTTACTATAAACTGCTGAAACCTGGACTACACGATTATTTGCCTGAAGCACTATGAAAGAGCCTTAGGCATCTTCTACTCCAAATGAAGCTACTGCATCTCAGGAAAAAAAAAAAAGGAAAAAAGGAAAAAGAGAGAGAGTACTTCTGTCACAATATTCTGTTGGGAAGCTGGAAAAATTCAAAGCCTTGTCAGACTGAAGTGAGCATTCTGTAACAACTTGGCGTATCTGGGGCTCCTTTAGAAGACTGTTGAAGTAAGAAGTTAAGACAGTGAATTTCATGAAACGCCTTCTGTAGACATTCAACCTGGGGGTGGGGTAGTTGTCTTTTAAAACTGGTAATATGCTCCATAGGCTATTGATTTTCACAATTATTTTGGACTAAGCATATGTCAGTAACAGACACAAAGCTGCTTCCAACTATTCCAAAGAGCAATACGATTAAACAGAAAGTCAGCAGAGATCCAGGAACCATCTTCCTGATTCCCTTATTAGCTATTTGGTAAGAGAGCCACAAAACAAAATCAATGCTGGATCATAAGACAAACAGTTTCTTAACATCAACTGTAAATGTCTGGGTTTATTTAATACTCAGAAATGTGATGAAACCCCAGTTGATAAATCAATTACTGCAGGAAATTAGATGAACTACTACACGAGTGTCCTTCAACACTGCCACTTTCTGTCCTTTCTTTGCTGCCTGTGGAGGTTGCAAACGCTTGGGGCAGGCAGAGCAAAATAAATCCCGATGCCTTCTGATCTGGAAGGATGTGAAGCAGAGCACTGAACAGGCTCAGACAGCTGCCAGCTCCTCTGTCTCACACTTACAAAGTCTCAGGAAACATTAGCCTATAGCACCTGAAAGCACATTCAGAAATCCATATATACATATGTATATTAGATAGCAGGAGCAATAAGTTTTTGAGATTAAAAATATTTACATTACAGTTTTTATATTTCATTTCCTCTACTGAAGTATCTATATTATTTAGAAACCAAGATCATTTACACACAAAAAAAACAGCTGTTGTATTTGGAAAGCCATCTCTAAAACACCATAATGTTAGTGTGAGCACAATTCTACAGAGAACATTTTTCACCTCTCCTACTGTTTAGCTTTGAAAGTTTYCATAGGAAAAGTTGGTTTTGTTTTGTTTTTTTAAAGTAACAACTAGTGTACTCTTTAAAACTGCTTATTTAGTTATAAAACATATTTGTGTACATGAAGTGGTGACATTTGTTAGCTGTCTCAGTGCTGCTTTGTTTTGATCCTATTCCTGGTAACACTATGAGGTGCTTACTGTCCAGGGTAGAGCTACTCATGCTGAGAGGTGGAGTAGGACTTCATGTGCCGTCACTTTCTGCAGAGCCCTGAAAACTGGACATTTTAATAATATTAGATTAGATTTCACAGAAAGAGTTAACCAGGTGCTTCACTCCAAGTGAAAAAAAGTAGAAAGTATAGCAAGAGAGACAGGTCACATAAGGACTATTTGCCAAGCTAAGCTGAATATTTGAGGCAGTACTTTTACAGCCACTTAGGAGATGAACATTTGCTTCACTTCCACTATTTATGGCACACTACAATACAGTAATGATTTCTAAACAAAGGGGGAAAATGCTCTGGAAACATTACTGCCTTTAAGACACCTGTTAGAGTTTAGACAAACTCATACAAAACAACATTACTTACACAACACATACACTGCCATTATGGTCTAAAGACTTAAAACAGAATCATCCAACATCGTGTCATTACTCATGAGTTGCAAAACCACAAAGGAATGATGTTGTTTATCTTAAGTGACTGTCAATAAAAGCATTCCACAAAACTAGGCTGTCAAGTGTTTTCTGTAAGTCATACTGTTTGAGGAAGGTTTGTATTAATCTTTGCAGTCAGATCTGCAGCGAGGAGAATATCCAACCTGCAGTGGGCACCTGGAAGGCGAAGGTCCACACGTAACCTCTACAGCCGCAAGAGTTGGTCCAAGTTCTTGGCACAGTGCTCCTCTGACTAGGAATGCTGCAAAGCATGCGCGAGGGACAGCCGCGTTGGTCTTGCGGGAGCCATCTCAGGTTGAGACACAACAGCATCAGCCATATCGTCTATGTATTGACAATATCCTGGCCCCTCATTGCTGTAATGAAGATAAGGGGACAATTCATTGGGCTGCCTTTTCTGTCCATTCATCTTCATTCATGAAATCTAGCTTTAATGTAGATGGTTGTAAAGATAAGTTACACCTCTGTAATATTTACCCTTCTATTTATCTCTTCAGCATCTACTTCTTCAATGTTTCTTCTGCTGTGCGTAATACAGTAATGGTGTGAAATGCCTTCTCTCAGGATATATCAGGTCTATAAAAAAGTTGTATAATTCCTTTGGGAATGGGGGAGTGCTTGTTTTCTAGTATTATGAGGCTTTCTTTTATAGTCCTATTAATTCACAAGTTACCAGGCTTTAAATCTGCCATTATTCCAATGCTGTATATTGGCTGTTCTGCCCTCAAGCTACTGCATCCTTTACAACCCTGTAAGAGAATAAAACTCCACATTTGGAAGAAGAAAACATTTCTATGGACAAAGGGTAAGGAGAATGTTTCAGCCAGCAAACAGAACATAAAAAAAAAAGTCATCTGACAAAGATGTATTCTATCTTTAACTGCAAACCCTACAGTACTTTTGCTAAACACTTCTGCATACTGGGCCAAAGAACTCAGAAACAAGGGAAATAATAATTTAACAAAATTTGTAAGATTGCCTTCATGAACTGATAATGTCTCTGGTTTGAAAGGATGCTTTTTTTTTTAAGTGTATGAAGAATAAAATTCTTCTTCCCTTATACTTGACTTTCCAATGAATAGATTTTGTTTATATCTGATTGTAGCAAAAGTAAATTAAATTTAAATAGACACAATATACTGGAGGTTTTCAAGCTTTTGATAGATTAAAAACTTTATTCAAATAAATATTTATGAAAACTTCAAATTACTGAGAAGAGACTTATTAAACATCAAATKATTCCTCCACAATTATAGTGACTTTTACTTAACATAGTTACTCCAAAATTCAGCAGCTCCTGTCCTCATTGTGTGAAAAGCCAAGACTGGAGAAGACGTTACAAAAAGGGAGTTAACATACTGCAACTTCATGARACTTGGAAGAACATTGTTTCCTGCGATGCTTTACAGTTCCAAACATATGTTTTTGTTGTGATATTATGCTTCCTCAAGCCTTTTTTAACCCTAAATTACTACAGTTATTTAGCAGTATAAATAGAAGGATGGGAAAAAATATCAMAAAATGCAGAAGCAAGTTCTGTGCGCCTCTCCCACGAAGCCCGTGGCCATCTAGCTAGAATGGCCTGAGAGGACTTTATGCCAGCATAAAAAGTTAAAGCTGTTTAATTCAGTTTTATGTAAGGATAAGGTGGCTGGAAATCATGTAGTCATGACCAGCTCCAAGCAAAGCCTCCTGTCCCTCTTCCCATGAGGGTGATAACACTGAATCAACCCCTAAAAAGCTGGTATCACACAAACYATTTTTCTTTAGGAGAGACAGGCGGCCTCAAGAGCAGACACCAAAGACACCGTGTTGAGAAAGAACGGATCTGAGCCACGAGCTGGGAGTTTTTATGCAGCACTATGCCAAATATGACATCATGCTTGAACTACAAACAAAAGCTAATAATAGTTTCTGATCTTAATTTACAAAACAGAGTTTTTACACATTTTTGGAGTCTTACCAGACTGGAAAGATCCGTGGAGCATAATCATTGCCCAGGAGACTACTCATACTCCTCTCCAGCCGCCACCAGAACCGCTTAAGCAAGTAGTGCTGCTAGAAACAATTAATTGCTCTGCATCTGGTGAAGCATCCCACAAACATTCAAAAGGTCTTAACTGTTGATTACCAACTGCCCAAGCCCATGTATCAATAGGAAAAAAAATCAGTATTTGGCCTTTAAAAAGGCCAAGTTCCTCCTTCTTCATTTCAATCCAGTGTCTTCTGCATTAAAAAAAAAATAAATCCTTACAGGGTTTACCAAAAATGCCATCAACACAGAATTCACTGGGAAAMCTCCTTGCATTTAAAAAAAAAACTGAACAGGCCTGATAGTCCCACCAAGAACATCAGAGCTTTCAGCTCAACGTCAGTTCAGGTTCATATAAGATGGTTTCAAAAATAAAGAAAGAAATTGTTGAGAAAAAGTCAACCAAGCAAGTACTGAAACCGTGAGACCAGTTCTCCTTTCTCTAACAGCCATTCTTCTGGCATCAATACATTGCTTCCAGCCAACACCTATAGCAAGAGCCAGCAGGTGGAACAAACTACTTGAATTATTTTACTCCATGGAGCAAGACCATGTACATCAGCAGCTATCACAACTCAAACAACCTTCAGTATTTATAATCACGGACTCACACATTTCAGCTGCAGAAAGTATTTAGGTAGGTCAAATCTGAGGATTACAGTTGATGTCAGTGCAGCAGATGGTTGGCATTTCAAATACCTGCAAGCACTCCCATCACTATGTAATGAAAACTGTTCTATTTTCAAGACTGGCTCATTGTTTCAGGCCAAATGTTGATATTTGAAGTACAAACAGTTTAATGGCTCACAACTCAGGACAATCTTGCTAAGCATGAACCAATACACCTTTCTGCTGATGTTATCCTCACGATTCTGGCCGAGAGCTGTTTCATCCTATAGGATAACCAACCAGTGCAATGAACTGAAAAGGTCACCTTGGATCAACTAATTTCACTCCATTTTGGGCAGAAGGCCTTTCTAATTTCGCCCTAAATGCAAAAAGAATCATGATTTTTAATATCTGAAGGTCAGTCTACCTTTCATCCTTTCCTTCAGTTTTAGTCACAGATTCAGCCTAAGGGCTTGTGCTTTAATTTGAACCAAGTGTTGAATACTTCAAGTTCTAAAAACAGATCCTAAACTCAGAATTTCTAATAAGCTTACTTCCTTTTCTTTGAGCTTTCCCTCGTCAATATTTTCATTCCGTAAGAGACCACTTCCAGTGCAGCGAAATGAAACTAACTCAGTAAGAAACCACACTCTGGCAGGGTCCAAGGAGCTGTTCCCCTTAATCTATTAGATAGTAAAAGATCACAGTGCCTAGGCACTCTGTTCCTCTTTCTTCATGTTTATAGATTTGGGGTAGCTTCTCTGGAAAGCATATAGCAAGTACAATCAATACGGGGAAAAAAAGTCCATTATTCTTATTTCTCATGAAATAAAACTTTTAAGTCACTGTTAAGAGTACGAAAACCCGACGGGAGCAGCTTAATGCCTCCTTAACGCACTGGTATGTAGAAATGCTCATCAAGCCATGGTGTGAGTGACTTTGGCCCAGCACCACCACGTGGAACAGGGCCAGGGACACAGGAGGAGAGAGGCAAGAGCTCGTTCCCTCCTCAGCCAGCGGTGGAGGGGATTACCCAAAGCAGCTCTCTCTGGGAACCACCCAGAAGTCAGACCCCTATAATTCATCACTTAATTCTAACGACTTTGCAGAGCAGGCTGCAAAAGAGCTAATTAGCCTCACAAGCTACCTAAAATGCTGAAGCGGGAAAGAAGAATTTGCTTTAAGTGTACGCTTAGTAATATGTTTTTGTGATTTTAACTTTTTTAGTAACTTCATTCCATTGCTGTAAATCTGTGTTTTGAGTAAACATGCTTTTATCATTAAATCTTCTCAGTGATAAAGCTGACTCAGAGTAATATAACACACACCAAGACCTCCTTCTTTCCAGGGTACCGAGTCATCTTTCCAGGGTGAACCCGTCGCTCTCTTTGTTTCCCACTGAATAAATAGCTCAAAACCTTCATGAAAGCCTCCCAGCAATCTGCCACAGGGGCACAAGGTTTTAGCTACAGCTTTTCAAAAGGCATCTGCCTATGCAGCCCAGCCTCTCTGAGCAGTGTGAAGACAGTGGGAAAAAATCCCAGAACTCGAGCATCAAAAGAAATCGCATTGACACTCAGCTTTCCAGGAAAAAAGATAAACAATGTCATAACAAATATTCAGCAGGTTCCTTATGGAAACAAGCATGCTGTATACCTAAACTCCAGGTACCACCTCACCCATGTACAAGTGGTTTGGTGCCTGGCAGTTTGGAGAGAAATAGAGGGGGGTACATGTCGGTCGAGACATACAACCTTAGGGTGGGTGGTTAAGGGCTGATTACCACAGGCACAAGGCCCCATCCAGGACCATACGAACAAGCACAGGGACGCCGGTAACATTGCTGGTGCCAAGGGAGCCCCATTCACTGCTCCCCAGGCCATCACAGGAGGGGGATCAGCCCAGCGGGGGTGGCACCCCCGGGAGGGCTGGCCCCGCAGCCCCCCTCAGCTCGGGGTATGGCCTACGGGGCACGGAGAAATGCACCTCGGGACTGCGCAAGACTCACCAGGGGATGTTCTTAAGGGGATTGTGGGAATGTCTGAGACTTATTATGGGGCGGCTTGGAGAGGGGGGGTGGAAGGTGGGGAAAGAGAGAGGTCAGGGTGGACTGGGCAAGAACAAGCCTGGGGAAATAGAGGGGAAGGGGGATAACGGGCCAGTCACACATAAATACATTTCTGATCAGTGTCTTGCCGTGCCCTGCACCCGACCAGCACGACACCTTCTTGTTAAGCTCTATTTCCAGCTATTTTCCTGGGTAAGGAGCAGCCTATTCTGCCTGCACGTGTGTGTGCAGGGCTCTGAGTGCAGCAACTGCAGCCAGGGCACAGGCAGCGGGGCCCGAGTGCCTGAGGCACCAGCAACCGCAGTGGGGCTGTGCCTCGGGGGCCTGCCTGCCCGACTGCCACCAGCTGGGGAGACTGGGATCCTGGGGCAGCTACAGACTACACTCAGTATATACATGTGCATACACATGCTCTCTCTATGACTACATAGATGTGCTATATAGACGTCTATAGTTGACTATAGTCCTCTTCCTTCAGGAGAGGGGAAACAGGATCAGGCCATCTATGCCACTCATGTTTGTGTGACTGCTGTGTGCCCTCCGTCTGTGTTGATCCGTGTGTATATATAACCATGTATATACATACACATACACATGTATATAGTGTGCATGTGTACCCATCAGAGATAGATGCTGGGCATGGGGACAGGGAGCCGCAGCAGCCTCACTTCTATTTGGCTGTTAGATTCTGCACTCCCTCGCCCTGCGCACTCTCTTGAAATGCTACCAGACCTTCAGAATGTATTTTAAAAATCATTTGTATAGCTTAAAATGTAAAGTGTCGTTGGAAACCATCAAACAGTTCTTCTGAAGACTGCATCACCAGATAGCAGCCTTAATCATAAAATGCTTCTTGCAGCTCTGCATGGTATCACTGGATCCAGCTGAGGAATCCTAATGACTACAGGAGGCTTGAAATGTCTTTACACAGCAATTTGCAACATGAAAAAGCATTGGCTTACTTTATACCGCTAAAACGCCTACAGTCCCCTCTTTTACTATCTCAGAAAGTGATCAAAGAATCACCCTTCTTTCAATGCTGGATTCTTGTAAAAACCAGTTTCACCATCTTGATCRTGTATATCTGAATGTTGTTAAAGAGTAACGTAGATAAAACAAGGAATTGGACTAATTCCACTTTTTAAAAAAATCTATATATAGGTAACCAGGAAAAGTTCAGGAGTCCATCCTTATCAAGAAAATACTAAAATACATATTTGGGAAAACTGTTTCCTGCTCTCTGAGAAACCATTTCAGCTGTGAAGTACACTGGGGACATATAGGCAAGAAAACACAGGGACAATTTACTCACTGGCTCAAAGGGATTGGAAAAGTCTAGGAAAAATCAAAATGAGGAACCAATCTCCAGTCCCTTGATCCTGAGAGTGAACTGCATTTGGAAATCAGAGGTTCACTGCTAAGTACTAGGTACTGCTTTTCATTGCAGTATAAAAATAGAAAGCCTCAAAATAGAAAAAAGAACAAATTCTCCTCTGTTAGGTTCAGCTTGAAAAAGTAGTAAGCTTTGGTTCTCAATGTTTACCATGGATGAGATAAGCTATAGCACGGGAGCTGGAGTCAGCTGTGAATGTGGAAGGTTTTGAGATTGTGCTAATTTCTTGTGGGAATGGGGGTTCTTCGGTGTAGGTCCAGCTCCTGAGAACGGGTTTGACACAAAGTTCACCAAAGTCTCTCTCTGACTACAGATAGCTTTACGTCAGGTCCAGAGGATGATGCGACGTGACTTTCACCTATAGACTGGGAACTCCAGGACCTGATGCGATACAGCTGATGAGAGCACTCTCCATCACAAGCAAGATCCTGAATGTAGCAAAGGATATTCTGCTACCGGCAGAAAGGACAGAGTGCACGGAAATGCAAAGAAGAGATACCAGACCAGTGTTTTCACATTCCTGCTGCTGACCCCTCCACTGGTCATTGTATTCAACACCAGCCACAAGTTTCTTCAGGGTCCGTGAATTAAAACTCTTAGGCAAGAGATACAGACTGAATCGGGACATCAAAAATATCATGGATTACTAGAGGTAGCCCTTTTACTAACGCACAGTATAAAGCACTGTAAACACGAACAGACATTTCCCATTTAAGGCTGTAGATACTGGGGTATTATGAAACAAAGTCTAAGCCATACCTTAAAAACAGAGTCAGCAAAAGAACTGAGATT
Source organism: Oceanodroma leucorhoa (assembly GCA_030449065.1). Taxonomy (NCBI): domain Eukaryota; kingdom Metazoa; phylum Chordata; class Aves; order Procellariiformes; genus Oceanodroma; species Oceanodroma leucorhoa. Next base: position 7,897,551 of record JASVER010000032.1, on the reverse strand, counting down.
ACCTGAGTTCACATGACTGAAGACGTACACCTGCAATCCAGGCTTACAACTTGCCATCTCTTTGTATCTATGGTTGCTGCTTAATATTCAAGAAACAAAAGTGGCAACAAGACCTCCTGTTCTTCCTAAGGTCCTCCTTAGCGAAGGGATTGTCTCAGATGGGCACAAGTCTCCCTTGGGGAGGTGGAACGGTGCTTCCCGGAGGGTGAATGAGCAAGGAAGAGATTGATATCGAGGTTAATTTAGTTTACACCCTATTTTTTAACTCTGTCCATTTGAATATAAACAGATTTTTATTTTACTTCAGTTTAAGTCAAGGAACAATTTAATTTGTGCTAAGAAACACATACATAGCGTAAAGTGATTACACCGTGTTTTAACAATACCTCCACCACAGAGGATAAAAAAATGTATGTTTCCTACAAAAATAATGGTGTGCATTCATGCTAAGGTTGGTTCCCAGTATGAATTTTCAGTAGTCTAGCTCAGGAGGTTAAAATTCAGAAGTAAGCTTTTCACCATTTATGGTTTGTGTTTTCTTGTTTACATTGCACTCTGTCTTCAGAGAGACAAGGCCAGTCAATTAGAGTTTCAGTCCTTCAACATCAGAGCTATGTTACTGCGCATGGGTTTCCAACACTAACAAAATTACTTGTATCCAAAATAAAACTGTTAAATGAAATTAGGAAAAATAGTTCATGTTCATAGCAGCAACATAGCTATTCACAGCGGCTTAAATGTTCTGTTTCACATTTTGAAAAATGAATTTGAAAGCCAAGCTGCATAATCCTGTCTCTTTAAGAAAATTCGGATTTGCTATACCAAATGGCACAAATAAACATTAAATATAAATCACATCTGTTGTACTTATCTGGTTATTTTTAAACCTAAAAATGCAAATTTAAATTGCCTGAAGGCAAAGTCACATTGCTGACTGTTGAAAAAACAGCTGTGTATGGGTTTCATTGGGCTGTATAAGCAGTGGCACGGGATGGGGGCACACTGGGGACAYGCATGTGCATGCAGGTCACTCCACAGGATGCTCTCATGTGCCCCGTCACAGCAAAATGTTGAGCACTACTGTTTTAGACTGTTCTGGATATATTCATTAACGTTAATCAGAAGCTCAACAGCGAGGGAGAAAAAAGCGCGTGTGTTTCCTAGAAAAGCTATGAAGAAAACCCCAAATTCTGTGCTCTCCCCATGGAAGAGGAGGAATAAGTTCCTGAGAAGTCCCCAAACGTGCCTCATGTCTTTATACGACAGGAAATCTAGTTAGATACAAATGCTGACACTCTTGTGTGCTCTATCCAAGATGTCTCAGGTCATGAAACAGACATCTCAGCTAAATACTACACTCATTTTCACAGGACAAACCACAGCAATACTTTCAAACCACAGCTAATCCCATCCAAATGGGAATGTAATCTGTTTGAATAAATAAGAAGTAAAAAGAAGAGCACAGCCAAAGAATAATGAGCATTTTTCAGGGCTGTATGTCACGGCTAGCTGAGTATCCGAAATTGGGGTTGCATCATTTATACTGTATACTCTGAAAAAGACAAACTGTGCCCTGTAAGGCAACATGGACAAATGTCTTGGGACAAAAGACTACATGGGCTAAACTGTGATTTTCTGCTTGCTGGAGAGTGTCTTTGAAGTTACTGCGTATTAATTCCTCCCGTAATTGTATTCACACAGGCGCACACACTTGCATTATGAATTTTTCATCTTCTTCTACAGCACTGAGCATTAGCCACAGCCAGAGACCGAATGACGGACTCCACAGCACCCGGTCTGACTAGTGCAGAGCTTCTTGAGCAGCATGCGCTAATTTCTAGTGATGTCCAAACACTGAGTTTCTTAATACTTTTTGCCATAGCCTTTCAAAATGTTTCAAATGGCTGCAGTGGAGCCTACAGTTATATTGCAACTATTCCTACTGCAGAGTGATTTTATATCCCATGCAGAATTTATGGATACTGCAAAACTGAACTGCAACAGTATGAGTTTCATCTCTAGSACAAAAAATTCTCACTGCATAACTTAAGGATAACATATTTGGTACATATAATGAGAAGTAAAAGCACTGTGGGTATTAAATGCCTTCCCGACGCTGAGATATTTGGCTGCGTGTCGCTCTGCAATGCCAGCTGTGCTGACTGCAAAGGTTATGGCCTCTGGTCTGCCCCGGCTCCCTGTCATCTCCCCATCACTGGAGATTAACGCCTGCCCTGGACTGCTGGCTTGGCTCCTCCCAGGAGTATTCTGGCACCTTTCAGGCAGAAATAGCCACATTCAGAGAGCACAGTACTGGAAACTAACCTGGCCGACTGAGACTTAACAAAACGTGGGTCCCATAAGCGGCTCTGCCGGCCGCCTGGAGCAGTGCCGCGCCGGTGGGAGCAGCCCATGAGCAGCTGGGACGGCGACTTCTTCAACCCAGCAAGCTGAGAGAGACAACATGATCACAAGAGAGACGCTAAATCCTATTTCTTTGACATCTCAAAGCATCCCGGGTTTACACCCAAAGACCCTGCACTCCACAGACCCACAGAGATGCACCAAGCCTGCTGTGAGCACCTACCTCTCGAAAGCCCCTGAGAGACTGCAGTGCCGAACACTGCAGATCTGGCAGATTTCTTCCATTTATGTATAGTTTTTAAAGAAACAATCTTTTAATATGTATGAAAGGTAGAATGACCATTCCCAATGCGTCCTACAATAAATCTCCCTGGAGACATCCAAAATCTACCTCCCTACCTCCTGCTAGATGGCCCCACCTTCCACATCAGAGTCTCTTCAGAGGCTGGGTTTAGGATGAAGCTATCCTAACCCTGTGCCTCCAGTCCTCAACTCCAGTTTTTTATTGTTTCTATTTCTCCTTCCCCGTGAATATTCGTGAACTAGCTTTTATAACTGTTCATGTCATCCCAGAAAAAATTTAAGTGGAAACACATGTGATTTTTACCGTTTTCCTTTCTGTCACAAGGATCGGAATAGCCACAGGGAAACCGCCCGCAGCGTTATCAGAATCACTTGTCTGCAGTTTGGCAAAGTTCACGTGCTGGCAAGTCCTGGAGTTGTCTAATGGCAGAATCTGGAAAACACTTTTAAGCCTGGCACATTTGGGAGAGAGCTCCTGAAATTAAAAGAACTACAGYGGTTTTTATCTAAACTTAAATTCTACCAGAACTGGGAATACATGCATCTTACTCCCTCAGCTATAAAATGTAGTCTCACTTTTTTCTGACCTTGTGTAACTTCACTCAAAATCTCCCCAAATAATAGGATCTAAAAGCCATTAGAATAACTATGTGAAAAGAATAGAGCCTCCCTACTCAGAGATAATATAAGGATGTCAGTGCTGCTGCGACCTATATAGGATTCCAAATATTCCTGTAACCAAAACCTCTTTAAAGTACAGCCTGGGTTAAATAAACAAAGACTGATCACGACTGCTGCAAGCAGCAGTGCTCAGCTGAGTTCAGTCGCTGCATATCCAAAGGTCTTGCTGGATGAATATTCAAACAATGCATTCAAGCTCACGACCTTGGACTCTGCTAGAGAAAATTCCAGGAGACCTCCGAGGTCTGATCCTCCACGACCTCCCTGGGAAGAGAATGTAGAGATTAATGACCTGAAAGCATAACGCAACAATCTGGAAGAAAATATAAACCATACTGAAGAAGAGTTTTGAAAAAGGTAAATAACTGCAAACAGCCATAGAGCAACTTTGACAGATATCAAACCCACAGTGGCGGCAGGGGAGGAGGGGAGGGGAAGAATATAAAATTGTAGTATCGAATGACAGCACATAATATGCCAAAGAAAAACTTTGTTGAAAATGGATATAAAACTCTGTGCACATACTGTGAAATTGTGCTGCTGTAGCCAAACTGGGGACCAAACTACATGAGAAAATAAGCCAAGAGTTGACAGTACTCCCTACTCAGAAGGGCTGTGCTGCTGAACACGTTGGTCAAATACACTCATTATCTAGAAGAATGAAATACTAAAAGGAGTACTCTTTCCTTAGTAGCCAAAAACACAGATTGTGCAAAGACCTCACTTAAAACAAAGAAAAGCCTTCTTTTATTTTTCTGTATCAGTGCTTACCTTGGCCCTAGACAGTCCAAAAGCAACAAGGGAAATTTTTCCTTCATTTTCAGTTGTTGCATATACAGACAACTGCGACCTCTTGCTAGGTGAGCACAAGAACGACGAGTTCATTGACTTGCATCCTCCTGAGCACACAGACTGTCTAGATATCACGGGATATCTAGACAGAAGTTGTATCTATACTGCCTGCTTGRCCAGCTCCAGCCTGGGGCTCACACTCTGCTACGCGCAGTACTAAATCATGACCCCAAAACAGAGCCCCCCCACTTCTCCCTGCAGTCCCCGCTAGCCCGCAGGGCCAGTGTCAGACCAATGCCAGCTGTCTCAGAAGGATTTAGGACATAGGCAACCCTGAGCATAAAGGGCACCCACGCTCACACAGCTGATCCCCGGGAGGCAGCACAGCGTGATTTTTCATCCCACCCATCCCTGCCACTTCCTTGCTTACTTCACGGCTGACTCGGGTACGAGCACAGAAGTGGTTCACTTGCTGAAAGATCTTAAGCCTAGGGCGCTCCTAGCCATGTGCTGGAAGAGAAACTCACGGTCATGACATTTTGGAATAAAAGCAGAACAGGTAGAAGAAGGGAGGGCACAAGGATGAGGAAAATACACAAAAGTTGCATGATTTCTTTGCATCTTTTGCATTCCGTCTTTATAGTGGAAGGACATTAGCAAAATAACACCCATACTTACTCTTCCCCAAAATATATTGCTGTAGCTGAAGATGAGAAACAGCAGAAATAATGAGGGCCAGGTATGGTTCGTATCCAAGGATTCTGAACAATAGAGGTATAAGTGACTGACAAGATGGATAACTATGGCTTTTACTTATTTCTAAATAGATCTGTTTAGACAAGCAGACAAGTGGTGATAACTCAGCTACAGTGAATGACATCCTCAGCACCCAGAAAATTTCCCCAAAAGAATAAACAACAAACTTTTAGAATGTGAAAATCTTATTTACTATAATCTTATGTTTTCATATTGTATTAAAAGAATTGATACTAAATTCAAACAGTACACACTTGCTGATGAAGTTTACAAGGAAGTTATCTGGAAAACAAACTGCTTAAGGACCTGTAGGATGCATCAAAGTGATAAACCAGCAAAGTGGTTTCCTCAGTCACAAACTATTTTGCTGATAAGAAAGAGCATTTTCTTCAGTTAGGCCCAGTTCAAGAACGAGTTCATTTAAAGGCTGAGGAACTGATAGGAAGGAAGGATTTCCCCCCCCCCCCCCCCAATCTATAAAAACTTGGCAGAAGAGGCTGATATAGCTCTAGAATCTGAAAGAAATGGAAACCAAGAACAGTCCATTCAGACACCGACATAGTCCTCCCTACAAATACCGTCCAGGATTTCTAACAAGTTAATAATTCCCTTAGTTGTAGACGCAATGCACGGCTTGCTTTTTCAAATGTCCAGCATACCTGATGTAGGCTGAACATGCAGTAGTGCGTTTTGCAGTCTAATTTCATGTAAAAGCAATTCCATTCACATGCTCCAAGGSTGCTCCAGGATCTGAACGCAAGCTCAGCGAGTGCAGGTGATGAACAGAGTTGTTTCAATGCACACTCCTGATCCAAATTAAAATGATCATTTTAATGCACATATAGCATTGTTTAACTAATTGTCTGATAATTCCCTTAGTTTCAACAGCAAAACATGGTTTTAGACACTTCTCAGTGCTTCTCATATATGTAACTCAGTATTAAACAATTTCATAACACTGATTTTCTGCCTCATGAACTGAATTCCAAGAAGACATCACCACAAGTAAAACATGACCACATCCTGCATACATCATTCACCATTTATAACAAGAGTATGTACTCAGCTTGTCAGTCTGAATAGCAAAAGAAGTACCAAATTAAGAAGATTATATTGCCATTGACACTCAACACATGAACAGCTATCAATACAAACCAATCTTGCAAGAAAAATAACTATGAAATACAATCCAAAAAGTTTTATATCAAATCCCACACTTACTAATTAAGTACATATTTAAAATCAGTGATTAAAATCACTTCAGCTAACCAGCCTGGACTGCAAACCCAAACATGATTTAAAGGACTACTAATAAAAATATAATTGAAGACCCAGACAAGAAGCAGACCAGTGGTATAACTCAGCTACAGACAGCATTATGACATCCTTAGCACCTGGAAAATTTCCCCAAAAGATTAAATAACAAACTTTGAGAATGCCAAAAGCATCTGAGGACCAAACACAACTGAATACATTAGTTCTTTCTGGTTTACTATAATTTACTCTTAATGAAATTACGGGTGCTATTCACACCCTTGTCTGTATTTTCCAGATAAATTTTACAGGTTTGGTGACATTGGTGACATTCTTCTCTCTTCCTTGGTTAAAGGGAACTTTGCTTGCCTGAATACCCACAGCACATGTCTGCAGCTACATTTATTTTAGCAATGTGATGAGGCAAAGTTTGGATGTCTACCTACCCAAGATGGACAAGAAAGCTTTGTGAAAGCTTTTTGCTGAGAGCCCCCAAATCACTTTAAATTATCTGCATTTTCTCTGGGAGTCTGTTCCTTACTCCCGAAGGCTGTTTGCAACCCAGAGTTATATTATCCTAAAGCGGTGAAACCCATTTTGAAGAGTCATGGGTGAATGCATTTTCACAAAGAAAGCAAGCCCCAATTCAATTGAGCTCTGAAAGCCAACCAGGGACCTCAGGGAAATGTGAGGATGGGGAACAGGAGAGGACACTTCACTTACCGCTATCATTAGCCAAAGAAGCACGAAGCATTTTGAATCGTCTTAATGGAGCAGATCCCAGTAATGCGAAGCAGAGCGGAAACAAGATATAGAAGACATTGAACAGAGACTGAAATTTTTTCAGATTAAAACTAAAAGAGTCCTGGCCTTCTGAAGGCCCATGTTTACACAGATTGTGCTGAAGTGGGTGGAATTTTAATCATTTCATTTGCAGCTCACCATTAACAAAGCCAAACAAAACAACAAAAAAAAGCAACTGCAACAACTCCACATTTCCACACATGTATAGAAATGGAACAAAGTAACTGTTATTTTTTGAGCATTCCCAGAATTCTGACCTGGACGGACTGGCTTAAAAAAAGAAAAAGCATCCTTCTCTTTCAGCCTTAGCATTTTGGCAGTTGATAAGTGCAATCCCGTATGAGAAGCCACCTAACAAGAACACAAAACTTGCAAATGTAAGGATTCGAAACTGGAAACTTTTGATGATAAAGTTGCTTGTATAACTTTGACTCTAAACTAAAGTAGAAAGTAGTCATTAATTATAGAGTCACACAGAATTTCTCCAGCATGATGCTCTACCCATTTTTTTATATAACTCTAAACATATTAATGTTGTTGCTGGAACAAGCAGTGGATACACATCACATGGAAAAATGAAAAGCACCTGTGAAAGTCACATAATAAAACGAGTTACATGGTGCTTTCTTCCTAACAAACAGAAGAGCCCTAAGGATTTAAGAGACAGCCAATCTAAATCTTCAGCTAAAACAGCCCCGTGGAGTACTTCTTCAGCAACAGATTCAGGAGCTCCTGTGCGTCCTTGGGTCCAGCTGGTTCTTGACCCTACCCAGGGGCAGGACCTGGGTTTGCACCAGACCTGCTCCTCCCACTCCCCTGCCTCTTTGCTTCTACACGAAGGGAAGAGAGTTACGCACAAGGGAAGCAAGATGCAACCTATTCATGTGGCTTCGTTATCTTAGCAGATGGGGATCAGCTCCCCAGCACATCCCTGTCCCAAAGCGGCACTTACGTCAAGATGCACCACACGCACATGTCAGCTGGCTGGTCAGTACTTGGCAAGCCAAAGCTCCTCTTCCTATGCTAGAATGGCACTGGATAGGAAGATCTGAAGCTAATTTACTAAATACAAGCTTAAAGAGGACTTTGGAGGAAAATATTATGCTCTAGAGCTTCCTCAGATGTGAGGCCAATAAGGAATCTTTATTTATGTCCAGTTTTCACACATACCATTTGGCCTGCCAAAGCCAAATGTGGGAAACATTTTGTCCTGTATTTTGAACGTACACAAATTATTCATGCACGAAAATATACAGGAACATACACATGTGCAAGAAATATATTTGCAATGTTACATGGGGGTAGTTCTTTTAAACCCTATCTTTTCAGCTCCATATTTGTTTCTGATGGCAGCATACACCGATGAAGTTATATTTATATGGAAACATCAAAATCAGTGATGTCCTTCAATTCAAGGGACACTTAAAACATACATCCACATAAATCAGATTATATAGCATCAATATAAATGCCCAGCACTTAAGAGATAAAATCTTCTCATGTATTTGTGTCACCCTACAGATCCTCAGTTCACTGATTCATTCTGGATATGCATAAAATACACACTTCTTACATCAATTTTACCTGKTTTTTTATCCTTCTGCTGGGAGCAGACGAGGACAGAATATAATATTGCTTGTATATCTAAAGACAAAATAATTCATATCCTTTTGAATGCCACTTCTAACATGAATGACATGTCAAGCGTCTGCTTCCAAGGTGTGGTAAGGCATCTAAGCGAAGAAATGCCATACACCATACAAAAATGACTAAAAATATTTTGTCACGAGTACTATCTTACAAATGTACTCATGTGTTAATTCACCAGTTGCAAACAGCATAACAAATGTGCCAATAATTGTACACATTTGGCATTTCTTTCCCATTCAGTATATTGGATTAAGTCATAGGAGCAACACACTTATTAAATGAATGTTGCTTACTCCTCTCGAATATGAAYGAGTTTCTCTATGAAGATCTGTCTAAGCCACGAATACTGAGTCATCTAAAGAGCAAAGAAGAACAGTGAAGTCAAAGAAGTCTTGAAATTAAATAAGCCTGTGGATGTAGGAAGTCTGGAAGGAGGCAGATCGCGTCTTACACAAAAGATTATCAAGAGACTCGTGAAGGGACATACTGGAGTCAGACACAGCATTGCCTATGGAAGTAAAACACAGTGGTGATTGATGGRACAGCTTAAACAAATATTCACACCAAACCAAAATTTCCAAAATGTTTTTTAAAGAAATATGGTAAATATGAAACAGTGTCAAGTAAAAACAAATCAGGTCCTTATCTCACCGAGGCAGTTGACATTGTATTACAGCTTCCCAGCAGGTGTTCGTGTTAGATTAGGCATGGTAAGATCTAATAAATACAGTCCTCCCTACTACGGGAAGGCAAATTAACTGAAAAAACAAACCCCAATCACAGACAGAAATAAATACCGTCAAGTGGAGACCGCAACAGAGTCCTGACTGACAGCATTGCACTATAAGCTTTTTTGATTGAATATTAGTTTTCATTTTATTAAAATAAACACATGTATTAAAAGTGGACCATGTGTTGTGATTCCTGACAAAAAATATATTGCTTCAGTCCCAAAATAGGTACCAGAATACCCTCTTTTATTTCAGTACAAAAGACCGTATTTCCTTCGTGAGCATTACATGACCAACCCTAATTTTAAAGCTGACTTATTTGTGACCTTTTCCTGTTAGGAAGAGCATGGTGTTTACACATCTGTTGAAACACCATACCATTTGCAAAGTAATATTTAATTGATTCCATAAGATGTTAAGACATGTTTTAAATAAGACCACCACTGATAAAGAAACCATGCCAATTAAAATCAGCATGCTGCTTGATAAAGCTTCATGTTCGTTGGCCATACCAATCTCTCTAGTTTTTAAAAAAAAAATAAATAGCAGCACTGGCTACAAAAGTCTCTGATTTTCTGGCTAGAAATATTTCTCTTACAGACTAGTGCCTTGCATTTTTGCAAAACAATCAAAGCACAGCACTTCGAAGTCTAGCACATTCCAGCAAGATAAAGGCACCATAAATWTTAATTAATTGTGCATGTGAGCGGTTCTCTCCTACTATGTCTACGAACAGACTTGGAGCCCAGGATCAGAAATCAACCAAAAGCTAATATACATGCCTTTACGGAGAGCTGACTGAAATCCTTTAAAACTGAAAATCTTATTTTTTCAAGTAGTTTAAAGAGATTCGTCAATAAAGATGAAATACATGTCTTAGTTGATTCTAAGATTCACCTTGATAAATGCCATTTAAGACGAGGGAAAGATTTAAAATCTTACATGTTAAATATTCACTGAAGAGTATCATTTTTCTTGTCCTGTTTATGGGATTGCATGTATTTAAGAGAAGGAGAGTAAAAAGTGCTTTTACATGTCTTAATCCTTAGAGCACATTCCCGTTTCCCTAATTTCAAACCCACCATTTTCCTGGATGTCCAGGACTCCATCACTTCTACTCTTTCGGTGGAACAAGCTATTTTAGAAGCACAGCTCAGCCACCTCCACCCAGGCGGTGATTTTAACACCACGCAAAGCAYACCTTTACAACTCAGCTGGGCAGAGGAAAAGGGTGGAGGAGCAACCTACTGGGTACCTTAATTCACACCTGCCTCTGATGAAGGGACTTTCAAGCCAGCTTTGAAGAGGTCCCATAGGTGAGACAGCAGATGCAGTGCCTGTGGGCACTTCAGAGAGCCCGTGGGTCACAGGGCATCCCGCAGGGCAGGCGGGCACGTACCCTTTGGACAGCCAGGCATGTTCAGGTGTCTCGCCAGTGCCACCAACACTGCAGGGCAACCCTGTGGTGGCTAAGCCGGGGCGTGCAGAACTGCCCCATGAGCTGCAACTGCTGCACAGGGAAGATTTCTGTGTATTTACCTCCAGCACAACAAATTTAGAGCTGTCAGGGCAGGCTTCACTGCATCTGCCGCTTGGTCCTTTGCGCTGTCCTTTTATGAGATGTTTGTTCAGGTAAAGGTAAATCATTAGATCCCTCTTGGTAATGGCTAACTACCAGGGCAAGGACTTCTGTGAAAGCCACCTGTGCCCTAACAAGGCTGAAATATTAAACCCTGGCTTAGAAGTTGCCTGTTCCACTCTCAACTTCTCACACAAAGATCTAATCAAGACACAGAAATACCCATCTTCCAGGGCAAAAGATAGAAATTAATCCATTTTCCCAAGTGACAAGGTCACCAATAATTAAAGTCACATTCCTGAACTTGCATTTCCAAGTAAGATGTGTGGCCTCTTTAATGGAGAATGGGTCTTCAGCTTGTGGTGGGTTTGTTGCGCTTTTTTCTCTCATTTTTTCCCAGTACTAAAAAGTGGCTGCGGTAAAACCAATTTTTACTCAAGTAAGTTTGTCTCTCATCAAAGCAAGTGCTCACAGAAGTAGTCCCTGGTTTGAGGAGTTCTGAAGGGCACCGGGATCAGGACCAGGAACCGTACCATGCAACCCTGGCTATAATATCCAGAAACTTCCTTGTGCGAGGTTATTACCCACTATACAAGGTGGAAGCTTGACAGTCTGTCTCCAAAAAGGTACTGAACGCAGAACACGAAGACACCCATCCAAATGAAAGACAGTGTGATGCTTCAGGGTGCACCTCTCCTTGTCAGGGGGCTGAGGTGCTGAAGAAGACAAAAGCTGTGCCTTGGTCTGTGCCCCACAGGCTGCTGTGGTCCAYCCAGTGCTGGGTATGAGCAGGAACGGGGCTCCAGGCAATGAAGCACCTCCAGAGTACTGCGTATGGTTGAAGGTTGGTTTGCTCTTCTCAGAGAGAAATAATAAAGAAGGTGTTTAGAGAAGGGACTTACAATTACTACTGCTGCTGTCAGAGTAACAGTTCAGAAGTAGATAAGTGGTCATAACAAACGGGTAAGAAACTCAGATGTGCACAGTTAGCAAYGCTGGAGGAGGCTCAGCACAACTGTTATGTATAAACAACTGGCAGCCACTTTCTCCTACCTCATCTGCACCTTCATTAAAGCACTGGTTCAAAAACTCAGTGTTTTCTGATAGTATTACAGGGCTAAGTTTCAAGGCAAACATATGTAAACACCTGTTAGGTAAGTGTTAATAATTCACAGCAAGATGCCAGCTTTCCATTAAGACATTTAATGTGCAAAGAAAACATTGCAAAAGGTCCGTGGAATAAATTAAATAACTTTCAAACAAAAGGAATTACTTAACCTATCAGTATTGTTCATCAAGACTTTCCTTCTGCTGCTTTTTAAAAAAATGGTGTTTCTGCCTAGAGTTTAAATTTGTGTACTTAAAACCACGCACATAACCTCCTCCCTTTTTGACGACGATGCCTCTGCCTTTGCCAGCTGAAAGGGCAGCATCCCCCTCTTGTCCACCCACCAGAATTCAGTAGCCCACTGCAGGGGGTGGTACCTTCACAGCTACCGTGGCTGTCCGGTAACTGGTTCGTAAGGTGCACTGTCCCCACCTGCTCAGCAGATCGACGGGGTAACAACAACACTGCTCACGGGGATCAAGAAAGAAGATYGTAAAACACCTCTTGGGAAGGGGAGTAACACTGCCCCAGGCAAGGGGCCATCAGAGAGCCAGCCAGGTTCCGGCTGGGACAGGAGAAAAGTGGGGTGGTGAGGTATCACTACAGGGGCAATAGCTGAACTTGGTTTTATGCTTCATGTCCAGGCAATCTCACTCRTAGAGGGTGTCAAACTCCTTTCACAGTACAACCATGATCCAATACCCCAGTAAGGCTCAGCATGTGCTAATGAAACAAACTTAGATACTGTAGAGATAAAAGTAGACTTCAACTTAAATTCATTTACTTTTCATTTATTATTACTACAGTTTCCCAGTACCTGGCACCCTCTCCTCAAAAGATTACTAGGTTTTATTAGATTTCTTAGCTCAGTCACTGCAGGACTTTGGGACCTGAGCAAACCCAGTGCAGCAGTCCTGCACCACATTGGCTTCCCAGCTTAGACCAGAGATCTCTAGACCATGCTCCACTGTGCATCCAGACATACTCTCCAGGACACAGGGAAAATCTGATGCCTGTGGAAAGGGAGGCAGGGAAACAACAAAGGTCAGTATATTTCTCCTATCACCTACCTCCAGCCAGGAGCTAAAAGAAGTTGTATTTATACACAAATTGTCAATACACAGCCTTTTCAATACAAAACCCAGCTAGAAATCCTATGGAGACTTCTGTCTTCTCAATGGCTGTGGCAGTCTCTTTCCTTGCCTTTCCAACACAATGCTGCTCTACTTATATTCATCCAGAATGCTCTGCAAAGACTATTGGCTTTGATGATACCACCTTTTTCCATGTAGCCTTCTATTGCATCTCAGCCTGTTATTACATCAAACATTAAACATATCCCCCCCCCAACTAGTCCCTTCCTCTCCATCATCCTCAGCTACTGCCTACGTTCATTCCACCATGGCAGGTCTCTGTTACCCAGTTTTGTGCACTGGGAACTTCACTCCTTCTTCCCTCATTCTTCAAGAAATTACCCCTAAATATCTATATTACTAACATATTATTCCCATGGCTTAAGAGTCTCTAAAACTTAGCAAGGGCAAAACATTTGCTGAGGGCACTAAATATCACAAAACAGCCTCTGTATAATTCCTGRTGCAACTGTGTCAGCCATCCCAGTCGTTCCTCCCCAACTCTTTCCTGCCCTCCCCAGCAGGGCTTCTCAGTCTCTCTGCTTGAAAAGGTCGTGTCACTCTGTCTGAGTTAGATCCAGCACAAGAAGAGCTCCTACAGCTTTCCTACAAATGCTTTGGTCCTATTTTAATTAAAGGGGCCAGTCACCCTCTAGCACAGCAATATGGTTATTAAATGCCTTTATCTCAACAAAAGGAGTGTATTTCAAAAAACTGTAAGGAAGCCAGAAATAAATAATTCACTGCAGGAATCTCATGCTTTTCAACTGTAATTCAAGTGACATCTTAAGCCTGCTATCTTCTGCTCCAAAAAAAGGTATATGGCTGAATCTCATGCTGAATGCTAAGTCCAGGTAGCTGGGCTTGGTCCAGAAGAAGGGTCTCCATGAGCTCAAAGCACTTAGGAAAGGTGTCYTGCCACCTGAGACCATAAGAGACTGTGTAGCCACCACAACTGTAGTATGGACATACTACATCGCCATGTCTCTACTTCCAGGGTGCAACAGCTCTTCAACCTGCCAAGCAATGAGCGCCCACTCTGYTCCCTACACCAGTCATCTAGATTCAGAAGACACGATGTAAAAGCTGGTGTTTGTGGAGCACAGGCAATATGGATCATGCAGTATCAGCCCCTTTATCTCTACCCACTCCTCCTGCAGTGGTACCTCGCTGGCTCTGCTGGGGCTGCAGCCTTCAGCAGCCTTGGGGATAAAGGAGGGATTTYCTGCATAGAAAGCAAGACGATATCCAGCTTCCAGCCAGTTTGTCAGAGAGATTCCCAACCAACCAAGCCCTCAAACCCAGTATCTAAACATCAGGGAGCTTTGTTTTCAAAAGACTCCCAGAGAGGAAGCTCTGTTTGAAAAATACAGCTCTGCAGCATAGCTCCCCATATGCCCCCTCCAAGCCAGCTATCACAGGGACAGAAGGAGTTGCCAAAGAAACAGCAGCAAATCTTCTCTTTTTAATTCTGGCACTTATGCCAGATCTCGCACTCTACGGCAATCACAATTTCCATTTACCACCAGAGTGTATAAGCTGGATGGTACTGGATTAAAGTGCATACATTTRGAATTTAATAATGGACTGATACAACCTCAAGACATGTTTCTAAAAAACAAGCAGATATGCTGTCACAAGCTGAAAATAAATGATAGTAGAAGGCAAATATAATACAGCAAGTTGTGCTACGGCACACAGTAATCAACATAAAGCAAGCACTAACAAAACATGAACAATATTTATACAGACAACTTGAAAGTGCTACTGAAACGAGAAACAGCTCAAGAAGACATATGGACAAGACATAAGACCCCTTTCCTGCTAAAAAATGGTATTCAGTTCTGTGGAAGACCTCATCATTACAGACAACTTCCTCTGGCAAGGAAGAAGAAAGGAAGGCGGTTCTAATTACTGTAACAAAAAGTAAGGATATAAAAGATCTAGAATAAGATTTCAAAAACTATCTAAACAGTGTAGGAGCTCAAGGCTCATCTTCAGAAGTGAGTCAGGGGCTTCAGAAAATCTCATCGCTAGAGAGGATGGTGAGAACTATTCAGGGAGTGCAACACGCCACGGCAGCCAGTAAGGACCACACACTGCTGGTCCAACACCGACCTTTCATCTTACCAAACCGCACCAGAGGTGGGAGCTTCTCTGAGGGCCAGGCGGGGCGGCGGGCACAGTCCRAAGCACGGAGCAGCCGCAGGACGGCACCTCGGGCGCAGCGCTCCCGGGAGGAAACCAGGACGTCACACCACGAGTGAGACAGGGCAGGGACGCGCAAGCAGGAGTCAAAGCTCTCCTCTTCCCAGMGGTGGTGGCACTTCAGTGGCAATCCTGTTTTACTTTGCTACTCATTTCTTACGCTGTTTCGGTCTTCTCCCCTTCCTTATCTCCTTTTATTTGAACCATGCAGCTGTAATCCACAGTCACCTTTCTTCTATTTTTACCTTCTTGTCCATTCAAGGAAAAAAGTACTTATCGAGACTGCAAAAGGCCATCAAGGCTTCATTTTACTGTGGGCAAGATCCTTCTGGCAATCCCATTTCATACTCAATGCTGGAAGCCGCACCTGCTTGACAAAACCTCTGCCAGCTAAATGCAGACTTGCCAAAATCGTTTCTTAAGACCAAGGAGAAAAGACACAGGAGGTCAGATGTTGACCAACATACTCCAGAAGCTCAAAAAAGCCCACCAGTTCATTGTAAACAGCAGCAAATTATGCCCTGTGCTCCTTTTAAATAGCAGCGTGGAAGCATTTAGTTCAGCAAGCCAATTTGGTACCAGCTTTTTCTAGGCCGTGTGGCCCCATCTGCCTATTCCAGTTTAATTTAGCTTTGACTGATCCCAGTTACATAACTGTACCCTTAAGCTCATAAGTTGTAAGGTCAGTATCAGGTTAAACTGTTGCTATCTAAGACAATATAGGCAAAGCCTGAACTGTCCTACTGCCACACCTATTTTTCTGTGTATCTGAAGCAATTCCCAGCTCAAAGCTCGGCAGGAGATTTCCTTTCCTTCTCGCCTACCTCTTCAATTTTTTTCCTTCTTCTTCCGTTTCTCTCCCAGATTATTTTTACTTTTATAATACACTCAGGAAGATGACAAAAATGAAAGTGAGAAAAGCTAAATTTACAGGAATGCTTCTGTACCATCATTTTACTACAGGCATTTAATTGAAGTGTTTTAGGCAGTACATCATATGGCCTGTCATGAGCACACTGAACTACCGTGAAGTGAGGGAGGAAAAGATAATGATGTTTTGCCAAATGCTCAATATTTTTAAACCTAACGTGAAACAACCCACAAAAGCAGACAGAGCTCAACTTCAGAGCAAGTCTGTCCCAGTAGCACATTGTCCTGAAGGTAGATACCTTACAAGTCCCTGGCTCCCTAATGCTGGAATATGCAGGCAGGCTTGGTTAAACGAGCTGGCAGGAAACCCATCTGGCAAGTAGTTACTGAAACTTCCCTGCMAGTCAAGATCATGCCAAATCCCTGCTGAATTTCTGCTAGAGCACTCTCAAACTGTCTCTGCAAAACACTTGCATTTGAGAAGGGTTTGGTTGGGGCTTTTTTGAAATTTTATTGACATCTTTAAAAAAACCCCTCTGCCTTTCTTTGGATTTGTGAGACACCAGCAGTGGAGCTGCAGTGTAATGGTAGGGTATGCCTCATAGAGTATTAGCACAGCAACAACTTTGGAGAATGATGCAATGAAAGAAATCACTCTTCTTGTAAGCCTGCTTCAAATGTTGACGCTGGAGAGCGTCATACTTTCTGCAGTAACCCATCAACTTCTGTTCGGTCGAAGGTATGTTGTAGCACAAGGGAAGAGAGCAGAGTTTTCATTCTACCATGGAAAGAAATGATTCTAAGCGTCACAGAATCACAGAAAAAATCAGGTCAGAAGGGACCTCTTGGAGGTCATCTGGTCCAATTTCCTCCTCAAAGCAAGGTCAGCTTCAAAGTTCAATCAGGTTCCTCGGGGCCTTGCTCTGTCAAGGGTTGGAAATTTCCAAGGACAGAGATTCCAGAGCCTCTCTGCAACCCATTTCAATACTTAACCACTCCTGCTGTGAATGGTTTTTTTCCTTAGATCCAGTCAAAATTCCTTTTGCTGCAACTTGTGACTGTCATTGTGCAACTCTGAGAACACCCACCTCCATCTTCTCCTTAGCCTCCATCTAGGTAGTAAAAGTGGAATTACATCCCCCCTTATTCTTCTCCAGGCTGAAACAACTCTCAGCCTTTCCTTATGTATTAAGCACTCTCATCCCTTAACTGTCTTGATGGCTCTCCACTCCACTTGCTCCAGTATGTCAGCATCTCCCTTGCACAAGACGTGGACTCACAAGGGCCAAGTCACTTCCCTTGGCCTGCCAGTTACCTTTCTGCTCATACAACACAGCATGCAGGCATCTTGTTCTCCACATTACATACCTTTCAGCACTCACTAACTTAGCTAACTGGTTTTCCTCTGATCCATGTGAGATGGTGTAATTTAGCTGCATTTGGGCTAAAAAAAAGGTGGGAAGCTCTGTTACATAGTTCAAGAAAGAAGAGTATGCTCATCTGTTACATTCGCTCTGCCTCCGTTGAGAAGACGTTTATGAAACAGAAGGGTCTTTATCTGAGCCTTGATGGAGTGTGGAAATAGTATTCGCTCAGACCTCAAGCAGAGAAAAGGGACAAGAAGCATTTTGGACAGCGTACCAGAGATTTTTCAAATATGCAAATGTACCAATATAATCTTACTAATTATTCTACTAAAAAGTTGCTTTAAAACCCTCCACACAGGTTGACTGCTAATTACATCACACGCCTTTAGTGAATACAGAATTAAGGCACATTATCCCTGAAAAAAACTAAAACTTCTAATTGTGCTTGTCTAAGCAATTTGGCCACCTAATTCTCCCAGCTGTGGTTTGGTACCCGCTCTCTAGTGCAGTCCACTTTGTATATAGTTTGCAAATACGCTGTCCCCTTCTAAAGACGTATGAGATGTGTCCCCATGGCGTGCTGCTACAAGAGCTGTCACTAGATGCAGAGACACGAACACATGCTTGAGAAACAGTAGTGAAGCAACGAGCAAAAAGCACACCATATTTTGTCAGCAGGAATGTTATGAAATAGCCACAAGAAAACTCAACCATACTGTTCTAATTTAGGATAGAGTAGATAGGGTCTTATTCTGGAGYATGAAAATGTAATCTATCCCAGCCTCTCTTTCCCCACCACCCCTTTCAAGTAACAGCCTGCCCTGTCATCCCCATTAAATTAACAGCTAAACATAGTTGACTTCCAACCAGGATGTTACAAGGATTTAGCCTTCCTCTATACACATACACTTACAAAAAAATTTGTGGTAATGAGATTGAGATGAAAATATTGCCCAGAATCCTTTTAAAATYGAGGGCAGGGGAAAAAGAAGAGGGATTTATTTATGATTTAAGAAGGATAAATATGATACGTACGATCAAAACAACAAAATTTGAGAAGTTATAGCAGATGTGCTAATCCATGTTCTTTAGCTTCAAATTCTCCTATTTCACGTGAAATGTCAGCTTGTCCCGGAGCTTGACGGCACTGCATAAAGAAACAACTGCATATCTTCTAAAAACAGAAGATGAGGAGATCTCTTGGACAGTTTGCCCAAAGACTCTATTGTGCCTAAACTCTTAAGGGAATACAATTCAGAAAGGTTTATTCAATAAATTAAAAGAAATACCTCCTATGGGAAGCAAAAGACATAACAGAATGAAAAACATTTCCTGTAGGAGGAATATTTTTAGACTTTTARAGAGAGAGGCAAATGAAAACTGAACAGAGCACTGCCAACTGGTTTCTCACTACATTACTCTCAGCAGGGTGCAACTCAACTGAAATTACCCTTTAGAGAAAAAAGAAAAAGACAGTGCTCAAAAACTATCTTGCCGTATTACAACAGTGGCAGAAATCAAAGGGATAAAGCAAATAAAATCTGAAAATAGCAATGGAAAAACTGTATTAGTCTTCCTTTTACAAAATCAGTTATAGATGTTCAGTGGAGGTAAAGTCCCATCACTGAAAATCAAATCCAGGAGAAGCATGACTCTGAGGCAGCGCAAAAGTAATCYTAATCACACTATAAAAGACTAAGTATTTCCTCTGTTAGCAAAGTCTGTATCGTACTCTGTACTTTGCTGAAACCCATTTTGTCCATTTATGAAACAAACCATTTATGAGAGCAAAAGGACTCATCAATATTTGACTTGGCCAATCCAAATAATAAGCTACAGCTACAGTAAAGCAGCTTTTTTTTGGTATGAACTTCAGGTGATGAAAGCAAGAAAAAGACACATTATCTTCCTTTTTAATGCTTGGCATGGAGGATAACTGAAGATATACATAACAAGGACAACTAGAAATGGGTAAAAGACAAGCCCAACCTGAAAAGGTCCGAGTGCATGGAAAAGGAACTCATAAATGAACAGGGGAGAAGAGAGAAAAGCAACATCTACCCAAAGTTCCCAGCAGGTTCTCAGCAGCCACAGGGAGAGTTTCTGCATGGGACTGAGTGCTCATGTGCATCCTCACTAAGCGCAATGCTCAAAAATCTCTTTTCGACCTTATGCTGTCAAAGAGTCCTCATGGAGGAATACTGTAAACCAGAAGGTCTTTGCTTTGAGAGGATACAGAAGAGAGCAAGTAGGAAGATCYAGAAAAGACAGTTCTGGTTTCACAACTTGGAAGGTTGATGCAAGCTGTTCCCATAGCCAGGATTGTGAGGATGATGACCCAGGGATAAGAGCTTTAGGGTAGGAAACTGGTGTTTGTATTTATGGGCCAGAGACACAGTACCTAACCTGCTTAGCTCTAAAAACACAAACATGTGGTACTCAACATCTGGTTCCAGTACGACAATGTGGCGAGCGTCAAGCACTGGAAGCTCATCAAATCCTTCAAAAACACTCTTAACTTTCCCAGGGATTTAATAACTCCTTGCTGACAACCAGAGTGGAACAGATGTGTAACTTGAAATAGTCAGTCTGTACATATCTAGGAAAAGCTGAAACTCAACCAGAAAGCCTGCGCATACATTTCCATTTATATGTATTATTGCTACAGGATAAGAATAGATAAAAAATAATAGAAATTATTTTGAACAAACACAGCTTAAAAATCTGCACAAAACAATAGATACAAAAGTTTTAAAGAGAGGTGAAGTAACTAAAATTCCTAGGACTAAATGATAACTAAAGGCTTTGCTTCCTACCCGATACTATGTTTTGACTAGTAGTATTCAYCCGCCAAAAGTAAAGCACACACTTGAGTACTCTGTCAGATTGAAGTCTGAGAGCTCAATACCTTGCAAAATCGGATGATGAGTCGCAATGTCAAATTCCAATGAAGTCTGAATCTTGCCCTTACCTCCTTATTGCCCCCCTTCCCGCTTCTGTAAGCTGAATGGAATATTTGGCCTCTTCTCCCACCATCCAGACACCTGGTTCAGTTAAAAACCAGTGTAACCTAGGATGTACAAAAGCTATGTTTTAAAGCATCAGCTTAATCCCAGTGACCCTCACGTTCTCAAACACTACGCCACATAGCCAGAAAATCAAATATGAGCAGCATTATATCATGTTTAATGAGACTAAGATAGTATTATCATTATAACCTTAATTTTCATTACTTTTTTATGTTAAGATTTCAGCTCTGCAACTCTGACACTGATACGATCTAGCTACTACTATTCCAGCACGAGCATTCAGCCCTACTTGCTCAGAACTCCCTGCTGGTCTCCTTTATGATATTTACATCTGGAAGGAAAAAATGAAAAAAGAAAAGTGCTTAATACCTATATGCTTATACAGCCACAACACCKCAGAAGAGTAAAAAGAGACTCCTAAAAAGTTCTCCACCTGCAAACTGTCACAGCTGCAGTTCTTGTCATACAAGAGAGTCTGCAAAGCTAAATGTGCTGCAACTCCATCATGAAGTCAAGACAGCAGTCTGGGTTGTTGATATTTTAGAGGCTGCTCAAAATTACTTTTCAGTCTCATTTCTATTATTTTCACAAGTTCCTTTCCCATTACTTAAGCAATGCACACTCGGGGAGAATTCTGTCTGTCCTAGCTGTCAACTCCCATATTTTCACCAAATGTCTTCAGACGTAATTTAGTTGGGAATGGGAAGAGTGCATTTGCCAAATTCAGAAATGTTGAATATATTTAGTTACTTTTAATGCCATTCCTCTTCATACGAGACCCACAACATTTCTGCCCACCAAATTTTGCAATTACAGAACTCTTACAGCATTGAATGGGATGGACTTAGGCTGAAACTAATCTGTGTGTCTAGTGTTTTAGGGTATCATGGAAGAAAATAAAGCAGAACAGTTCAATGGTAAATATCAGCACACAAAGTTTTTCACTTTAAAAAACAAAAACTGTCCAAATTACAGTTCTCACACATCTCATTAAAAAGTCCTCCTCAAAGGGAAAAATGCAAGTTAGCAATTTTGGGGATGAGGGAGTTTCCAGTTTTTTCAATGTTTGGAGGAAGACCAAAAAAACAAGGTCATGAAAGCTGTTTGAACATGCTAGACCCCCCATTTTGCTTCCTGGACAGTTAATCAGGGCTTTACACAGGAATATGTTCAAACCTCTCTTCCATCCATATAGAAAAATGTCTGGGTTAGGTAACAAGGTGCTTAAGAATAAGTTTACAGTGAGCTCACATTTAATTTCAGCTATGTATCACTCTTCAGAGATCATTATGGCAAAAAGATCAGTTAGTGCTGATGGCAGTTTAATACATTCCCTGTGATTCCTTCCCAAAGACGGACAAATTTTCCATCTGATGGGGAAACAATTCTAGAGCATCTCATCATAACAAGCCACACAATAAACACAGGCAAATGCAGAAGCAATGAAGTCAAAAACATGAGGCCAAGAGCTCAGCAAAGATAAAGCCTGTAAGACTACGGCAACTGGAGAGCAATAAATACGACATTGTCACAAGAGACTAAATGTTGAGGAGGTATTCCACTAAAATATTTGCATGTATCAGGAATAGTGTGGCCAGCAGGAGTAGGGAGCTGATCGTGCCTCTGTACTCGGCACTGGTGAGGCCGCACCTTCAATACTGCGTTCAGTTTTGGGCCCCTCACTACA